>CM061531.1:301235985-301638485 GCA_030545055.2 Neoaliturus tenellus
AGTACACATCAGGTATACAAATATCATACATGTGCTGAACACTATTAAAATAAACAATTTCTCTACTATGGAATCTATCGAACAAAATATCATTTTTCTCGAAACAAAAGTTCTTTGTATATTTAACACTGTCTAGTTGTAATCTACCGTGACGTTGCGGTACCTATCCACCTCTATGACGTTGCAAAATTCACCGAGTACGATACAGTTGACTGCTTCCGTGAGGGAGGTGGCAAACTTGATTTCTACACGTAGACTGCCTCTCTGGACCAAATTCCAGTGTGATCCTGTCGCTAAATCGGGTGTCAAATCAAAAACATATAGACAGTAGCCGTTAGGGTACATGTCTCTAGAAATCCCGTTTCCTTGGTTTCGGTTGTGGATCCCGCTACCTGAAAACAACGTGTTGTAGCAACATGTGTACAACTGCTGATTCGTGTAGTCGGGTTGTAACGCCCTGGCCGGTACTTGCTGTCCGTTAACATACAAAGCCAGAAAGTTTATGTTGTAATGGCTAAAGTTGAACGGATTGCGTTCAAAGCTTCCATTGTACGCGCTATTTCCGACCAACCCCACAACCACACGTTTCGGCAACTGGCCCAAGTAGACATTGTCGATGGTTTTTCCCAGGACGTCACTGGGAATGGTGAACGCCTTCACTTCTACCCGTGTGATTGGATACTTTGCCGTACATGATTCCAACATTTTTGAGTGTTCGATCAAGATCGTCGGGTTAATCTTTACTCTTCGCACCATCAGACTGGCTTCCATGATGTTGATCTTGAACTGTGACTTTGACATGAGACTGAAACTGTCACGGGACCTTACAAATTTAATTTTTAGTTCCACGCCGTTCACTAGATACTTTCTTTGGTGGAAAACGTCTTCGTGTATGTAACCCATCATGTCAACGGGGCGGCTGTTGGCAAAGTATCTACGCCTTTCCTTCAACCCTTGGTTTTCATCTTCTGTTTTATCCATTTGACCGGCGGTATCGTCTTCCCAGAGTGCCATGTTAAGGTGTGTACTTTTCGCACCATCGTCGTAGTTTAAAAGTGTTTCGATGAAGGCGCGGTACGCATACGTGTTTCAATTTGCCGATACAAGTTTCTGGTTAAAGTACACTTCCACCTGACTAAACATGGAATGCAGGAAATAGTTTACGGGGCCGACTTTATCGCAGTTAGCGTCAAGCAGCTCATTGTCATCTTGCAATATTGTCGCTTTTACGCAAAGTAATGTTTGCGACAAGTCCAAATACTCGTCACCGTGACCGGGTACGACGAATTCGATGGGTGATTCGTCAGTGAGAGATGATAAATGCTTGTATTGGACCCACTCACCCCGGTCGATGCTCGTTTGTGTAGGCGGTAGAGAAAACAAGTCCAATTCAGTTTTGGAACATTCAGATGACATATTGTGCACGTAGGCCATTATGAAAAAATATCAGCCGGGTGTTTCAGAGTCTTCTTTTTTGTTGCTTTCTTAACATCCGTCTTCTTTTTCTTTGTTGGTTTTTTCTTCTTGTTCGTTTTGTTTTCCTTCTTGCACGTCGGGTTTTTCTTCTTGGACGTTGGATTTTCCTTCCTGATGATGTTCACTGTACGAGGTTTCGGCACAGACTGAGCGATCGCAATTGAACTACCGGTAGATATAGGCATTGGAGCGCGGTCGCCGAAACCGAAAATCCCGCCGACACTGGACATGTTCACTCTGCGATGGCTCGGAACAGACTGACCCGTTCACCGCGTTAAATCTAAGATGCTGGAAGCCGAGATCCAAGAATTGAACTTGGTCGGGTACCCCTCCCATTTTACTAACAACTTTCGAGTCTTACCAGAGCCTTTCATCTCCAGTATCTTCTCAATTTTATAAAATTTGTCTTTTGGGACAATTATTTTTTGAAGTTCTTCACCATAAAATATGCCGTCTATTGTTTCACCAGCCAAATCTTGCAGCTCGTATACAGGAATTGGGTGTCTAATGACATGGACGACTTTGAAAATTTCCTTTGTCCAGTTGCTCTCGTATCCCTTTGCGAAATGTTTCTTTTCCTTTGATATCCTTACAGTATCACCCACATTAAGTTTTGGGGTTTTGTAAGTTTCTTGCTGTGAATACAACGTTCGCCACACTTGGAGGACGTTTTTGTCATTAACACTTGCTGGCGCCATTTTGATTGCCGAATGCACGGTATTGTTGTAAGCTCTAACCAAATCCTGAACAACATCTACAAAACGAAAAGTGTTTTTATGGGTAAAGTAGCGCCACAATCTTGTCTTTATGGTTTTTATAAACCGTTCTACTACAGCGGCTTTCGTATCAGGATTACGAGTTGTGTAAAAATTGATTTTATGTTTTGTGAAGAACCTTTTGGATGCAATCGAGACAAACTCTCGCCCCTTGTCACACTGGATACTTTTTGGTTTTCTTCCTTCAACTTTGAAAATCGACTCAAAAGCTTCATTAACTTCTTTGGCTGTCTTTTTCTTCAACGGTCTCAACCAGGCATACTTTGAAAACACGTCAATCACCACAAGTAAATAGCCGACACCGTCATTGTATTTCGCTATGTTTCTAAATACGGCCAAGTCGGCCTGCCACAAGTCATCAATATTATTTACAATGTATCGGTTTCTAGCAAAGTTTTTTCGTTTTTGTTTATGCAAAGTGTAAGGGTCTTGGGACATTAACCATTCCATGGTCATTTTAGGATCTATTGTATTCTTGGTCTTTCTTATTATTGGTTCACTTCCGGTAAAACAGGTAGAGCTAGTTGGCTCGTAGTATAACTTTTCCAATTTCATGGTTGTTGCAGGTTTAACTTTGCCCAGTTCCGTGTCACCAACCTCCTTTGCTTCTCTACAATCTTTGGCGTAATCGTTTTCTTTCGACGCGCTGTAAGCGAAGGAAAGGCGGGCCTAGGCGACAAAGTCGCTACTGGTTGTGGTTGCTGTCTGCGTTGAGGGTTACCGATAAACTCTTGAGGTACGTTAATTTCACGTAAAGCGTTCCCAAACTGCACCCATCCAACAGGGCCAGCCGACGTCTTCTTGCATCTTACAACGTCACACACCAAATCTACAATGTTTGAGCTGGGGATGGGTGCTCCATTTATACTCACAGTGCCATAACGGTCCCACGTAATTAGGTCATTTTCACAAAGTCTATCAAACAACAGTTCTCCTTTTGTCTTGAATGCTTTCGGAATAGTTCGTAAGATTTCTTCTCTAAAATGGTTGGTCAATGTGTGGTTACCACTAGATGAAATAGGTATCTCCACAGGTTTACGCAGTTCGTCATGAAAATGCTGTCTTCGTTGCAACATTTGTTGGTACTGCGTCCATTTCGTTCTATCGTCGAGATCGGTGGCATGCAGCAACTTGTTCATGTCATTTTCCAAGATGCTTAAAGATTCATTTTTCTGCCGCTGTTCATTCATACGTTGAAGGGCTTCGGGTGAAATCAGTACCATCTTCTTTGCATGATTCATCGTTGAAATAGTTGAGTGCCGTGTCGATAACCAAAGGAACTAGTGTGTTACAGTGCTTAACTAGGAGTACGCTTGTTCCGCGCGTATGGGGATGAACGGCAACATAAGACTGATAATCCTAGTTACAAGATATTTAAAATAAACAAATAAAAAATAACAAATCTATCAAATTACATATTAACTACATAGAAAGAAGTTTTAATTTTTTTTGTGGTATTAAAGAAATATGATTACTAGTACTTTTATTGCTCCCATAATAAAATATATCATTAAATGTCTTTAAAACAAGTTACAAACGATCTTGTACGTTAAAAAGTAAAAACTTTTACAGTGGTATACCTATACAATTTTTAGTTTTCTTACACATTTAAGTCTCCTAAATTAAATTAATTACTTACCCAAAAACTTTATTGAATTGATTACGCTATAGTAAGATGCACGAAAATAATCCGATGGAAATTTTAACAGCTGCGTCCCCCTTCACCCCCTCTCACCCTGCAATGTTGTCATTTCTGGTGATGTTTACCATATGTAGTGCAGTATAAAAATGTGTTTCTGAATGAATTTGGCAACAATGTGTAGACTCTCATCGGATTATTTTTGTGAATCCTACTATGGTAAAAATTTCTAGTAAATTTACTCTTAGAGCTGTATAGTGAAAATACCCCATCGCAGCAGACCTGTGTACTCAGCAAATTTCCAAAGGGATTTGATATTTTGTGTTTCCTCCATAAACACTATAGAAATGAGTTTGTAGGTTTGCTGCCATGGGATTTCTTTTATGTAAGTTGTTAGGAAATGTAATGGTAAGGTACGGTAAGGTAAATATCAAATTGTATCAATATTCGGCACTTTTTAATTTTCCCCATAAACCCTATGGGGGTGAGTATGTAGGTTCATTGCCATATGGGTTTTGTAACCAGATATCAGTTAAACCCTACCTTGTGAATGTACATATCAAATTTTACCAGGGCAAAATTAAAGAATGTAGAATTTTAATAAAAAATATAAAGAATTGTTATGTCAATAAATATGTGAGACAGAGGGTTTTGTTAATTTCCCATAAGAATTACATGGAAAACCCCTTTTGGATTTTCTCTGTAACCTGTTGAGCCAAGTGCAAAAAAATGCAAAATACTAAATTGTTTGTTTTTTAAGCTTTTTTTAATGGTTTTAGTTAAAATTGTAGAATTTCAAAAATTGAGGTCCAAAAATGAGCAAAACCCCATTTTTGACCCCTTTGAAACTTCATAAAGCCCCGTTCGCATTTAACCCGATCATGCTGGTTCACGAACTCATGAAAATAGAATAGACCTGGTCTTACACCTCCATACCAAATTTCATAAAAATCGGAGGTCCCCTTCAAAAGTTATCCAGACACTTTATATGCATTTAGGCATTTATAGACACACATATATGACAATGAATGAATGTTGTTTTTGGCTTCTGGTTACCAAAAAATTTGGGTTTTCGCATTTTTCGCAATTAATAAAAAAAACTTTTTAAAATAACATTCAAAAACCTAAACATAAAAGATTTAGTATTTTGAAAAAATAACTTAGCTTCACTAATATCAGGTAAAATGCAAACCTAGCCTCCCATGTTATCCTCTTAGGAAATCAATCAAACCTTAGGCCTATATTGCTTAATTTTTTAACAATTTTCAATACAGTTTGGTACATATCTTTATGAGTAACTAATATTTGGTCAAAACCAACAATGGCAACAAACCTGGTTATATTAAATCCCATGACACTTTAGTGGAAAATTAATACTGTATACAGTTTTGTCTTGTTGAAATGAGTACCAACTCGTGGTGCAAAAAACATATGCATGAAGTCTTCGTCATCGACTTCCTCAACTGAAAGGTATTTTTTGTTTTACTTCTGCTTCAAACTCATGGCACATTTAAAACTTGAAATTCAGCATAAAATTGCACCAGAATTGCTCTATAAAAATGCTTCAGGGACAACGACGTGATTAGCGACTATTGCTGAGCGACTATCGATCAGCGACTATCGCTCAGCGACTATCGCTCAACGACTATCGCTCCGCTGAATATTATTATTGGGATTAGGTTGCGCATTTAACATCTGTACATAGATGTATCCTACAGCTGTAAATAGGTTAGTTTTGGATGAATTAATCACTATTGGACTGGTCGGAGAACTATATGCAACATTTTAGCAATGACATGTTATAGGTAAAATTAAATTGCTCGATTTCGAGCAATAAGTGCAATAGTTAATATAAAAGCCGTTTCTAGAAGCTTTTCATCTTCCATTGTAGTTCCGTATTTCTTGAAGAAATTACAATCAACAACTAAACACGTGAAAAATTGAGAAGAAACACTCCGCAACTGCGACTGAGCCTGCCCTCAAACCAGACCCGCTACATTCGCCAGCGATAGTCGCTAGCCACGCCTGTCGCATCAAGGACAACGTTCCCATTTGAAACAACGCTACCAGTGCTGGAGCGACTGTCGCTTAGCGACTATCGCTAGAGTCGCTTCAGGGACAACGGGCCTCTGCATCATAATGCGTTGCTTGCTTGCTTTGCTCATTATAAGGAGGACTTATTTTACTGAATTCATTAGTTTTCAATAAATCAAAAGATTTTAATAGATTTGTAGAGAATTGTGATGAAAATATTTTTGTTGTATGGCTAAATCATTTATATATAAAATTGTGATTGAATTGGATTAAATATAAAATAACTTTTCTTATCTAACCATTATAAATTAAATGAAGTCATTTAATGAAATTAAAACTAATACTATAGAATTGTGATTAATAAAACAATAAAAAACATAACTCATCAAAACTGTGAATGTTTTGCAAATCAAATAATGGTTTAGTTTCCTCTTTAACTGAGCAAACTCATTAAAAGTTCTTACCTTGGACAATATAAATATTATTTCCATGCACAAGATGCTTTTTTGTTAAGATACACAATTCTAGTCTATGCAGATTAATACCCATTTCATTCCTATGTCTGTTGTGATTTATCTTTGTCCCCCGACTTAGCAACCATTTCTTGTTAAAATGTTTTTGTTTGTTTGATTGTTTTTTTCTCCGGTATCGTAAGATTGTGTGAAAGGTCTTGTATAAAGACTGTTTACAACTTACATAATGTCCATCACCAAGAAATATTTTCACACATATTTATCCCATTTTAGGTTGAATATAATTCTTAGTGCCATTTTTTGTTGTACAATAAATGTATGTAAGATTGTGTGAAATTTACTCGTACAAAGATGGTTTAAACTATCATAATGTCCATCACCAATAAACATTTTCACACAGATTTATCCCATTTTAGGTTGAATATAATTCTTAGTGTCATTTTTTGTTGTACAGATAACGCAGAATATCTTGGCATCTGACATACTCCACTTCTGCATTCAAATTGGTAAACATATGACACTACAAACAGTCTGCGACAATCTGCAACTTTGTCACTCTGCTCCAATTGTTTGAACTGTAAATGGTCATCATAGGCCAAGATATTCCGTGTTATCTGTACAATAATTTTGTTAACATAACGTTATGATTTTCTAATATAATTTGACTTCTTTCTACACCTGGGCACTTTATAAAGTTTAGAAGGGGAACGGTCCACACCCTGGTCTTTTTACTATCTAACGTCAACATATTGTTCGATACCATTAATAATGAATTGCCCATTGACAAATGGCTACTGGGTCCAGTATCGATCCTTTAAAAAGCTAGGCCTACTAACTTTTCTCAGGATCATACCGGCAACCTTTGAACTCAAAGGCGAGCACTATAACCACTCAACTATCTAGCCAGTATAATTTAGGTATGACTGTAGAGCAATTTAAACAAAATTTTGACATTCCATAAATCGCATATATTCAAGGAATAATTAATCAACAACATGGTCAGTGTAAATTCCATGAAGGGTTTTGGGATAAAGACCTAAAACTTTTTGTTGATTTAACATTTGTTAAGCTCCACTTGTTTAACATGTTTGCGGCTATGCCTAATCGTTTTTTAAAAACCCGTCCTCCTATCCTGAAATTTACAAAAAAACTGTAATAATCTTACTTTAGTAAAAAAAGATGCTACTGGTACATTTTTGAATAAACTTACTTTAATAAACTTTACTTTAATACTTTGAATAAACGTATTTTGGTTCTAGTGGTAAAAAGTGGTGCCACCTTCCATGAATACATTTGTAGCCATACAGCACTGTGGCAGTGACTTTACTCTTGGGGCACTAAATATGAGAGATTTTTTTCTTGAAAAGATTATTTTAGGATAACTCTAGGTGTGTTTACTTTCAATATTTACTTATGAAAAATTGTCCAACCCATGAAAAAAAAAAATTCGGATGCATTTTTGGAAGTCATACTCCGGATCATCAGGGTCCGACATTTTAAGCACCTGGTACCGTTACAAAAAACCCCTAACGCAAAATCCCAGCTAAAAACTACTAAAATACTAAAACATGGACTAAAATAATCTAATAATTACTTGCGCATGCAAACTGATTTGCGACTGAGTCATGGTTCCAAAATCAGCAACAGAATCCAGGTGCAGCACTGTCCAGCGGGGCCCACAACAACAGGAAATAGCATCTTATATACTGTATATGTCTAATGCTGTGCGGATTTTCAAAGCCCTCGCTCTAATAACATTGAAACGATGCAATTTTTAAAGCAATAGTACATGGCTACAAAATCACCCGGATTAGGATTGAAACCCAGATGGCTACAATTGAAGCCAAGAAGCCGCGAACGTGTTAAATTTATTTTTGGACTAAAGAGATTTCTGCTTTTGCCTGCTGTAGAAACAATGAAGTTACTTACATTAAATAACAGCAACAGCTCTTGATATTTTAGAAATAGTATATTTCTTCACTAGTGCGGAAAGTGGTAGTTATCGGTGCAAGATCGAGTTTCAAGTACGAGGCTTCGCCGAATTAGGTCAAGCACCGGTATACCACTTTCGGACGAGTTATGAACAGTACTTTTCATCATACCACCATTAATAATAAATAGTTTGTATAAAAGTAATAAATTTTAACCTATCTATATACCAAATTTGAAGTCGTTACTGTTTATCTTGTATTTGAACTGATTTCAGCTGTTAAGTATTGACATAGACAAATATCATTAGAGGTTTGTTATTGTTTCATTTGTTTCAACAAGCAAAACAATCAGAGGTTTGGATTTAGTACAATGGAATAAATGACTGTAAGTAGAATCTCTTGGTGTAAACTCTTGGAAGTTTTTTCCGGCCTAGTTCCAAAAACCACTGTTTTCCTTTTTCAAACGTTTTCAAAATAGGCCTATTTATTAAAAAATAAAATAAAAAGACGCTATTTGAAAATGATAATAAAGTAAAATAATATTTTTTTGTAAATTGACATCTATACATTAATAGGCAGGCAAGTTTCATTTCCTCCTCTTTTCTCAGCTCGTGTGCGTCATAGGAAAAGTCCGCGCATACCGTTAGAATAAGGTAGTGTCCTGTAGATGAGCAGAATTGCATTATAATTCGGATCGGTCCCAAGGGCTACGCCCCACAGGCTTTCAAAGTTACAATGTTAATCTTACGGAAGAAGGGTAATTTATTTCATTAATTCCCAGCATTTCGTACAGACAGCTGTTGTAATAACAAATTTTATAAAAACAGTAAGAACAGATGTTTCAAATATAAAATATTTATTTTTCAATCTAAATTGGGTCCAGTCCAGAGCATCTAAAATTTTGGTCGAATGTCGACCAGTAGGCGATCTTTATATTAATGGTCCATGCTAGATATTAACTCATACAAGAATCCGTTACAAAAACAAAAAGTAAAAAAATGGTGATTGGCAGCCAAACAAAACTTTAATTAAAAAATGGTGTAGAACATTTTTTATTTATGTAAAATGCGACTATGCATAGCCAGTCTCGGATTACTATCTATAACACTCTGTATAATCATAAAATTAAATAAACAATAAAATATTATCAGATAGCCTACAGTAAAGTTAATTATTAGAGCTAAAATTTTTTTAATAAAAAAACAACTTCCAAACAATGTATAGGCTATAAAAGAAGTCAAAACAAAAATGGCACACATTTCTTTAAAATTTTTAGACCCAAGCATTATTTTTGACGTTTCGCCATAGGTTTTTGTAATACAGTCACTGAATTAGTAGGCCGTTCAAGGGTACGGATAATTGACTGCATAATTTATGTTCGGAATTGACTCTCTACTATATATATGTGAATTTATTTAATAATTTTGCAAATAGGGTAAAAAGCCATAAGCCAAAGACTGATATTTAACTTTGGTTAAAAACACTGCTTTAAAACCATGTATTTTTGTTTGATAGCACAATTGATTGCAAAATAGTATTTTGAGACATGCTAATAGATTCATATATAAGCTAGATACCTAAAGTCAATTTCCACATTTCTCAAATATAATCTTGGAGTACAGTTAATTTTTTACTTATTGGGGCATGAATAATCAAACAAGTTTGTGATCTCCTTAGACTTAACTTAAAACTATATGATAACCAACAAAACAACCTTGCCCAACTTACTTGACGTAGTAAGCCTACATAGTACGGCCAGTTTGGGAACTTTTCCGTTAATTTATGAACTTTCCCCATTTTTACTACTACAGTATCCGCCATCTTAACCAGCCACCTTTTAACCCGTCTCCGGTTTAACCGGCCTAAGCTGGCGAAAAACATCTTTTTAACCGATTGTAGGTTGTAATCGTAGGTTGGCATTTTTAAATGTACATCGGTTTAACCGGTTAAATCATTATCCGGCCGAGGCCTGGCCGATTAAGAGGGAGTATACTGTACCACTTTTAAGGCTTCCCGTTAATTCACTGCCGATTAGTATTTAGAGTGAAACTAAAAAAACTACTCTAAGCCAATTTTAACACAAAATTTAGTTTTTATTTATGCGATGAATTATCTTATACCGGTAGTTGAACAATTCGTGGAACTCATGTACTTTTATATTATTACAAAACATTACATATAATAGATCGCCCACTGGTCGAAATTCAACAAAAACTTCACTTATCTGGACACAATTTGTTGAAAACTATTTCATAACCAAAACATATGTTCTCCCTGATTTGCTAGTGTTTATTATTACAACAGCTGTCTAATGATTGAATCAGTTACCATTCTTCCATAAAATTTTTGAAAGAATGTAGGGCATAGCCCTGGTGACCGATATGAATTAAAATACAGTTCTGCTTATCTACAGGACAATATCTTTCAATTTGTATGCACGGTTTTCCCCTACAATGTACACAAGTTGAGAAAAAAGGAGGAAAAGAAACATGGTTGCCCATTAATAATCCATAACTGATCTTAGGCTTAACTAATACCGCACAGTGTGCGGAGTTTAGTAGCCGCTTTAGTAATACGTATCATTGATGGAATGTGGAATTAAGTTAAGTTAAATTAAGTTTTTTCATGATTTTACAAATCACAGCAAGACAGTCCTAATCCAACCTAACAACCCTAAAAAAAATCTCGAAGCAGCCACACTCTACCCCAACCTAACATAGGTACCCGTCAAATAAAATTGTTGGTCTGTTTAACAGAAAAGTTCCCCAGTTTGAATTAGATGTGGGAATTAGGAAATGTTAGGCTAAGTTATATATTTGACATGTGAAGGAATTTTAATTAGTCAAAAAGATATTTTTAAAGGTTCCATGCCCACTCTTTGTTGCCCACACTTTTGTAAACTCAACCTTTAGTCCTAAAATGATAATTACAATTGAATCCTCTACATCGGCACAAAATTTTACGTATAAATATTTTCCTTTCAACTGACATTTATAACATATCAATTTTTTTGGGCCTTTTTTGCCACAAAAATTATTTTTGTAAACTTAGTCAAGTAAACTTCCTCTAATACGGCATCCTACGATTCAACACAACTTTAAGAAAAATTTTTATTGATAGGTAGGGCCTATAAAAATAATAGGCCTAATGAATGTTCAAGTTCATTTGGAATTGAAAGTTGTGAGGGGAAACCCCTGTCCATACAAAGCACTTTGGAATGCTTCGAGGGGAGAAAAGACATATTCATCCGACTTCAAATAATTCAAATAAATCTCTGAATTTATATGTAGTTGTTCCCATTGAATAATGAAAGTCAACACTCTGGATATAATAAGTAAATGCCTTCGAAAGTGATGTGCTTATCTTCATTACAGAAGAACAGAATACAGTAGAGCTCCGCAAATCCAGACTAATGAGGACTAAACGGAATCTGGATTTGTGAGAATTCCAGGTTATCGGGAATAGCGTAAACTTAAGAAAATGTATGAATAGTTTATGTTGTACCTATAAAAAACCATGTACCGTACCGTATTTATTGCATAATGTACATAATACAAAAATAAAATTTTAAACCTCTTTTGTTAAAACAAACTTAAAGGCACCTCATCGTGTTCCGACCAATGCCATTGTGCTTAGCCGCCTTGAAACCCAGTGCACTTTAATGCTCTGGCAGGCTTCCCGAGTTATCCAACATTCCGGGTTATCGAAGTCCGGGTTTGCATGTCTCTACTGTACCGAATTATATTGAGTTAGGTGTAGGTCGTGGATCTCATTGATGTTAAATGTAGCTTACTTTACATTCCAATTGTAGGCCTGTTTTCTTTTAAACTCTGAAAAGTTCAAAGAGTAAAGCCTACATTTTTAGTGAAAATTTGAGGGAAAGGTACTGTTTAATCACAAAGTGCCCTGCTGCATTTCATGTATTGTTTTCCTTTAGATTAACTTGTGTAGGCTACTTGAAATTTATAGAAAAGTACAAAATGAGTAAAAACGTTGTCAGTTTGTTAAAAGATACGAAATAATTAAATAAATAAATAAATAAATAAAATAAAAATGTCTTTATTTATCCAGCGATTTTCAGTAACAACTGTTTTTCAAAATAACTTTCGTCCAATAAGTCTAACAAGTTCAAGCAAGTTACATAATTTACATAATAAATAAAAAAACAACAATAAATTAACTTAACAATAACATA
This sequence comes from Neoaliturus tenellus, assembly GCA_030545055.2. Classification (NCBI taxonomy): domain Eukaryota; kingdom Metazoa; phylum Arthropoda; class Insecta; order Hemiptera; family Cicadellidae; genus Neoaliturus; species Neoaliturus tenellus. The sequence goes on from CM061531.1 coordinate 301,248,510, forward strand.
ATCGCTCAATTCAAGAAACAAAACATTTTACCCTCTGCTTGAATGTGACAAGAGACTGATCTTTGAGGCTCGCCGGGAGTCCATTGTACAATGACGGACCAAAATAGGCGAAGCCCCTTCTGCCAACCTCATGACTGATCCTCGGGAAATGGAGGAGCATGTCTTGCCGGGTGCTACGCAAAGCGACATCCCGCCGAAGGGAGAGTTTGTCACAGAGGTACTGGGGCTCTCCAACAATAAGAGCTTTGTGGACCAAACAGCAAGTCAGCACTCTACATACGGCATCCATGGGGAGCAGATGTAAAGCCTCTCTAAAAGGTGACACATGATCACGGCGGCTGAGACAGAACACAAACCTAATGGCACTGTTCTGAACCTTTTGTATTCTCCCCATATTCTCTTTCGAGATACTATTACCATATGCAGGATAGCAGTATTGAAAAACTGATAGAATCAGTGACTGCACAAGCTGAATTTTCGCTGCCTCTGGTAATAATTTCCTGAATCTGTACAGCCCTCTCAATCTGCCAACGGCACGCTGGATCATTTGGTTAATGTGGTCAGAAAAGGAGAGATCTCTGTCCAATGTGACACCAAGAGTTTTTAGGCTGTCATTTGTCAAAAGAACTTCACCATTTAACATGATGGACAATGCTCTCTCGTTTAGAGACTGTACAAGATTCTGTGGGCCTATATAGATCGCATTGCATTTTTTTACATTTAATTTCAGGCCATTTTTGGCAGACCAACAAGAAATACTCTGTAGGTCATCATTTATGCAAGCAATCGCGTTGTCGACCGCCTCAGGGCAATAGGATAGCTGTAGCTGACAATCATCTGCATACATGTGGACAGTGCAATACTGTACACATCTTGGAAAATCAGATGTAAACAGGTTGAACAAAATAGGTCCAAGACAGCTACCTTGAGGTACACCTCGATCCTTTACAAGCAAATCAGACGTCTCATTTCCCACTCTGGTGACCTGCGCTCTGTGATCCAAGTATGACAAGAACCAGTTCACTGTGTCCCTGCCAAAACCGTAATAGTGCATCTTTGCAACTAAAAGTTCATGATTTAGAGAGTCGAAAGCTTGTGAATAGTCCAGCATAACTACTGTACTGTATTTACCCTCATCTTTGGCTTTGAACAAATCATCAAACATGTTAACTAAGGCAGTGCACGTACTGTGGTTTTTTCTAAACCCAGACTGTAATTTTGGCAAAATACATTCAGAATTCAGAAAATGCATCATCTGACGGATAGCAGCTTTCTCCAATATTTTTGAAAATGCAGGCAATATTGATATAGGTCTTAGTTGCTGTACACTTTTTGGATTCACAGTTTTAGGGAGAGGATGTACAATACTATTTTTCCAATTCTTAGGAAATCTCCCTTCTCTCAGTGACTCGTTCACAAGGTGTGTAATAGCCGAGATCGCAAATGGGCTCACTGATCGGATCATGTCTATGGAAATTTCGTCGCTACCCACTGCTCTAGATTTAATTTCTTTCATGATTTCTTTTATCTCATTTTCAGTGACAGGTCTAAAATTAAAGGTATTCACGGTTTCACGGAATCTATTGTTTCTGAAATAACTTATATTTTCTTTTGTTGCGTCTATGTCAGAACCCATTTTCTGGAAGTAGCTGTTTATTTCATTTGGGGTAATTTCTAACGGCAACTCGATGTCGTTACTCTTTCCCAAAACATCACACCGCAAATTAAGATACCGGTAGGCCTACTTCCAAATTGTATTTGATGTTACTGTATTTGACGACTAAATATTCCATTGGACAGTAATTTGATATTTTTAATGGTAGCCAACTTCAGTTTAACCACCAATTTGTTAGGCTATCCAGTTTGGATATGACCCCGAAGTGGCCAGTTAAGAGGCGATCTACTATAGGCCTAAATCAATTTACTGTACAAGTTAGTCTAGTGTGGTTCTTCTTATACCGGGACGGTACGCGTAACTCAACTTTAACACCTTGCACAAAAAATGTGTTGGTGTAAATCACGAGTATTGAGTTTGAAGTAGGTACCGGAACAAGTATGATACGTACTATTAGGTGCCTATTTACTAAAACTGAAATGTAGGTGTAGGCTGTCTATTATACGTAGGTTGTCCTGTCTTGTTATGTTAATAGGTACTGTTGTAGGCCTGAACCTATACGGTAGTTAAGATAAGATGGGCCTTTAACAATTGTGATTGGACTCTAATACGTCTACTCTCATGTAGCCCTTTTCACAAGAATTTTTGAAAAGTAATAGGTCTTGCTATCTATGTAGTTTTAATACTGCTTGGTACTACTTTGTATATGGAAATGGATACTCTTATTTGAAAACGGGAGCATTTAAACATCTAGCCTACCATGGGTTAAATTTGCACTGAACTCAACACTTGACCTTTATAAGAAAATAAATATCAAAACAAACCACTTACTGCACAAAACATTGTTTTATTGTAATATCTTTAATTTCGTGAGTGGGGCTATTGAAGTAACACTTAACATAACCTCTATGATACACGGTACTTCTATGACGTTAGTGCCGCCGCCATCTACATCTTACATTTGACGCTAATCATATTTAGTGTTTGTTTTTTTATGTCATGTGTCAGTTAGAATTAATTGTTACAAATTTTATTATTTTTGTAAATATTTTCTCTTTATTATTGTTTGTTAATATAAAATATTATCTTTCTAGTATTTATTTATTTATTTATTTATTTATTTATTTATTTATTTATTCCACATTGTTAACAAATACATTGTACACATCAATTATATATAAATGAGGGAAATTTCCCACAAAGGCAGCGCCTGAGCGTGGGAAAGAGTTCTATCAGTCTATCTTCATGAGCACGACACAAAACAACTAAAATAAAACTTCTTAAAATACACTATGTAAGGAAATTATAAGATTTGAAACAAAACACAACAGTATATAGTCGGAACAACAATGTATACAAATTGTGAAAAGGAAAAACAAAAAGAAAAGATCAGAAGCCACAACGGAAACAGGAAGTTATTGCTATCAATAAATAATAATTGTATTCAAACCCTATTATAAAAATTTCATAAATAACTAATTGATTGTATTATATTTAGCGTAGTTATAGTACAACAGCCAGAAAAAACAACTTATGCACTGTTTAACATAGCCTGTTTTTGTGTGCACCGTTATTTACAGCCTACAATGCATTTCTTATGGGAAATTAAATTACGTCTCATTACTTTATTACTTAACAGAATAACTTCACAAACGAACTCGACCTGTAAAATTACGCCTAAAATCTACTGTGAAAGTTTGAAGTCGATCCGAGGCTTTTTGCGAACGTAATCGCGTTACAAAAAATAGGGGTTTGTCACTACAGTGAGGTTGTTAACAGTCATGTATGAGGATTCACTCCTCTTCGATCCGTTCATCCAACTAGAAGAGCTCTTTTGGACTTCCACGATCCTTTCGAATATGCTATGGACCTTATAGTATGTTTGTACCTTTCGAGTTTCCGCCTCACTTCAAGAGAAATAGGGATATTGCCATTCAATATATTTAGAAAACACTCACATAAGGCGGTCACTAAACTTTCATCAGCTATACGTAACAGGGTTAGGCGAAGTGTAGGTTTCAACTTGATTATAACTCGCAGGAGCTCTAAATTGATGTTTACCGCTCGGGACATTCCACTCAACTGAACTGGTACCCCAGAAGGTCAGGGTATTTATCAGAAGTCGCTAGAAAAAAGTGTGACTGAGAGTATTGGTCCTTAAGACCGCGCAAAAGAAGAAACGATAAAAATTTTAATGGAAGTTTGCCTGATCCAACATGATTTACATGACTGAAGTATGTATACTATATAAAGTACAAATAATGGTGGGATGTAAAGCAAAAGGAGTTAAACTCATATATATATATATATATATATATATATATATATATATATATGAGTTTAAATATATATATATATATATATATATATATATATATATATATATATATATATATTGAAAATCAATAATCAACCTCAGTCGCAATCATGGATCCGAGCTGGAAACATCCTTTTTCAGCCATCATAAGTGGTCCTAGTATGGCTGGTAAAACACATTTTGTAAAGAAATTCATAGAGAATATGAACGAGATGAGTGATACGATATTTTCCTCCATTTCTTGGTATTATGGAGCTTGCGAACCTTCAAACATCAAAATACCTGTACAGTTCAAACGAGGATTACCAGACATAGAAGATTTGGAAGACTGCGGTAACCCTAAACTAGTTGTCATCGACGACATGATGAATCATACGGACCAAAAAGTGGTAGATTTGTTTACAAGAGGGTGCCATCATTGCAATATCAGCGTGTTCTACATAACTCAAAACATTTTCCACCAAGGAAGAGGGCAACGAGACATATCATTGAATGCGCAGTACATCGTATGTTTTAAGAACCCACGTGACAAGATGCAGATTCGCCATCTAGCACAACAAATATGCCCTGAGAACACTCGATTTCTTCAGGAAGCATTCGCTGATGCCACCTCGGAATCTCACAGGTATCTACTGATAGATTTAAAGCAGGAAACCCCTGACGAATATCGTTTCAGAACGAAAATATTTCCTTCTGATGAAATAAACTATGTTTATGTCCCTCGAAAATAACGATTTGAATACTTTTATCCTGTGGTTTTCTGGCTTCCAGCATCTTAGATTTAACGCGGTGAACGGGTCAGTCTGTTCCGAGCCATCGCAGAGTGAACATGTCCAGTGTCGGCGGGATTTTCGGTTTCGGAGACCGCGCTCCAATGCCTATATCTACCGGTAGTTCAATTGCGATCGCTCAGTCTGTGCCGAAACCTCGTACAGTGAACATCATCAGGAAGGAAAATCCAACGTCCAAGAAGAAAAACCCGACGTGCAAGAAGGAAAACAAAACGAACAAGAAGAAAAAACCAACAAAGAAAAAGAAGACGGATGTTAAGAAAGCAACAAAAAAGAAGACTCTGAAACACCCGGCTGATATTTTTTCATAATGGCCTACGTGCACAATATGTCATCTGAATGTTCCAAAACTGAATTGGACTTGTTTTCTCTACCGCCTACACAAACGAGCATCGACCGGGGTGAGTGGGTCCAATACAAGCATTTATCATCTCTCACTGACGAATCACCCATCGAATTCGTCGTACCCGGTCACGGTGACGAGTATTTGGACTTGTCGCAAACATTACTTTGCGTAAAAGCGACAATATTGCAAGATGACAATGAGCTGCTTGACGCTAACTGCGATAAAGTCGGCCCCGTAAACTATTTCCTGCATTCCATGTTTAGTCAGGTGGAAGTGTACTTTAACCAGAAACTTGTATCGGCAAATGGAAACACGTATGCGTACCGCGCCTTCATCGAAACACTTTTAAACTACGACGATGGTGCGAAAAGTACACACCTTAACATGGCACTCTGGGAAGACGATACCGCCGGTCAAATGGATAAAACAGAAGATGAAAACCAAGGGTTGAAGGAAAGGCGTAGATACTTTGCCAACAGCCGCCCCGTTGACATGATGGGTTACATACACGAAGACGTTTTCCACCAAAGAAAGTATCTAGTGAACGGTGTGGAACTAAAAATTAAATTTGTAAGGTCCCGTGACAGTTTCAGTCTCATGTCAAAGTCACAGTTCAAGATCAACATCATGGAAGCCAGTCTGATGGTGCGAAGAGTAAAGATTAACCCGACGATCTTGATCGAACACTCAAAAATGTTGGAATCATGTACGGCAAAGTATCCAATCACACGGGTAGAAGTGAAGGCGTTCACCATTCCCAGTGACGTCCTGGGAAAAACCATCGACAATGTCTACTTGGGCCAGTTGCCGAAACGTGTGGTTGTGGGGTTGGTCGGAAATAGCGCGTACAATGGAAGCTTTGAACGCAATCCGTTCAACTTTAGCCATTACAACATAAACTTTCTGGCTTTGTATGTTAACGGACAGCAAGTACCGGCCAGGGCGTTACAACCCGACTACACGAATCAGCAGTTGTACACATGTTGCTACAACACGTTGTTTTCAGGTAGCGGGATCCACAACCGAAACCAAGGAAACGGGATTTCTAGAGACATGTACCCTAACGGCTACTGTCTATATGTTTTTGATTTGACACCCGATTTAGCGACAGGATCACACTGGAATTTGGTCCAGAGAGGCAGTCTACGTGTAGAAATCAAGTTTGCCACCTCCCTCACGGAAGCAGTCAACTGTATCGTACTCGGTGAATTTTGCAACGTCATAGAGGTGGATAGGTACCGCAACGTCACGGTAGATTACAACTAGACAGTGTTAAATATACAAAGAACTTTTGTTTCGAGAAAAATGATATTTTGTTCGATAGATTCCATAGTAGAGAAATTGTTTATTTTAATAGTGTTCAGCACATGTATGATATTTGTATACCTGATGTGTACTAAATGTATTTGTAACATGTTGTAATCGCCAATTGGTTAAGAGTGGTGGGGATTTCCAGGGTGAGGGGGTTTCCAGAGTGGGGAGTTTCCGAGGGTGAAGGAACCAAACTTTCATTCGATGTACACCATTGCTGTGGGTCGGTCATGGAGTTGTTTGTCGACTTTCAAGGTTTCAAAGACTCTAGTAATAATTTTATAATTAAAGAGTTTGCTATCGCTTCGGTCGACGGTACAGTTATACAACACTGGACTGTAAGATCGCCCCACCCTTACGCTACTCTGGATTCGAAAATCAAGAAACAGTGTGCGTGGATTACCAAAAATTATCACGGCATCGGTTGGCAAGACGGAGATATCACCATTCAAGCTCTCAACCGACATTTGAAGCCTCTCTTTAGAAATTCCATAGTGTACATGAAAGGTTTGGAAAAAGTGAAATACCTTAGAGAAAGTTTTACTGACAGTCTGGTGTTGGACTTGGAAAATTATCCTTCCTTGAAAACCCTCGAAACTTCACCAGTGATCTGTTTGTTTCATGGAAAGTCTAAAATGATGTGTGCCCTGAACAACGTGTTGAAACTTGTTCAATATCATAACCAGTAAAAAGGCGGCGGAGTAACACCATATTACCATTCGACCAGTGAAAGTGATACCGTCAACATCATGGCAGAGCTGAAAGGACGTCTCAACAATTGTAACGCTCCACTATTTACCCGGCTTCAAGATCTTCGTCAGAATGTCCCGTACAAGATTCAGCGTTTTTCAAAGACTCAAACACGTTACGGCGAGGCTGTGTGCGCCATACTCCAATCACCTGGGGATGACACTCTCTTGAACGTATACCTTCCACGGCGATTCCTCGCCGTCCTCACAGATGACGTCTTGAAGAGCTACACTACAGAGCTGTCTCTACTGTACCGAGGTGACGGCACTGGAATAGAGTTTATTTAATTTTGTAAATAGATCTAAATAATTTGTAAATAGTTTTAACTGTGTGTAAATAAAGTGTTTGTGTTATACATTCAATGTCTTATTATTTCACAAGTGTTTTACAAATAAGTATACATTAGCTTGTCTAATCATGGAGGTATGTGCAAAAGAGAGTATTACACAGTAAATTTTATTTGCTAAATATGGTTGGGTGGTCGTGTTGAAAAGAGTAAGCTTGTCTATTCATGAAAGTACAGTTGTGTCTCACAAGGTTAATAAAGCACAACTACAAAATAATTTATATTTCAATCTAAAACTTAATTCCAAAATTATTTTCTAAAAATATTTTACAACATTATTTCCTAATATTATTTTAAAATATATTTTCCAAAACCATTTTCTAAAATTATTTACATGTTGGCACTCCTGAATCATGACGTCACAAGCAACTTGAGCGCTCCTGGGAGAGAAAGGAGGAACTAGCGCAAAAAGTGACGTAAACGAACGGCCTGCACTCTAGGAGAAAACGATCGAACTAAAAATGATGACGTTATGCGCCGACAGCGCTTGTAGGAGAGAATGGACGAACTAACATGAAAGCATGATGAAACGCAAGAAGACGCCCTCCCTGCACCCTAGGAGCGATCGAGCAAACTAACTCTCTAATAAACTACAAAAACAGTACTACGCTAAAGCATAGAATTAACAAACTAGCATCATATTAGGTTTATACATGAAAAGCAAGAACCCTTTTCAAAGTTACTTTGACATATTAGACTTTAAAATCCGTTCCTACACAGATGCTGGCGTGGACCAGTGGTTAAGACGCTTGCCTACCAACTAGGAGACCCGGGTTCGAAACCCAGTCAGAGAAATAAATTTTATTCAGAGTCAGTCGCGGGGGCGAGGGCGGGGGGTGTGAGTGTCGGGCGGGGTAGCATGATGGCAGGGGGAGGGGAGGGGTAATACTAGGACCGGGCGGGTGGAGAATCCCAGAGGTCAAAGTCCAATAGTGCGCCCATGGGTGGCGAGGGCGGGAGGGTCGGGCGGGGTAGCATGAGGGCAGGGGGAGGGGAGGGGGAATGCTAGGACCGGGTGGGGTAGGCCGGGTGGCGAACCCCAAGGGCAAAGGTCAGAAAACGCACTCTGGGGGGGTCCATAGTAGTCATGTTCGAGTATCAGATTTCATTTAATAACGTTTTAAATAAGTTATAATGTCTTTCAGTAACGCCTAGTGAGCTGTTATATTTTTAAGCCAAACCTATACCTTGTTAAAAAAATGGCAGTTCAAAAGTAAACTGATTAAAAACCAACTGCTACCAATAAAATTGTAAAAACGATACACAATATGTTGTGATGTTAAATTACCAGCTGATATGAAACAGTAAAAGTAAAAATGAAACAACAAAAAGGGCTTCAGAAAATGGAAAATTAACTAGGAGTACGCTTGTTCCGCGCGTATGGGGATGAACGGCAACATAAGACTGATAATCCTAGTTACAAGATATTTAAAATAAACAAATAAAAAATAACAAATCTATCAAATTACATATTAACTACATAGAAAGAAGTTTTAATTTTTTTTGTGGTATTAAAGAAATATGATTACTAGTACTTTTATTGCTCCCATAATAAAATATATCATTAAATGTCTTTAAAACAAGTTACAAACGATCTTGTACGTTAAAAAGTAAAAACTTTTACAGTGGTATACCTATACAATTTTTAGTTTTCTTACACATTTAAGTCTCCTAAATTAAATTAATTACTTACCCAAAAACTTTATTGAATTGATTACGCTATAGTAAGATGCACGAAAATAATCCGATGGAAATTTTAACAGCTGCGTCCCCCTTCACCCCCTCTCACCCTGCAATGTTGTCATTTCTGGTGATGTTTACCATATGTAGTGCAGTATAAAAATGTGTTTCTGAATGAATTTGGCAACAATGTGTAGACTCTCATCGGATTATTTTTGTGAATCCTACTATGGTAAAAATTTCTAGTAAATTTACTCTTAGAGCTGTATAGTGAAAATACCCCATCGCAGCAGACCTGTGTACTCAGCAAATTTCCAAAGGGATTTGATATTTTGTGTTTCCTCCATAAACACTATAGAAATGAGTTTGTAGGTTTGCTGCCATGGGATTTCTTTTATGTAAGTTGTTAGGAAATGTAATGGTAAGGTACGGTAAGGTAAATATCAAATTGTATCAATATTCGGCACTTTTTAATTTTCCCCATAAACCCTATGGGGGTGAGTATGTAGGTTCATTGCCATATGGGTTTTGTAACCAGATATCAGTTAAACCCTACCTTGTGAATGTACATATCAAATTTTACCAGGGCAAAATTAAAGAATGTAGAATTTTAATAAAAAATATAAAGAATTGTTATGTCAATAAATATGTGAGACAGAGGGTTTTGTTAATTTCCCATAAGAATTACATGGAAAACCCCTTTTGGATTTTCTCTGTAACCTGTTGAGCCAAGTGCAAAAAAATGCAAAATACTAAATTGTTTGTTTTTTAAGCTTTTTTTAATGGTTTTAGTTAAAATTGTAGAATTTCAAAAATTGAGGTCCAAAAATGAGCAAAACCCCATTTTTGACCCCTTTGAAACTTCATAAAGCCCCGTTCGCATTTAACCCGATCATGCTGGTTCACGAACTCATGAAAATAGAATAGACCTGGTCTTACACCTCCATACCAAATTTCATAAAAATCGGAGGTCCCCTTCAAAAGTTATCCAGACACTTTATATGCATTTAGGCATTTATAGACACACATATATGACAATGAATGAATGTTGTTTTTGGCTTCTGGTTACCAAAAAATTTGGGTTTTCGCATTTTTCGCAATTAATAAAAAAAACTTTTTAAAATAACATTCAAAAACCTAAACATAAAAGATTTAGTATTTTGAAAAAATAACTTAGCTTCACTAATATCAGGTAAAATGCAAACCTAGCCTCCCATGTTATCCTCTTAGGAAATCAATCAAACCTTAGGCCTATATTGCTTAATTTTTTAACAATTTTCAATACAGTTTGGTACATATCTTTATGAGTAACTAATATTTGGTCAAAACCAACAATGGCAACAAACCTGGTTATATTAAATCCCATGACACTTTAGTGGAAAATTAATACTGTATACAGTTTTGTCTTGTTGAAATGAGTACCAACTCGTGGTGCAAAAAACATATGCATGAAGTCTTCGTCATCGACTTCCTCAACTGAAAGGTATTTTTTGTTTTACTTCTGCTTCAAACTCATGGCACATTTAAAACTTGAAATTCAGCATAAAATTGCACCAGAATTGCTCTATAAAAATGCTTCAGGGACAACGACGTGATTAGCGACTATTGCTGAGCGACTATCGATCAGCGACTATCGCTCAGCGACTATCGCTCAACGACTATCGCTCCGCTGAATATTATTATTGGGATTAGGTTGCGCATTTAACATCTGTACATAGATGTATCCTACAGCTGTAAATAGGTTAGTTTTGGATGAATTAATCACTATTGGACTGGTCGGAGAACTATATGCAACATTTTAGCAATGACATGTTATAGGTAAAATTAAATTGCTCGATTTCGAGCAATAAGTGCAATAGTTAATATAAAAGCCGTTTCTAGAAGCTTTTCATCTTCCATTGTAGTTCCGTATTTCTTGAAGAAATTACAATCAACAACTAAACACGTGAAAAATTGAGAAGAAACACTCCGCAACTGCGACTGAGCCTGCCCTCAAACCAGACCCGCTACATTCGCCAGCGATAGTCGCTAGCCACGCCTGTCGCATCAAGGACAACGTTCCCATTTGAAACAACGCTACCAGTGCTGGAGCGACTGTCGCTTAGCGACTATCGCTAGAGTCGCTTCAGGGACAACGGGCCTCTGCATCATAATGCGTTGCTTGCTTGCTTTGCTCATTATAAGGAGGACTTATTTTACTGAATTCATTAGTTTTCAATAAATCAAAAGATTTTAATAGATTTGTAGAGAATTGTGATGAAAATATTTTTGTTGTATGGCTAAATCATTTATATATAAAATTGTGATTGAATTGGATTAAATATAAAATAACTTTTCTTATCTAACCATTATAAATTAAATGAAGTCATTTAATGAAATTAAAACTAATACTATAGAATTGTGATTAATAAAACAATAAAAAACATAACTCATCAAAACTGTGAATGTTTTGCAAATCAAATAATGGTTTAGTTTCCTCTTTAACTGAGCAAACTCATTAAAAGTTCTTACCTTGGACAATATAAATATTATTTCCATGCACAAGATGCTTTTTTGTTAAGATACACAATTCTAGTCTATGCAGATTAATACCCATTTCATTCCTATGTCTGTTGTGATTTATCTTTGTCCCCCGACTTAGCAACCATTTCTTGTTAAAATGTTTTTGTTTGTTTGATTGTTTTTTTCTCCGGTATCGTAAGATTGTGTGAAAGGTCTTGTATAAAGACTGTTTACAACTTACATAATGTCCATCACCAAGAAATATTTTCACACATATTTATCCCATTTTAGGTTGAATATAATTCTTAGTGCCATTTTTTGTTGTACAATAAATGTATGTAAGATTGTGTGAAATTTACTCGTACAAAGATGGTTTAAACTATCATAATGTCCATCACCAATAAACATTTTCACACAGATTTATCCCATTTTAGGTTGAATATAATTCTTAGTGTCATTTTTTGTTGTACAGATAACGCAGAATATCTTGGCATCTGACATACTCCACTTCTGCATTCAAATTGGTAAACATATGACACTACAAACAGTCTGCGACAATCTGCAACTTTGTCACTCTGCTCCAATTGTTTGAACTGTAAATGGTCATCATAGGCCAAGATATTCCGTGTTATCTGTACAATAATTTTGTTAACATAACGTTATGATTTTCTAATATAATTTGACTTCTTTCTACACCTGGGCACTTTATAAAGTTTAGAAGGGGAACGGTCCACACCCTGGTCTTTTTACTATCTAACGTCAACATATTGTTCGATACCATTAATAATGAATTGCCCATTGACAAATGGCTACTGGGTCCAGTATCGATCCTTTAAAAAGCTAGGCCTACTAACTTTTCTCAGGATCATACCGGCAACCTTTGAACTCAAAGGCGAGCACTATAACCACTCAACTATCTAGCCAGTATAATTTAGGTATGACTGTAGAGCAATTTAAACAAAATTTTGACATTCCATAAATCGCATATATTCAAGGAATAATTAATCAACAACATGGTCAGTGTAAATTCCATGAAGGGTTTTGGGATAAAGACCTAAAACTTTTTGTTGATTTAACATTTGTTAAGCTCCACTTGTTTAACATGTTTGCGGCTATGCCTAATCGTTTTTTAAAAACCCGTCCTCCTATCCTGAAATTTACAAAAAAACTGTAATAATCTTACTTTAGTAAAAAAAGATGCTACTGGTACATTTTTGAATAAACTTACTTTAATAAACTTTACTTTAATACTTTGAATAAACGTATTTTGGTTCTAGTGGTAAAAAGTGGTGCCACCTTCCATGAATACATTTGTAGCCATACAGCACTGTGGCAGTGACTTTACTCTTGGGGCACTAAATATGAGAGATTTTTTTCTTGAAAAGATTATTTTAGGATAACTCTAGGTGTGTTTACTTTCAATATTTACTTATGAAAAATTGTCCAACCCATGAAAAAAAAAATTCGGATGCATTTTTGGAAGTCATACTCCGGATCATCAGGGTCCGACATTTTAAGCACCTGGTACCGTTACAAAAAACCCCTAACGCAAAATCCCAGCTAAAAACTACTAAAATACTAAAACATGGACTAAAATAATCTAATAATTACTTGCGCATGCAAACTGATTTGCGACTGAGTCATGGTTCCAAAATCAGCAACAGAATCCAGGTGCAGCACTGTCCAGCGGGGCCCACAACAACAGGAAATAGCATCTTATATACTGTATATGTCTAATGCTGTGCGGATTTTCAAAGCCCTCGCTCTAATAACATTGAAACGATGCAATTTTTAAAGCAATAGTACATGGCTACAAAATCACCCGGATTAGGATTGAAACCCAGATGGCTACAATTGAAGCCAAGAAGCCGCGAACGTGTTAAATTTATTTTTGGACTAAAGAGATTTCTGCTTTTGCCTGCTGTAGAAACAATGAAGTTACTTACATTAAATAACAGCAACAGCTCTTGATATTTTAGAAATAGTATATTTCTTCACTAGTGCGGAAAGTGGTAGTTATCGGTGCAAGATCGAGTTTCAAGTACGAGGCTTCGCCGAATTAGGTCAAGCACCGGTATACCACTTTCGGACGAGTTATGAACAGTACTTTTCATCATACCACCATTAATAATAAATAGTTTGTATAAAAGTAATAAATTTTAACCTATCTATATACCAAATTTGAAGTCGTTACTGTTTATCTTGTATTTGAACTGATTTCAGCTGTTAAGTATTGACATAGACAAATATCATTAGAGGTTTGTTATTGTTTCATTTGTTTCAACAAGCAAAACAATCAGAGGTTTGGATTTAGTACAATGGAATAAATGACTGTAAGTAGAATCTCTTGGTGTAAACTCTTGGAAGTTTTTTCCGGCCTAGTTCCAAAAACCACTGTTTTCCTTTTTCAAACGTTTTCAAAATAGGCCTATTTATTAAAAAATAAAATAAAAAGACGCTATTTGAAAATGATAATAAAGTAAAATAATATTTTTTTGTAAATTGACATCTATACATTAATAGGCAGGCAAGTTTCATTTCCTCCTCTTTTCTCAGCTCGTGTGCGTCATAGGAAAAGTCCGCGCATACCGTTAGAATAAGGTAGTGTCCTGTAGATGAGCAGAATTGCATTATAATTCGGATCGGTCCCAAGGGCTACGCCCCACAGGCTTTCAAAGTTACAATGTTAATCTTACGGAAGAAGGGTAATTTATTTCATTAATTCCCAGCATTTCGTACAGACAGCTGTTGTAATAACAAATTTTATAAAAACAGTAAGAACAGATGTTTCAAATATAAAATATTTATTTTTCAATCTAAATTGGGTCCAGTCCAGAGCATCTAAAATTTTGGTCGAATGTCGACCAGTAGGCGATCTTTATATTAATGGTCCATGCTAGATATTAACTCATACAAGAATCCGTTACAAAAACAAAAAGTAAAAAAATGGTGATTGGCAGCCAAACAAAACTTTAATTAAAAAATGGTGTAGAACATTTTTTATTTATGTAAAATGCGACTATGCATAGCCAGTCTCGGATTACTATCTATAACACTCTGTATAATCATAAAAATTAAATAAACAATAAAATATTATCAGATAGCCTACAGTAAAGTTAATTATTAGAGCTAAAATTTTTTTAATAAAAAAACAACTTCCAAACAATGTATAGGCTATAAAAGAAGTCAAAACAAAAATGGCACACATTTCTTTAAAATTTTTAGACCCAAGCATTATTTTTGACGTTTCGCCATAGGTTTTTGTAATACAGTCACTGAATTAGTAGGCCGTTCAAGGGTACGGATAATTGACTGCATAATTTATGTTCGGAATTGACTCTCTACTATATATATGTGAATTTATTTAATAATTTTGCAAATAGGGTAAAAAGCCATAAGCCAAAGACTGATATTTAACTTTGGTTAAAAACACTGCTTTAAAACCATGTATTTTTGTTTGATAGCACAATTGATTGCAAAATAGTATTTTGAGACATGCTAATAGATTCATATATAAGCTAGATACCTAAAGTCAATTTCCACATTTCTCAAATATAATCTTGGAGTACAGTTAATTTTTTACTTATTGGGGCATGAATAATCAAACAAGTTTGTGATCTCCTTAGACTTAACTTAAAACTATATGATAACCAACAAAACAACCTTGCCCAACTTACTTGACGTAGTAAGCCTACATAGTACGGCCAGTTTGGGAACTTTTCCGTTAATTTATGAACTTTCCCCATTTTTACTACTACAGTATCCGCCATCTTAACCAGCCACCTTTTAACCCGTCTCCGGTTTAACCGGCCTAAGCTGGCGAAAAACATCTTTTTAACCGATTGTAGGTTGTAATCGTAGGTTGGCATTTTTAAATGTACATCGGTTTAACCGGTTAAATCATTATCCGGCCGAGGCCTGGCCGATTAAGAGGGAGTATACTGTACCACTTTTAAGGCTTCCCGTTAATTCACTGCCGATTAGTATTTAGAGTGAAACTAAAAAAACTACTCTAAGCCAATTTTAACACAAAATTTAGTTTTTATTTATGCGATGAATTATCTTATACCGGTAGTTGAACAATTCGTGGAACTCATGTACTTTTATATTATTACAAAACATTACATATAATAGATCGCCCACTGGTCGAAATTCAACAAAAACTTCACTTATCTGGACACAATTTGTTGAAAACTATTTCATAACCAAAACATATGTTCTCCCTGATTTGCTAGTGTTTATTATTACAACAGCTGTCTAATGATTGAATCAGTTACCATTCTTCCATAAAATTTTTGAAAGAATGTAGGGCATAGCCCTGGTGACCGATATGAATTAAAATACAGTTCTGCTTATCTACAGGACAATATCTTTCAATTTGTATGCACGGTTTTCCCCTACAATGTACACAAGTTGAGAAAAAAGGAGGAAAAGAAACATGGTTGCCCATTAATAATCCATAACTGATCTTAGGCTTAACTAATACCGCACAGTGTGCGGAGTTTAGTAGCCGCTTTAGTAATACGTATCATTGATGGAATGTGGAATTAAGTTAAGTTAAATTAAGTTTTTTCATGATTTTACAAATCACAGCAAGACAGTCCTAATCCAACCTAACAACCCTAAAAAAAATCTCGAAGCAGCCACACTCTACCCCAACCTAACATAGGTACCCGTCAAATAAAATTGTTGGTCTGTTTAACAGAAAAGTTCCCCAGTTTGAATTAGATGTGGGAATTAGGAAATGTTAGGCTAAGTTATATATTTGACATGTGAAGGAATTTTAATTAGTCAAAAAGATATTTTTAAAGGTTCCATGCCCACTCTTTGTTGCCCACACTTTTGTAAACTCAACCTTAAGTCCTAAAATGATAATTACAATTGAATCCTCTACATCGGCACAAAATTTTACGTATAAATATTTTCCTTTCAACTGACATTTATAACATATCAATTTTTTTGGGCCTTTTTTGCCACAAAAATTATTTTTGTAAACTTAGTCAAGTAAACTTCCTCTAATACGGCATCCTACGATTCAACACAACTTTAAGAAAAATTTTTATTGATAGGTAGGGCCTATAAAAATAATAGGCCTAATGAATGTTCAAGTTCATTTGGAATTGAAAGTTGTGAGGGGAAACCCCTGTCCATACAAAGCACTTTGGAATGCTTCGAGGGGAGAAAAGACATATTCATCCGACTTCAAATAATTCAAATAAATCTCTGAATTTATATGTAGTTGTTCCCATTGAATAATGAAAGTCAACACTCTGGATATAATAAGTAAATGCCTTCGAAAGTGATGTGCTTATCTTCATTACAGAAGAACAGAATACAGTAGAGCTCCGCAAATCCAGACTAATGAGGACTAAACGGAATCTGGATTTGTGAGAATTCCAGGTTATCGGGAATAGCGTAAACTTAAGAAAATGTATGAATAGTTTATGTTGTACCTATAAAAAACCATGTACCGTACCGTATTTATTGCATAATGTACATAATACAAAAATAAAATTTTAAACCTCTTTTGTTAAAACAAACTTAAAGGCACCTCATCGTGTTCCGACCAATGCCATTGTGCTTAGCCGCCTTGAAACCCAGTGCACTTTAATGCTCTGGCAGGCTTCCCGAGTTATCCAACATTCCGGGTTATCGAAGTCCGGGTTTGCATGTCTCTACTGTACCGAATTATATTGAGTTAGGTGTAGGTCGTGGATCTCATTGATGTTAAATGTAGCTTACTTTACATTCCAATTGTAGGCCTGTTTTCTTTTAAACTCTGAAAAGTTCAAAGAGTAAAGCCTACATTTTTAGTGAAAATTTGAGGGAAAGGTACTGTTTAATCACAAAGTGCCCTGCTGCATTTCATGTATTGTTTTCCTTTAGATTAACTTGTGTAGGCTACTTGAAATTTATAGAAAAGTACAAAATGAGTAAAAACGTTGTCAGTTTGTTAAAAGATACGAAATAATTAAATAAATAAATAAATAAATAAAATAAAAATGTCTTTATTTATCCAGCGATTTTCAGTAACAACTGTTTTTCAAAATAACTTTCGTCCAATAAGTCTAACAAGTTCAAGCAAGTTACATAATTTACATAATAAATAAAAAAACAACAATAAATTAACTTAACAATAACATAATCGCTCAATTCAAGAAACAAAACATTTTACCCTCTGCTTGAATGTGACAAGAGACTGATCTTTGAGGCTCGCCGGGAGTCCATTGTACAATGACGGACCAAAATAGGCGAAGCCCCTTCTGCCAACCTCATGACTGATCCTCGGGAAATGGAGGAGCATGTCTTGCCGGGTGCTACGCAAAGCGACATCCCGCCGAAGGGAGAGTTTGTCACAGAGGTACTGGGGCTCTCCAACAATAAGAGCTTTGTGGACCAAACAGCAAGTCAGCACTCTACATACGGCATCCATGGGGAGCAGATGTAAAGCCTCTCTAAAAGGTGACACATGATCACGGCGGCTGAGACAGAACACAAACCTAATGGCACTGTTCTGAACCTTTTGTATTCTCCCCATATTCTCTTTCGAGATACTATTACCATATGCAGGATAGCAGTATTGAAAAACTGATAGAATCAGTGACTGCACAAGCTGAATTTTCGCTGCCTCTGGTAATAATTTCCTGAATCTGTACAGCCCTCTCAATCTGCCAACGGCACGCTGGATCATTTGGTTAATGTGGTCAGAAAAGGAGAGATCTCTGTCCAATGTGACACCAAGAGTTTTTAGGCTGTCATTTGTCAAAAGAACTTCACCATTTAACATGATGGACAATGCTCTCTCGTTTAGAGACTGTACAAGATTCTGTGGGCCTATATAGATCGCATTGCATTTTTTTACATTTAATTTCAGGCCATTTTTGGCAGACCAACAAGAAATACTCTGTAGGTCATCATTTATGCAAGCAATCGCGTTGTCGACCGCCTCAGGGCAATAGGATAGCTGTAGCTGACAATCATCTGCATACATGTGGACAGTGCAATACTGTACACATCTTGGAAAATCAGATGTAAACAGGTTGAACAAAATAGGTCCAAGACAGCTACCTTGAGGTACACCTCGATCCTTTACAAGCAAATCAGACGTCTCATTTCCCACTCTGGTGACCTGCGCTCTGTGATCCAAGTATGACAAGAACCAGTTCACTGTGTCCCTGCCAAAACCGTAATAGTGCATCTTTGCAACTAAAAGTTCATGATTTAGAGAGTCGAAAGCTTGTGAATAGTCCAGCATAACTACTGTACTGTATTTACCCTCATCTTTGGCTTTGAACAAATCATCAAACATGTTAACTAAGGCAGTGCACGTACTGTGGTTTTTTCTAAACCCAGACTGTAATTTTGGCAAAATACATTCAGAATTCAGAAAATGCATCATCTGACGGATAGCAGCTTTCTCCAATATTTTTGAAAATGCAGGCAATATTGATATAGGTCTTAGTTGCTGTACACTTTTTGGATTCACAGTTTTAGGGAGAGGATGTACAATACTATTTTTCCAATTCTTAGGAAATCTCCCTTCTCTCAGTGACTCGTTCACAAGGTGTGTAATAGCCGAGATCGCAAATGGGCTCACTGATCGGATCATGTCTATGGAAATTTCGTCGCTACCCACTGCTCTAGATTTAATTTCTTTCATGATTTCTTTTATCTCATTTTCAGTGACAGGTCTAAAATTAAAGGTATTCACGGTTTCACGGAATCTATTGTTTCTGAAATAACTTATATTTTCTTTTGTTGCGTCTATGTCAGAACCCATTTTCTGGAAGTAGCTGTTTATTTCATTTGGGGTAATTTCTAACGGCAACTCGATGTCGTTACTCTTTCCCAAAACATCACACCGCAAATTAAGATACCGGTAGGCCTACTTCCAAATTGTATTTGATGTTACTGTATTTGACGACTAAATATTCCATTGGACAGTAATTTGATATTTTTAATGGTAGCCAACTTCAGTTTAACCACCAATTTGTTAGGCTATCCAGTTTGGATATGACCCCGAAGTGGCCAGTTAAGAGGCGATCTACTATAGGCCTAAATCAATTTACTGTACAAGTTAGTCTAGTGTGGTTCTTCTTATACCGGGACGGTACGCGTAACTCAACTTTAACACCTTGCACAAAAAATGTGTTGGTGTAAATCACGAGTATTGAGTTTGAAGTAGGTACCGGAACAAGTATGATACGTACTATTAGGTGCCTATTTACTAAAACTGAAATGTAGGTGTAGGCTGTCTATTATACGTAGGTTGTCCTGTCTTGTTATGTTAATAGGTACTGTTGTAGGCCTGAACCTATACGGTAGTTAAGATAAGATGGGCCTTTAACAATTGTGATTGGACTCTAATACGTCTACTCTCATGTAGCCCTTTTCACAAGAATTTTTGAAAAGTAATAGGTCTTGCTATCTATGTAGTTTTAATACTGCTTGGTACTACTTTGTATATGGAAATGGATACTCTTATTTGAAAACGGGAGCATTTAAACATCTAGCCTACCATGGGTTAAATTTGCACTGAACTCAACACTTGACCTTTATAAGAAAATAAATATCAAAACAAACCACTTACTGCACAAAACATTGTTTTATTGTAATATCTTTAATTTCGTGAGTGGGGCTATTGAAGTAACACTTAACATAACCTCTATGATACACGGTACTTCTATGACGTTAGTGCCGCCGCCATCTACATCTTACATTTGACGCTAATCATATTTAGTGTTTGTTTTTTTATGTCATGTGTCAGTTAGAATTAATTGTTACAAATTTTATTATTTTTGTAAATATTTTCTCTTTATTATTGTTTGTTAATATAAAATATTATCTTTCTAGTATTTATTTATTTATTTATTTATTTATTTATTTATTTATTTATTCCACATTGTTAACAAATACATTGTACACATCAATTATATATAAATGAGGGAAATTTCCCACAAAGGCAGCGCCTGAGCGTGGGAAAGAGTTCTATCAGTCTATCTTCATGAGCACGACACAAAACAACTAAAATAAAACTTCTTAAAATACACTATGTAAGGAAATTATAAGATTTGAAACAAAACACAACAGTATATAGTCGGAACAACAATGTATACAAATTGTGAAAAGGAAAAACAAAAAGAAAAGATCAGAAGCCACAACGGAAACAGGAAGTTATTGCTATCAATAAATAATAATTGTATTCAAACCCTATTATAAAAATTTCATAAATAACTAATTGATTGTATTATATTTAGCGTAGTTATAGTACAACAGCCAGAAAAAACAACTTATGCACTGTTTAACATAGCCTGTTTTTGTGTGCACCGTTATTTACAGCCTACAATGCATTTCTTATGGGAAATTAAATTACGTCTCATTACTTTATTACTTAACAGAATAACTTCACAAACGAACTCGACCTGTAAAATTACGCCTAAAATCTACTGTGAAAGTTTGAAGTCGATCCGAGGCTTTTTGCGAACGTAATCGCGTTACAAAAAATAGGGGTTTGTCACTACAGTGAGGTTGTTAACAGTCATGTATGAGGATTCACTCCTCTTCGATCCGTTCATCCAATAACTGTATAGACTTTTGTTCACAATAAAAATACTATGTATTTAACCGAAAGACATTCATTTTCTTCAGAAACTATATTTCCCAAATTGACGATGACAAACAATGTTTAACTAAACTTTCTATGTAGAACAAATAAATCTGAACTTACGTTATAAAATTAAATAATAAGTATGGCACTGAAAAATACCTCCTCTTCTTCAGATATTTTTTATACAAACATTACTCGAATTTATAATTCAAGTTACTTAAAAGTTTACTCATAATTTCAAAAATTTCCTGCAGTTACACTTCATAATAATCTATTTTCTGTTCTATTTATGAATTTCACAATTTGGACAGAATCAAAAACAAAATAATAATAATAGTTAAAATATACGAAATTATATATGTTCATCAAGAGAGAATAGATAGTTGCATAGAAAAGTATGGCAGATATATTCTTAAATTTATAACCTTTTTAAACGTTTCATGCAAAGTAAAAATTAATCTTTCGAAAAAAATTTACATAAAATATTTTCACTCCGGATTAAATAAATAATTTGTGTGATTCAATTTATAAATGGATATAATACGTTTAGCTCAAATCTTTTACAAAAGTTCTACTACAATTCTTTTTAAATTAGAAATAAATAAAATTAAGACTAGGAGAAATTAAATGAAAATTCAGCTTTGTAGCACTAATTTCCTCTGCTACACCCAGTTTCCCGCTAACCACATCACGTGGAGCGAGCTTGTGTAGGTATGTAGGTATCACGTGGCCAACCGAGCCGCAGAATAATTCAATTACTGTGACAGCTTCGATGCTTTTCAAAACAACTGACATACCGGACAGTTTTTCTAATTTTTTTTTAGGGAGTTTGACTCTGCATCTTTTTATATCTGTGAGGGCAATCCATTAAAAAGTTGAACAATGCTTTAAAAGACTGTTTATAAAGTGCATGTCTAAGTCTGTATTGATCGTACTGCAATTAAATGTATATTTTTTATGCAAAAAAATACTTTGATAAATGAACAATGAGAAGAATGTGAGTAGGTTATTTTTTAACAGCCTTCTTTTGAAGGTAAAATATAATCATGAATTGACTTTTTTCTGCTTTACAAATTACGATGCAATAGCTGAGGTAAGGATTAATCTGCCCAGATTTGTGTAACATTGATTAAACCTTTTGTTTGGTATTTTATTTACTCCAATAGATTAAGATATTTTGATTGCATACTGATTTCTGCTTAAATTGTGTTATTTCCAAATAATTATCAACTTAAAATAACAGTTCTTGCTCCAAAGAGGAACGCCGCTAAGGTCTGCACAGTTACTCATGTAAACTTACATTTCAGGCAGTACCTGAACTTTATATTAACTTCCACACACTTAGACAGTTTAAACCGAAATGAAGACATTGTCATGGCCGACAGGCAGTATCACCATTACCTGTATTTAGGAAGTCAGAGCAGTCAGGATGATCTGCGGGACTGGCGGATACAGTTTAGGAAGGATAGTGCAGTCAATCTGACCCAAGTAGAATAGAGAACTCTGCACAATACTGTAAGGTCCAGGTAATCCAGATTGGAGTTGGAGGTATCGCCTATACTACTGGTATTGCGGTATCACCCGTACACGTAATGGTATTCCTGAAAACCAATTTATGACTTTTCCTATCCCTGCATGGAAATAATCACATTGACACACCTGTCTACCGTTCGCAAAACAGTTCATCTCCGGTTTCCTTTCCATTCCCGATACAGAGCGGAAAAGTTCATCCCCGCAGGCTAAATCAATTAAGATCAGACGTTGTTACAAACCATTTTTACAAAAATTTGCAAGATCTTGGTCATGTTCTCCTTTAGCAATTGCTGCGTTTTTAGTTTGACGTTATGTTTGATAGTTAACAGTGTGTTCTAACCTAAAAATTAAACACAGCCTAAATGGCATTTTGTATACAGAGTGAGTTTTAAATCTCTTCCCCCCATTTATTTTCTACACGGTATAAGAAAGAAGGTTTAAATGTCGCACATATATGTTAGACCTAAATATCTTGCTTTTATGGTTTCATTGACTCTCGGCCTAAAATGGAGGATGGCTCACGAGGAGTGAGGTGAAATTCTTAAATACAAGCATAGATTGATATGTACATAAAATTAAAGGTCTCTGTTAGTAAAATTCAATGCCAAAACCCGGACTTCAAAAGGGTGACCAAGTCAAAAACGGCAGGTGATCAAATTTTGCATTAAAATCATATTGCAGAAACAAAAAAAATGCAATAACTCCCGATACACTCAATCTTGTGAGGTTAAGTGTGTAGCAAATTGCTTAGAATACAAAACCCTTTAAAATAGTGTATCATATGACGTAGGCCAATGCAGTTTCCCTGACGACTTCCATTAGGGACTTGCAATGAAACGTTTAATTTGTTGCAATTAAGGTGTTAGGAAAAATATTATGTGTATTGCAAGGCCAAATAGTCATTGCCGCTCTCAAAATTCTCGAGTGGCAATACTTTGCGCTCTAAATACACAATTAGCTATTCCCGTATGTTTTAAATAGTCTCCAGGGTTCCCAGACTACTTTACTTAAGGATGGCCAGTAAACTAGATAAAACGGGATTGCCTTTAGGACTGGAGGAAGTATTTTTCTCAGTGCAGAACATTCAAAATCTAACTATGAGTGTAAAATTAAGTTTATAGGATTAATACTACAGTAATTGTCTATTTGTTACCGTTTTAAGGAAGCTCAGCCAGTTAGTTTGTGAAACTGCCGCTAGAGCGCCTCAGTCGCCTAACTTTGTTGTTAACGAGTTTCTACTAATTTGGAATTCCGGTTGGAATTATACTAATGAAAGCAATTGTTTCTATAGTTTGGTGTTAATTACTTAATGTTGCTGCTTTTCTGATAATAACAAAATGAAATATATATAAAAGGGTATTTAGAAATAGATAGCGATAAAACGATAAAGAGAGTATTGTTTGCAAATAAGTTAGACCTTGAAACTTGATGTTCTTTAAAACATTGCTCTTGGTTTTATCGATCTAATTATTGACAATCTGTAGAATTATCCTTGGATAGTTTATTTTATCATCTATATTACCTTGGCATCTTCTTTAAGTAACTACGTATAGCAACATTTTATGCCTTTTACTACAACATTCGAATCTTACGATTTTTAAGTCGTTTTAGTGAAAACATTGACACTCTCTATATTAAACTGTGGATTTAAATTTTAAATTGTTAAATCCTATATTTGCATTTTAGTAATCAAATGAAAGGCATTTCAACGGCCAAGTTATCATTTTCAGGTGTTCCGTAACCTAAATCCGTAAGTTGTTAATGTTTAAGTTTATTTTTATTTCATATCTGATTTGATTTAATTAAAAATACAAGCTGCAAAAATTGATTGGAAACTCAAAACTGAGAACCAATACAACATTACACATACTCCCATACTAAATATTATTTATATTATATAAAAAACTATAAAGTTGCCCTCAAAACTTGTTAATTACTTAGTAACTGACTCATGATACTGTTTCAATATTTTATTAATGCGGTTTCTTCGATTTACTTTCGTGTCAGTTTTTATTACCAAGTGTACTGTTTCATTGTGAAATCTTAGTAAAGTAACCAACGAAAATATCCTTCTTGACAATATCCCTTGAAATGTTGGAAAGAATTTTTATGTAGCTTCCATTATTTGATAAGTAGACAACAGAACAGAAACCTACAAGTTACTCAGGCACACATCAGTGTTGCACTAAACATTTTTGTCTTCCAGTCTTGGTTTCCCAAAAAATACATATTTTAAACTTCCTTCATAGCCTTTTTCTCATATTTTACGTTCGTGGTTTTTTTTTGCTGTTTGTAAATCAATCAGATTTATTTTCTTCCAAAACTTATGCAATAATTTACACAGTTTTGATTATGTGTCCGTTACTGAAAAAAGGAATGCTCTCTTAACTCAAGGCAATGTGTTATCTCTAGCATCGTATCTGTTATGTCTTTCTGCGAAGAAAATTAAGTACTAGAAAAGTAGGACAAACATATAATTTTAATGGATGTGAAACTTCGCTTTTAACAGGAGGATATACATGGATTATTGAATCATTTCATTTTAGGCCAATCTGATGTGACTGACATTAATAATTCTGGATAGTTTTGCAAAGACTAGGCCTATATATCAAATAATAATAATAATAATAATATCTCACTATTCATAAATAATATTACACAACTAATATTTTGATAAAGCGTTGGATTCTGTTTAATTGAGTAGAGCGGTTGCTAGACAATTTTCACAAATTTCAACGCGTTTGTTTGCTTTCACAAATTTCAACATATTGATTATTATGAATATTAACTATACATTTGTATAACACCAAATTTGGAATCAGAATTATAATTAGAAAGTGCATTTTCGTTCAAAGCACGTATGACTATGGAGTCAGAACAAATGCTAAATAAACCATCCAACTCTAGTGCTTGTTAAATTATTTTGTGAATCAGTAACTCAGCTGTTATACGAAACAAGTAATTAATTGATGTATCCTTGCTTAATAATCAATACAAGTTCTATTTATAACAAAGTAATTGTTTAAATTTTAAAACATTATTAAAGTAGATTATAACATAAATACAAAAATCAATAAATATCGCTACTGATAATTTTCAGCAGTTTTTCATATAATTTGAGACTAAAATGAAATTTCGAGTTTTTTAAATTATACATAATTTATTTATTTATTTATAACTTAGAACTAGTTTAGTAAGTTCTTACTTCGTGTGTGTTACGGAGTAGTAGGCCTAATCACTCAACTGCTCCCGGCCATGTGGGTGAAATGTCTCTCATCAAAGCAAGCCTTCGAGCCATCTCATGTCTTCATGAAGAACACTAGTTAAGAATGAGCAAGTGGTCCATTTGATACATATTACGATTGTGAAATTATAGGACGTAAAAACCTTATTCTCTACAACTATAACACAGTGAATAATTTTATATAAAGAAGATAAATAAAGGGTTTAATAGTTAGGTGATAATTTTGTTCTTGTTTTATGAAACGTTATACCAGTGTTGGTATATTTTACTTCCAATTACAATATGTAAGCTATAAATATAAAGAGATTAATATTATACTAAATGTTGGTGTTTACATCTATAATTATAGAGATTAGATTCCTTGTTGTTAAGTTCTGTATGTTTATAAGTATATATAATACATTATATGACTAATTTACATTTTAAATTACTTATTTATTATTACATTTTGGCCGTCAAAATTTTTATTTACTTGTGTAAGCCCTATCTCAAATAAAAGTTTTAAATGTTAAAATTTACTTCATTTTGATACAAAATACAAACCGTAAAAATATGTATATTTCCCTTTACAGTAGACTATTGTATGTTTACATAGGAAGATATTGTTTAAACCGTACAGTTTACAAAATGTCAAAAACTATATCATGTTTGAACAATCTAATATTTATAATTTTATTTACAAATTGTTTATCACACGATATCAATTAATCAAGCAGTTTATTTTATGTGTATTCATATGCCACTAAACAAGGGCTAAATAGGTTGGGGAGGCAAATCCAATAAACTGAACATGTCACGTGACCAATGGCGGTGCTATATTGAACTCATTTTGATTTACATTCCTCTTCGATATGAATTGGTTTTTTATGCTTTAATAAAGTAATAAAAAATACGTAAGTTAACTAAGTCAGTAAAATTGTGTGATTAACATAAAATAAAAGTAGAATTTTAAAATTGGGGTGTTTTTGTGTGGTTAATTAAGTTCAATATTTGTCATTGACATTTTGATTTTTCTGATCGAAACATAATATAATAATTGTCCATCCATTTTAAAATTTCTTGGAGTAATGTAGATATAAAATTATTGAAAATATCTTCTTTTTTAATATTGTATTTTATTTCTGTTGATGTAAAATCTCAACTTCTGTATTCATATTTTAGTCGGTAGTTAAAACACTTTACGAAAACAGTTCATTAAAAAAGTATTTTTCAAAATTATTATAGTTTCTTGGACGTATATCCCTTGTAATTTGTTAGTCATTATAACGGGTGTCCATAAAGACTTGCCCTTATTTAATAGCTTTGCTATACGGAAAAATTAAAGCCACACGTAACTTGCATTGCTTCTTTTAAAGAGAATGTTATCTAGTTTTTTTTTTTTTTTTTTTTTTTTTTTTTTTTTTTTTTTTTTTTTTTTTTTTTTCTAATTAAGTTAGTAACAACTTTGTTCAGCTGTTTGACAACAATGCAGTTCTTTAAGTTCTGTTCTTTACGTTCTGAACAAAAGCAAATCAGAAATGGTTAGCCTCCAGAACAAGTAACAATGTGCCCTATGGTTCTTTGAAACCCAGTCTCCTATTACCGGTACTGTCCAAATACTTTTTGTGCGAACATTTAGAGGACCTGCACCTAATGTAAGAAGTATCGAGAGATGGTATGCATATTTTTGTGACAGGGGCAGTGTGTGTGACAAGAAACGAACTGGAATCCCGCGCATCACTGAAGTCACTGTGGTTTGAAGTGGTTGTGGTTTGGAAGTGATCGCCCGACTAAACGGCTTCCTTGGTCACCTGACTTGCTCTGACTTTCTTAAGTGGGGTTTGTCAAAGACGTAGTGTATTCTGCCCCAGTTCCTGAGTTAGAGACACTTTGAGTGAGAATAAGAAAGTATGATACTCAAAAAATGTTAAAAAAATATGGGAAGAAATAAAACGTCGCTTAGAATATTTATATAAAACTCAAGGCACACACATAGAAGTTTATTGAATTTGTTCATATGCAAATGAAACTTAAGAATTCCCTTGTTAAAACTGTAAATAAAACATTATTCTATAATCATTTGTTTTATGCTATTCGATTTCTTTATCAGGGCAAGACTTTATGGACACCCGGTATATCAATAAAACAACCACACACTTAAAATCAGGTAAAGATTTCAGCAAATACATTTTGAGATTAAAATTCTAATTACAATCATTTTAAACACTAAATAAAATATTTCTAAAAATTTTTCATTGAAATATATAAAACAATAATAAATTATTATTTTAATCTTACTAATTACAAATTTAAAAGTAACAACCCAAGTTACTACGAATCTGTTTGTTTAGTTCAATTTTTTTCACTTCTGTGTACTTAAGTTGTTATAAATGAACTCTATACTGTCATGATTTATAACAAGTTGCGTCCAATATATCTCTAAGCTGATGACGTATCAGATCTAATCTTATATATTATGACCTGTCAGACCAAGAGATGGATAACGCAATTTGCTGAAATCCTAAAACTGTTCTCTTTTTACTGCAGCTTTCCATCACTTTTCAAAATGATAAATGTGCAGCATGCATTTTTTTCTTAAATAAAATTTAAAAATTAACTTTAAAGTTTACAATAGATGTCGAGGTGATTTTCGATGCATGAAATTTTTAAAGCGTTTTTAAGATGATATTTGTTTCTAACTAACAATCAAAAGTTAAAATAACCATATTTAAAGATAAAAATGAAAACAAAACTGGCAGAAAACATCCATCCACAGTAAACAATTGTTCTACATAAAATACGATGACATTTAAAAATAAAGTTTATCATCATTATAAACACCTCGAATCATTAGACTAAACACGTGTATGCCATAGTTTAGTTAGACACCATAGGATAGTTAGTTAGACTAACTAACTATGTCATTTTTCAAACGAGTTATTAATATTAGTTTCATTTATATTTCTCTAATAGTCTTACAAATTCACCCTAAGAAAAATGTTTTACACCACCATAATGGTAAAACTGTAAATTACAGTAAACAGAAGGTATACCTACATATCTCTATGGAGTAACATGTGTAAGTTTGGAACATGCGTAACCGATAAAACTAAGCAGGACGTTGTACCAATATTCATAAAGGTACTACAGTAATGTCCTTATCCTGGATGTAACTAACATATAATGTTGGTACGCCATTATAATGAGGGTACTCACGTCTCTGTTGTAATGGTAATTCCTACTGCAGCAAGGTAATTCCTACGGCCAAGCAGTAGAGATAAGGATGGAACAACATTACAGCAGTGAATTGTTAGAAGAGAAGTAAGGAACACCCTTCATTTGTCTGTTATAAAGATGTTACCTAATGCAGCAGTGCAAGTGCAAAGCGAACACCATTACAGTAGCGTACTGTTGGGTCACGTGGGGTGTGCGCACTCATTACTCAGGTTTTCATGTTCGGAGACGCATTTTAGATTCTGAGTGTACTGTTCTTGTTATTATAGCTGACTATTAAAAGTAGTTTGTGGTCTACATAAGTACTGTGACCGCTGTAAGTATTTTGTACCGTATACATGTAGTTCGTGCCTGTTTCAAGTAGTTTTTGCCCGTTGTTTTATTTATTTATTTATTCTTCCAACGGTTACACCATTACCGTGTAAGTAGCTTACACCATTAAATGTTGTAAGTAGTTCGAGTCCTATATTATAAGTATGTGCCTGATACACTTAGGTTGTGCCCTATAAATAGTATGTGCTCTTTCAGTGTACCACTGTCGCAGCTGTAATTTTTGTTTTGTTGGTCAAATTGTAAATTGGTGGGACGCTGTCAAAATTCAAAGTCAAAATGGTGATCTACGATCGATTGTACCAAAACCATATTAATTCAAATTATTTTATATATATATATATATATATATATATATATATATATATATATATATATATATATATATATATATATATTACTTTAACTATGAATCTTTTGGAATTTTCATACTTTCAAACAACGGTATCGGTGTTATTTAATCGTCATCTTTACTTTTCATTCACACAGCGTCCCACTAATTTGCAATTTATCCAAAATAACAACCAAAAATACAGCTGCGGTAGCGATGACACGCTTTATAGGCACACAATAGTCTCTCCAGTTATAAAGTAGAGCACAATGGATTTGCCACTACCCTTCTCAGTTCCATTGTAGGCGGAGTGTAGCATATCATCTGAACACTAACGAGCGGGCTGTGTAACAGTGACGTCATCTCATTGTTGATGACGTCGTCGTGTTGACGGGAGTGCCGCTATTTAAATGTGGGAGCCACATCTGACAGAAATGTTCTAACATTGACTATTTTGTTTATATGTGTTAGGTAGAATAGAAAAATATACAAACATACACAAGTTAGTTTTTGATTTAAACACTAAAAGTTGATCAGTTACGCCTAAAATTATTTTATATTTTGGAGATTTTTATAGAAATTAAAGAAAGTAAAATATTATTCTACAAACATATTTTATTCTTGAGTAAAATACAACTGATGATAATGATATTATTTATTTACTTTTGCATAAAGCAATGTCCCATCAGCCTCCAGATTGCCAATGAATACATAAAATTGTATAAATACTGGCTTTAAGTAATCCAAGAGTTGCAATATTGCAAATCGTTTATCCATATCAGGAATTAAATCAGCTCTTAATTTAATTACTAATGCATTTGAATTAGTATCTTTAAGTCTCTTTATCATGTTTTCTAGAGGGCAGGGAACCATGTGATGAAGAATATTTGTGTACGGTGGTTATTTTGACAGTTCAGAAGGCAGAACCAACCACCTGTCTGAGCTTGAAAATCAGTTATCTCTGGAGCCAGCGAGTTGACCCTCTGAAGGGTCACCTGACCACCTGCTGTCCTGATTCTCACTCTTTCCTTTCTTCTATTTACTGTCCTTCAGGGGCTTGTTCAAAATACCCATTACAATCCATTAGATCTTGTAACAGTATTATAATCCATTAGATCCGGTAGACTATACACTCATACGTGACTATAGATGCTGGATGCCATTTGAAAGTTTGAATCTGGACTTGAGACATATTGTGGCAAAAACATTTTCTGCCCAAAACTTTTTATAACTTTCCAGCCAGATATTTACTAAATTTTACTACTCTGCAAATGAATCGTCCAATAAAAAATATAAAAATCAAATTTGATTCCTTTTTTACCCAAGATTCAAAATTAAAGCTAAGAGTCGTTGCCTGTCGATAGTTGACGGATACAGCTCCATTCGTGGCAAGTGCAGCGCTAACCAGATGGTGCAAAACACGTATAAAATTAACTTTTAAATCGCTATATTTTTTCCAATTAATCAGCAGTTTTTACACATTAAGTATCTTTAGATGTAGGCCTAGTACTAAACAATTCAACAATCAATACCATACTTACATTTTGATCCACCAACTAGGCTATAAAACTGTATAGTATAGCATTGTATTATTTTTTCTATCCATTTCGAGGATAACGTATTATAATTATATACATTTTTGGCACTGGTCATAGTAAACCAAATTCTTCTTGAAATTTTGTTCTTCTACGGTATTTAGATAAAATACCTGGTGTTTTGCAATCAGCTGATCGAAAGCGTTTAGAATAAATGCATTGCAAAAGTTTGGAAATGTCGATATTTTATATTTAATATAACGTCAAAGTGAATAAAACTTGCTAATTTAGAAGAGTTTAGCTTTTATTTGGAACAAACTGCATGTTAATCAGTCCAGTAGAAGTCTCAGATGCACTGTCCAAAGATTTGAAAGTGTTGGCTTTTTCCCAAGTTAAATCTCCAAAAAAAAGTTTATTTTCCACTTTTGACTGATTTAACGTAAATATTTTCTAAAAACAAATAAAACAGTCTAGTATAGGATCGAAACGTTTTTTTTTTTCTAAAACCCGCATGTAAATTTCCCAAGTGAAAGTCTTAGATATACTGTTCAAAGGAGTGTTTTACCTTACTGTTTTAAATATATAAGAGCAAGTTTTGGTCACAAGTTACATTTTACTTCTCTCGGTAGATATAAAACCCATAGTGACCATTGGAAACTAAAGTTTTTGAGTTGCAGTTGTATGTTTGCATCGAGATGTATGGCCTCTGTAAATATATTTCTAAATGACATTGTATTGTTGGCGAGAGTATATATTTGACTATTTTTTTATTCTTAGGCAACACTCACCATTGAAGAATGTGATGACTAGATGTGAAGTCGTTGTCAAAAACACAAAACACGGACACATATACACAGAGCAGACTTCACACATACACAATTACACGACGTTTTGCGGAACAAAAATTATCAAAAACGTTCCGCGTTTTCAAGTTTTAAGTTTTTTGGTCGCGCAACCAGCCCGATGGTTTAATCCCGACTACCACCGTTGACCTTGCTGAGTCATCCCGCGAAGAGCCAGGAGGGGGCGGGGGTGCATTGTTGCCTGTACTTTGTACTAATAACGTCACCGGTCGACTCCTATCATTTGCATCCTTTATTTCTGTCTCAACCAGTTTTAAATATGATGGGTTGATTTCAATTGAGGGCCTGGATAACGGTGCCGACTCCTTCGCCATAAAAAGTGATTCTGTTAAATTTCTTATTTTCCAGTTTTCTTCTTTGTACAAAAAGCACGACTTACCCCATTCAACTGTATCTTCTGTGTTCATCATGTTTAAAATTGGTTGAGAGAGAAATAAAGGATGCAAATGATAGGAGTCGACCGGTGACGTTGATAGTACAAAGTACATGCAACAATGCACCCCCGCCCCCTCCTGGTTCTTCGCGGGATGACTCAGCAAGGTCAACGGTGGCAGTCGGGATTAGACAATCGGGCCGGTGGCGCGACCGAAAACCTCGTTTTTATTTCACTTTAAACAGGAAATCAATTGCGCGCTCATTCAAGGCATTTTATTAGAGAACATTTCGAACTCCACTTAGGGTGTCTAATTAAAAATTCAAATTCAAATGTATTTCAGAAAAATAATACTTACAGGTTACAACGCTTTTTCAACTAAATAAAATCTTTCTCAGAGCCTGTGGAGGGGAGTGGGCCTCTTATGAATGAAACAACCCAGGAACAGAAGGACACTCACTGATACTTATAAGTAGGTAATACAACTTGAAATAAAACTCTACTTCTAGAAATCGTTTTTATGTATGATGTTTGCAATATATTCAACGGAAATTAACACCGCAATAAAGATTAACTAGTAATATCTATAAGTATAGCTGTAAGGAATTGTTATATCTTAATATTATATTTGTGATTAATTATGCTTCTATTTTTCACTATTCTTTCCTTCTTGAGTACCGCCTTCGTTAGAGTACATCACAAACTGAAGCAAGTTACTCACCTCAAGTTTACAATAATTTATCGTCCTGTTCCTTTTAGACATCCCCTTTACAATTGCCTATACTACCACCCAAAAATTTGAATTCGATGTTAATATATTAAGTAAAAAACGAATTGTTTAAATCAAAACAATCGACATTGTTACTATAACCTTCAAATGACTTGTCCGTAACTGTTGTAAAGAAAGCGTTATAGCCAGTTAGTTGATGGAACTGTCGCTCAGGCGCCTCTTTCGCCCAACTTTGTTGCTGTTAACGAGTTGCCGCTCATTTAGATCTCTGCTGGGCGGAATTATACCATTGAAAACAATTCTTGCTTTGTTTGTGTTTATTTTAGCATACTGTTTTGTTAAATAATGCTAAAATGTCACTGGGAATTTACTTTAGATTTTTAATAGTTCAAATTAATTCACTGCGCTCTAAATAACTACTTACTTTTGGAACACACTTGTTGTAGCTCAAGTCAAACTTTAGTGGTTAAGTCTTATCTAACATGTTTGTGATTACAGTAAAACTATGAACTATAACAAAATTCTGGTAATTGTTAAACTGACTTAATTGTTATGTGTGTATTGAATGCCTGTTGCTCTTTTGACTATTTTTTGGCAAATGATCCTAATATACTATGCATCATGGAAACTGCTCTCTATTGCAAATTTAAGAGCAGATTGACCCAGGGTACCATACACAGGCACAAGATCTAATAATGTGTACAGAAATCCACAACACAGGTTAGCAGCTGTACCACGCCTACCCTTGCAAGCGGGAGTTGGCGTATTGAACGGCATTCCAGAGCGCATCGATTTTGAAAAAGGCAAATCAAAATTTAAATCAAAATTAAGATGCTTTTTAGCGTCGAATGTGATTCACTCGGTGGATGGGTTCATGGGCTACACGGGGACATGGACTACATCGCCTTGGATCCTACATTTTATTAATTTTTTCCGCTCTATTAATTTTGTCATCTGGTTGTGACGAGGACTATTTCTTTATTATTTGTTTATGACGCATGTTATGCAATTCCTTTTTTGTTAACAGCAATAAAGACGTTTATTTATTTATTATTTTATTTAGCTCCAGGCATTTTTTATTTTAAGGGTGGGCTACTGTATTCCTTAAAACAATCACAATTTTTCAAAGGCAGCTCTACTAGACTTTTATAAATATTTTGTGGTATTTTAAGAATTAAAGCCAACCAAAATGACATTACCTGCATCACTAAAAATACTCATTTAAATTTAAAATGTTTTAAAAATCAAATCATTTATAAAAAAAAAAAAAAATAAACTGCCAACTTAAAATAAATTTTTTATGTCCCCATTTAAACGATCACATAAATATAAATGATAAAGAATTTAAAATTATTGCTCCAATGTTTGAGGATAAATTTAAATTTTTGTTTAGCGATAAACACAGTACGTTTTAAATAGTCACAGTACTGCTCAGCTGGTATTTATCTGAACCATCAAGACATTGTTGTTTGAAGGTCTTTAACACTTTTTTCTATTGTTGGGAGAAACAATGTGTCAGTTATCTTATACCATTATATATTATTTATCATATTACTAATTTATTTGCGATAAATTTTGATTGCACCTAAGTACATTTATGCTTCATACAACCCGAACGGAAATTTTATAAAGAAGGTATTTTTACAATAAAAATTACTATTAACAATATAATAAAACGTTGAAAAGGTTAAAAGCTTAATTTTTTTTTTAAATAAAGAATACGGTCAAATTTACGCGGAAGTATTAAATTCACAGCTAAGAGTAAATAACAAGATCAATTAAGACGAAGGCAAAGGACAAGTCGTCACGGAGAGGTCCTAATGAACACGAGACGTCAAGTTATATTCAAACTCATCAGCTACCTGCTGACTTGTCGAGTTGAGTCGTGACAGAATTATTATAATATCTTAGCATTTCAAATGTCCTCATTCTGTTTCAAAATTAAAGTACTAACAGTTCTATGTAAATGCACTTATAAAAAGGTTAAAAAACATTCAATAAATAAAGATTTTGCTTCTGTTTTAGTAATTGAGAAATTTATTCATTCTAAATATTACACGACGCTATATGTTTCATTTTGTTAAGGGATGGTTTATAAAGCTGAAATGGCTTTAGCTACTAAGCCGAAATATACTTATTTCAAAAAAAAATTATTGTTAATTTAGTGATGAGTAACCTATTTTGTCACTTTACTTACTACAGTTATTGTTACTATTTCAATTACTGTCTATTACATATTGTATTAACAGAATAACTAGGGGAACCCGTGCAGCGCAATGCGCTGCATTTATCAGAGTAACGGAAGATCAATCCTTGCTCAGTAGTACATCTCTTATTTATATTGCATAAAAACTAAAAAAAAAAACCTATAACGCCTATTAATTTATTCCTTGTTGGGGTTTGACCAATCAGTCTTTATAATTGAACTTCCTACGGTGATAGAGTGTTGAAATTTGGTGTATTTCTTTTAAGTCTTAATTAGGCATTTATGATGGTTCCTATGGTGATCTGTCTTAGGTAATATGCCTAAAAACCCCCTTAATTACAATACATACACAGATACTTGACATACATCACATTTACAACCTACAGAAACGATGAGAAAAAATTAATATAATAATTCAACTTTCTGGCCTTGTGTGCAATGTAAGGCAGCACTTAGTGCGGCTGTCTTGTAGTATATATCGTATGGCTCATTTAGCCAGCCACCATGTTTTATTGTATGGAGAGGCTAGTCATCCACGTAGGGAATGATCCCGCGTGAATATTATTTATTAAAATTTAAATATTTTCCATTTAACTTCCCACGGCAAAGCAGAATTTGAATAATCACAAAAAGTAGGAGAATAGGAGAATTAATTAATCTTTTGTTAAAGTGGTTCATCTAATTTAAATTTTAGTAAAAAGTTATCTTCATTTGTTATGAACATTTTTGTTATAAAATTGTTATCCATACCAGAGGTAGAGAAACTTACATTTTTTGTTTTCATTTAAAGAGTTGTTTTAGCATGTGTAGCATTCTGTATTAAAATTAGAATCTTCTTTTATTATAGTGTTATAGTAAACTGGTTACCGTTGTTTTTGCTGTTATTGACATTAATGTTGGAATCCCAGGACAACTTAAAAACTGGTTTAAGCTAGTTGCGAAATTGACTTTATGGGTTTAGCAAACGAAGTTGTCATAACATGTGTTAAGTCTTTTGACTGTAAACCATGACAATTTCCCTTCTCTTTAATCCATTCATGTTCTAGACAGCAGGGAGTTGATGTCATCAGAAGGACATGGAAACCTCTTGCTATGAAACATGAATGGACAGTTGGTTTGTTGGCCATTTTGAGGGTAGAGCGGTGTCTGCCTGTTTGAGCCTGAAAATCATTTGCCACAGGAGCACCGGGAGTTGGC
This sequence comes from Neoaliturus tenellus, assembly GCA_030545055.2. Taxonomy (NCBI): domain Eukaryota; kingdom Metazoa; phylum Arthropoda; class Insecta; order Hemiptera; family Cicadellidae; genus Neoaliturus; species Neoaliturus tenellus. Next base: position 301,285,330 of record CM061531.1, read on the forward strand.
CCTCTGAGGGGTCAAACGTCGCGGCGCGGCGGTCTGATGTCCCATATCTCACCCTTTCTCTTCCTTCAATATCCCGTCCTTCCGGGGGCTTGCGCAAAAAGCCCATTTTAGAGGCAGACGTGCTTAAAAGTTAGGCCAGGGTCTCCTTATCCACCACTAACGACTGGTTACCATATTAATTTTACACCAACTTAACATTTTCCTACTTCACATCTGAGTGAAAACCCATTTGTAAATGTAGAGTTTTCCTTTAAATTTTCTTTACTTTTCTTTGATTTTTCGTTACCAAAGACCTAAGTTAAAAATTAAAATTTTCTAACTTATTTTTAAAAAAGAAAAGAAAATTTTCCTGCGGTCAAGGCTGCTAGTCAGAACTAAACATATTATGGGCACAAATACACATAAATTCAATAAAACCAAACAGCTAGATTTTGAGGCAATTTTAATACAGAACATCGCAATAGACATTTCTTTATTATTTTACTAAACAGTTGACATTTCAGTGCCGGTTGTTCAATTGATTCTATTCGGCTTTTAACGTGTGTGTGTTCTTTTGTTTTACTATCAACAGCTGATTTACTTAGCAATTCAATATAAATAATTGTTCCCCATGTTAATCTTATGGACAAAAAATGAACTTTGAGGGCTTTCCGTGAGCTTCAGAATTGAAATATCAAAAATCTAAAACCTTATTGCAAAACTACGAACTGAGACCATTCTTTTGACACCTCAAACTTTAAAATTGGTCCAGAAATAAGGGAGGAGTAGTGTTAACAAAAAAGGGGCATCACGTATTTTATATATATATATATATATATATATATATATATATATATATATATATATAGATTTAATGTTACAGAAAAGCATAAAATTTGGTATTATTCGAAAGTAAAAGTATATACCCACATACGTCTTGATGGGGGCTCCGCCCCCATGCATCCGAGGATTCCTATAATTTATTAATTCCTGAAAATACTCAAAGTTTTTGATAGCATAGCTCTCCCGAATTTACAAGAAGCCCACATTGTCTATTGTGATTTAAATTTAACATGCAAATATTGTAGTTACGAGGGACAGGTTTGAGATACGCCAAAGATCAAAAGACAACATTTTTTAACGAAGCGGTCAAAAATATTATTGATCCTTCATAAATTAATTTGTTAAAACTAAAAAACTAAAAAAAAACGGAATTAACATGCATTGCAAATATACTACCTTGAATTTTTGGCCATTAAATTTGTAAATTTTTCAATTTTATTTCTATATTTACTGTACAAGCTAAATTATACCAAATTCAAGCTTCTAAATAAAATAGTAGTTATTAAAAAAATAAATCAAATAACATAGAAATTACATATTGGAAATCCCTCGAATCAATCTGGACGGAGAAACGTCAAACACTCAAAACTGTAAGTTTAATTTGAGTTGCAAGTTGTGATGTGAGTAACAAAAAATTTATTTTAGGCTATGAGATAATCTTTACACACTCACCCCCACGGTTTTTATGGAATATTTTAAAAAGTTAGGAATATTAACACAATTTGATACCTAACCATTACGTTTCCTAAAAAACTAACTTTACTAACAACATCCCAGTGCAGCAAACCTACATACTCATTCCCATAATGTTATGGGGAAAATACAAAATCTCAAATTTCTTTGGAAATTTTCTGAGTACGCAGGTCTGCTGCGACGGGGTATTATGTTAATGTTATTAAAATTTTGATTTAATTTATATGTGCTATTCAGTATTAGTGAAGTAAAATTGCAAGGTATCCTTCTCAATAATTAAAGTATTACATAAGTGATTAGAGTAAGTGTAACTAATTTATCTTATTCCAGTAACTGGAGAAACTTTATCTAGCAAATGTTTCTCAGTAGAGAAGAGAGTAAACTTTGACAACACTTCAGAATGAAGTTCATGTAACACATATTATTTTCATGATGTAAGCCAACCGAATCACTGTAGTTAAATAAATGGTTTAAATACCTCAGAATCACACGACAGTTGAGGTATTTAAACCATTTATTCACATATTATTGTACGATTTTACTCCTCTTCGAATTAAAACTCCTTAATAGACTTCTTTCGGATCATTTATAACACATTTCTTCCTTTTGGTTTCCTTTTAATTACATCATTCAATAAGTAGTTTAAAGTCATATAGAATTAGCTAATGTACATGCTAATTTAACATTGTTTTTTTATTAATATGTGATTTATTTTTGTATATAATTTTTTATCTCGCAAGTAAAAAAATGTGTTTACTCTTGGCAGAGGAAGTTCTACTATTGCAAAAACTGCGGACTAAAGAATTAACTTCAGCAAGAAAAAAAATATTTCTTTATAAAAGATATTTGAAAATCAATTCAACTATTTCTTAGTTGAATGTAATGGGTTTATTAAATTATGAATAAGTAAAAATGATGCCCAGGATCATAGTTAATTTTTGTTAGGAGTACGAAGCCAACAAAATATATAAGAGGAAATTATTGCAACACTGTAAAATACCAAACATAAATAAATATCAAAAATTGTCTAATCATATAATCATCACATTTTTACCTGATTTGCATGTACATCACTATTGAGCATTAATAGTTTTGCATTGGTGTTTGTTATTTTTTATAATGACAAGAGTATTTGAATACCACGAAACCACGTGGCTGGCCAAGTAGACATGCTCAAGTCTACAGGTTGTTGCTTAAGACCACATCAGTTGGCATCCTACCCTACCACAACAAAGCATTATGAAATTTTACGCATGACAAGGGTCAATCCATGAAAGAACAATGTATGTATCAAAATAATAGGTTTCGTCGAAATATATTATTGTTGTTTATTAGATTTAATATTGATAGGGCTACTATTATTATACTAAAAATCATTATAAACCAAGTACCCTTTGTTTGAATAAAAATTCCTTTATTTATAACACCGACATGTTTCGGACCTTAAGGCCCATGATCACGGTGGATTAACTTAATACATGATAACCTCTTAATAAAATAAAATAAATAAACAAAATATAGACTGCTGATTTTTTGCATATGTTTAAAATGAATTGTTTTGATATTATTATTTTGGCCTTTGGTTTTCTCCTATTTGTATGATTTTTTCATAGATTGGATTTTGGTTGTTAACTTGCATTGTATTTATTAAATTATTTTTATCTTTCTTACTGAAGGAATATATAAAAAACTCTTCTTTTACATCTAGTTTGTTTCCTTTTGACCCTAGTTCTATGATTTCTAAGTCTTCTTGTATCGTCTTAAATGAGTGGTTTGTCTTCAGCATATGTTCAGCGACATTTGATTTCATGCTAGTTTGGTTTCTTGATTTGAACGCTTGAACATGCTCTTTATATCGACAGTTAAATGTTCGTCCTGTTTGCCCTATATAAAAATTTTGGCATTCGGAACATTTTAATTTGTATATGCCCGATTGGTCATAGTTATTAACTATACTTGTTTTTTCTTTATTTATTTTACTACTGATCATTTTTAGGGCATTGTTCTTTGTTTTAAAACTTATTTTGAATTCCGGTTTGAAAGCTTTCCTTATTGCCTTATTTAATTTAGTGTTGTACGGTAGACTCATATAATGTTGTTCATTTTCTTCTTTACTTGTCTCCGGGGTTCTTTGGCATTGATTTTTCTTTTTGAGTTTCTTATTTATCATATTATCTATCATTTTTGGGTTATAACCATTTTTGTAAGCCAAATATTTAATGATGTTTTTCTCTTTAATGAAACTTTTTCTTTTCATTGGTACGTTTATGAGTCTATTGATCATTGAATGAAATGTTGTCATTTTCTGCTCCCAAGGATGGCTCGAGTCTTTAGGGATAATACAATCACTAGTAGATGGTTTTCTGAAAATTTCAAAAACATGTTTTTCATTCTCTTTGCATATTGTAAGATCTAAAAAGTTTATGTTTGTTTCTTGGATTTCCTCTGTGAATTTTATAGTTTTTGATATAGAATTAATGTACTGTAATAGATTTTCCGATTCTTCTCTAGTTCCATCAAAAAGGCAAATTATATCATCTACGTACCGGTACCAGTAGATTATGTTTTTATAGTACGGATTCTTTTGGTTTAAAATATCTTTTGATTCTAATTTATGCATATAGATATCTGCTAGCAGACCTGATAGGGGTGAACCCATTGCTAATCCCTCTTTTTGAATGTAATAGGATGATTCATATCTGAAATAATTTTGATCTAGTGCAATTTTTGTAAGCTTTATTATATCTTGGATTTCATTTTTCGGTAAGGTATTGCAATGGATTAATTCTTCTTTCAAGATATTTAATGTTGTTTGAATAGGAATATTAGTATACATGTTCTTTACGTCAAATGATAAAAATAGTGCATGTTGAGGGATCTTTACGTCTTTAATTTTGTTTATCAAATCATTGGTATTGATGACATTAACTCGATCTTCATTACTTATGTTTCTTTTAATCTTTCTTTGTAAGTATCCACATACCTTGTATGTTGGAGCATTCCTGTAATTAATCACAGGTCTAATTGGGATCTCTTCTTTGTGAATCTTTGGTTGGCCTCTTAGAGTTGGTGCTTGAGGTTTAATAGTCTTGAGCTTATTCTTGACAATTTTAGGGATACTCTTACAATTATTAATCATCGAGTTAGTAATTTTCATAAATTCTAGAGTTGGATCAGAGTTTAGTTTTTCAAATGCATCATCCTTCAAAAATTCTTCTACTTTTTTGTCATAATCTGCTTTACTTATTATAACAGCGGTGTTACTCTTGTCAGCTTTAGCTATTATCGCTTTGTTTTCAATTAGTTTCTTTGAGATTGAGTTTACTATTTTTATGTCTTCTTTCGTTTTTTGAGATGTTTTATTTTTATTCTTGTCATTTGATATGTCACATTTTCTTAGTTCATGGGTGAAGTTAAATCTTAGTTGGTCTTGAATTTCTTTTTCTGTTTGTCTTATTGCTACTTCCACATCGAATAGATCATTTCTTACTATTTGAGGTTTATTATCAAGATTCAAATTGTATTTAATGGACTTACCAAGTAAATTAGATTTTTGATTATTGTTGTTTAATTTTTTTTTTTTTTTTTTTTTTTGCTGTAAATGGCCATGCTTGTTTTGTGAATACAAATACGTGTAAAAACTCCCCTAAATGTAACTCGTAGAATAGAAGTTACAATTAATCGATATTTGTACTGTGCGATAACATGTGTGCGATTGTCATGTGCAATAATATGTTTGCTAATGGAGAGGATGAGCACGGTATTCTTTGTCTCTCTCCCTCCCTTCCCTAATTATTTAGTTCATAAATTAATCAATTTTAGTTTATAAAAAATGTATTAAATAACCCTCTAAATTACGTATTATATGATTGCAATAGACATTTCCAATATTTAAACAAACCATATGTTTTTTAATTTAATTTTTTTGTAATAACCTGTAATTACAGCTGGAATTTTGCTTTGTAAGTGCTGTAGAAAACGTATTTTAAAGCTATTTCTGTGTATTACTGTAATTATAAATCTTTTTTCAACATTGAAAGATCAGCCAATGGTTTGTAATTAGAGTGAGAATCCTTGTGTGGGATACAACAAATGGTTGGAAGCTTAGGTATTCTTAATTTTAAAATCATTATAGCAAACAACGTCACTTCAAATACTTAAATGTGGGTAAAAATTATAATCTCAAAGAATTTTTACTTTATTAAAAAACCTTAACACTACGATTAGTGAAGTAGAAGGGCCTTTGTAGCCTTCTAAAGCCAAAATTGTCTTCAACAGAGTGACGCGTTTCAAATCAACTTCATCACATTGGCATAAAATTTTGACAACCACCAAAGTAAGCTGTGACGCACAAGACGACCGATATGCGATGTCATTGATTACAAAATTCATGTTTGTTCAAGGGGATTTTCACTCCAGAAGCTATATTTAACTCAATGCACCATATCCTATTAAATGTAAGTTTTTTAAGTAAATATAATTCTTACAAAGCTGACCCAAATAACACCTTAAATTTCAAATTGTGTTTCGGAGCCAACGTACTTTTCAACAGTGTTACAGCTTAGACACGGTATCAGGATATCATAAAGGCCTTTGATGACAGTGGAGGGGGTAGGGGAACAAGACGTTCTGATAACACTACGATCAGTGATCAATGCAAGCGAACCAGTTCGATAATGAGCGGCCGGCTGGGACTGTACTTTTATGTTTCATGAGTGGAATGTGGACTGTTTTTATATTTTGACGACCTCCAAATGGAGTAAGTGTTCGAACAATCTCGTAACTCGTGGAATTCGTTTTTGAGATTAGGACAGATAAAACTAGGTTTTGAAAAAATAAGTTCGTTCATGGAACTTTGCATAATATTTTGTGTAGCATGTATTTCAATAAACCAATAAGTCCCTAGCAATATAGAGGGTGGTGATTACGATTTTGGTTTGGGAAAATTTGTGTTTCCCAAAATTGTGCGAGAGAGTGGAGTGTCATTTTTCTATGTTTTCGGAGGTAAACAATAAAAAAAAAAAAAACAATTATAAACACCCCCTGGCTCAGCAAATTTCCGATGAAATAAAAAAAATTGAATTGGGGCTTTAAATGGGGGTGACTAAGCAGTTTTGATGCTATGAGGGTGTTATAAGCAAGTAATAATCAATCATAGCCTAGTGAAAGTGCATATAAATGTTTAGAAAATTATATAAAACGATACCCCACACGCTTGGATACCATAAACACAAGTTTTCAAAAAATCCAAAACTTCCCCCTTATCCCAACGCCATGAAACTGTATTTCTACCCTCAGAATAGCTATAGGGACTCATTAGATACTTAAAATACATAATACGCAGAATTTTTATCCAGTTTCATGTACGAACCAATTTTTTTTATCATATTTTGAGGGAATTTTACCTGTACCGGTTTCCAAAAATTTTTTACTGTATTTCAGTAATTCCTAAAATTAGCTTTTTTATTTTTTAGGTAGGCCCAAAGATATTGTCATTTTCCTCTTTGGGTAAACCTATGTCTTTTTAAAATAAAAAGTAAAAGTTGCAATGTAATATATTACAAAGCAATAAATAATGTACGAGTATTTAGGCCTATCCTTGTTTATTATGGTTTTTAGCACAAAACTGTTGCCATTAATAAAAGTATCAAAGTATTCCGTTCTAGTTGTTACAACAAATTTTCAGTAAATAACCCTCTAAATTACGAATTGTATGATTGTAATAGACATTTACTATATTTGAACCATATCTTGTTTAATCCAAGTTTATAGAATAATCTGTATTAATAGTACAGCTGAATTATTGCTTTATAAATGCTGTGTAAAACATATTTAAAAGCTATTTCTGTGTGTCAGTGTAGTTATAAGTCTTTTTAGCATTGAAAGACCAGCTAATGGTTTTGTGTGAGATTTCTTCCATTGTTGCCCTTTCAGTGTATTATAAGTAAAGTATTTTAGCCCTAAAAAAATTCTCAAGAAGAAATTGTTTTTAAGATGAATTGTGAAAAAAAAAATTAAAATGTATTGAAATCCCATTTTGAAATTTATTTAACATTGGAAAATGTACTGAGTTTGGTACATAGATTTTTCCTACAATATCTCGTAAAATATAAATAATGATATTCTAGGAGTTCTGTCGAAATGTTTGTCAAAATCTTAATTTTGATAAAATAAATTGGGCTTGCGGATTTTTTATTTTCTTGGTTAGTGATGATATAAAAGATATTTTAAGATAATTTCCAAGGTAAAATATTTTTGTTCTTTCATTCATCATAATGTAGACGAAGACCGTGGAATAGTCCAAATGCAAGATTGCATTAGGTTTTGATTCTCCTCCCAATACTTCGTTAAGTTGTCTTGTTATCTTGGATCATTCGGAGTATTCAAATAGTCTTTTAGAACTATAGGATCTTGAATATTCTTCTCTAAGATGCATTAAAATGATGAATATAAAAGAAAAGTGCGAAATAATAAAGATACTTATTGATAATATTATTGATTCTTAAACTGATATTTTTGCAAAGATCGATTTGTGAACAAATAAATTCATTAACGTGTCTGATCAAAATTCACTTTTGGTTCATCTTTTGTCCTTAACATTATGTAGAAAAACATGGTTTTCAATAAGTATTATTTTTATTGTATTTTTAAAACATTTTCCATATAATTTAATACTATTTAGTTTTATAATCATTGTTATTTTTTTTTATTTTAATAGAGAAAGAGTTGATAAAGGAAACTGATTAGTTTTACTTTGAAGTTTGTTAACTATTACTTAAACATCATTTATAGAACTGAACGAGAAGTTTTAATGACATCCCGGTGCAACTGAATAGGAAAGAAGGAGCTTAGTGAAAAAGTTTAGTTTGGAAAACTAAATGAAATCAGAGACCGTTGACATAGGAGAAATTTTTTCCTCAGTGTCTTATATTTATACTGGTGTATAGTTTAATAGTTTTACATTTCAACTTGAAAGTCTCTATGATACTTGAAATATTTTATAGTTTTGAAGGCCCAAATAATATTCTTATAAATAATTATTACCATTATACATTTGTCCTCTTAATTTGAACTACAAGTTAAATATTATTCAAGACTTCTGTAAGGAGAAAACTAGTGAAAATGGTAAAAATATAGTTTATTTTATTTCAGGAAACTAAAACAAAACTATAAATATATCTACAAATAAAATTGATTTACCTGCATAAATTTCTCCAAATGTCAGCAATTAAAATCTTTGCGCTTTTTGAGGGTACTGTAAGGTTTACGGCTGGTAACTTTCGTAAACAGAATTAGATGTACTATCAAACTATAATAAGGAGTGTAAAAAGTCTGGAAACAATATTATATCTTTAAGAGTATTAAGGTAACAAAACTAAAAGTTTTTCAAATTGAATTAGGCTTTTTAAAGTCTATTTCCCATAACTATTATCCTATGCTCTAATACGAGTAAGTTATATTTAGTATGTATGCACACTTATCTCGAAATCGGCTCAAAAAATTTTCTTCAAACATTGCAAATTGTGGGATAAAAATAATATTTAGGTTTCTATGTTAGGAAAAATCTTATTGCATTATAAACTTGAATTGAAATCATAACAATTTTAACATTGTTGTTGTGGAGTTATAACAAAACAAAAGAGTTTCTGAAAACAGCTGACTCTACTGTCCAAGGACAGTATATGCATGTGGTTTTACCATTGTAGCCAGTGACTGAATTAATGATTCATACTATTTATCAGATATAAATATTACTTTATACTGTTCATTATAACTATTTAGATAGTTTAAAGTAAAGTAAAAGTATAAAACAACTCAGCAATTTGTAGAGTTGCAATTAAATCAAACAAAGAATTTCAGTAACAATTATTAATTTTAACCGTAAAATCCATGTGTTACAGTTTAAACAAACTCATACCATAGAGTGCGGCGCACTTAGTCCTACATTAAAATATGCTTAAAGTTGAGTGAGCGAAGCGAACGTGCTCGTCGTGGAGGCGAGTGAACGGATCCAACGACCTCGTCTTGAAATAAAAAGCCTATGAATTTCAGCAAACAGTATATATAGCTGTTATTACTATGACTCTAAAGAAGCGTTTTAGTGCACTGAGCAAATGCTCGGTCCCCAAGTACTTGACATTAAGCCTTCAAGGAGCTAATTTAAGGTTTAATGCAAATAAAAACCTGACCATCACAATGAGTCAGAAAAAGTCTTAAGTGTAAGCATAGTTCAATACGTACTTTAAATTGAAGGTCTCTATGAATTTAAAAAACAATGCCACAAACCAGACCTTAAAGGGATGACCGAGTCATTTATATTTTTCTATAAATTTAACCGTTAGGGAGCTATAGCCAATTGAAATTAAATTCTAGTCCATAAGAATGACATCACGGGACAAACCTAAATTGCATGTATCTCTGAAACCATTCGGTAAAATAAAATAAAAATACTCATGAAAAAAGTCATTGTTAGTTGATGGTTAACTCTTTCAATCTTTTTTCGATTAAATACTTAAAACATTTATGTCAATCACATTGTGTAGGTTAGTAACCGTTTGAGTAATTACAGTTTACTCTCATAGCTTGCTATGAATTAACAAATTCATAGCAAGCCGTAATAAAGGCTTTTCGAAACAAACTGTAGACGGTTTGATATTTTGTATATCTTATAACCTACAAGACCCTCCCCATTGTTCTTGATGTATAATAATAAATGAATAAAGAAAATTAATTAAAATAATTCAACACGTAATGATATGTTTGAAATTTCTAAAATATTTTACCCTTTTAAAAATTTCTTTAGAAACAATAAATAAAAAAATTGTTAGAAAAAACCATTAAAATCCCAAACGGAGAAGTAGGTTCACAGACCCCTAATATTTTAAAAGCCCCAAAAATATTTTCCGCCTTAGAAGTAATGTTGCTCGGCATATCTTATATACAATGTTCTTGTAATTGTGACATTTAATGTGCTTCAATAATAATTACACTCTTGTATTGCGTTCTAAACAAATTAATAAAAAACTTAACTAAATAGAATTAATTCATCATAAAAATAAAAACAACCGCAAGAAAAAAAATAGTAAAACACTAACGTCCAAAAATTAAGTAAGTAACGAATTATGAGTAAACTTTATGAGAAGGTAATCAAGTAACATTTAATAACAAAATCAATTAAGACGAAGGCAAAGGACGAGTTATCAAGGAGAAGTCCAAATGAACACGAGATGTCGAGTTATATTCAAACTCATCAGTTACCTGCTGACTTGCCGAGTTAGGTTCATGATAGAATTAAATTTTTACTTTTCTCATAAATTAATTTTAAACTAAATAAGACACTGTTATACAGAATTCTGCATGATATAAATTTTGGACAAACTCAGTTATAGCTTTAATTATGGATTTAAATATTTTTGCTACAAATCAAGTCTTGACTTTGAAAACGTATTTATCCTTATCAAAATACTATACGAGTTAGTATGTTTTGGCACGTAGGCCTAACTGACGATTTTATTTTCATCATACCATTGCGATAAATGTTGTTTTTGGAACGGTCAGCTGTGATCGAAACTCAGTAGTTGATTCCCGGTGGGTTGGATAAACGTGTTGGTAAACAAATTTTTCGGAGCTTTGCAGTTTTTATCCAAACTGTAAATTTATTAAAGGTGGTATGATGAAAAGTACTGTTCGTAACTCGTCCGAAAGTGGTATGTGGGTGCTCGATCGAGTTCAAGTACTCGACTTCGCCTCGTGCTTGAAACTCGATCTTGCACCGATAACGACCACTTTCCGGACTATTGACGAAATATACTATTTCCTACAACCTCACGTAACGTGTCAGCTTGACTAAAGATCAAATTATATTACAACACTTCATTTCTGTGTCCTGTATATCCAATATAATAGTTGTAGATGAATACAAACTGGAAAGATAATAAAGACTCTGTCAATTAAAATCTCCCGATTGTGAACTTCAACAGTAGTTTATGCAAAGCTGTACAGATTATATAGGCATTTAAGCCAAGAGTGAGATGAGACCGAACCGAGTGTTCTAAATTTTGCACGATTGGTTCAAAGGCTGAATGTGAATACAATCGTAGTATTAGCTACTTTAACGACAACCAAATTTAATTTGGTAAATTGCTGTAAGGAACATATTGAAAATTGTATAGGTTATGCTTGGCCATCCTTTGGAAATTTGTGCTGCTACACAGATGTCGTTTGATATTATCTAAACATTCATGTAGGTTTATCAATGTCATACTAGTTAAATAATAAGGAAAATCCCTATTATTTTTGTTACAATAAGATTAATGAATGAAATATAAATAGAGTATTTATCATTATCCTATTAAAAAATCATTGTAATTCCTTCTACGAATTTTATTTTAAAACGAATATGAAAATTCCCATTATATAGATATTTTAAAATGTATTTAGTTAGTATTTTTTTATGGTAAAATAAACGGATTGACATTGTACTTAATTTAATGAATGGGTCTACCATACAAATATTTAAAAAATATTCAACATAACCAATGTAAAGTCCACAATTGGAATTAAAATAGTAATTTGTATTGGTTTGTTCTATATTTTAAAAGGTTCTACATTTTCATATCCATTATATAAGGCTAAAGAGTCGCACGAGTAGCCATTATAACAACTAAGTGCCAATAATGCTTCTTTATATCTGTTTCTGGCTATAACTTTTGTGAAATCCGCACAAATGACCCATTATTCTACTGCTATTACACTGCTTCAGAGGAAAATTCTACTCTGAAAAAATGTTTGTATGTTCTAGGGTTCATTAATGTCTAAAATACATTTTGTTATGTAATCTTAACTAAATAAAAAAAACTAGCAATAACAAATAATGTGATTATTTTGAAACCAATTGTGAACAAAGATGCAATACATAGAAATGTTCATATCCCATAATAATAAATTAAAAAATTGGATTTATTTTTATAAACAGTTAAGCTTTGTTAATATTGTTATTCTTTCACTGTGGACAAAATACGAAAACCCCCTATATTTTTTTCTTATTTTAGTCCTATATAAAAATATCTTGAAAGTTGAGTGAGCAAAGCAAACAAGCTCGTCGTGGAGGGGAGTGAGCAGAGCCAACGAGCTCTTCTTGAAAGAAAAAAGGCTGTGAATTTTAGCGTATAGTTCATGACTGATATTGCTATGATATAAAAATTTGTTTAATAAAAGTTTATACCGAGCAAATACTCGGTCCCCAAGTATTTGGCAATAAACCTTCAAGAAGAAAATCTTAACTGTGAGCATAGTTCAATATGTACTTTAAATTGAAGTTATCTATGAATAGAGAACAATGCCGCAAAACGACCTTAAAAAGACGATCGAGTCACAAATGGTAGGCGATAAAACCTTGCACTATAATCATATTGCCGAACTCATAATTATAGAGTGTAATATTCCTTGGCAGTTTTCTCTAAACCTGACCGTTAGGGAGCTAGAGGCAATTGAAATTAATTTTTATTCCCATGAGAATGATATAATGGGGAAAACTTGAATTGTCTACTATATATCTGAAACCATTCAATAAACAAATACGTTTAAAATAAGCGAAAAGCCATTGTTAGTTGCTGGTTAACGTCTTTCAATTCGTCTTATGTTTTTTTTTCGAAAAAAAACACCTGGGACAATTATATCAATCACCCTGTATAAGTTTCAATTCAATAAGATGTATAAGATTCAAATATTTTTGCTACAAATCAAGTCTTGACTTTGAAAAAGTAATTAGTATGATTAGTATGAGTTAGTATGATTAGGCACGTAACTGACAATTTTAATTTCCTGATTTTAAGACTTTGTCAATTAAAATCTCCCGATTGAGAACTTCAACAGTAGCTTATGCAACGTTTGTACAGATTATAATGGCATTTAAACCATGAGTGAGATGTGACCGAACCGAGTGTTCTAAATTTTGCACGATTGGTTCAAAGGCTGAATGGAATACAATCGTAGTATTAGCTACTTTAACGACAACCAAATTTAATTTGGTAAATTGCTGTAAGGAACATATTGAAAATTGTATAGGTTATGCTTGGCCATCCTTTGGAAATTTGTGCTGCTACACAGATGTCGTTTGATATTATCTAAACATTCATGTAGGTTTATCAATGTCATACTAGTTAAATAATAAGGAAAATCCCTATTATTTTTGTTACAATAAGATTAATGAATGAAATATAAATAGAGTATTTATCATTATCCTATTAAAAAATCATTGTAATTCCTTCTACGAATTTTATTTTAAAACGAATATGAAAATTCCCATTATATAGATATTTTAAAATGTATTTAGTTAGTATTTTTTTATGGTAAAATAAACGGATTGACATTGTACTTAATTTAATGAATGGGTCTACCATACAAATATTTAAAAAATATTCAACATAACCAATGTAAAGTCCACAATTGGAATTAAAATAGTAATTTGTATTGGTTTGTTCTATATTTTAAAAGGTTCTACATTTTCATATCCATTATATAAGGCTAAAGAGTCGCACGAGTAGCCATTATAACAACTAAGTGCCAATAATGCTTCTTTATATCTGTTTCTGGCTATAACTTTTGTGAAATCCGCACAAATGACCCATTATTCTACTGCTATTACACTGCTTCAGAGGATAATTCTACTCTGAAAAAATGTTTGTATGTTCTAGGGTTCATTAATGTCTAAAATACATTTTGTTATGTAATCTTAACTAAATAACAAAAAACTAGTAATAACAAATAAAATAGATATCTTGAAACCAATTGTGAACAAAGATGCAATACATAGAAATGTTCACATCCCATTATAGTAACTTAAAAAATTGGATTTATTTTTATAAACAGTTAAGCTTTGTTAATATTGTTATTCTTTCACTGTGGACAAAATACGAAAAACACCTATATTGTTTCTTATTTTAGTCCTATATTAAAATATCATGAAAGTTGAGTGAGCATAGCAAACAAGCTCGTCGTGGAGGGGAGTAAGCAGAGCCAACGAGCTCTTTTTGAAAGAAAAACAGCCTATGAATTTTAGCGTATAGTTCATGACTGATATTGCTATGACTATAAATGATTGTTTAATAAAAGTTTATACCGAGCAATTGCTCGGTCCCCAAGTATTTGGCAATAAAGCTTCAAGAAGAAAAACTTAACTGTAAGCATAGTTCAATATGTACTTTATATCTATGAATAGAGAACAATACCGCAAAACGATCTTAAAAAGACGACCGAGTCACAAATGGTAGGCAATCAAACCTTGCATTACAATCATATTGCCGAACTCATAATTATAAGAGTGTAATATTCCTTGGCATTTTTCTCTAAACCTAACCGTTAGGGAGCTAGGGGCATTAATAATTAATTATTAATTATTAAAAATTAATTTCAATTAATAAATTGAAATTAAATTTTAGTCCCACCAGCATAACACAATGGGGCTAACTTAAATTGTCTACTGTATATCTGAAACCATTCAATAATATAAAAAAGGCATATAAAATAAACAAAAAGTCATTGTTAGTTGCTGGTTAACGTCTTTCAATTTGTCTCATGTTTGTTTTAGAATAAAACATCTGGGACACTTATATCAATCACCCTGTATAGGTTAGTAACTGTAAAAGTAATTACACTTGCTCTTATAACTTGCTTGATGCTTTTCGAAACAAATTAATTTTATGTAATTCATGAAACGATTTTACAGATTATGAATGCCTTTAAGCCACGAGTGAAATGAAAGCGAACCGAGTGTTATAAATATCTCACGATCGATTTAAAGGCTGAATGTGAATGCAATCGTAGCATTAACTACTTGATCCACGACCATCTTTAATTTGGTAAATTACTGTGATGAACATTTAGGAAATATTAAGGTTATGGAATCCACCGATTTAAATTTGTCCTACTACACAGATGTCATTTGATATTATTTAAACATTCACCTGAATTTACCAATATAGGGGTACTAGTTGAAAAAAATTAGGAAAACTTATTGTATTGATTTTAATAAGATGTATGAACTAAATAAATATGGTACCGTATTTATAAAATCATTCAATTAATTACCAAGATCGTTGAAAATCTTTCTACCTATTTCGTTTAAAAACGGCCATTAAAAACCGATTATAGAGATGTTTTTAAATATAATTAGTTTAAAACGTCTGTTATGGTAAAACAGACGGATTGACATTGCACTTGAAATATTGAAGCATACTCAACATAACTTATGTAAGGTCCACAGTATCAATTAAAATAGTAATTTGTATTGCTTTGCTCTTTATTTTAAAAAAGTATTTGAGACCCCTCATATCCCATGTTTTAAAATTAGAAATTTTACGTTTTGTCCTTTTAGATGTAGGCCTACTTCAATCGATTTATGATATTACTTGTTTGTTATAATTTTAATATTTTACGACATTTAAAATTAATAAAATACAATAAACTTCATAATTAGTAAACATTCCAATCTGTTAAACAAACAAATATAAAACAAAATAATGATAATTATAATAATATTTATTCCACTGATTATATTAGACGTTAAGGGAATACATAGATGAGATTATACATAAGAATCCATAGACCTCAATTGTTGATACACAAAAGTATACATTCGATTGAAAATTTAAATTTGATGATTACAGGTAAAAACATAACGTACAGTAAAACTGAGGCTTTTAAAAGAAACGGAATAGCCTGGTAAGAAGAGTAATACAAGAGTTATGGCAATGAGTTGAGATTGTCTGGGGTTGGGAAGGTTAACAAGACCCTTGAGACGCAACGGCAACCATTCTGAAATGAACACTTGCTTAACGTCATTAGCGGTATTTTTTTTTTTCCTTTCGAGAAAATATTAATTTGACACTTCACATCTTTAATTGTGCCCATCCGTATGACAGAGCAAACATTTAAATAGGTTTTTATAGTATTTTGTTCTATTGATAATTTTTGTAATGTTTAAGGCCTACTTTCTTTGCGACAAAAATGGTACTGTAAGTTGCAATACCCTTAAATTGTTTCCCATCTCAAAAATAACAATACATGGAGTAAAAACACAAAATTATTTTAAAAATTGCTTATAGTAGGCTTAATACGATATTTTATTAAAGAAACATCTTACCACGATTCATTTTAGCAACTAGTATACTATTGCTCGAAATCGAGCAATTTATTTTAATACAATACAATACAAATGTTACTTTTAGCTCTAATTCAATCACATGCGACCAATCCAATATTGTGAATATCTTTAATCACCTAAACTACATGTATTTACAGCTGGTAATTAACAGATGTTTAAAATGCTTTATTCAATCCCAATGTTATTTGAATGGGAAATTTTGAGATTTCAATGGCGGGTAGCGTCTTTATTTTCAGTCCGATTCTAATCAGTTTTTGGCAAAAACAACTACAGACCAAGCCCTATCTAACGACACCAAAAACTTGAAAATCGGTTGAAAATTGTAGGAGGAGTTCTCAAGACAAAAAACCCCTTAGCGTATTAAATAAGTATAGATATAACAATTTTTATTTTTAATTTCATAGAACGCTTATTTTAATATTTTATTAGATGTTATTTGACTATCTTATACTCTAAAACAAGCGATGTTTGAACGAGAAAATTTCTTTCCGTCCAAGGATTTTATTATTATTATTTTTTTATGTGGGGTTTTGGCCATGAGGAATCGATTGGAGTTGGTCCTATCCCTGGGAAAAAGCCGGTTTCCGCCCTAGTCCTTCAAAGTTTAAACGTTATCCCGATGAAAATTTTATTTGTAACTAAATTTAACAAAAATCAACTTGTAATTGTATACATAAACCAATGTGTTATATCTTAATCCTGTGGTTCAACAATTTTATACCAAAGTGCAGCACCCTGAGGCTTGGTTGAGTGAGCGAAGTGAACGAGCTGGTCTTAAAAAGGAACAGGGCGATTGAGTGAAGCGAACGAGCTTTGTCTAAGAAAGGAAAGTGACTCTTAATAATTATTTACTGAGCATGAGCTTGGTCCCCACGTAATTAACAATCAATGCATTAATCATTAAGAGAACCAATTTCATCCTAAAACTGATTAATGTAAATGGAAAGGCGCTAGGGCTAATTAATGGTTTCACTTGATCTGAAAGTTCCCAGTTAGGACATTAGCCAGGAGTTTGTTTTGTTGCCAGAATTCTGTGTGAGATATACCATATCAACCATCAAATATACCATATTTGATGATTTAAGACGTTTTCGTATTGAAAAGCGTGCCAACAGCTAAAACAAAAGTTGACGAATTCTAAGTTACTTACTTAATGTTGCGATGGACTTAATTAAAATGATAATTAATCTGTTTGAACACTTTTTATACAACTTATGCCAACAGTTTTTTGTCTCATAATATAAGCAATAGACGAGTTTTGCTTGATAATTCTAATATCATAAGAAAAACATTTGATGTGCACTGCAATCGATGACTATAAAGTTAGCAGTTATACCATCAAGATGAACAATCAGAGTTGTACTGCAGTTGCAATTAGCTTTGGCCAAGTTTGAATCCAATCGTAACTTGTTCATTGAAACATTGTTTATTAGCCTCAACTATGACGTCCATATTATTGGCTTGACCATTATTGTTTTTACGTGGCAAACATGTTTTTTTAGTTTTAGCTCATTTCAAACTTGATTTCCAAATGATTAACATGCCATTTCACATCTTTGGTGTGACAGTATTTTTACATCAACTCGTAAAAAAAAAAAATTGTCGTGGGGAAATGATCGACAAAATGTTACGATCATCATTTTCGGAATGTTAGGCTTTAAAAGGTAAGGTACAACTATGGTTGTACGAAATTAAAAACTTCTAATTTTTCATAGTTTTTTTTTTTTTACAATTTAACGTTTTTTGACAACACATAAAACATCGTAAGGACAATGATTGACTGCCTTCAAGCAGTTCGAGCCTTGTAAATTTAGGTTTCGATTTAGAATGTTAGTAGTGGGGTTTGGTTACTTTCCAAACGGAAGTCGTGCCAAATGCCAGCGGCTGCCGCCAGCTGCCATCGGCCAGTTGCCAAATCAGTTGCTATCGCCATATGCCATGCCATATAGCTTCCGGTGGGGAGAGGCTATATCAAATGACGGGGTGGAGAAGGGGTGAGCAGATGGTGTTGATGTTTGAAGTAGGAGTTAGTTATAAAGGAGAGGGGATAATTGCTTCAAGGTCATATGGAGGGGGTTTTAAAAAAGACTGAACTATCGTTCAGTTTATTGGCGATCATCATACAGGTCAGTCAAAACCGACAAGGGACCGAAGAATAGCTTCTACATCATTTATTGCTGTAGAAGATACATCTGGAACTTGTATAGGATTCTGAGGAGTTGGCGAAGTTGAAATTCTAGGAGGATCTTCCCTTGGATGAGTTGTTGATGATATTTCTTGAACTTGAATATTTTCTTGGTTGGTCTCCATTGTTATTGTAGTGTAAATTAGAGTGGAGATGTTGTTAGCTCAACAGCGTAGAAGATAATGAAGTAGGAATTATTGTCGCTGCATTTATATAGGGAATGGTGGGGGTAAAATAAAAAAACTTGTTGAACACAGTCGATAGGTGTAACAAGTTGAAAGTTATTGAAGCGTAACATAGAATGCAAAATGTCATAAATAACACTATCATCAACAGTAACCTGCGAAGTTGTCGAAGAATATAATGGGTTAAAACTGTACTTCTTCCTAACTCTATTTAAATTAGTTCTACACTTAGAAATTGAAGGTTTAGAAGTACTTCGTAATATGTGTTGTGTTCGCAAAAGCTTTAATTTTAAACATTGTGCAGTCATCATAACCGATGTGTTAAGTTCAGAAGTTAAAAGAAGACTGAGATATAAAATGAAGTGTAAAAGAAATTGAAACAGAATGCCAGAGTAGTAATTTTATAGGTTAGAATTAACGAAGGCTATTCCATGGATAATTCTAACCTCAAACCTAGTAAGTGAAGTAGTCATAACATAAAACTAATGAGAGATGATGACTGAGCGGATGCGAGGCAATGAATGTTTGTAGCGCGATAAACTACCCACCTTTATAGAGGCAATAACTCCAGCCAGATGGCGGCAGATGGCAAGCAAATGACTGGTTGACCGACTTTCACCTGAGTAGTAAGAGAAGTAGGGTTCTGTGTCTATCCCTACTCCTTTGGGTCAATGACCGACCGGAAAGGTCAATGACCCCCCCCCCCCGAAAAAATGGAACCCCCCCCCTTCCCCCACCCCTTTCCCCACTCCCTCAGGCCAATGACCGGTCACCCGGTCATCAAACTAAACATGGCTGCTACCATGGATAATTCTAACCTCACTTGGATAATTCTAACCTCAAACCTTGGTTTTGAGTTGCTGCGCATGCGCCGCTCCCCACTCTTCTGGTTAACTTTTACACTGGTGTGAATTGGACTGGATTGAACACTGTACTGGAGTAAAACAACTTCCCCCACTACTGGAGAACCAGAGTAGGGATAGGAGCCCGATCTTCGCATTAGTCGCCAACAAACTTTCATAGCGAAAGGTTGTTGGCGATTCAGCAAGAGGTTTCAAATATATAGTAGGCCTATATATATTTGAACTTCTTATACTACGTTGCGTTTTTTAATGCAATGTGGTATGTGTGTGTGTGTGTGTTTAGTTGTATTTAATTTAAGAAATAAATTGCGCATTGCGATGTTAGTTTTAAGTTTGGTTTAGCATTAAGGTGTATTAATTTTTAAGAGGTTTTTAGCATTAAGGTGTATTAAATTTAAGAATAACAAAGGTATTTGGTTGTGTTGAATTATTTGGTTTTTAATAATGATGTGTTGCTACTAATAATTAATGTTGTTTTGCCTTACAGCTAGATGTTAGGGGGTAGATTAACTGTAAATTCAGAAGTTCAGTTGAACTTCACTTAGAAGGGGTGGGACATCCGCAAATTGTAGGTAGCGGACTAGGTTTTTTGCATTTTGTTTAGGAATATGATGGGTGGGTTTAGTTTGGGTGGGGTTAGAGTTGCGTTTCTGCATTAGTTGTTCCAGTTTCCCTATTTAGCGTTACGCTTTGATGCGGACAGGGACGTTACGCTTTGATGCGGACGGACCAGGGCCTCCCTTGCAGAACGTAACTAGTGGGTTGGGAGTGGGAACCTGTTAGGCAAACAGGGTGGTGGGAACAGTATTACTGTTTCCATCACCTTGGTTTTTTATAAGTCTTGAGTGACCTTGACCTACTTTTGGAAAGGTCAATGACCTCCCCCCCCGAAAAAATGGAGCCCCCCCCCCGAAAAAATGGAGCCCCCCCCCCTTCCCCCACTCCTTCCCCCACCTCCCGGGCCAATGACCGGTCATGGCCGGCTGCTAACCCCTCTCATTTGCATACCGTTATAAAAGATGCGGCGACTGTGGCTAGCGTTTCATTCTGATTCCAGACATCACGCTGTGTACTCGGAGTTCTAACCATGTCGTCTCTGCCAACTACTACTTCTGCTACTTCTACTTCAATTTCTACTACGACTGCACCTAAGAAAACTCTTCGCCTTAAAAACCTTCCTGATTGCTACAAGAATGAACTTGCATCTCTACCTTCAACTTCTGGAGCTATTCTTCCGCCAACCAACACTTCTAGACTTCGCAGTATTTTTTCACCGCCTTCGCCTTCGCCTTCAAACAACTCTGCACCGCCATCTGCACCGCCATCAACTCTCATGCCGCCACCGAAGAAGCCAGCTTCCTATCCTAAAACCCCTTCATTTGAAACCATTCTTCATCGCATTAGTACACCCATCATCCCACTATCACCATTGCCTCCTACCCCACCACTTACTACACTTGAAGACCATACCTATCACAAAACTGAATCTTCGACATCAGCTCCTAAACCAGCTCCTAAACCTGCTCCTAAACCCGCTCCTAAACCTGCTCCTTCAGAGCAATTTCAATTATTACAAGAAGAGCGTCGTAGGGCATTTAGCCGTCCCACTACTTGCCCTGAAATGCTTAGTAGGGGAAATAAGAAAGGATCAGCTTGTGGGAGGAAATGTGTTAAAAACGAAAGTTTTTGCCGTGTACATGTCGTGAAACACCTTTCTGAACCACAACTGACAGAAACCCCCACTGTTGAATACCAATCCAAAATTATTGGTGTAAAAGGAAATAGGCTTAAGAGAGGTTGTGTTTATTTTTTTGAAAGTGTTATTGACAACGAACACATTTTGGCAAGTTGTAACGGCAAAAAATATAATATTAAAGTAATTGAATCCTTGCGCAAAGAGAAATCTGTTTATGAGTTAGACTCTAAAGACTATCTCCTCAGACACAAAGTGGATGATATTACAAGGTGGGGGCGTAAAAAGTAAATTCACATAGTTTTTTTCAAATTTTTGCTATAAAAAATAATGGGGGAGAAACACAATGCGTTATAGCGTTGTGTTTCTCCCCCATTATTTTTTAACACTCTAAGTCTCGTGACCTACTTTCATGTGAGAAGTGAGTAAAGGAGGGTTCTGTGTCTGTCCCCATTCCTTCGGGTCAATGACCGAACCAGAAAGGTCAATGACCCCCCCCCCAAAAATGGAGCCCCCCCCCAAAAAATGGAGCCCCCCCCTTCCCACACCACTCCTTCCCCCACCACTCCTTCCCCCACCATTCCTTCCCCTACCACTCCTCCGGGTGAATGGCCGGTCATGACCAGTTGTCTACCTACATCTAACCGTTACACTTGCTACTCCAGAGTCTTCATTCCAATCCGAGAGGCCACTGCCGCAATATGCCTACTCTATTAGAATTATGTTTGCGACAGATAGTTTCAAATATAGTGTTGATGGAACTTGCAGTAACCGATGCAAACCTTCCACGAACACTACGTCAAGAAGTGTATTTTTTTTATAAAGAAAATTTTGGAATTCTTCATTGCTCGCGGTATATATTTATTGATGGAACAGTTATGTGTTCATATTGTGGTGTGGCTGCACTCATAAATGTGGAGGGACAAGTGGACTTTAGACTTCAAGGTGGAATATATGAAGATAACTATTACTTGTCATACAAGTTCATAGTTCAACAGGAAAAATGCGATATTTGCGCATTTAACTTGTATGAGTTTATACATGCAGATCCTACAGAAATTGATTGGGAAAACAATCCTGGAGTCCCTTATGTGATTTACGCTCCATAGAGGTCCACCAAACCCACCAAACGGCCCTTTTCAGGGCCACCTAAGACTTGAATTTAGGGATGTAAGCTATTTAGCTTACATTCAACTTAGCAGAAATAAGTTCTGCTACATGGCTAGTTTGATCCGTGTAGTAGTAGGCAAAGGAGGGTTCTGTGTCCGTCCCCACTCCTTAGGGTCAATGACCGGACCCGAAAGGTCAATGACCCCCCCAAAAAAATGGAGCCCCCCCCCAAAAAAATGGAGCCCCCCCCCCCTTCTCCCACACCTTTCCCCACCTCCCGGGCCAATGACCGGTCATGACCGGCTGCTAACCCCTCTCATTTGCATACCGTCATAAAAGCCGAGCCGGCTAAGGCTAGTGTTTCATTCTGGTTTCTTCCACCGCTCTTGTTGCTTCGTTTCTGCCAGTCTTAATATCTTTATTTTTTAAAATGCTTCCTTACCCTAATGAAAACTTTAATCCTTCTGAAAACGCTGATGTTTTTTAACCACCTGAAGATGATGTAGTAGATGATTTCCAACAACATGAAGAAGATGACAGTGAAGATGAAATTGAACATGAAGAAGATGTGATAGAAAATATGGATAGTAGCAGTGAAGATGAAATTGAAGATGACAGTGAAGATGACAGTGAAGATGAAATTGAAATTAATGAAATTGAAATTTTATCATGTAAGCAATACATAGTTAGTTATTTGAAGTAAGGAAGCTATTGAAATATTTATATTGGATTCATCGTTGGAAAGTGGCTTAATAACTACATTACCCTTCCCCCACCTCCACCCTATCCCTTCCCAATCCTTATTCCTTCCCCCTCCCCATATTTAAAATTTATAAAAGGCGGGCTATGAACATCCAGGTTTCTAGTCTGTACTCGCACTTTGCGCCGTCAAGTACATCTCTTGTAGTTTTTTCTCCTCCATTTAAAATATTATTTGTTTGAAAAAATGCCTCCTAATTTGAATTACCATTTTAATTCTTTTGAAATTTCCGATGTTTTTCTACAACCTGAAGACATTTTAAATAATGATAGTGAGAGTGAGAGTGAAGACGATGATGATTATAGTGTTGAACTTAGTGAAGAACGTAAAGTTATAGCAATTGATCCACAATTTCCATTTGATACAAAAGAAAAGTTTTTGGTTGAAGCTAATAAATGGTTAAATTTAGGATGCTATATACGAATTGACTCTTTTATATTGTATGGTGATAGTCATTCTTTCCTTGTCACACCAAATGACAGAAACCGCATGTTGCAGTGGGCACAATCTATGATGGAGTGCTATGAACAAGGTGTGGACACTGGTGGCTATTTTCTTGCACAAGTAGTGTAATAACAAAATTACCTTTCCCCCACCCTACACCCTATCCCTTCCCAATCCTTCCCCTTCCCCATTTTTAAAATTGATAAAAAGGCGGGCTATGAACCTCCAAGTTTCTAGTCTGTACCCACACCTTGCGGCATCAAGATGCTTACCAGACTTGATGGTTTCATAGCCAATGATATTAATATATGGAGTTTAATAACAAACTTACGGATAAAAATTGAAGAAAAAATTATGGCAAACAATGAGCTAGGAGTTATTGTTTTTGTTTCATTACTAGAACATTTTGAAATTTTGTATAGTATAAAAGTAACAATTAACAATATTAATGAACTATTTCCTTGGACAATATTTATTAGCAATAAAGTTGAAGAACAGAAAATTATAGTAGATGTGACAGCAATGAAATATAACCTAGATAGAGAAGAATAGATACAAACCCCCTCCCATTCCTTTGTTTTGCAAAAATAGTGGGGGTAGGATTATATATAAGACTAAGTAAGCGATACATAGTTTGTTATTTGAAGTAAAAGAAGTAGTAAATAAACATGTTGTCTAAAGATACTCCATTTATTAATTATTTTGAAGTTAAAGATGTTTTTGAAAGCACAAATGAAATAGAGGAAGAAAACATAGAGGAAAATTATAATGACACTAATAACGATTCTACGATGGAAGAGGAAGAAATGGTACAGATTGAACAAGAACTATTTGAAGAAATGATAAACGATAGTGATGAAGACATAATTAAGGAAGCTATTGAAATATTTATATTGGATTCATCGTTGGAATAACCCATATCACCTTTACTGTCTTCTGAATCTGAATCTGAAATAGACTAAGGTACCCCCACCATTTTTTGAAGAAGTAGTAGGGGAAAAATATCCCCACCACAAGATAAAAGTTGGTGGGGGAATGTTTATAAATGTGTTAAATATTTGTGCAGGAGATCAGTCTTAGGGAGACTAGTGACTGAAGATGTTTCGTAAAATACCTTTTGATCCTTCATACTACAATCTGTTTGATATACATCGTTTTCCAGACATTGAGGAGAAATTGTACAGAAAATTTTGTTCTCTACTCGATAAACCACAAAAACTACCACCAAATACTTTTACCTACAAGCTACCCATCATGGACAAGGACGATGTAAGCAAAATACCATTAGTTCAAGTGAAATTTTTGGAAGAAAAAATTCTTGTTTGTGTAAGAGAAGTGTTTCATAATGATTATTCAAAAAGATTGGCTTTTGACTTTATTCAAGAACATGCAGGATCTGAAAGAGAACAGTATCCAGAACCATATTACAAATATCTTTTTCAGAATGGAGCAAGTGTAACGGTAGAAGTAACCATTACATTAACATAACTCTCCCCACCACTGCCGTCTCCCCACTACTGGCTTAAAGTTGGTGGGGGAATGTGGATAAATATGTTGATTATCTGTGTAGAAGCTCATTCTTCGAGAAATCGTTGATCAAAATGTTTCATCATGTACCTTGTGATCCGACTTCTTCCTTTAGGGAAAAACAAAGATTAAAAAGACTAGAAAAGGAAAGACAAGATAGAGAAGATATGAAGATGGAGTTTAATAGACTACAATTTCAAATACCTGGAATTGAACTTGGAGCACCAAGATTGAAAACCCTCCACTGGGCTGGAAGTTATATCAAATTTTTGAAAGTACAAGTTGAAGCAAGAGATCTAAAATTGAAAACATTAGAAATGGAAAATCGAGAATTGAAGAAATTAATATCACACATGTCTGGTAATACAACTGTTCAAGAAGGTGAAGAAGAAGGAAAAGAAATTTTAGGAATCTAAATTATCAGCACCCTTTTAGAGAATGGGGAATAGATCACTTTGTGGTAATGTAATGACATGCCGCTTAGGGATCTATTCCCAGTTCTCGCTTAATATCCGATGACCTTGACCTATATAAAAGTAGTGGGGGTAAAAGCATATAAGGAGATAGTTATGGATATAACTTTCAGTACGAGTCGAACACTATGGACAGCTTGTTAGTTTTATGTTTACAACAAATTATCAATAATGGGTTTCTTTACAGTTATATAATAACATCAAATAAATGTGAAATACCTCAACCAATTCGTGAAATGCTCATCAAATTTAAGAAGGACAATTGTGGATTTGGTATTTATCTTGCTTTTATTTTTGAAGATGGAACGAAAATGTGTCATGATTGTGGAAAAGCATCTGTTTTAGACTTTGAACAATTTGAAGATGATGGAGGTAAATTAGTTCACCTTGTAAAAGGCCAAGTGATGAAATTTGAAACAGTTAATAAAAAATGTAACATTTGTGCACAAAATTTGTTTGAATTTATTAAGTATAGTGCATTGAAATCATAATACTCTTTCCACATATGAAGAAGGTGGGGGAAAAGGAGTGGGGATTATATAGTAGTGGGGGAACATGTATAAATATAGGTTGTTTATAGAGAGTTTTAATATCTTTGCAGCATTTGTTGGAACAAGATGCAGTTTGAAGTACGTCATTTCAAAATGAGATATGAAGAGTGGGGCTCAGTTGCAGAATTTGTTAAATCTAAAGAAGATAATGGAAAATTGATAAATGTACATTGCTACATTCATGATCAACATCAATTTAAATACTCCTAACATAACACCGCAAAGTTCTCCATTTATAAAATATTTGAAAGAAGAAGATTTGGATGTTACCCTAGAAGTTTGGTATCTAATTTAAATTATTGTGGTGGGGGAAATGAGATAAAACCGGCAAAATTGTAGAACAGAATTCACTCTATACAACGATGGAGCATCCTCCCACAACACCTGTATCGGCATCTGCGGATTGGCATCAAAATCATCAACCAAATATTTTAAGTTCAAATTGTTATGAAAATCAGCAGCCTAGTACTTCAAATTGGTATGAAAATCAGCTGCCTAGTACTTCAAGTTCAATTTGGTATGAAAATCAGCAACCTGCCACTTCAAGTGTAAATCGGTATGAAAATGGACAAATTACTACTTCAACACAAAATTTGTATGAAAATCAACAGCCGACAACATCAACTCATTTTTGTACATCAGTATTTAAAGTATCAAAGCCCCATTCGGATTGTAATAAGTGTATATCAGCTCAATCAGGAAGAATCAGGAAAAACACATACATGAGAGAAAGGTGCAAGAAAGAAAGGATAGAATTTACAAAATTACAGTTAACAGTTCCCTCTATTAAAGTGGGATGTACTAGAATAAAAACTTTGGAAGCAACCAATGCATATTTGTTTGAATTGTTAGACAGAATTGAAAAGTTGGAGAAGAAGAATGAACATTGTAAAAAGTAAACACTCGTTCCCCCCAAGAAAAACAAAAAAAAAATAATAAAATAGCAAAATCAAAAAAAAAGTAGATGTAGAATAGAGAGCGAGGAATAGATCACTTTGTGGTAATGGACTAACATGCCACTTAGTGCTCTATTCCTCGTTCTCGCGTTATATTGGATGACCTTGACCTACATTAATAGGGTGGGGGAAATTGAAAATGGTGGGGGAAAGTGTATAAAGGACGAGCCTACTATAGAGGAATTACTCTGAAAGCAAACTTGTCATGAGTATGGACTTGACCACAAGCAAAGAAGATAGAAAACAAAGATTTCGAGAAATGGCTAAAGTAAGAGAATCAAGAATAAGGTTGAGATTTTACAAACTACAGAGATTGATTCCTGGTGTTAAGTTAAAAGAAATAAGATCAAGAACGGTAGACATGGCGGCTGATTACATCAGTTACTTACATTCGGAATTAATGGTAAAGGAAGCAAGAATAGAAGAGCTGGAGCACAAGATAAAACAACATATTGAAACATCGAACACTGAACCTATAAATTATGTAATAAAAGAAGAAGATGTAAAAGATATAAATTAAACAAAAGAAAATGAGCTTGAACTTTGGTTATTGATTGGACACTTCTTAGAGAATAGGGAATAGATCACTTTGTAGTAATGAATTATCATGCTACTTAGTGATCTATTCCCAGTTCTCGCTTAATCCAAAATGACCTTGACATACTTACCAAAATATCATATAAGCCGAATCAAAAGCAGTTATTCCTCATTTACTTGAAATGGCTCCTGTGGACAACACCGATTATCCAAGGAAACCTCTTATTGAAATATTGTATAAAATTCAACTAGAGAATTTAAATATGGAAGAAGATGAAAATAACAGCGAAACATCAGAAGTAGAAACTATAAATGATATGGATGTGGATGTAACAACATCAGAAGAAGAAAATGCCAATGATATGGAGAATGAAAATTTGGATATGGATGTAGTAATATCAGAGTCTTCGTCATCATTTGAATATGAAGAAATATATATTGAAACTCCAATTCATATAGAGAATACTAACGAAGAATCTGTTTGTAGAAGATTAATATTTTGTTCAAGACGTTTGTTTTCTTCTGAAAGTGAAGAAGAAGAAGATGAAATAGTAGTGGGGGAACTATTATAAAAGAAAGAAAGGGAGAGCTCATTTCATTTCTTGGCGAAATTTTGAAGAGTGAACACCACCAAACATGTATCATTGCGATAAATGTTTGGAATCGTTTAACGATGATATTCTGTTAGAAATACATAAAGAACTAATTCACAACAACACAGAAGAACAAGAAGAAGAAGAACAAGAAGAACAAAATGAAATAACGGCAAGACCTACAACAACTTTACCAAATTTACAAGTATCAGCTTTACCTGGAAAGGTAGTAATGCATCATAAGATTCAAAATGAAGATTTAAACTTAGAAGAATTTATTAGAGAAGCAAAACCAATCATCAATAGAACTTTAAAGGAAGAATTAAAAAGATTAAATTTTCTCAAATTTGGTTTACTACTAGAAGCTATGTTTATAAATGTACAAGAAGAATTATCACCAAGAGGATTTATAACTAAAAACCAAACTATCATAGGAAGTTCAGACATCGATTCAATAGTTGAAAAATGTATAGAAGAAATATTAACTAAAATTCAGGAACATGAAGGACGAGGATCAGGGTGGAGTCTTATAAGTATTGAAGGATTAAATATAAGAGTTCATAAACATGGATATGGACTAATGGGATCTAGTTATATTCGTTTGCCAAAAATAATTGAGGATACAAGATCATGTATTAATGTGAAAAATCAAGATAATGAATGTTTTAGATATGCAATGACATGTAAATTTGTACCAAATCATTGGAATGAACCAAACCAGCACTATGAAAATCAAAGATATAGATATAACTTTCAAGGAATTAGTTATCCTGTACCACTAAAAGATATATCAAAATTTGAGAAGAAAAATCCCGGCACATCTATTAATGTTTTTGGATTAGATAGTTCAAATAAAGTTTATCCTTTACGTATTGCTAAAGACGAGCTAGCAGATCATACAGATTTACTACTACTAACCCAAGGAGATGTATCTCATTATGTGTATATAAAGAAATTTGACTCTCTTGTTAACAAGCAACTTTCAAAGAATCGAAACAAAAAGCTGATTTGCAAGAGATGTTTTAATTTCCAACGAGAAGGAAGACAAGGAATGGAATGGTTACAAGAGCACAAAAGATTATGTAACAATAATTATGAAGCAAAAATTATTTTGCCTTCAGAAAGCAGAGCATTTGTTACATTTCAAAAAGTTCATCATCAATACCGTATCCCTATAGTTGTATATGCGGATTTTGAATCAACACTAATTCCTATAGAAGATGAAAATTGTGAAGCTAGAAAAAGTGTTAAATATCAAATGCATAAACCAAATAGTTTTTGTTTAATGGTTAAATCAACATTATCAGAAGAACATTTAAACCAATATGGATTAACTTCAGAACCTCTAGTATATCGTGGTGAAAATGTGGAAACAATATTTCTTGACCATTTATATTTAATAGCTGAAAATGTACAAAGATTATATACAAATATCATACCAATGAAACCGATGGAGGAAGAAGAGGAAATTCAACATGAAAATGCAACTCATTGTTTCTTATGTAAAAATGAATTTACCATTGACAATTATAAAGTTAAAGATCATGACCACCTTACAGGTTATTACAGGGGTGCTGCTTGTAATAAATGTAATTTGAGCTATCGTTTACCACTATTTATTCCTGTGGTTCTGCATAGCCTCAGTGGGTATGATGCTCATTTTATAATACCTGAATTAGGAAGAGACAATGGTTCGATAGATGTGTTGGCTGAAACTTCAGAAAAATTTATAAGTTTCTCTAAAACAGTTGGAAATGTGAAATTAAGATTCTTAGACTCCTACCGATTTATGCCATCAAGTTTGTCTAAACTTTCTGAAAATTTAAGGAAATAAGATTTTATTGAAACAAAAAAGATTGTAAATAACGACAAACTGGATCTTGTACTTAGAAAAGGTGTTTTCCCATATGATTATATAGACAGTTTAGAAAAATTTAATGAAACATCACTTCCGCCAAAAGAAGAATTTAAAAGTAAACTATACGACATGGACATATCTCAAGAGGATTATGATCATGCATGTAAAGTATGGAATGAATTAGGATTTACAACATTCGGAGAATATTCAGATTTTTATGTTAAATTAGATGTAACTTTATTATGTGATATAATGGAAGAATTTAGAAATACGTGTTTTGCAGCATATGGATTGGACCCTCTTCATTCATACACTTCACCTGGACTAGCATGGCAAGCCATGTTGAAAGAAACAAATTGTAAATTACAACTTCTTACTGATATAGATATGGTTTTGATGTTAGAATCAGGAGTTCGAGGGGGATTGACACAAAGTGTAACCAGACATGTTAAGGCAAATAACAAGTATCTGCCCGATTATGATGCATCAAAACCAACAACATTCCTAGGTTATTTCGATGGAAATAACTTATACGGATGGGCAATGTCAAATCCCCTTCCATAAGATGATTTTAAATGGATAGATCCAGAATCGATTGGAAACATTATGGATTTACCAAAGCATGGTGAAACTGGTTACATTTTTTATGTTGATTTTGAATATCCTGAACATCTTCACGATCATCATTACGATTTACCACTTCTTCCAAAGACTGAAATTTCCCCTACTGGAAGATGGCCGAAATTATTAATGACTTTAAACAATAAGTCTAGGTATGTTGGACATTATTGGATGATACAACAGGCTTTAGACTTGGGATTAAAAATTACAAAAATTAATCGAATACTACAATTCTCTCAATCTTGTTGGTTAAAACCATACATCGACAACAACACAAGAAGAAGAGCTGCCGCTACGTCAAGTTTTCAAAAGGATTTCTTCAAACTGATGAACAACGCAATATTTGGCAAAACTTTAGAAAACAAAAGGAAACATAAGAATATCAAATTAGTAACTGATCCACTAAAATTACAGAAATTAGTGCAACAACCAAACTTTGGTTCATCCGTAATTATTAATGAAAATCTTGTTCTCATTTCTATGAACAAAAAATCAGTTGTATTGGATCGTCCTTTATATCTTGGAATGTCAATATTGGATATTTCTAAAACACACATGTACGAGTTTCATTATAAGAAGATGGTTAATTATTATAGAGGAGATAACATTGGTATTGCATATATGGATACAGATGCACTTATTTACTGGATTAAAACAAATGACATGTATGAGGATTTACGGACCTTTGTATATAAAGATGATTTTGATTTTTCCGATTATCCTAAGGACCATCCAAATTACGACTATGACAAAAACAAAAAAGTATTGGGAAAATTTAAAGATGAAACAAATGGTGTGCCGATGATGGAAATTGTAGCATTAATGTCTAAACTGTATTCATTTCAACTGTACATAAATGAAAGGAACGAATATCAAGTCACAAAGAAAGCTAAAGGAATAAAAACATCTTTCCTAAAGAAGAATGTACAGTTTCAACATTATAAAAGATGTTTGTTTGAAAATGTTGAAACAACTGCAACGTTCAACACTATTAGAAGTTATAACCATCAACTTTTTAGTGTCAAACAAACAAAGTGGGCATTAAGCTATAAAGATGACAAGCGACATATTTTAGAAGATAAAATTAATACTCTACCATTTGGCCACTATTCCTTGAACCCTATCGACCAGTAAACCTATTCTTCACCCTTTACCTTCTTCCTTTTTCCTTTCCGTAAAAAAGAGGGGACATGGCAAGCCCAATGCCATGTTCCCTCTTTTTTACACTAATATAAAATGACCTTGACCCATATTTCAACTATATATAAGAGAATAAACCATTGTAAGGATCAGTATTTCTACAAACGGTGTGCAAGCAACACTTAAAGATGGAAAGTGTAAAGGATAAGATTGTAAATGAACTACATAAACCAGCAAGAAGAAGATTTCCAAGAAGAAGTACAATCATTAAAGGAATGAATGATCTTTACCAAGCTGATCTCATTGAAATGATACCACACAGTAAATTAAACAAAGGATTTAAATATATTTTAACAATTATAGACTGTTTTACTAAAATAGCTGATGCTTTACCATTGAAGGACAAGACTGGTAAAAGTGTTACAAAAGCTATGGAAACAACAATACAAAGAAATAAATTTAAAATTAAACATTTACAAACGGATGATGGAAAAGAATATTTTAATAAAGATTTTGGAGCTTTGATGAAAAAATATAAAATAAATCATTATTCTACAAATTCTGAAGTTAAAGCTTCAATAATTGAAAGATTTAATAGAACATTAAAAGGAGCAATGTATAAACAATTTTCAAAACGAGGATCATATGTGTGGTATGACATATTACCACAACTTATAAAAGAGTATAACAACAAATATCATCGTACCATCGGAATGAAACCTATCCAAGTAAACAGTGCTAATGCTAAAATTGTATTACAACGCATCAAAAATAATACAACACCAAAAATAGAAAAGTTACAACCAAAAAAGTTTAAGGTTAATGATAAAGTTCGTATAAGCGAATACAAAGGTGTATTTAGTAAAAGATATCTGCCAAATTGGACTAATGAAGTATTTACAATTTATAAAGTGCAACCAACTATACCTGAAACTTACATTTTAAAGGATAATAAGGGTGAATTACTTCAAGGTGGATTCTATGGACATGAGTTGTTAAAATCAACAGTTGGTGATGTATATCTTGTTGAAAAGGTTTTACAAAGGAAAAAGGATATGGTTAAAGTTAGGTGGTTAGGATTTGATAAAAGTGAAGACTCTTGGATTCCTTCAAAAGACTTAGTATAGTTATTTAATAGCTCATTATGTGTTTAACCTTTAAACAAGATGGAGATTGTACAACAAAAAGATCGATTTAATATTAATAATATTGATGAATTGACAGTTGACAATAATAAGTTAAATCATGGTAAACATGGTGAATTACTACCAAATACTATAAGATGTTTAATAACTGGTCCTTCAAATTGTGGAAAAACTAATGTTGTCTTTAACCTTATAACTAATCCTAAAGGTTTACGCTTTAACAATATATATATTTTTTCAAAATCATTGCAACAACCAAAATATCAATTATTAGATAAAATACTTGCAAGTGTACCTGAAGTGAATTTCTACAAGTTTAATGCCAGTGAAACAATAATGCAACCAAGTGAAGCAAAGCCATTTTCCATTTTTATATTTGACGATGTTTCTTGTGAAAATCATGATACTATAAGAAATTATTTTGCTATGGGAAGACATAATAATATTGATAGCATTTATATTGGTCAAACATACAGTAAAATTCCAAAACAACTTATAAGAGACAATGCAAATATGTTGATCATCTTTAAGCAAGATGAGACAAATTTAAAGCATATATATAATGATCATGTTAATGCGGATATGCCATTTGACAAATTTAAAGAAATGTGTGGTAAAGCATGGAATGAAAAATATGGATTTCTTGTTATTATGAAAGAAGAAGATATTAAAAATGGTAGATATCGTATAGGATTGGATAAATTTGTATTAATACGTTGAACTACCTATGCTACATCTAGTAACACGTTGAACTTCACAGTGTAAACATGGTGAATCAAGACAAAATATTAAAAGAAATAAAATCACTCAGTGATTCTATTAGGATAAAGAATCGTGCATTAAGGATGGGTTTAAGTGAAAGAGAAGAATTTCTAGAGAGTACATTTAAACCTATCACGGAACCTTTAAAACAGATATCAGAAACTATTGGTAAACCTCGTTATGAAGGAGATGTTTTACTACCAGTTTCTAAACAAGAAGTACAAGCATTAAAAAAGAAGATGATGATGATTCATATACAAGTGCTAGTGAGCAAGAAGAAACAAAAGAAGAAGAATCAATTGTTGAAAAGGAAGAACAGCCAATACCTGAAGCAGAACAATCTATTCCAAATTTAACTCAATTGAGTAGCGATATATTACAACATGGACCTCTTGGACGAAAATATATAATGAAAATGCTACATGACATGAAATCAAATCCAAATTTAAGTAAATCACATGTATATGGAGCAAGAATTGATGGGAATGAATTAAAAATTGGTAACTCTAAGCTTGAAGTAACTCAAGACGATTATATCATTATTGGTGAGCATAGATATAAAGGAACAAAAGGATTATATGAATTAATTTTAAAAAATATACCAATAAAATATTCGGCAAAAGATTTAAATACTTTTAAAGAAATTTTACAAAATACTAACGCTCATAAAAGAAACTACTCAAAGGATGCAATGATTAATCGTTCACGTGCAACAAAATATAATATTGTTATAAAAAAATTGTTTCCCCCACGAAAATTACCAACATTACGTACCACACCGGCTGTGAGACAACCTTTAAAAAGAAAATCTTTATCACTTATGGATTTATCACTTCTTGAACAACATGGTAAAAAGAGTAAAGGAGATACTTTAACATCTGGTAAAGGATTAATGAAAAATCTATACAATACAAATGTTATCTATTACAACGACATCAATAAATTAGTTGACAGAATGAGACTATTGCATGAAGCCATGGAAGCCGGTCATACTGGTTTAAATAATGAATGGGTGGCTCTAGTTGATGAACTTAAAAATCGTGGCATAGTTGTATAATTGTCCGCAAATATAAAGAAGTTACAAGTGTAAGATGTATCAGTTCTAACATGAGCGTCGACAAGTTCGGACGCTACTCCGCATTAGGAGTTCAAGTTGGAGAAGACAGAAAAAGAAGCGGATTACCGCAAACACCTGAAGGTGACTATAACATAAACGTTTAAAATTAGTTAAAGATCCAGAAGAAGATACTGATGGAGCAAATTTAAAGACAGTAAAAGAAGCTACTTCAACATCATTGAAATTACATAAGAATACTTATGATGTTAAATCACATAGATTAATTAATGTTGGTAAACCAACTGAAGGTTCTGATGCAATTACTAAAGAGTACTTATCATCTGAACTTTCAAATACTTTAAAATTGCAATGGGGTAACAACTTAAAAGATGGACAAACATATGATGCTGGAAATTATAGAATAACCAACGTGGGAAATCCCAAAAATGATAAAGATTCAGTTAATAAAGAATATTTACATTCTATAATACCGGAAAAAACTAAACATGGATATTCTTTTTATAAATTTATTATAAATGACATTGGATACCCAAAGGAAGACGGTGATGCTGTAAACCTAAAATACATCAAGGACAACTGTATTTTACAAGATTTTAATGAAATCGATTGTCATGGTAAAACATTGACAAATGTAAAGTTTGGTTCTCAACCAAAAGATGCTGTTACTATGGAACAATTATCTAAAGAATTAAAAAAGGAAACATCCAATTTTGTAAAACATGAAGATGCCGTGTTAAAGCGGGGAAATAAATTTATACATGGAAATGAAAAGTTTAATTTAATGCAAGGAAATAATGATGAATGGGATGCAGGACATAAAACAATAACAAATGGAAGATTTGGTATAAAAGATTCAGATGTACCTCTAATGGTACAAACATTAATTGCGAGTGGTGGTGCATTAGGTACATACAATGGTCGTAATAGAAGAATAAAAGATATTTATCCTGGTTACGAAGAAAATGATTGTGTTACAATGAAACAAACAATAACTTGGGATAAACACTTTGGGACCCAATATGATGCAAAGATGAAGAAAATAATTAATATTTTACCAGGTGAAGATTCAAATGATGCTGCTACTATTGGACAAGTCATAAAAACATCAAAAAGTGATTCAACAGCTTACACATGTAATGATAAACGTATTATGCAATTACATGATCCTCAACATCCAAAAGATGCTGTAAATTTAGATTGTTTACTTATTAGATTGCTGTAAATTTAGGCAATTTACTTATTGATACCCATAATCATATAGCTAGTACAACGAGTCATGTGATAATTCAACCCGATGAACGGGAAGCTTGGATTAAAAATAGAATTATAAATCAGTATATCATTAATTTGAATAACTAAGTGTTTAAATATATAAAATTATACATAACTTATTCATTTATGTAAAGTATCTTGTGGAGTAAACACGCCAGTTTATATAAGACTACATAATGAAGGCTGTATCACTCAGTCATCATCAACACAGCAACAAGAGAGGACGTGGTATAACTTCAGCTGCGTTATCCCTGCTTAAACGGATACCTGTTGGTGCTATTGTAAATCGAGCGATAGACGCTCTACCATACGAATTACATATTCCTGGAGGTTATCAATATTGTGGACCTGGAACTAAGTTGGCAAAACGAGTAGTGGGAAAAAGCCACTTCTAAACCGGAAGTGACGTCAGCTGCCAGGGCAGCTGCAGGGGTCAGATGGTGTCAGCTGCCAGGGCAGCTGCAGGGTGCAGATGGCGAGAGCATATGCCCTGAATTTGAAGTAGAATTGGGCATGAATTAAGAGTTAGTTCAAAATTGAAATTCAACAGTTATAACTGGAGCCTGGAAAGTATGTCAAGGTCATTCAGAGTAAGTTTTAAAAAAGCCTACCCAACTACTACCAGAAATAGTTCAAAGTTGAACTAGTTGGTGATAGTGGGATAGGCTGAAGTAAATTTTGAATTTTATTTGTGAACATATAATTAATGTGCAACAGCAGAGTTTAAACAAGTTGAACTTTTGTGATGAACTACAGAGTTGTAAATGCAAACACCAACGACGATGAGAAGGTAAACGCAGAGTCCCCAGATGATGTATTTGAAAAGCTTGAACAAACGTAACATTTCGAGTTGGTTTTCCCGTTCCATTTCCAATCGTTTAATTTCCAATTTCAATTTATCCTCTTCCATTCTAGTTATGAAGGGAACTTCATCCATCATATCCATCATGATTTTGTAGTGTTTGAAATTTTAAAACAAGTGATGTTGATAGTTCAAAAGTTGAAGACGGAAAGAGAAGTGAAAGCGAGAAATGTTAGTTAAATAAAGAAGTGGTGGGGGGAACGAAGAATTACAAAGAAGTGGTGGGGGAAATATTTTGCTGTTCATTATTACCATCAGTAGTGTCAGATGGTGCAGGAGTTAGATTTAGTAAACTGTCTTCGTCCGAACTTTCAATCTTATCACAAATAGGACAATCGTATGTTATTTCCAAATTCATTTTGATGGTTGTAAAATTATCTACAAGTTCTTGTAAAATATTAAAAATGTCTTGTAACTCTTCTTTAGAGTTTATTTCAAAACTAGAATTCATTCGGGCCAATGGAGAGTTGTTCATTATTGGAGAGTCGGTGATGGAATGAGGATCGGCGCATAGGGAGGGGGCTTATATAATGGTGACCTTGAGCAGGCGTCTAGGGAGGGGGGCTGTCTAGGGAGGGGGCTTTTATATAGGGAACCTTGAGCTTATGATTGAATAAAACGTTTAGTTCTTCTTCTCCATCTTTTAATTCAATTATTTGAACCGAAGTAGTTGTTTCATCTTCTTCACTTGATGAAGAAAACAATTCACCAGGATTTAAATATTGAACTACAATTCTGAACCATCTTATAGGATATTCGTCAATGACAGAAAGTAAGTTTTGAAACAATTCTTCCATCTCCTCCCTGTCAGTTATTATATGTTCAAATTTGATAAATTTGTTTTCCATGTTGTTAGTTAGAGTGTTGGAAGTGGAATGATTTAATATTATATAAAAATTAGAACTAGTGGTGGGGGAAATCTCAAGGTCATCCAAATGAAGTTTTAAAAAAGAGTGTAAAACTGAAATTACACATTTGATGGTTCTACAGGATCGGAATACCAATCTGACCTGTATTTACATCTTTTTATCATATGTGTACAAAAATCATCTTGATGAGAATTGGTGCGTTGACAATGAGCAAGATCTAGAGGGTGAAATTTGAAACATCTTTGAGGACAACATGTATGAAAATATCTTGATTTGTAAAATTTGAAAGTTCGCAATTCCGGTGGTGGTAGTTGTTTTGTTTTGCATTTGCAATAACAAGATCCGAAGAATTCACATTTAGTACAAGCTAACCCATCCACCATCATTGGTCCTAAATCTGTACACTGTTGTTCACAACAGTAACGAGGTTTGTACTTGTATTTTTGCTCTTCCATGTTGACGCTGCGGAGTCCAGTGAAAGAATAAGAGTGTATAGTGTTGAATAGTGAGTTTTATGTACTGTGAAAAGTGGTGGGGGTAATTTCAAGGTCATCCAAATGGAGTTTTAAAAAATTATACCTTACAAGTGTAAGGATTATTAAAATTTAGGAAGTTTGTTTCTCTTTGTTTTCTTCAGACTTTTTATCTCTCTCAGCTTTAGCCATAGCAACTAGTTCTTCTATTGATAGTGGATGTACTTCAGGGAATTTTAAAATTAATTTAGCTTGGTATCCTTCTTTAGCTAATACATCTATATCTTTAGTCATTTGTTCAACAGTGTTGTAATCTTTTCCATAGATTTTTCCATCAAGTTGAATCATCATTCTGTACAACATTTTCTTAAATAGGTCTTGTCGTGGTGAGAGCTAAGAAGCGAATGATTATTTATACAAGTATTACATCCTTTTTATTAACTCACATTGATCACGTGATTCTTTAGTTGTAGTTTTGTCTGTCAAAAGTTATTCAACATTGGTAATACTTTTGGAACTTGATGTTATGTTGACCAGTTGGCGATGAAGAAGTTGTAGGTTGTGTAGAAATAAATATTTCATCATCGCAATATTTTGTTTTAGTGAACATTCTTGTATTAGTAGCACTAACATCAACAGTTAAGTGATAACCACCGGTAAGTAAAACTCGCATTTCGTTGGTTAAATCTTCGAGTTGTTCAAAAGTTGTTATGGTGTTAGTATCGTAAGATGCACACTTGACCTTTAGGGACATGTTGCAGTTTTATATTCAGGGATTAAGAGCGAGATGTGTACGGTATGAAAGGTAGCAGTAGACTGATGAATTTTGCAAGTACATTTCCCCTTTTATAATTATACAAAATTGGGTCAAGGTCATCCTGTGGAATTTTTAAAAAAAGCAACATATTGTAATGTACAAAGACATTACAATATGTTGCTTTTTTTTATTTTTATTTTTTTTTGTTTTATATCATATTTATTGAAAAAACAAATACAAAGAAATATTTATAATGTTATGTACAAATTAATCAGTAGTAGGTGTTACATGAATTGTAAGTTCAGTAGAGTTGTTTCCACTGGGTCCATGTGATACCAAATAGAGTGCGCCGGGTTGAATTATACGAAGATCTTCATTTTGAAGTAGTTGTACGAAGCGCTTTGGTAAGAAGATCTGAAATTTTGCTTCATCACCAATTGTATAAGGTGCCTCGCTCAAAGTGCAATTTATAGCATCACCTACTGAAGTTTCCATTTTCTTAATAGTATGAATGATGTAGTGTTTTTCTTCTTTTAGTTCAGAACATTTCTTTGTAGGTAGAATTGATGATTTAGAATGAGCGTTGAACTGATCAACTAAACTTTGAAGTAAGTTCTGTGATGCCATATTGATGTTGTTGTTAATCTTCTTGTTAATAAGAATGTCCGTCGGAGATGTTGTCTCTTCGGAGGTTTGAGTAATACTCATGCTGTGTCATGGTAGCGCTCTCACTTTTATAATCGACACTACCCCCACCACTGACACTACCCCCACCAGTTTGTTGAAGGAAATTATTCAAGCGGTAGGCATTCTTTAAAGCGCACTGCGACCTTCGATGTTTAAAACTTTTTGATGAAATACAAAGTTCGTTGAAGTAGCATTGGAAATCTTTATCAATTATTGCATTAATCACTTCGTTGCTTGTAAATGATTGTATCCAATTTGCTTTTTCCAATCCCCTTGTGTAGATAATTTTAAACTCTTTGCAATAATGATTCATAATGTGCGGCATCATGTTATAATTAATGAAACCTTCATCCCATCTTAAGTTGTGAAAATGTTTGTTCAACCATTTGTTTGTAACTTTCGCTTTAGTTGTTAGTCTATTAAATGGTACTGGAGGTTTGAACAAATAATGATAAACTACTGATGTGTTCATGTCCAAGATTACTAATTCTTTAATAATAAAATTACCATCATTTCCTCGGAAAGCTTGAAATTCAATTATACCTCTTTTAACTTCCATTATATGTGGCGCATTAGAAAACGAAACCCGTTTATTCATGATGAAGTCTTACTAACAACTGACTTAAAAATTGAATGAGTCGATGTTTATAACAGACAGGATTGTTCTTCTTCTTTCACTTCTTGTGCCACTTCATCAATATTAAAATTGGTGTGATAGTTGTTTAATTGTCTCCACATTTCAACTTCTTGAGGTATTCTATTAAAGATTGAAGTATCCACGGGACCGTATAAAATTGGAACAAATGGTTTTTTGTCCAATGTATCAATTAGATAGTCTTTAATTATTGCACTTGAAAATATTAGTTGTTTCAAATATCTGGTGACGGGACCGGTAGTACAACTTAAAGTGTAAAATTCTTCTTTAGTGAAATATAATTTAACATTATGTTAAATGTTAGTGAAATATAATTTAACATTATGTTAAATGTTATGATTTAACATTAGTTAAATCTCTGAAGCGAACAATTTGTCCTCCACGATGTTTTACTATATCAACTTCAATATTTGATTCCAATAAACTTAATCTTGTTCTTCTTCCAAATGTGTTGTTACTTAAATAGCACTCCAAAAGATGTAAATGTTTCATGAGAGATTCCCAAGTAGTTTCACTGAAAGTAACCATTTTGTTTCCATGATTTAAAATAACAATTGGTGAATAATCCATTGATTTTAAAATTCCAACTGATATACTTTTTGTCATGCATGAAGAAATTGGGTAGATAATCCGAAGAAATACTTCTGTTAAAATATTGGTTGTAATGTTAACTTCAACCTTCTTCCTTTTTACTTCTTTTTCAGCTTTTTCTTCTTCTCTCTTCTTATGTTTGTTGAATTTTAGGAATTCGTCCATTTCTCGTTCAACTTGTTTTTCTATATCTGAACTATTATCATCCATTAGAGGTGTATTTTCTTCTCCGTTAGTAGAATTCATCTTGCGAATGATGTTTCCCATACGACGGTTGAAGATAGAATGAAGTTTCTACTAATTATTTTCTCGCTTTTATATTTTTCGTAAATCCTTGAAATTTATACAATTACATAATTGTTTGTTTTCAACTTGTCTTTCACAAATGAAATTCTAACCTCAAAAATTAAAGCAGATAATTCTAACCTCAAAAATTTGCAGTTGTTGTACAATTCTTCTTAAAGTACATTCTTCACAATTCCGGTCAGCGGTGTGTAAGTAACTATTTTATCATGTAGAATTAGACAGTATGCCGAAGTTCCATCCGCTACTGGTTCTTCAAATTCCATTTCAATTTTTATATCCACACTTGATGATTTTACCGATTCATTTTGTTTTGAACAATCGATTACAATTATTGGAGCCTTGGAATAATAATGGTCAGGTGATAATAGTGGTGTATTAGTCTTTCCATAATATGATGATTGAAATCTTGCATACATATCGTATAAAATGGAAAAACGTTTATTGCTGAACATGACATTCAAATTGTCATAGGGAAAGAATTGAGAGTTTAGGAAAACTTTACAATTCTTTATTTTACAGTGATCAAATTGACCAGCATTTGCAGTGATAACATCTTTTCGCTTAGTTTGAAAACCGAGTATTATGTACCTTGCTCGTTCCAAGTAAGTTGATGTCTTGACGGTCCATGTTTGTCTTTCTGTCTGAGGTAGTGTAGGGTATTCATGAAATTCCCAACTTCGGAATGGCATCACAATATCACGGTCAGATTTTAACTT
The DNA here is from genome assembly GCA_030545055.2 of Neoaliturus tenellus. Lineage (NCBI taxonomy): Eukaryota > Metazoa > Arthropoda > Insecta > Hemiptera > Cicadellidae > Neoaliturus > Neoaliturus tenellus. The sequence goes on from CM061531.1 coordinate 301,327,677, forward strand.
TCTCAATAATAGGATTCTATGTTCATCGGCCAATCTTACATGAGGTACTCTCCAAACAACTTTATCCAACTGTAGTTGCCATTCCAGTTTATCTTCCGTAGTTGCAGGGTCTGCAAGTATTAAGTCCTTATTAGTTGAAGATCTGAGTAATACTAATTCTTGTTTGACATTTATTATTACCCGTTTGTAATCTTCAGCGAATCCCAAAAGCAATCGTAAAGGTACATGAAAATCAAAGTGACCATTGGAAGCTGGTGTTATAGTGTCTTTATCGGGGGCAACCCATCCGGCAGTGACTATTGAATTCTTCTCATGCGGTGTTAATGATGTTAATCCTTTCAATGTCGTTGTTAAACCAACCTTTTTTGTTGAATCAACCGTCACCCCTGATATTTCATATCTTATTTCATCAAAAAGATATGCCATCGGGTTATTTATAAAAGGAACTGTTGAAGCAGTTTTTCCATCCAATTTTAATACCCGTCCTTCGATGTACAAGTAACTTTCACACGGTAAAGTGTAAATATCTTGTTGTTGAATGGGGATCCTTATTTCATCGTTATTGTTTAATTTTGATGAAGTGTAAGGGTTGTGCGTGTGATATTCCTTCTCCCATAGTGTTTCGTCGAACGTTGGTCCTTGAGATATATCCAGGATATCCATCGCTGTTAAGTTTCAATCCAATCTTCTGTAGAAAACGAATGTTTTCCGATGTTAACTCTTCCAATGTCGAGGAGCTACTGAGCTCCCGACTCTTCCGTTGCGGTTTAAATGATAATCCCATGTTGACTTTTATGTTGCTGCTCTGATGTGTATCCGTATAGTAATTGTTTCTCCTCTAAAGTCAACACTATGACCGTCTTGATCCAATATGTTCAGTACGATGTCTGAAATGAAACTGGTGTTTAACGGTAGGTATATCAAGTTTTGTGGCTTCTCAACAATTTTAAAACCGGGAGCCACTGTTGGATAAAATGTATGTAAAATATGTTGATTAACTCCATCTCTATACGATCCGTGTATAATGTTGCACGTGACATCAATACTATTTACTTTCAATATTGTTACAGTTGAATCACCTGAATGAGTAGTTCCAGGAGTTAAGATTTTCTTTTTTGTATCTGTAAATCCAAGTAAACTGCCAATCGACTGTTCCAAGCTGACATCAATATAATATTTTGAAGTTATTTCTGCTTTTAAAGTATTATTGTTTCCTTTAACGGTGATATTGTCTTCTCCGAGTTGTTTCTGTAATAATTGGTTTATATCATCAATTTCATAAGCTCCAGTAGGAAATGTAATTATTTTCAATTCTGAGTATTTTCCTGCAGCATCCTTAGTTTCATAATAATGTAGTAAATTGTTTTTTCCTTCTGTAACATTAGGAATTGAATTGTAGGTAGTCAAATCAAGTAATGCCGCTTCCCATAATCTTTCCTTGGATAGACGCAATGCTGGGAACAGCGTACTTTTCAATGTGGATGAATTTCCACTCAGTGACACTGTATACGATGACATCTTAAAGCTGACTGACACTCTTCGCTAGAAACTCCAAACATAAATGCCCACATATTTCAGTATTGTTAGGTTGTTCTCTTTTGTAATTGTAAAAAATGTTTTTGGAGTTTCGAAAATAATGTTGCAGTTCTTTTGGCGGTGGTAGATTGCCAAAACTGTCAAAGTAGTAAATGGTTTGTCCGAGTTTTTTATAGCATACCCAATGAGTGCCTGGACCATAGGTGGAATCCAAATTTACTATTCCAGTTTCATTTTTCCATATTTTAGTTGGTAATGCATCTTTCATAAAAACTCCTCGAAAGAATGGTATTTTCAAACATTTTACATAATCATTTAACTGATGATTTGTTAAGGCTTTATTTGGAATTATCAATTGATTCTTCTTATTTAGTACACACGGTATGGTCTTAGGTATAAACCTGCTCCGTTTTTTACCATTTGCCAAACAGAAGTCTTCTTTACACTTGCCTTATGAGTTCTACGACGTCCTTTTTTAATGTTTCCACCTCTTTTGGGAGCGCCTCTCTTTGCAGGTCTTCCTCTGCGACGTCTTCCACCACCTAACTTTGCTTTTGTCTTCATGGCTGTAGTTACTGCCCAAGCTGCTGCTTTTTCTGCAATATTTGCGTCACTTGATTTTACTCTTTGCCAAGCTTTTTCCGCTAGAATATTATCTGCTATTGATCTATTTGTTGAATCTTTATACTTTGAATATGCTATATCGTGTTCTTTGCAAGCTTGATCTAATTTATTAATTCCAGGATCTCCTCTTGCTAAACGTTTTGCCAACTTAGTTCCAGGTCCACAATATTGATAACCTCCGGGCAGATGTAATTCGTATGGTAAAGCGTCTATCGTTCGATTTACAACAGCACCAACTGGAATCCGTCTGAGCAGGGATAATGCAGCTGATGTTATACCACGTCCTCTCTTGCCGCTGTCTTGACGATGACTGAGCGATACGGTCTTCATTATGTTGTCTTATATAACAGGTGTGTTTACTCCACGAGATACTTTACATGAATGAATAACTTGTGCAAAATCTTTTATATTTAAAGACTTAGTTATTCAAATTAATTATATACTGATTTATGATTCTATTTTTAATCCAAGCTTCTCGTTCATCGGGTTGAATCACCACATGATTCGTTGTACTAGCTATATGATTGTGGGTATCAATAAGTAAATTACCCACTATTCTTATTAAACAATCTAAAGTTACAGCATCTTTCGGATGTTGAGGATCTTGTAACTGCATAATACGTTTATCATTACATGTGTAAGCGGTTAAATCACTTTTTGACGTTGTTATGACTTGTCCAATAGTAGCAGCATCATTTGAATCTTCACCTGGTAAAATATTAATTATTTTCTTCATCTTTGCATCATATTTGGTCCCAAAGTGTTTATCCCAAGTTATTGTTTGTCTCAATGTAACACAATCATCATCTCCATAACCAGGATAAACATTTTTTATTCTTCTATGACGACCATCGTATGTATCTAATCTACCACCACTTGCAATTAATGTTTGCACCATAAGAGGTACATCTGAATCTTTTATACCAAATCTTCCATTTGTTATTGTTTTATGTCCTGCATCCCATTCATCATTATTTCCTTGCATTAAATCAAACTTTTTATTTCCATGTATAAATTTATCTCCCCGCTTTAACACGGCATCTTCATGTTTTACAAAATTTGATGTTTCTTTTTTTAATTCTTTGGATAATTGCTCCATAGTAACAGCATCTTTTGGTTGAGAACCAAACTTTACATTTGTCAATGTTTTTTCATGACAATCGATTCCATCAGCATCTTGTAAAATACAGTTGTCCTTGATGTATTTTAGGTTTACAGCATCACCGTCTTCTTTTGGGTATCCAATGTCATTTATAATAAATTTATAAAAAGAAAATCCATGTTCAGTTTTTTCAGGTATTATAGAATGTAAATATTCTTTATTAACTGAATCTTTATCATTTTTGGGATTTCCCACATTGGTTATTCTATAATTTCCAGCATTATACGTTTGTCCATCTTTTAAGTTATTACCCCATTGCAATTTTAAAGTATTTAAAAGTTCAGATGATAAGTACTCTTTAGTAATTGCATCAGAACCTTCAGTTGGTTTACCAACATTAATTAATCTATGTGATTTAACATCGTAAGTATTCTTATGTAATTTTAATGATGTTGAAGTAGCTTCTTTTACTGTCTTCAAATTTGCTCCATCAGTATCTTCTTCTGGATCTTTAACTAGTTTTAAACGTTTATTACTTATGCTATAGTCACCTTCAGGTGTTTGCGGTAATCCACTTCTTTTTCTGTCTTCTCCAACTTGCACTCCTAAAGCGGAGTACCGTCCGAACTTGTCGACGCTCATGTTAGAACTGATACGTCTTATGCTTGCACCTCTTTTATATCCACGGACAATTATACGACTATACCGCGATTCCTAAGTTCATCAACTAGAGCCACCCATTCATTATTCAAACCTGTATGACCGGCTTCCATGGCTTCATGCAATAGTCTCATTCTATCAACCAATTTATTGATATCATTGTAGTAAATCACATTCGTATTGTATAGATTTTTCATCAATCCTTTACCAGATGTTGAAGTATCTCCTTTACTCTTTTTACCATGTTGTTCAAGAAGTGATAAATCCATAAGTGATAAAGATTTTCTTTTCAGTGGTTGTCTCACCGCTGGTGCAGTACGTAATGTTGGCAATTTTCGTGGAGGAAACAACTTTTTTATAACGATGTTATATTTTGTTGCACGTGAACGATTAATCATTGCATCCTTTGAGTAGTTTCTTTTATGAGCGTTAGTATTTTGTAGAATCTCCTTAAAAACACTTAAATCTTTGGATGAATATCTTAGTGGTATGTTTTTAAAAATTAATTCATATAATCCTTTTGTTCCTTTATATCTATGCTCACCAATAATGATGTAATCGTCTTGTGTTATTTCAAGCTTTGAATCGCCAATCTTCAATTCATTCCCATCAATTCTTGCTCCGTATACGTGTGATCTACTCAAATTCGGGTTTGATTTCATGTCATGTAGCATTTTCATTATATATTTTCTTCCAAGAGGTCCATGTTGTAATATATCGCTACTCAATTGAGTTAAATTTGGAATAGATTGTTCTGCTTCTGGTATTGGCTGTTCTTCTTCCTTTTCAACAATTGGTTCTTCTTCTTCTTTTGTTTCTTCTTGCTCACTAGCACTTGTATATGAATCATCATCTTCTTCTTTTTTTAATGCTTGTACTTCTTGTTTAGAAACTGGTAGTAAAACATCTCCTTCATAATGAGGTTTACCAATAGTTTCTGATATCTGTTTTAAAGGTTCCGTAATAGGTTTAAATGTAGTCTCTAGAAATTCTTCTCTTTCACTTAAACCCATCCTCAATGCACGATTCTTCATCCTAATAGAATCACTGAGTGATTTTATTTCTTTCAATAGTTTTTCTTGATTCACCATGTTTACACTGTGAAGTTCAACGTGTAACTAGATGTAGCATCGGTAGTTCAACGCATAAATACAAATTTATCCAACCCTATACGATATCTACCATTTTTAATATCTTCTTCCTTCATAATAACGAGAAAGCTATATTTCTCATTCCATGCTTTGCCACACATCTCTTTAAATTTTTCAAATGGCATATCCGCATTTACATGATCATTATATATATGCTTTAAATTTGTTTCATCTTGCTTGAAGATGATCAACATATTTGCATTGTCTCTTATAAGTTGTTTTGGAATTTTACTGTATGTTTGACCAATATAAATGCTATCAATATTATGATGTCTTCCCATAGCAAAATAATTCCTTATTGTGTCATGATTTTCACAAGAAACATCGTCAAATATAAAAATAGAAAATGGTTTTGCTTCATTCGGTTGCATAATTGTTTCACTGGCATTAAACTTGTAAAAATTCACTTCAGGTACACTTGCAAGTACTTTATCCAATAATTGATATTTTGGTTGTTGCAATGATTTTGAAAAAATGTATATATTATTAAAACGCAATCCTTTAGGATTAGTTATAAGGTTAAAAACAACATTAGTTTTTCCACAATTTGAAGGACCAGTTATTAGACATCTTATCGTATTTGGTAGTAATTCACCATGTTTTCCATGATTTAACTTATCATTGTCAACTGTCAATTCATCAATGTTATTGATATTAAATCGATCTTTTTGTTGTACAATCTCCATCTTGTATAAAGGTTAAACACACAATGAGCTATTAAACAACTATACTAAGTCTTTTGAAGGAATCCAAGAGTCTTCACTTTTATCAAACCCTAACCACCGGACTTTAACCATATCCTTTTTTCTTTGTAAAATCTTCTCGACAAGATATACATCACCAACTGTTGATTTCAACAATTCGTGTCCGTAGAATCCACCTTGAAGTAATTCACCCTTGTTATCCTTTAATAAATAGGTTTCAGGTATAGTTGGTTGCACTTTATAAATTGTAAATACTTCATTAGTCCAATTTGGTAGATATCTTTTACTAAATACACCTTTGTATTTGCTTATACGAACTTTATCGTTGACCTTGAACTTCTTTGGTTGCAATTTTTCTAATTTCGGTGTTGTATTATTTTTAATGCGTTGTAATACAATTTTCGCATTAGCACTGTTTACCTGGATAGGTTTCATTCCAATGGTACGATGATATTTGTTGTTATACTGTTTTATAAGTTGTGGTAATATGTCATACCACACATATGATCCTCGTTTTGAAAATTGTTTATACATCGCACCTTTCAATGTTCTATTGAATCTTTCAATTATTGAAGCTTTAACTTCAGAATTTGTAGAATAATGATTTATTTGATATTTCTTCATCAAAGCTCTAAAGTCTTTATTAAAATATTCTTTTCCATCATCGGTCTGTAGATGTTTAATTTTAAATTTATTTCTTTGTATTGTGGTTTTTATAGCTTTTGTAACACTTTTACCAGTCTTATCCTTCAATGGTAAAGCGTCAGCTATTTTAGTAAAACAGTCTATAATTGTTAAAATATATTTAAATCCTTTGTTTAATTTACTGTGCGGTATCATTTCAATGAGATCAGCTTGATAAAGATCATTCATCCCTTTAATGATTGTACTTCTTCTTGGAAATCTTCTTCTTGCTGGTTTATGTAGTTCATTTACAATCTTGTCCTTCACACTTTCCATCTTCAGATGTTGCTTGTACACCGCATGTAAAAATACTGATCCATAGAATAGTTTATTCTCATTTATATAGTTTGAATATAGGTCAAGGCCAATTCATATTAGTGTAAAAAAGAGGGAACATGGCATTGGGCTTGCCATGTCCCCTCTTCTTTACGGAAAGGAAAAAGGAAGAAGGTAGAGGACGAAGAATAGGTTTACTGGTCGATAGGGTTTAGAGAGTAGTGGCCGAATGGTAAAGTATTAATTTTATCTTCTAAAATATGGCGCTTGTCATCTTTGTAGCTTAATGCCCACTTTGTTTGTTTGACACTAAATAGTTGATGATTATAACTTCTAATAGTGTTGAACGTTGCAGTTGTTTCAACATTTTCAAACAAACATCTTTTATAATGTTCAAACTGTACGTTCTTCTTCAGGAAAGAAGTTTTTATTCCTTTGGCCTTCTTCGTGACTTGATGTTCGTTCCTCTCGTTTATGTACAGTTGAAATGAATACAGTTTGGACATTAATGCTACAATTTCCATCATCGGCACACCATTTCATCTTTAAATTTTCCCAATACTTTCTTATTTCTGTCATAGTCGTAATTTGGATGATCCTTAGGATAATCGGAAAAGTCGAAATCATCTTTATATATAAAGGTGCGTAGATCTTCATACATGTCATTTGTTTTAATCCAGTAAATTAGTGCATCCGTGTCCATATATGCAATACCAATGTTCTCTCTTCCATAATAGTTAACCATCTTCTTATAATGAAACTCGTACATATGTGTTTTTGAAATATCCAAGATTGACATTCCAAGATACAAAGGACGATCCATTGTAACTGACTTCTTGTTCATGGAAATAACAACTAGATTTTCATTAATAATTATAGATGAACCAAAGTTTGGTTGTTGCACCAATTTCTGTAATTTTACTGGATCAGTTACCAATTTGATATCCTTATGTTTCCTTTTGTTTTCCAAAGTCTTGTCAAATATTGCGTTATTCATTAATTTGAAAAAATCTTTTTGAAAACTTGATGTAGCGGTGGCTCTTCTTCTTGTGTTGTTGTCGATGTAAGGTTTTAACCAACAAGATTGAGAAAATTGTAGTACTCGATTAATTTTTGTAATTCTCAATCCTAAGTCTAAAGCTTGTTGTATCATCCAGTAGTGTCCAACATATCGAGACTTGTCGGTTAAAGTCATCATTAATTTTGGCCATCTTCCAGTAGGGGAAATTTCAGTCTTAGGAAGAAGTGGTAAATCATAATGTTGATCATGAAGATGTTCAGGATATTCAAAATTAACATCAAAAATGTAACCAGTTTCACCATGCTTCGGTATATCCATTATGTTTCCAATCGATTCTGGATCTATCCATTTAAAATTATCATATGGAAGGGGATTCGACATTGCCCATCCTTATAAGTTATTTGCATCAAAATAACCCAGGAATGTTGTTGGTTTTGATGCATCATAATCGGGCAGATACTTGTTGTTCGCCTTGAAATGTCGTGTAACGCTTTGCGTCAATCCCCCTCGAACTCCTGACTCTAACATCATAACCATATCTATATCAGTAAGAAGTTGTATTTTACAATTTGTTTCTTTCAACATAGCTTGCCATGCTAATCCAGGTGAAGTGTACGAATGAAGAGGGTCCAATCCATATGCTGCAAAACATGTATTTCTAAATTCTTCCATTATATCACATAGTAAAGTTACATCCAATTTAACATAAAAATCTGAATATTCTCCCAATGTTCTAAATCCTAAATCGTTCCATACTTTACATGCATGATCATAGTCCTCTTGAGATATGTCCATGTCATAAAGTTTACTTTTGAATTCTTCTTTAGCCGGAAGTGATGTTTCATTAAATCTTTCTAAACTGTCTATGTAATCATATGGAAACACACCTTTCCGAAGTACCAAATCCAGTTTGTCGTTATTTACAATCTTCTTTGTTTCGATGAAATCTTGTTTCCTTAAATTTTCTGAAAGTTTGGACAAACTCGACGGCATAAATCTGTAGGAGTCCAAGAATCTTAGTTTCATGTTTCCAACTTCTTTGGAAAAACTTATGAACTTCTCTGAAGTTTCAGCTAACACATCGATTTTACCGTCGTCTCTTCCTAGTTCAGGTATTATAAAATGAGCATCGTACCCACTGAGGTTATGCAGAACCACAGGAATAAATAGTGGTAAACGATAGCTTAAGTTGCATTTATTACAAGCAGCACCCCTGTAATAACCTGTGAGGTGATCGTGATCTTTAACTTTATAATTCTCAATAGTAAAATCATTTTTGCATAAGAAACATCGAGTTGCATTTTCATGTTGAATTTCTTCTTCTTCCTCCATCGGTTTCATTGGTACAATATTTGTATATAATCTTTGTGCATTTCCAGCTATTGAATATAAGTGATCAAGAAATATTTTTTCTACATTTTCACCACGATATATTAGAGGTTCTGAAGTTAATCCATATCTGTTTAAATGTTCTTCTGATAATGTTGATTTAACCATTAAACAAAAACTGTTTGGTTTGTGCATTTGATACTTGACACTTTTTCTAGCTTCACAATTTTCATCTTCAACAGGAACAAGTGTTGATTCAAAGTCCGCATACACAACTAGAGGAATACGGTACTGATGATGAACCTTTTCAAATGTAACAAATGCTCTGCTTTCCGAAGGTAAAATAATCTTTGCTTCATAATTATTGTTACATAATCTTTTGTGCTCTTGTAACCATTCTCTTGAGTGTAGCCCATCTCGTTTAAAATTGAAAAATCTCTTGCAAATTAACTTTCTGTGTCGATCTTTAGAAAGCTGCTTATTAACAAGACGATCAAATTGCTTTATGTACAAATAGTGAGACACATCTCCTCGCGTTAGTAGTAGTAAATCCGTATGATCTGGTAGCTCTTCTTTTGCAATACGTAAAGGATACACTTTGTTTGAACTATCTAATGCAAAAACATTGATAGACGTACCAGGATTTTTCTTCTCAAATTTTGATATATCTTTCAGTGATACAGGATAAGTGATTCCTTGAAAATTGTATCTAAATCTTTGATTTTCATATTCTTGGTTAGGTCTATTCACATGAAGTGGTGGTACAAATTTAGCTGTCATTGCATAACGAAAACATTCATTGTCTTCATTTTTAACATTAACACAAGATTTTGTATTTTCAATTCTTTTTGGTAAAGGAATGTAACTAGATCCCATTAGTCCATATCCATGTTTGTGAACTCTTATATCTAATACTTCAATACTTGTAAGACTCCATCCGGATCCTCTTCCTTCGTGTTCCTGAATTTTTGTTAATATTTCTTCTATACAATTTTCTATTATTGAATCAATGTTTGAACTTTCCATAATGGTTCGGTTTTTTGTTATGAATCCTCTTGGTGATAATTCTTCTTGTACATTTATAAACATAGCTTCTAGTAGTAAACCAAATTTAAGAAAGTTTAATCTTTTCAATTCTTCTTTTAAAATTTTACTTACGATTGGTTTTGCTTCTCTAATAAATTCTTCTAGCTTCAAGTTTTCATTTTGAATCTTATGATGCATTACTACTTTACCGGGTAATGCAAATACTTGTAGATTCGGTAAAGTAGTTGAAGATGTTGCTGTTATTTCATCTTGTTCTTCTTGTTGTTCTTGTTCTTGTTCTTGTTCTTGTTCTTGTTCTTCTTGTTGTTCTTGTTCTTGTTGTTCTTGTTTTTCTTCTGGGTTGTTGTGAATTAGTTCTTTATGACAGTCTAATAGAATTTCATCGTGAAACGATTCCGAACATTTATCGCAACGATACATGTTGAGATGTTTACTCTTCGAAATTTTGCCAAGAAATGAAATGGGCTCTCGCGTTCCTCCTTTTATAACGGTCCCCCCACCACTATTTCATCTTCTTCACTATACAAGGAAATCAAACTTTTTAAATAAAAATATTAACCTTCTACAAACTAATTGTTCATTCATGTTCTTTATTCCCATTGGAGTTTTAGTATATACTTCTTTATATTCAAGCTTTAACTAACTTTCCCCCACCCAACTAATTTTAGTTACTTTTAAAACCAAACACCTGCCCTCCAAACATCTATTAGGACAGATGTTATGGGACAGATGTTGAAAAAACAAATGTTAGGGTGGAAATGGCTAGAGCACAGGCACTTGGTTGAACTAAATTTGCACATAAATTAACTAAAGTTGAACTAAAAATTCGCATAAATTAAAAGTTAGTTCAAAACTAAAATTCGACAGTGTTAAGAAACTCTAACATTTGAACAAGAATAAACATTAGTTCAAAACTGAAATTCAACAGTGTTAACCAAATTCTAACAGTCGAACAAATAGGTCAAGGTAATCCAATTTTAACGCGAGAACGAGGAATAGAGCACTAAGTGGCATGTTAGTCCATTACCACAAAGTGATCTATTCCTCGCTCTCTATTCTACATCTACTTTTTTCAGTTTACTTATTTATATTAAAATGTTCAAATTTTACTATGTAGAATGTCCATTCTTTCTCTTCAACTCTTCGATTGTTTTTAGCAATTGTAATAAATATTCGTTAGTTTTCACCAAAGTCTTTAGTTTGCTACATCCAATTTCAATGGAAGGTATTATAAGTTGTAATTTTATAAGTTCAATCTTTTCTTTCTTGCGAATTTCTTTCTTTATTATATTATTCCTTATTTTTGCTGCAGATTTAAACTCCATGTTGTTTCTGCTAAAGCCACAATAATAATAAAAGTCTCTTCAAACAACCTGCATTTATACACATTCCCCCACCACTTTATAATCCCCACTCCTTTCCCCCTCTTCTTTATATGTGGAAGGAAGTATTATAATTAGATTCCTAATATTTCTTTTCCTTTTTCACTACATGGGGGGAAGGGTAATTTGTTATTACACTAGTTGTGCAAGAAAATAGCCGCCAGTGTCCACACCTTGTTCATAGCACTCCATCATAGATTGTGCCCACTGCAACATGCAGTCTCTGTCATTTGGTGTGACAAGGAAAGAATGACTATCACCATACAATATAAAAGAGTCAATTCGTACATAACATCCTAAATTTAACCATTTATTAGCTTCAACTATAAACTTTTCTATTGTATCAAATGGAAATTGTGGATCAATTGCTATAACCTTACGTTCTTCACTAAGTTCAACAGTATAATCATCATCATCCTCACTCTCACTATCATTATTTAAAATGTCTTCAGGTTGTAGAAAAACATCGGAAATTTTGGAAGAATTAATATGGTCATTCACATGAGGAGGCATTTTGAAGTAGGTAATATTGTAAACAGCAGAGACGAAACAACAAGAGCGGCATGTAGAAGCAAAATGAAGGAGTGACCAACGCTCGCTCCGCTTTTATAACAGTATGCAAATGAGGGGTAAGAGCTGACCTTAACCGGTCATCGACCCAAAGGAGTGGGGGAAGTACTTTTCTTACTACTCAAATGGAAGTAGGTTAGTAGGTCACGGGACTTAGAGTGTTAAAAAATAATGGGGGAGAAACACAACGCTATAACGCATTGTGTTTCTCCCCCATTATTTTTTTAGCAACAATTTGGAAAAAACTAAGTGAATTTACTGTTTACGCCCCCACCTTGTAATACGATCCTTTTTATCCCTGAGGAGAAAGTCTTGAGAATCTAAAGTGTTAAATCTCTTCTCTTTACACAAATTCTCACAAACTCTAATTTTATATTTTAAGCCGTTACATTTTGCCAAAATGTGTTGGTGGTCAACAACACTTAGAAAAAAATATTTCAAACCTTTCTTAAGCCTCTCTCCTCTGACGGATATTATTTTAGGATCGTCTTCAACGGTGGGGATTTCTGTCAGTTGTGGTTCAGAAATATGTTTCACGATATGTACACGGCAAAAACTTTCATTTTTAACACATTTCCTCCCACAAGCTGATCCTTTCTTAATTCCCCTAGTGAGCACTTCAGGGCAAGTAGTGGGACGGCTAAATGCCCTACGACGCTCTTCTTGTAATAATTGAAATTGCTCTGAAGGAGCAGGCTTAGGAGCAGGTTTGGGAGTAGGCTTAGTGGATTTAGTTTTATGATAGGTGTGGTCTTCAGGCATAGTAAGTGGTGGGGTAGGAGGCAATGGTGACAGTGGAATGATAGGTGTACTAAGACTATGAAGCAAAGTTTCAAATGAAGGGGTATTAAGACGGGGAGCTGGCTTCTGTGGAGGCGGCATGATGGTTGATGGCGGTGTGGAGTCGTTTGAAAGCGAAGTAGAAGGCGAAGGCGGTGAAAAAATGCTTCGAAGTTTAGAAGTCTTGATAGGCGGAAGAATAGTGCCAGAAGTTGAAGGTTTGGATCCAAGTTGCTTCTTGTACCAGTCAGGAGGATTTTTCAGACGAAGAGTTTTCTTTGGTGCAGTAACAGCCGTAGTAGAAGTTGAAGTAGAAGTTAAAGTAGAAGTTGTAGTTGGCAGAGATGACATGGTTGTGGCTCCAAGTTCGCAGCGTAACGTCTGGAATCAGAATGAAATGTTAGCCGCAGTCGGTGCGTCTTTTATAACAATATGCAAATGAGAGGGGTAGCAGCTGGCCAAGACTGATTATTGACCTGGGAGGTGGGGGAAAAGGGAAAAGAGAAGGTATTTATTTAAAATAATTCGCATAACTTTTGACTAAAATAAGATAACCAAATTCTTCTTTTACCAAAATGTTTGTCTTACATACCCCTTTTCAATGATGTATCGCTTGTCCAAATCCGTCAATCCGTGATCAAGCTATAGCCATTTTAATTTTTCAGGTCATGACCGGTCGTTCACCCGGAGTAGTGGGGGAAGGAGTGGGGGAAGGAGTGGGGGTAGGAGTGGGGGAAGGGGGGGGGGGAGAATCGACTCCATTTTTTCGGGGGGGAGGGGGGGGGAGGGGGGGGGGAGGGGGGGGAGGGGGGGGGAATCGACTCCATTTTTTCGGGGGGGGGGGGGGTCATTGACCCTTCCAAAAGTGGGTCAAGGTCATTCAAGATTTATAATGATCCAAGGTGATGGGAACAGTAATACTGTTCCCACCACCCTGTTTGCCTAACGGTTCCCACTCCCAACCCACTAGTTACGTTCTGCAAGGGACATCGACGCAATTTTGTTTGGACCGTCCGGGTCTACCGTAACGGTCCGGTCCGGGTCTACCGTAACCATGAATTCCAAGGGAAACTGGAACACCTAATGCAGAAACGCAACTCTAACCCCACCCAAACTAATCCCACCCATCATATTCCTAAACAAAATGCAAAAAACCTAGTCCGCAATTTGCGGATGTCCCACCCCTTCTAAGTGAAGTTCAACTGAACTTCTGAATTTACAGTTAATCTACCCCCTAACATCTAGCTGAAAGGCAAAACAACGACATAAATTATTAATATCAACACTTAAAACTAACAACACATCATTATTAAAAACCAAATAATTCAACACAACCAAATACCTTCATTATTCTTAAAATTAATACACCTTAATGCTAAACACCTCTTAAAATTAATACACCTTAATGCTAAACCCAACTTATAACTAACATCGCAATGCGCAAATTATTTCTTAAATTAAATACAACTTAAAACTAAACACACACACACACACATACCACATTGCATTAAAAAACGCAACGTAGTAGAAGAAGTTCAAATATATATAGGCCTACTATATATTTGAAACCTCTTGCTGAGTCGCCAACAACCTTTCGCTATGAAAGTTTGTTGACGACTGACGCTAAGATCAGGCTCGTATTGCTCCTCGGATTCTCGAGTAGTGGGGGAAGTTGTTTCACTCCAGTACAGTGTTCAATCCAGTCCAGTTCGCACCAGTGTAAAAGGAAGGCAAAGGAGTGGGGAGCGGCGCATGCGCAACAACACAAATCCAAGGTTTGAGGTTAGAATTATCCATGTGCAGTAGAGCTAAAGTGAGTAATACAGGACTAGGCGCATGCGCATAGCATAGACTCATTCCGATCCGGAGAACTTGTTGCATGCGCAGCAGGTTTGAGGTTAGAATTATCCATGGCAGCTGCCATATTTTGTCTGGTTTCACCACATAAAGTCAACAACCGGTGGTGACCGGCCATTGACCTGGAGGAGTGGGGGAAGGAGTGGGGGAAGGAGTGGGGGAAGGGGGGGGGGGCTCCATTTTTTCGGGGGGGGAGGGGGGGGGAGGGGGGGGGAGGGGGGGGGGGCTCCATTTTTTCGGGGGGGGGGGGGAGGGGGGGGGGCATTGACCTTTCCGGTCGGTCATTGACCCCAAGGAGTAGGGATAGACACAGAACCCTACTTCTCTTACTACTCAGGTGAAAGTCGGTCAACCAGTCATTTGCTTGCCATCTGCCGCCATCTGGCTGGAGTTATTGCCTCTATAAAGGTGGGTAGTTTATCGCGCTACAAACATTCATTGCCTCGCATCCGCTCGGTCATCATCTCTCGTTAGTTTTATGTTATGACTACTTCACTTACTAGGTTTGAGGTTAGAATTATCCATGGAATAGCCTTCGTAAATTCTAACCTATAAAATTACTACTCTGGCTTTCTGTTTCAATTTCTTTTACACTTCATTTTATATCTCAGTCTTATTTTAACTTCTAAACTTAACACATCGGTTATGATGAGTGCACAATGTTTAAAATTAAAGCTTTTGCGAACACAACACATATTACGAAGTACTTCTAAACCTTCAATTTCAAAGTGTAAAACTAATTTAAATAGAGTTAGAAAGAAGTACAGTTTTAACCCATTATACTCAAAGACTTCGCAGGTTAATGTTGATGATAATATTATTTACAACATTTTGCATTCTATGTTACAATTCAACAACTTTGAACTTGTTACACCTATCGACTGTGTTCAACAAGTTTTTTTTTATTTTACCCCTACTATTCCTCATATAAGCGCTGTCACCACAATTCCTACTTCATGCTCCTCTATTCTCTTCAGCTAAGCTAAGGTTTGAGGTTAGACTTATCCATGGCGGCCGCAATGTCTAGTTCAGTTTCACCACATAGAGTCGGCGACCGGTTATTGGTCTAAAGGAGTGGGGGAAGGGGTGGTGGGGAGAAGGTTGCCATTTTATAAGCCCTCTCCCTAGGCGGCGCTTCTCATTCAATCGCCAACTTTCAAACAATAAACACCTCTCCCATGGCACGAATGAATTAATTATCCCACTATCACCAACTAGTTCAACTTTGAACTATTTCTGGTGGTAGTTGGGTATGCTTTTTTAAAACTTACTCTGGATGACCTTGACATACTTTCCAGGCCCCCAGTTATAACTGTTGAATTTCAGTTTTCATCTTACTCTTAATTTTTGTTCAACTTTTAGAGTTTAGTTAACACAGTTGAATTTTACTTTTCAACTAACTCTTCATTCATGCCCAATTCTACTTCAAATTCAGGGCATATGCTCTCGCCATCTGCACCCTGCAGCTGCCCTGGCAGCTGACACCATCTGACCCCTGCAGCTGCCCTGGCAGCTGACGTCACTTCCGGTTTAGAAGTGGCTTTTTCCCACTACTAAAACGTTTAGCAAGAGGAGATCCTGGAATTAATAAATTAGATCAAGCTTGCAAACAACACGATATAGCATATTCAAAGTTTAAAGATTCAACAAATAGATCAATAGCAGATAAAATTCTAGCAGAAAAAGCTTGGCAAAGAGTAAAATCAAGTGACGCAAGTATTGCAGAAAAAGCAGCGGCTTGGGCAGTAACAACAGCCATGAAGACAAAAGCTAAGTTTGGTGGTGGAAGACGACGTCGCAGAGGAAGACCTGCAAAAAGAAGAGCTCCCAAAAAAGGTGGAAATATTAGAAAGAGACGTCGTAGAACTCGTAAAGCAAAAGTAAAAAAGGCTTCTGTTTGGTCAATGGTAAAAAACTGAGCAGGTTTATACCTAAGACCGTACCGTGTGTACTAAATAAAAAGAATCAATTGATAATTCCAAATAAAGCCTTAACAAATCATCAGTTAAATGATTATGTAAAATGTTTGAAAATACCATTTTTCCGAGGAGTTTTTATGAAAGATGCATTACCAACTAAAATATGGAAAAATGAAACTGGAATAGTAAATTTGGATTCCACCTATGGTCCAGGCACTCATTGGGTATACTATAAAAAACTCGGACAAACTGTTTATTACTTTGACAGCTTTGGCAATCTACCACCACCAAAAGAACTTCAACATTATTTTCAAAACTCCAAAAATATTTTTTACAATTACAAAAGAGAACAACCTAACAATACTGAAATATGTAGACATTTATGTTTGGAGTTTCTAGCAAAAAGTGTCAGTCACCTTTAAGATGTCATCGTATACAGTGTCACTGAGTGGAAATTCATCCACATTAAAAAGTACGCTATTCCCAGCATTGCGTCTATCCAAGGAAAGATTATGGGAAGCGGCATTACTTGATTTGACTACCTACAATTCAATTCCTAATGTTACAGAAGGAAAAAACAATTTACTACATTATTATGAAACTAAGGATGCTGCAGGAAAATACTCAGAATTGAAAATAATTACATTTCCTACTGGAGCTTATGAAATTGATGATATAAACCAATTATTACAGAAAAAACTCGGAGAAGAAAATATCACAATCAAAGGAAACAATAATACTTTAAAAGCAGAAATAACTTCAAAATATTATATTGATGTCGGAATGAAACATTCTATTGGCAGTTTACTTGGATTTACAGATACAAAAAAGAAAATCTTAACTCCTGGAACTACTCATTCAGGTGATACAACTGTTACAATATTGAAAGTAAATAGTATTGATGTAACATGTAATATTATACATGGATCGTATAGAGAAGGAGTAAATCAGCATATTTTACATACATTTTATCCAACAGTTGCTCCAGGTTTTAAAATTGTTGAGAAGCCACAAAACTTGATATACCTACCATTAAACACCAGTTTCATTTCAGACATCGTACTGAACATATTGGATCAAGACGGTCATAGTGTTGACTTTAGAGGAGAAACAATTACTATACGAATACACATCAGAGCGGCAACATAAAAGTCAACATGGGATTATCATTTAAACCGCAACGGAAGAGTCGGGAGCTCAGTAGCTCCTCGACATTGGAAGAGTTAACATCAGACAACATTCGTTTTCTACAAAAGATTGGATTGAAACTTAACAACGATGGATATCCTGGATATATCTCAAGGACCGACATTCGACGAAACACTATGGGAGAAGGAATATCACACACACAACCCTTACACTTCATCAAAATTAAACAATAATGATGAAATAAGGAGTCCCAATCAACAACAAGATATTTACACATTACCATGTGAAAGTTATTTGTACATCGAAGGACGGGTATTAAAATTGGATGGAAAAACTGCTTCAACAGTTCCTTTTATAAATAACCCAATGGCATATCTTTTTGATGAAATAAGATATGAAATATCAGGGGTGACGGTTGATTCAACAAAAAAGGTTGGTATAACAACTACATTGAAAGGATTAACATCATTAACACCACATGAGAAGAATTCAATAGTCACCGCCGGATGGGTTGCTCCCGATAAAGACACTATAACACCTGCTTCTAACGGTCATTTTGATTTTCATGTACCTTTACGATTGCTTTTGGGATTTGCTGAAGATTACAAACGGGTTATAATAAATGTCAAACAAGAATTAGTATTACTCAGATCTTCAACTAATAAGGACTTAATACTTGCAGACCCTGCAACTACGGAAGATAAACTGGAATGGCAACTACAGTTGGATAAAGTTGTTTGGAGAGTACCTCATGTAAGATTGGCTGATGAACATAGAATCGTATTGTTAAGAAAGTTAAAATCTGACCGTGACATTGTGATGCCATTCCGAAGTTGGGAATTTCATGAATACCCTACATTACCTCAAACAGAACGACAAACATGGACCGTCAAGACATCAACTTACTTGGAACGTGCAAGGTACATAATACTCGGTTTTCAAACTAAGCGAAAAGATGTTATTACTGCAAATGCTGGTCAATTTGATCACTGTAAAATAAAGAATTGTAAAGTTTTCCTAAACTCTCAATTCTTTCCATATGACAATTTAAATGTCATGTTTAGCAAAAAACGTTTTTCCATTTTATATGATATGTATGCAAGATTTCAATCATCATATTATGGAAAGACTAATACACCACTATTATCACCTGATCAGTATTATTCCAAAGCTCCAATAATTGTAATCGATTGTTCAAAACAAAATGAATCAGTAAAATCATCAAGTGTGGATATAAAAATTGAAATGGAATTTGAAGAACCAGTAGCAGATGGAACTTCGGCATACTGTCTAATTCTACATGATAAAATAGTTACTTACACACCTCTCACCGGAATAGTGAAGAATGTACTTTAAAAAGAATTAGTACAACTACTGCAAAATATTGAGGTTAGAATTATCTTCCTTTATTTTTAAGGTTAGAATTTTGTTTCTAAAAGACAAGTTGAAAATAAACAATTATGTAATTGTATAAATTTCAAGGATTTTACAAAAAATATAAAAGCAAGAAAATAATTAGTAGAAACTTCATTCTATCTTCAACCGTCGTATGGGAAACATCGTTCGCAAGATGAATTCTACTAACGGAGAAGAAAATACACCTCTAATGGATGAAAATAGTTCTGATATAGAAAAACAAGTTGAACAAGAAATGGATGAATTCCTCAAGTTTAACAAACATAAGAAGAGAGAAGAAGAAGGAGAAGCTGAAAAAGAAGTGAAAAGAAAAAAGGTTGAAGTTAACATTACAACAAATATTTTAACAGAAGTATTTCTTCGAATTTTCTACCCTATTTCTTCATGCATGACAAAAAGTATATCGGTTGGAATTGTAAAATCATTAGATTATTCACCAATTGTTATGTTAAATCAAGGAAGTAAAATGGTTATCTTTACTGAAACTTCTTGGGATTCTCTAATGAAACATTTACATCGTTTGGAATGTTATTTAACTAACAACACATTTGGAAAAAGAACAAGATTAAGTTTATTAGAATCAAATATTGAAGTTGATATAATCAAACATCGTGGAGGACAAGTTGTTCGCTTCAAAGATTTAACTAGACATGATGTAAAACTACATTTCACTAAAGAAGAATTTTACACTTTAAGTTGTACTACCGGTCCTGTCACTAGATACTTAAAACAACTAGTATTTTCAAGTACAATAATTAAAGATTATCTAATCGATACATTGGACAGACAACCATTTATTCCAAATTTATATGGTCCTGTAGATACTTCAATTTTTAATCGAATACCTCAAGAAGTAGATATGTGGAGACAATTAAACAACTATCACACCAATTTTAATATAAACGAAGAAGCACAAGAAATAAAAGAAGAACAATCGTGTTTGTAATAACAGTCAGTTGTGGATGAGACTTCATGAACAAACGGGTTTCGTTTTCTACTGCATCACAGTTAATGGAAGTTAAAAGAGGTATAATTGAATTTCAAGCTTTTCGAGGGAATGATGGAAATTTCATTATTAAAGAATTAGTAATTTTGGATATGAACACATCTGTAATTTATCATTACTTGTTCAAACCTCCATTTCCATTCAATAAACTAACAACTAAAGCGAAAGTTACAAACAAATGGTTAAACAAACATTTTCACAACTTAAAATGGGATGAAGGTTTTATTCATTATAACATGATGCCACATATTATGAATCATTATTGTAAAGAGTTTAAAACTATCTACACAAGAGGATTGGAAAAAGCAAATTGGATACAATCATTTACAAGCAATGAAGTGATAAATGCAATAATAGATAGAGATTTCCAATGCTACTTTAATGAACTTTGTATTTCATCAAAAAGTTTTAAACATCGAAGGTCACAGTGTGCTTTGAAGAATGCCTACCGCTTGAATAATTTCCTTCAACAAAGTGGTGGGGGTAGCGTCAGTGGTGGGGGTAGTGTCAGTGGTGGGGGTAGTCTCGATAATAAAAGTGAGAGCGCTACCATGACACAGCATGAGTATTACTCGAACCTCCGAAGAGACAACATCTCCAACGGATATTCTTATTAACAAGAAGATTAGCATCAGCAAAAACATTAAGATGGCATCAAACAACTTACTTCAAAATTTAGTTGAACAATTCAACGCTCATTCAAAATCAACAATCCTACCTACGAAGAAATGTTCCGAGCTGAAAGAAGAAAAACACTACATCATTCATACAATAAAGAAGATGGAAACTTCAGTAGGTGATGCTATAAATTGCACATTGAGCGAGGCACCTTATACAATTGGTGATGAAGCAAAATTTCAAATCTTCCTACCAAAGCGCTTCGTACAACTACTACAAAATGAAGATCTTCGTATAATTCAACCCGGCGCACTCTATTTGGTATCACATGGACCAAGTGGAAACAACTCTACTGAACTTACAATTCATGTAACACCTACAACTGATTAGTTTGTACATAAAATTGTAAATATTTCTTTGTAATTGTTTCTCAATAAATATGATATAAACCCAAAAAAAAATAAAAAAATACAAAAAAGCAACATATTGTAATTTGTTTGTACATTACAATATGTTGCTTTTTTTAAAAATTCCATGGGATGACCTTGACCCAATTTTGTGTGATAATAAAAGTGAAAATCAACTTGTGAAATTCATCAGTCTACGACTACCTTTCGTACCGTACACATCTCACTCTCTATCACTAAATACAAAACTTCAACATGTCCCTAAAGGTTAAGTGTGCATCTTATGATACCAACACCATAACTACTTTTGAACAACTCGAAGATTTAACCAACGAAATGCGAGTTTTACTTACCGGTGGTTATCACTTAACTGTTGATGTTAGTGCTACTAATACAAGAATGTTCACTAAAACAAAATATTGCGATGATGAAATATTTATTTCTACACAACCTACAACTTCTTCATCGCCAGCTGGTCAACATAACATCAAGTTCCAGAAGTATTACTAATGTTGAATAACTTTTAATAAATAAAATTACAACTAATGAATCACGTGATCAATGTCAAGTTCATAAAAAGGATGTAACAATTTGATAAATAATCATTCGCTTCTCAGCTCTCGCCACGACAAGATCTATTCTAGAAAATGTTATACAGAATGATGATTGAACTTGATGGGAAAATCTATGGAAAAGATTATAACACTGTTGAACAAATGACTCAAGATTTAGATGTATTAACTAAAGAAGGATATCAAGCTAAATTAATTTTAAAATTTCCTGAAGTACATCCACTGTCAACAGAAGAACTTATTGCTATGGCTAAGGCAGAGAGAGAAAAAAAGTCTGAAGAAAACAAACAGAAACAAACTTCCTAAATTTCAATAATCCTTACACTTGTAAGGTATAATTTTTTAAAACTCCATTTGGATGACCTTGAAATTACCCCTACCACTTTTCATAGTACATAAAACTCGCTATTCATCACTATACAATCTTATTCTTTCACTAGACTCCGCAGCATCAACATGGAAGAGCAAAAATACAAGTACAAACCTCGTTACTGTTGTGAACAACAGTGTACAGATTTAGGACCAATGATGGTGGATGGGTTAGCTTGTACTAAATGTGAATTCTTCGGATCTTGTTATTGCAAATGTAAAACAAAACAACTACCGCCACCGGAATTGCGAACTTTCAAATTTTACAAATCAAGATATTTTCATACATGTTGTCCTCAAAGATGTTTCAAATTTCACCCTCTAGATCTTGCTCATTGTCAACGCACCAAATCTCATCAAGATGGTTTTTGTACACATATGATAAAAAGATGTAAATACAGATCAGATTGGTATTCCGATCCTGTAGAACCATCAAATGTATAATTTCAGTTTTACACTCTTTTTTAAAACTTCAATTGGATGACCTTGAGATTTCCCCCACCACTAGTTCTAATTTTTATATAATATTA
Source organism: Neoaliturus tenellus (assembly GCA_030545055.2). Lineage (NCBI taxonomy): Eukaryota > Metazoa > Arthropoda > Insecta > Hemiptera > Cicadellidae > Neoaliturus > Neoaliturus tenellus. The sequence continues at coordinate 301,350,386 of CM061531.1, forward strand.
AATCATTCCACTTCCAACACTCTAACTAACAACATGGAAGGAAAATTTATAAAGTTTGAACATATAATAACTGACAGGGAGGAGATGGAAGAATTGTTTCAAAACTTACTTTCTGTCATTGACGAATATCCTATAAGATGGTTCAGAATTGTAGTTCAATATTTAAATCCTGGTGAATTGTTTTCTTCATCAAGTGAAGAAGATGAAACAACTACTTCGGTTCAAATAATTGAATTAAAAGACGAAGAAGAAGAACTAAACGTTTTATTCAATCATAAGCTCAAGGTCCCCTATATAAAAGCCCCCTCCCTAGACAGCCCCCCTCCCTAAACGCCTGCTCAAGGTCACCATTATATAAGCCCCCTCCCTAGGCGCTGATCCTCATTCGATTGCCCACTCTCTAACGATGAACACCTCTCCATTGGCACGAATGAATGCTAGTTTTGAAATAAACTCAAAAGAAGATTTACAAGAAATATTTAATGCTTTAAATGAAATTATAGATAAATTTAACACTATTACAATGAATTTGGAAATAACTTACGCTTGTCCTATTTGTAATAAGGTTGAAAGTTCTGATGAAGACAATTTACTAAATATTACTCCTCTTACCCCTCTACAGTCGGACACAACTTCTGAGGCAAATGATGAGCAGCATCTTTCCCCCACCACTTCTATGTAACAACGCTCTTTCCCCCCACCACTTCTTTACTTAACCGACATTTCCCTCTTTTAATTCTCATTCCATCCTCGCCTCTTCAACTATCAACATCGCTTCTTTCAAAATTTCAAAAAACACAAACATGATGGATATGATGGATGAAGTTCCATTTGTAACAAGGATGGAAGAGGATAAATTGAAATTGGAAATCAAATGGTTGGAAATGGAACGGGAAAACCAACTCGAGATGTTACGTTTGTTCAAACTTTTTAAATACATCATCTGGGGACTCTGCGTTTACCTTCTCATCGTCGTCGGTGTTTGTATTTACAACTCTGTAGTTCATAACAAAACTTCAACTTGTTTAAACACTGCTGTCACACATTGATTGTATGTTTTTCACAAATAAAATTCACAAACCTAATTCTATACCTATCCCGCTATCACCAGAGTTAGTTCCACTCTCCGAACTATTACTCCGGTGGTAGCGGGATAGGGTTTTTTAAAACTTACTCTGGATGACCTTGACATACTTTCCATAACCCAATTGTCAAGTTAAATTTCAAATTTCAAAGTAACATCTCCTCCCCCACCGGAAGCTATATGGCATGGCATATGGCGATAGCAACTTATTTGGCAACTGGCCGATGGCAGCTGGCGGCAGCCGCTGGCATTTGGCACGACTTCCGTTTGGAAAGTAACCAAACCCCACTACTAATGTTTTTGAAACTATGTGAATTTATACACTTGGTAATTTCTAGAATCGTAGGCGTGATGTATATAACTGACCATTAGCTAAAACAAGAATAATATGGCCTATGTATGGATAACATACGTAATTTTTAATTTCTTAATCAAAACTAACATTAATAATATGTAAATTACTTTGGTGTTTAATAAAATTATGTTTAAATTAGATTTTCTAAAAAAAAAAAAAAAAAAAAAAAAAAAGTTATGAAAAGAGTTCACCTTTGGCCATATTAATTTAAAGAACCTTTTGCAAAGAGTCGAGAAATATTTATTAGAAAAGGGTTGAGGAGTCGAATTGAATTAACCTCAGGCCCAAGCGGAACACTTTACATTGCAATGAGTATTTGTATTTATGAATATGTAAATCCAGGAACCTAGCCTTAACCTTAAACTGTAATTATTTTTGCTGCCTAGTCTTTGTGATTAAAAAATTTACATTAATGATCATGGCTAAACTTAAAACAGCCTTTTCTATTCCCTTTTATTGTTGATATTAAGAATGTCGTTTGCAAACCAATCGTAATTATCATGTAAACATACTTTATGGTATGTTTATAAAAATATATTTGTATACTTAAAGAAAGAAAATAAAAGTCTGAAATATATAACGTCAGGAGATGACGATGTTATCGTATAGAGAAACTATATTTGAACTCAAGCCAAAGTGAACGCTTCTGCTTCATAACTAAATTTAACGGTTAGTCCTTTCAACTAATGTTCTGTGGTGAAGATGTTTTAGGTTTTAAAATTATATCACATTGTTTAAGTGCTTCAAAAAGTAAAACTATCTTTCAAAAAATGTATTATATAGTTTTGAGAGTATGTTAAAATTTTACTTCGGTGGTTCTTAACCAGTATATAAAAGTTTGAGCCGATTTCAGCAATGATTTCAACGTGAAATTGGATCTTATGACCCTTCTGGTTCGGTTACCGCATCCATTTGAGGTAGTGTTTTGTAAGTAAGAACTTAAATAAGATACTCTTATCATACCTACTGAATACCTCTTTCCCATAGTAATAACCATACAAAACATAGCCCGATTAAGTTTGCTAAAATTTCATAATTATTTGGCTAAGCGTGACCAGCCTCAAACCTTTTAATATTATTTTTTACTCGTTCTAAACGTGTTCTTATTACAGATTGGATACTTTTTGAATGCGCAAAAGCAATTTTTGGTAATTTTATAACACTCGGATACGGTAAATATCTATTAAAATATTACCAAACGTTAAAAAATTGGCTGAATAAATCTTTTTTAATAAAACAATAATAATCTGGGATTATTACACTACTAGTGATGGCTTGCAGAGGGGAAACGTTCTTAATCATCTAAATTAAAATAATACATACCATAGAGGATTAGGCCTACTATTACTACACTACGAAAGATTCAGAATATTTAATTTTTTAGACCTTCCACCTCCAAACCACTCTTTACAATCATCTACAGTACTATTTCGACATCCATTAGAAATTCTTTATTTCGTCAAAATTGTCAAAGCTATAGCGATCTATAGAAAATAAGTTTTTGAAATAAATTGTCCTTGAGCTATAACGACTATATATATCTTAGAAAAGTAGCTGTGAGAAAACCCGTGATGGATGCTCAACACCCATATCAGAAACATTCAATAGTGATACCATCATACCCGTTTTACTGTCTTGTTTTTCCACGAGTAATATGATTATTTTCGCTACTGTCAGATTTCGTTATTTTAACATCACAAAAAATTATAACACATTACCACAAAGTGGATTTTCACTCACTGTTAATATTCAGATCTGCTAATCAAAACACGTGTTTTCGTTTCACCAGTCTTTTTTAATCACTATAGTTTTCATGGAGGAAATTTCACGTTATTTCTCAATTTGTTATAAAGTTTTGGGCATGCTGCTTTTTCCCTAGTCTGTGGTACAAACGTCAATCTGTGAAATGTCCATTTTTTAGGGAAATTCTACTTACAGGATATCAACACTGCTGACTGCTACACTTCTAATTTTAATAATTTATCATCTACACTCATTTGTGACAATTTATTTGACTCTCCGTTTTAAAATCAAACCAAAAACATGTTCCAATGTACAAAAAGCACGCATTTTTCGAATATCTGTTTGATGCCATTCTTATGGAGGATGTTTTACGTTATATCTAATTTCGTATCTTTATGAACACGCCAATATTCTTCCCGCGTCTCTGGGACCAAAGCCTTTATTGAGATCCATCCCATTTCCCTGCGATGTGTGGAAATCTCACAATTTTCCTCAAAGTATTTGGCTTACGGAAATATTTTGATAGGTAATAATATCATTGCGTATGTACACCAAAGTGAAAATACTTCTCACCCAATGAAGCCATCGGTTTGATACAGAAAATTGGAAGGCCCGGGATCGCCAGAGGCGCTGCAATCGATCTTGTGATATTCAGCTGGATTGATAGATCTGCGAAAACAATTAATTAGCCAACAAAACATAGCCCTCAGTTGCAAAATATTTCATCCTATAGTAATTTTTTCCACAAATTCTATTTCTGGATCAATGTACAAATTTACATTTTAATACACAGAAAAAAAAGAAGATAACTACTAACAATAGCGGGTTCGCTCTATTAGAGACACTTTGTAACTACAATATAATTAAGTTAACACTCAAGAGTAAAATTTTAATTGAACATTTAATTTTTTAAGCCTTTGATTTGATGAAGAGAGGCAGGAGTGGTCCAAGAACTCCATCGTATCCTGGGGAAGTCTAGCTTTCAGACCTCGACGTGACGTAGGTTCCCCGATGTTTTAAGGCAACCGCATCAGAAAAAATGATTAAGTTTGACAGAAACTTCACTGTGCAGTTTTTGACAAAATCTTTGATTTACAAAAATCCTAATTATTGGAATGAATTATGATATCGAATATTTACTGGGCTATTTACTGAAATTCTTAACTATTTATTTTGAAATATTTGAATTTGGTTTAATTTGGAGGCTGATATCCACATTCCCCAAAATGGACAAGCATACATAATTAGATGCCGAATGATTGATTTGTAAATAAGAAGCGTGCATGCTGGCTTTAATGTAGAGTTTCTGTTAATCAAAGGAAATAACACAAATCCGAACGCAAATATGACATAGACTTGACTTCTTGGCCAGTCCTTCCGAGAAATCCTACCGCTGAGTTACACCTACGCACCCACTCACTCATAGACTTAAAACACCTGTCTGATTCCATAATTTCAATATAAGATTTTTTTATTTTAAATAATTTTAGTTTTGAAAAGAAATGGGACATAAATATAAGATAAGGTAAATTACGTTAGGTTGTGTGGTTTTTACAATAGTATGTTGTATATTAAATTATACTCTTGCACACTCGATAACAATTATATATGTAATAAAACAATATTTTTAACGAGTAATCAAAATAATAAAAGTTTGAAGCTGGCCACGCTTACCCATGTAAATAATTCGTATATTTTTATCAGTAAAATATTTGAAATTGCTATGTTTTACTTTATCATTACAGTTATGTGAATAAACAAGTCTTAAAATACTTGAAACCCATTTCTAGGAGTCAATTTGATTGATAGGCCTTCAATAAGTGGTCAGAAAACATGGATTCAGCTTTCATATGTATGGGCTAATTTTGCTTGGCGCCCATAATAAACAAATCGTACATAAAACACAATAGGCCTACTTACTGCACAAAGTAAACTTGAATTATATTAAAACTTTCATATGATAATGAAAAAGTACTTCAATTAAGGATCTAATTTTTCATTTCTAAGCAGGTTATATTATTTTTTTCAAACTTAAGTTAAAAACTTATAACTAATTTTCATTTTAACTGAATTATAAATTGAGGATATCAAATTAGTAACTGATGGTAATTGGGTACAGTTACCAGATAGAGTTTGTTATGGAAACATTCCACTGTTAACATAGAGATTGATGGCAGAGTTTATGTGAGTTTGAATTCAATTGTTGGAGTTTCACATATAAATTATCTCAACGCGGAATTCCTTTCAGGTAATTCCAACAATCGGAACTAGAACATTGCCATAAATAGTTGTTATAGTTAGTTGTTCTCATCAGATATTCATTGCTGAATCGTATTATTGGTTATTTAATGATCAAAATAACTTTATTGAAATGAGTAGAGAAGTTGTTGTGTGAAATAATGAGCTAAGTGTTTATTTATATTACCGTATGAATATCGCGGGTTCAAAAGTTTCCGTTACTGCTTTATATTTTTTATTAGTAAATGTAAATTAACTAAACCAGAAACATTGGTTAGACATTAAATGATATTTTTAACCTTTTAATAATCCACTATTTACTTTGAGGGACAGCCCAATAAGGTTTCTGGTCTTGGTTGCAAAATATTTAAATGTAAGTATGGTTTGATATGTAAATTTACCTGAAGTCTCATTTAAAAAAGAACAATGTGGTAAACGCGACCTCAAATGCAAACCTTGTTCAAAAATGTTAAGCAATTAAACTTAAAATCTTGGTAGAAGAATTTGAAATCATATTTCCACAATTTTCACTTTTATGTGGTCAGGTTTGTGGAAAAATGTCAACTTTCAATCAATTTGTATGTGATGATGTAAGAAAATGAATTTTTAAAGGTTATTTTAGAGACATAAAGTTTAGTTATAAATGTACATTATTAACGCAGGTGCTATGAACTACAGAATATTTGTCAGAAGTCGGTGGCTGGCTATAAAAGCGATGCGGTTTACAGTATACAGGTTGTTTGGAAATTCTTTTCAGAAACACCTTAATTTGCATTAAATGAAAAAATTTACTTGTCTTAAAATGCCTTGTTAAGTTGCTATTAGCAGCCAATTTTATTTCTCAGCTTAAACTCAGCTTTGTTCTAGATGTTGATTTTGAGAGACACAACTAATTTTCAAACCAGAATGACTGTGTATTATGCCTACTTCTACTTTTTGTTAGCCTACGGAATTGAACTGTGGGGATCATCCTCTGACAGGGAAAATATTTTCAAAATTCTGAAAAAAATTATTAGGATCATGACATTTTCGAATCCGAAGAATTCTTGCAGACCAATTTTCAGAAAGCTTGAATTAATGACAATTCATCCTTGCCTTTACATTTATTCCTGTTTGTTGTTTGTTAAGGAGAATTTAGATAACATCATTAATGAACAACATTTACATACCCATAACACTAGACACAAAGCAAACTTTCAATACAAAACTCTCTTAAATTAATAAATTATAAATTCAATAAATTATCTCTTTTTGAAAAATGTCCAAGTTACACGGGAAAAAGATTTTTTAACAATCTGCCAGACTGTATCAAAAGCCAAATCCATTCCACTCGATTTACAATAGTATTTGGTGAAAAATGCATTCTATTCGACTAGATATTTTTTTAAGTTTAAATTCATATGTTTTACATCTAATTTTTGTATTAGCATACTTTTTTTTAGTCTCAGTTCGTGACGAAGCCTGTTTTGGTTATTTTAGGTTAAGATTATTCTGACGATGTCTTATGTTTTATAACGTTTTCGATTTACAAAACGTTTTGTGACAATAAAGTGAGTTTGAGTTTTGAGTTTGTATTGGCTAATCATTAAGTTTAAGGCAAATTTTAGAAGTCTCCTAAACAAAAATTTTCCCCCCGTCAAAGTTGACCTCAATTAATCATAAAAAGTTTATTACATTATTGCATATTATTGGTTCACGAGAAAAATACTTATTAGTGTGCTTATTTATGAATAAACAACTAAAATTATTTGACATGTTAAGTAAATTGTTAAGGATAGACTGTCACACTTACCTGAAAAGTTGGAGTATTGCATTTAAAGTTTATTCGACAATATAGAGTTCTGTATGCGTTACCCAATAAGAAAAGTACCATGAATAATTAATTAATCATCTAGTTTATTGTTAGAAAGTAAAAATTAATTACTTAACCAACATTAGATGCTTATAAGACAAATAAGTGTTAGATGGGGATGTAATCAGAATATAAACTGTTGAAACTGCGGGGAAACTGGGAACTATTGAAACTTTCTGAAAATACGAAACAATTACATCTCACAAGGATTCAACAATTTCTCGCTAACTTTCTCTTTGTTGACTGTCTGCCTAGTATCTTTGAACGCAGTATTTTTTCAGTTAGTTCAATTCAATTACACAATTGATTTTAATGAATACATTTTAAATAGTTAAAGTTGTTACTCAAGCGACAACTTTTTACGTAAATTAAATACTCATAGTCTAAAACGCATATTTTACACAATAACATCACATTATTCACTGACATCCACTACTGGTGTTAAGTACCTTGCGAAAATAAGTTTACCCTATGTTTGACAGTCGTCAAGTGTAACAAGGTGTAATATCATCAAAAGCCAACTATCAGAACCCTTTAAAATATTTTTTTCAGATACACTATAGTATTTTTATATTAATAAAGTTATGCAGCTTTCTGTTTCCACTTGATTTTTTTTTTTTTTTTTTTTTAATTACTTAACTAATGCAAACTTGAGTAGGCCCCCAAAACAAGATTTCGTAAAAACTTTTAAATTAATAAGTTTTTAGTTGAAGAGAGGCCTAAGAGCGCTTCTTTGAGCTCTTTGTTGATAAACTTGGTAATTAAATTCCTGTGTGGTGTTTCTGTCCAACGTTATGAATAACCAGAGACTGATTTTCAGTGCTCCCTGTTGTTACTAGAACTTTGTGTGAGTACTTCCAGGTGGGGCAATTTATGTATGAAACTCTGACTTAGTAGTGAGGAATTATCATTAATTCCCATGACTTTGTTTGCGTGCAGTTACATTTTCATATGTACAATTGTTTTTGATGTGTTGTGAATTTGAAAAATAATTTATGGTTAAACCTAAACAGAAAAGGGAATCAAAAGGTTTTAAATTTTTTTACAAATGTTTAAGGATAATTAATTGTTGCTACGAACCATCCATCATTTTACAAACAAAAAATATCATAATAAATATACAAGTTATTTTACCAAAGCAAATGGGAAGACCTATTTTTATAATAAACGTTTCAATTAACCAGTTACTTTATGAATAAGATTTTTACTTTTTGTTATTCTGTAATCAAAAAAAAATTATAAGTTATTGCTAGTCTCAACAAAATTCAGATTACTAACAATACCAAATGTACTGTCGGGCATATTTTCCTATTACAGTTTTTTATTTTATTTTATTTTATTTATGAAAGGATTTATAAGTTTCTATTTCATCTCGGTTCTCACTTAATATTTTCATATACATATTTTTTTATTTTAGATTTGTAATAAAAATCTCACAGATATTCAGTTTGAAGATAAATAGAGGGTTAAGTGTTTTATTATTCAAACGACTTGGCTCTATTCCTCTCCCTCCTTATAGTAACGGGGTTAAAAATAAATTTATAATTTGGATAAATCTATTACAGTATTATAAATTATAATTATGAATGGATTTAAATTTATATTCTATCTCCTGGCTAATTACGAATGTTAATAGACCTATATTTTTTCTCATAACATTGCACAGAAGGTATGTTGAATACAGCATTGTTAAACAATAATAAAGAGACGTTATTTAAAATTATTTTATTTTAAAAGATTAGATTTTTTCTTAACCGAGAGAGGTGAAATTAATTTGATAGTTAATTCATGGAATAGCAAGCTTGGAGGTTTTTTTTAACAAGGAATAACATCAGGATTTCCCATTTTATTTTTACGATTAACGTATTGAGTTTTTAAGCCAGAGGGGCATTGCTCAGAAATCAGATCGGTGAAAAATACTCATTTTCTTATTTTAAGCCTAAATAATTAGCGTACCACAATTCAGCCTATTAGATAAATATGAAGTAGAATGGTTATAATGACAGTCGATGCAGGGTTTGGCTTTTAAGATATTCATTTAAAACAGTTTTCATGGGCACTTCACAGATGATTATTGATTACCCACTGACCTGTTTTCATTTTGGAATTCTCCCTCCAATGGGACATTTGCTCATCTTGTACATAACGCTAATGGAGAGGGCAATAACAGTTATGGGCAGTTAGTTGGCCAAATTGCCGCTAGGGACGCCACAACAACGCTTCCGTAAATGAGTGGTAAACAACAATTTCACTGATTGTGCCAATTTTCTCCGCGTTGTATTCTTTTAAATGCTTTTACTTTTCATTCTTGATGAAAACTTTTATTTACATCATGATAGCAAAAATCCTGTTAACTTTTCCTCGTGAATAAACTAATGGTGACAACAATTTAAATTGTAGACAAGAGTTTTTCAATGACTACCACAAAACTATCCTAGGGGTTTTTTTTTTTACTATGAATATTAAGTTAGCTTTATAAAATTATGATAAATCAGCGTTAAGAATAACTTGAATAGGTACCAGATTTTTACGCAGGTTAAATTATAGTTGCCATAAAATGCGAGCAACCGCGAATTATGCACTAAGTGCTTATTATAACAGTTATAAAGACTTTCAAATGTTCAGCAATAAATTTTAAATAATATTAAAAAATAATGTAAGTTAAAAAAATTAACTAAACTAATAATAAATAATTTCAGTAAATATGAAATAAAAGTGATAATTTATTGTTATGAACACAATTTTAAGTGACCATTATTGTTTGAAGCTGTTTTTAATAATTGTAACATTTCACGCTATTAATTATCACTAAACGATTTCAGTACATTCAAATTAGGACTGAAATTAATTTATATTCAGATAGATGGGTTTTTAATTGATATCGTCAACAGTTTTATTAATGTTCAATTGGCAACCATAGTATACTGTATTTAAAACACGAGAAAAATCTAGTCGGATTTTCATAACGATTGGAATCGCTGGAAAACTTAGGAACGAATTTTCACAGATCACTTGAAATTTTAAAATAACAAATTGTTCACCAAAAACAAAACAATTTTGTCATTAATCATGATTGATAGATTATTACGAGTCTGGATAGAAATTCAAATGCAACACTTTCAAATAGTTTTGAAGTAGTTGTTTATGTGTGAGTCGTCACGTCTAATCTTTTTAATCGACTTCTTATCACCTATCAATTTTTCATTTATGCTTTTTGGGGCAGATCTTCCAATACGACACTACATTTTGATAATTTTCAACTTTTCCTAATAAATAAATATAACATTGCGTAGGTAATAACTTACTAAAAAAAATTTTTTTTTTTAATTTATTTTTAAAACTTAGAATATTAATAAAGAAAATAAAAAGCATATTTGACTGTAAGCTTGGTGAGCAATAAATGGTTTTGGTAAAGCCGAGGCAAAAAAGACATATTGACTAACGACATGTCCGCGCAGAGCAACCGGGCCATTAGTCTTGTATGTGACAATGCAGCACGTGTTCCTTCATTAGTCGAATGTCCCCAGGACTAACGGCAAGGCCATTAGTCTTGCGGCGGTACACTCGCTTCTTGTCGACATAGACTAACTGAAGCATTAGCCTAACACAGCACTGAGGATGAGGCACAGCTAATACACTTTTGATAATGGTTCAAATTAAATTATTTGGTTTTAATTTAACCATTTTTTATATACAGGGTGACACGAAACTCTCTGGAACCCTTTTGTATATTTGTTTCTTGCATCGAGAGAATAGAAAAATACAAATACATCACTCTGCGGTTTGTACACCGCTCACAATTTTGTTACAACATTCCTCTTACAAACTTATATAAAAATAAAATTTACCCGAGTTTAAAGAGTGGCAACTAAAATTTTAGTTGAATTGGGACAGTGTCGTTGCCTGAATAATTGGCATTTAGTGGAAATACACAATGAAATGACTATTGTAGTGATATGAAATGATTGACGCTGATCACTACACCTGCAAGTGAACAATGCAAATCCATTGCATACAAACCAGAATAATAGTATCACTAACAATAGCGTCTAACTAGACATCAATTTATAGGTAGTTTAAACTTATCACATTTTGGTTTTAAGACAGTTTAGAAAGTACCTTTTCAAAACCAAATTTACTACAGCTTTGTAATAAATACCTATTGAGCAGCAAAGAGTTACCTCAATGCTATTAAACATATTTCCCACTCTGAAAATTTTTCGGGTACAAATAATATAATGAAGACATTCACAACGAAGTAAAATATAATGATGAATACAACTTTTAAAAGTTTGAATCGCTTTTAATTTGTTGCCAAGGAATATGTATAAATATTTCCTATAACTAAGCAATATTTGCCCTTGAGTGTCGTAGAGTAACACTTTCAAAACTGTGGTAACTCTTTTCATTAATGAACATATTTTTATTATAAATTATGTGTCTATGAATAATGCAAATATTACTAAATTTAATTTTCTCATACATTTTTGCAATAACCTAGAAATCCCTAATTCCTTTAAATTTTCCAAGGTACCATTTACACCAATAAATTTTGAAAAAGTTGTAATAATAACAACAAGTAAAAAGGTTTATCGTTTCAATTCATTTTAATTATATTAGAATTTCATAAAGAAGAAGTTACTAAAGTATGTGTTAAATATTGTTGAATTGACATGTGAAATGAAGCACCAACACTCAGCAATCATCTGCTACATTACGAAGGGGTGTATTCAAGATAACGTGAGTCATCTGCCTAATAAATTGAGTTCATTGTTGGCGTTGCTCACGACCTGTCAGAGGCAGTTGTGACGGTTTGTGTCAGAACCTGGCGGTGAATTATAATTGTAATCTTGTGTCGTTACTCCGTCTCCTGTCATCAGTACGATGTTCGTTCCCTCTGCTTTGTTTTCAATGAAGATGATTAATGGCAGTGTTGATTACATTTGATATGTTTGAAGTCTTAGTCCACTCATAAATAAATGTTGTATAATCTATATTTATCCTCTACATACATGATATAATGGATGATATATGATACTATAATAAATTTTTTGTGTTCTTTTACGACAATTGAGACTTTCTCGTTGGTTTTAATTCACTTTTGTAAGTGTCATAGTAATCAAGTTATTAAATTCCCATAATACTCTACAGTTAACGGCTGTTAAAAAAATGCTTAATAATAATGTTCCTTTATTTTTTTTTACTTTTAGTAGTTATTTTTCGTTACCAAAATATAGCAACTCATAAGACCAATGCTAAAAATTAAGATTTTGGAACTTAATTTTAGACGAAAATGAATTTTTTTCTTAGGTTGAGGCTGTTTCTAAGCTTATTTTTGGGCCAAAACAGTCTTAAATGCAAAGTTTAAGCGAAATCTCCTGCTGGATTCTGAGATCGTGGAACACAAGTCCCTTCAGACACTCTCTGTATTATAGTAAAAGATAGGGTAAGGTACATTGAATACCGTGTTATATATCGTACCTGCCACACACAAAAAATAAATTACCAACAAGTTACCAATTTATTCATGATATTGAGTCTCAACATGTCTATATCCTCTTGGCCTTCCAGTTCTGTTTGATGATGGCCAGAGCGTCGACGAAGTTCCTGTAGTCGACCTCCTGCCTGAGGCCCCTCGGCTTGGCGAAGCACTTGACCATCGCCTCGAGCTGCGTGCCGGAGACCGCCGTGTGGAGGCACAGGACACTGAGCGCGTGCAGGAACTCGCCCTGGGTGACGGTGCCGCAGTTGTGCCGGTCGATGGCCTGCGGGAGGGTGCAAAACAACGGTCGGAATCGGGCTCACAACAATGGAGTGGATGAAATAGCCATTTGTGTATTAAGAGTCATCTTCACCACTATTGCGCAGTCGGCAATGTTAACCATACGGCTTTTAATGCAAAACATGGTCGCCGTTTTTCAACCGATTTTCTTTAAACTTGGTAAGTGTTTAGTTTAATAGGTAGTTATATTATGTCCCTCATACCTCGGAATTTTGAAAATTTAACAAATATTACTCTTTGAGACGTCGCAAAGTAACTCGATTTTCCTTAGTAATATGTGTTAAATTTTCAAAATTCCGAGGTATGAGCGACATAGTATAACTATTCAACTAAACACTTACCAAGTTTAAAGAACATCGGTTGAAAAACTGCTTCCGAAACAGGGGAATGCAATACCATGTTTTGCATTAAAAGCCGTATGATTAACATTGCCGACTGCGCAACAATGGGCTAGTGGATCATAGGTGAAGATGACTCTTAAGAGCGCAAAGAAAGTCATTGCCACAGGAGAATTGTAGATAGCTAAACATTTCGAAAGCGGCAATGACTATTTGTGCTCGTAACACACAAACAATTTTTCCTTCTACCAACATTACAACATATTAAATGTTTTATTGTAGTTCATGTTTGAGTTTTTTTCTGTTAGAACACACCATTTTCAAAACTAACCTTACCTGAAACATAGCCTCAAACTATAAAATCAGCAAACACCAGAAATGAACTGTTTTTCGTACGGATTTACAGGTGTGGCAATCGTTTTATTCTCATGCAATCGCAAGAAAATTATGTTTACGGTACTTTTGATTTTAAAAGGTATTCATTTAAGCTAGAAAAAAGTTAGTGGTTCTTTTTTGTAACTAATCGTTACTAAAGATTATTAAAAGTTGGATGTAGAGGAACATATCTTATGCAGTGAGGAATCCAATTATTTATTATATTCAGTACTTTGACCGTACATGATCTACATATTTCAAACATTTTGAATGGGAAGTATTATAGCCTATGAACACAATCATTGTTTCTTAGTTTTAATGATTAAATAGTATATCTATGAAACATGCAAACGTGGGTCTCACAAAAAGTGGGAGATGTTTTTTTTTACCTAATAACTTATTTTGTTATATAAAAGGTGTATTTCCATGGAATTAATAGGTGAATACCGTACCTATCTATTATTATAGTAAGAATAGCCATATTTCCAAAACATGAATCGCTTATTCTTACACTCTCGCTACTACCTTTAATTCGTATTGTTATGGTTAATACCTTTTTAATATACATTTCAAGCTATTAAACAAGTAAAATGTACATTTAAAATTGTTTTCTGATATAATCGTTGATAGAAAAGATTTGTCAACAATATTAACTATATGCTTTATCAATATAAGAGCTTAAATCAATACGCATACAGTGTATAAAAACTGTTCCTTACTGTACTGTGTTGTACTGTACTGTATATTCAAGTACTGTATTGTAGACGGAGATTGTTCTAATGACCGTTTAAAAGACTTCATTAGTAATAACAGTCCTAATGTATAAAGTTTTAATGTCTGGATGTGCTTTAGACTATTAATGTGACTAATGCCAACTATGTGACCATTTGCAGTCAATTCTAATTGCAAAGATAAATTTGCATATTGTTTTTTCTCTTTTTTCTCCCAGCTTTGCATGATGTGCTACTACAGTGTGTATTATATATCGTATTTCACTTAATTGAAAAAAGGTATTATACTTTATAACGCTAACCGCGGTAAACTTTGCCTAACTAATGATGGATGATATAATCAACGACAGTTTCCATTGCAATGCACTGCCTCTTAACCAGCCTCTACTTTAACCAACCCCTTTTCAAAAAACAACTTCCTTTCAACATGTTGTTTCCTTAACATTGATTTAACCAGTCTTGCTATTTCTTACAGGAAAGATAGTTTTCATGTCGATATTTCAGATAAATTTCTCATAGTAATATAGCCGTTCCCAATGAACTATTTAAGTAAGCAACACTGGAAGTATTTGGGTCGACTTACCTTATTTCCAGTAGATCACAATACCATTTTTAGGCTAGTTAAATCAGTGTTTGTTTACATTTGCTGTGGTTTTATTAAACCCCAAAATATTCAACTTAAATAATATGAAGTGTTAAATAGTTTACATCTCATTGTTGCATTCATACCATAGAAATAATAGAATTTTACGTTATTAAACATCCGTGTCGGTCATACGTCTTTTTTAGAAAAGGCCTCAAGTATAAAAATTTGTCATACATACATTAATTGTTTACAAAGAGAAGATCATTGATGAATGGAAAACATCAATTTGCGCATTTGAAATAGGTATCAGATAACGGTTTATAAAATAAGGTGCTAAACCGTTAATAGGAAATTCGGTGGACACAATTTGCATATTTTCCGTCTATTTATGGTCCTCTTAAACCACCAAAAAAGTATTTCATGATAGCTTATTTTGATTTCAGATGATTTTAGTAGTGGACATCCTCTTCTAAAAAAAGGCCCTAAGTCGGTTTGACCTGTTAATTCTTTATCCGGCTGAGTTAAGGTCTCGAAGTGGCCGGTCAAGAAGGGGTCTACTGTACCTTGAAGACGTCGAGCAGAGCATCGGTTGGCTTGGCGGCGAGATTCTCCAGCGCCACGGACACTAACTGACGCTCCTCGAAGTTGAGGAAGTTGTGCTCGCCGTCGTGGCACGCCACATGCTGCAGGGGCTCCAGCAGGGGGGCGCGTTCCAGCAGCGGCTGCGAGAACGCCTCCTCCACCGTCGAGCAGAACCTCTGGTACTCCACGCAGTCCGGCCTCGTCGGTGACGCGAACCTGCGACGCGAGAGAGACTACCGTTATTGGTGATGAAATATAAGCAATTTGGACATCTCAGTCGTAACAATAAAACGTAAGGCGTGAGAAGCAAAGGCAGCATTTGCCCAGCTTAGACCAGTCTGGAGAACGAAGCTCAAGATCTTTACTCAAAGGTCAAGTCCGTCATCATTTATGGTTGTGAGACGTAGAAGGTAACAAACGTAACCACACGTAAACTGCAGACCTTTGTAAATGAGTGTTTACGGACCATTCATAGGGTGTGGTGGCCGGAGGTTCTTCTCCAATGAAGATTTAAGGGCTAGAACCCATCAAAAGGCTATTTTAAGACAAAACAAAGAAGAATGGAGATGGATTGGACATAAAATATGGCAAACACATGACACAGTTTTGAGACAAACTCTGTAATGGAACCCCTAAGGCAGTAGAAGAAGATGAAGACCAAGAATCACATGGAAGCGGACGGTAGAAAGAGACCTGGAGGTCAGGGCATGACGTGGGAAAAAGCAAACGATATGACAAACCACAGGGACGGCTGGAGGGTGTTTGTCGAGGCCCTATACTCCCCCTGAGAGAGAAGGAAATAAGTCAAGTAAGTCGAGTCTGAACAGCTGTTGTAAGGTCTGAACATTTGTCATTTACAATGTGCTTATGGCTATATCGTATCCTATGCAAAGTAAATTTTCAAGGCGAAGTGGTGATTTTGTTGACCCTTTCATGTCCTTTATTTCAAAGTTTTTTGTATGAATCCAAACCAGAATAATTTATTTTATTTTCGGAATGAGCTAAACAATAACGGGGAATGCGGGGATCGTTACCATAACTTGTGGGACTAAATAAGCATTTAGAGTGGAGAGGACTGTCTTATAAATGAAATGTGTAGGGGCAGAAATACGAATTGAGCTGAAAACTCCTCTACTGAAGTGTAGAGTTTGTGTTCTGGATATTAGGAGTTAAAACGAAGTTCAAGTTACAAAGATTTATCACTACACAGATGACTGAATGAAAACATACAAAGGCTTTTTAAAAATGTTAAAAGTGTTAAGACAAATTCTAGGAAGAGAAGTCAATTGCAGAAACAAATTTGTTGCAAAACCAAAAACATCGCTATTTAAAAGTTTAAGAAAGTAATCCCCAAAGTAACATGAAAGTTACTTCGGCTTTCACGTGTCAGATAATTCTCAAGTTAAGCCGCTACTCAACCAAATCTTTGCTGAAAGCGAATCTAAACATTTCAAATATGTCAGATTATTAATCTCTTACGCAGTGTAGCTAAGGGAAATTGATTGGTTGATTAAATTTTACTTTACTATTGGTAAACAAACTTAACATATCTTAACATTGATATCTTTCACATTATTTAATAAAAAACATGTTGCGTGTTGATAGGCATGCCTGCAGTATTCCTTATATATTCATAATGATTATTAAGTTGAGGAATAACAAAAATATGTCGTTTTAGTAAGTACACTTTTTACTAATCCACAGCCTAAATTTAGAAGCTTTTAAAATAAAAAATACCACCGGATCTGGGCCGTACCATACATTTCTTTATTGCCAATGCAATTTTACTGAGTGGCCTAATTTTAATATATGTCACATGCAAATAGGTTTCACGATGTAATATTTCATTTATCAATAGCTAAATATTCTGGTTTACGTAAATAATAAAACGCAAACCATGGGACATTTTCACATTAAGGTCTATAGATTACAATTGTTACCCGATTTCGTTTTCCCTCCATGACGTAACTCTTACAGAATGGTGACAAAAAACGTTGTCCTAAATTCTAAAATTTTCCTCAAATATATCCTTTCGAACAATAAGCACTATAAAATCTCTAGAGGAAAACACAGGCCCAAACGTACCCGAAGTAACGATTTTGGCATGAATTGGCTAATATCATACTAAAAAAGAAACACATAATGATAAGCTATAGAATTACAATGTACTCTTACACTTCCATGATCGTTTCTTTCTCAGTAGGAGTGAGACAAAGCTTCTCATCTAAACTTCGGTCAAAGTTTTGGCGGGAGATGACCAACTGGTTGTGAAGGTCATATTGAGACATGAACTGCGACAACTTTACCCGGTAACAGATCAGCTGGAAGGTTACAGTGAAACACATTACTAAGCTGACAAAGTATTTTATAGCTCATACATTCTTCATGGGTTTATCAGAGAACTTTAAAAACAGATGAACAGAACAGAAGAAACAGAGATGAACTTTAAAAACAAAATTAAAACTCTTATTTAAGAAATTCTAGTAACACTTTCAAATATTCAATTCACTGCTCAAATAAGCTGGAAAATTAAATAGCAATAAGTTAAATGTTCATAAAATGCAATTAGACTCCTGCGAAAGTTTAATTAAGGGTATAATTAATGTTTTATTATCTGTTTGAGGCTCGACTCTTTATATAAAAATGAGTCCCTAATCTTAATGTACATTTAATGAGCAACCGTCACCGAGATAGTGTGTTATGGTTTTAGTTCTCAACTAGTGTAATATTCAATACATACCTGTTTCTTTATCTTCGCCAGTACAGCAACAATGTCCTTCTCACAAGGTTTGGCTGGCATTTTAAATTCTCTGGAATTTAACTTTATTTTATCGGACATCATTTGTTCATACTGCAACAAGGTATTGATTGTTAAAAATATCGAAAATACTTTAAACAGGTAGTGATGAAGTCATGATTAAAATCTGCTAAACTAAGGAAAAATCTATTATAAAAATTACGTATATTTGAAATGTAAAGTAATAATCGTCAATAGAAGATATATACTATGTACTTTTTGGAAACCTTTGCATTTTAAGGGGGAGAAATAAATTTATTAACATTTAGTTCATAATCTTTTATGTATAAGGTGTTTGAAAAATAGTGCAAAGCCCACATTGCAGCAATAACATCGATTATTCTCATTACATATAGAAATCTCGACTGAGCAAAACATCCCCAATGTTTTGTTACTGTCGTTGTAATTTTAGTATTTTTATTATTTTAACTAGTGGCTCATAGGGGCAAAAGCCCCTAATCATAAAATTAAAATAGCATGAACCAAAGCGGATCACCAATTCTTCACTATGAAGGTTTCCAGAAAATTTCATTTTAATTTATTTTAACAATACCGTTTGAACAGGCTATTTGCGCCCAAAGCACTCTTTACATCCTGTGCTATTAGGCCACCCGTTTGTAAATGCTTAATTCTGTCTGTTGTTAAACTTATATCTAACTATGAAAAATATGTTTTGCAAGAAATCATAGTCCCTTTAACCCATGACGGCTTTTTAATATAACATAGAAAATCGGCAATGAGAAAAAAAAACATGACGTATGTTCAGCACTCATTCTAGAGTAAATTAACTTTCAATATTTTGTATCATATCTATTTCATTGTCTTGTTTGTCCTAAAATTAAATGAATTTTAGCTCCTGTCAGATTTTTTCTTTTTTTCTTCACCAAGTTTGAACACAGCCGCTCAAAATAGATAATCTTAACTCACTGTTAATGTTTGTCCCTCCAAATCAAAATTCATGATTTTGTGTAAACAAAGCAGGTTTTTTTTAAAAATCAGCATACATGGAGAATCTCTTAGGAGAACCTTTCAGAAGATAATCTTTCTTAAATATCTTTCTTAATATCTTTCTTTCCGATTTTGTTATGAAGTTTTTACCCTGCTACATTTTTCCCTAATATGTAGGACAAACGACTTTTATTTTAACTCTCTCCTATAACTCTATAATCTATGAAATGACCAAATGGTTTCTGAGATAATTCAGCTAACAGAATACCAATCTTTCGTTGACTGATAACTTTAAGTTTCAATTATGTATCATCGTCACTCAATATGATCATTGATACTTTTCGTCATAAAGTAAACCATTGACTATGTACACTCACGTTAGTGTAGGCTACATTGTCAATGGTAAAACCAAAACCTGGTTCAATGTAAATAAGATAGGCGTTTCCCAAACCAAAATTCATCGCCCATTGCGTCCCCTTCACGAACAGAATTTATTTCATAATTCTCATACAGGTTCAGTTTTTTACAATTTAAATTATTAGAGGAACATAACAGTAAAAAACCACAGTCCATTTTTATTAGTTTGTAGGGTTGGTAACGCGCCTCAAGAATCCTTTGAGAAATCTTTTCTCAAAGCCTCAAAACGTCTCATAGTATTACCACTCCAGGTACATTATGTCATTTGGTTATTAATAGTTCTTCACTCAACAGGCCTTTTATCATCTGTTTCTCATTTTAAAATAAAATCATAATTTTAATGTACACAAAACAGACTGTTTTCGGATCCCTGAGCTATTCTTATGGAGGAATTTATACGCTATTTCTTATTTTCTTGTAATTTTATGGATACGCTGAAAATTTTCCCTCATGCATGGGACCGAGACCTTTAATTCGATACCCCTACCATCTTCCTGCGAGTTGCAAAATGTTCTCAATTTTACTAAAAAAAATTCGCTCACAGAATTATATATATAGATTGCTTCTCTTTGGGGTGAATGATATTATCATCTTCACTCAATGTTATCATCTGTGTCTCTTTTTAAAATTAAACCATAACACATGTTTTAATGTACACAAAACAGACGTTTTTCGAATCCCCATGCTATTCTTATGGAGGACGTTTTACGTGATTTGTCATTTCCTGTTAACATTATGGACATGCCGATAGTTTTCCCTCGTGTATGGGACCGAGACCTTTAATTTGAGACCCCTCCCATCTTTCTGCGATTTGTACAACGCTCGCAATTTTGCTCAAGAAATTCGGCTTACAGAATTATATATATATATATTTAAATTATTAGAGGAACATAACAGTAAAAAACCACAGTCCATTTTTATTAGTTTGTAGGGTTGGTAACGCGCCTCAAGAATCCTTTGAGAAATCTTTTCTCAAAGCCTCAAAACGTCTCATAGTATTACCACTCCAGGTACATTATGTCATTTGGTTATTAATAGTTCTTCACTCAACAGGCCTTTTATCATCTGTCCCTCATTTTAAAATAAAATCATAAGTTTTAATGTACACAAAACAGACTGTTTTCGGATCCCTGAGCTATTCTTATGGAGGAATTTATACGCTATTTCTTATTTTCTTGTAATTTTATGGATACGCTGAAAATTTTCCCTCATGCATGGGACTGAGACCTTTAATTCGATACCCCTACCATCTTCCTGCGAGTTGCAAAATGTTCTCAATTTTACTAAAAAAAATTCGCTCACAGAATTATATATATAGATTGCTTCTCTTTGGGGTGAATGATATTATCATCTTCACTCAATGTTATCATCTGTGTCTCTTTTTAAAATTAAACCATAACACATGTTTTAATGTACACAAAACAGACGTTTTTCGAATCCCCATGCTATTCTTATGGAGGACGTTTTACGTGATTTGTCATTTCCTGTTAACATTATGGACATGCCGATAGTTTTCCCTCGTGTATGGGACCGAGACCTTTAATTTGAGACCCCTCCCATCTTTCTGCGATTTGTACAACGCTCGCAATTTTGCTCAAGAAATTCGGCTTACAGAATTATATATATATATATATATATAGATTTTTTTTATTCTAATATAAACGCATTATAAATCCAACAATTGATCATTTTTTCTCAATTTAAATGGTTAGATAGAATGGCATGGCCGTGTTCTGGTGTATTGTGACTCATTACAATTACAGCAGCCAATTAATTGTTTGCGTCATTCTGCATGTTTCGCTATATGTTCATGACTTCAATGTAAAATAGATCCATTTTTGTTCTCCGTACAGATAAAGTAACCAAAGCATTTCAATAATAATGCTGTACTGTAAAATCAAACTAATAAATTATTTCATAGATATTTCATATATGTTGCAGACATTTAGTTACTAGCAATGTTCAATGCAAACTTTTACTATCGATTTTTTATATTATTTATCAGTGAATAAGCCATTATTTACTTAGCCACAGTTTATGGACTATCTACATTTTAATGAGCCTTATTAAAAGAAGACGAGCTATTGATAAATTCTGGACACTACACAGCAATACGGTTAGACAAAGGAAAAATGTGGTAAAAATAATAGTAACAATGCTGTTTGTTTCTCCCAAAACATACAACAAATGTAAATGTAAAAAATGTAACAGTAAAAATATGTACACGTAATCAATACGGGGAGTGGTCATAATGGAAACTTCTGAAACAACATATCCTACGATAAAAATACTGTCCACTTTTATAATGGGTCTTGATAATCAAAAGATGATATTTTTAGAGTCGTAATAAGTTTCATTAGGTTATTGCTATGTTAGGTACGGTTGGTTTCTCAGTACATTAGAAGCATTACCCGAGACACCAAAACACACTGTGGTGAAGTATTCTTTTTAATTATTTTATGGCGACTGTAAATGAGGGGGGGATGTGATGGGTGTAATGCATCTGATAAGGTGTAGCTTATCAGATGCACTTGCAACATAGTAGACTACATTTGCAACATAGTACGCTGCACTTTCAACATAGCAGACTACATTTGCAACATAGTAGGCTGCACTTGCAACATAGCAGACTACATTTGCAACATAGGAGGCTGCACTTGCAACATAGTAGACTACATTTTGAATATAGTAGGCTACATTTACAACATAGCACACTACATTTTCAATAAAGTTGGCTAATTTTGCAGCATAGTAGGCGGTATTCGTAACATTGTAGGCTGCATTTGCAAGTCTACCCACCAGAGGCTGGGGCTCGGGGTAGGGGTCGACCTCCTTCATGAACTGGAAGTAGTTGATGCCGAGCTCGTCCAGGTAGCGCTGTTCCAGGGAGTACACCTGCTCGTCCGACAAGAGGATGCAGTTGAGCTTCAGCACCTGCCGGAACTGGTTACGGGTCACGTGACCATTCCTCGACCTGGACACAGAGGAAGGAGAATTAGCTCGTCCAGGTAGCGCTGCTCCAGGGAGTACACCTGCTCGTCCGACAAGAGGATGCAGTTGAGCTTCAGCACCTGCCGGAACTGGTTACGGGTCACGTGACCATTCCTCGACCTGGACACAGAGGAAGGAGAATTAGCTCGTCCAGGTAGCGCTGCTCCAGGGAGTACACCTGCTCGTCCGACAAGAGGATGCAGTTGAGCTTCAGCACCTGCCGGAACTGGTTACGGGTCACGTGACCATTCCTCGACCTGGACACAGAGGAAGGAGAATTAGCTCGTCCAGGTAGCGCTGCTCCAGGGAGTACACCTGCTCGTCCGACAGGAGGATGCAGTTGAGCTTCAGCACCTGCCGGAACTGGTTACGGGTCACGTGACCATTCCTCGCCCTGGACACACAGGAAGGAGCATTAGCTCGTCCAGGTAGCGCTGCTCCAGGGAGTACACCTGCTCGTCCGACAGGAGGATGCAGTTGAGCTTCAGCAACTGCCGGAACTGGTTACGGGTCACGAGACTGTTCCTCGACCTGGACACAGAGGAAGGAGAATTAGCTCGTCCAGGTAGCGCTGCTCCAGGGAGTACACCTGCTCGTCCGACAGGAGGATGCAGTTGAGCTTCAGCACCTGCCGGAACTGGTTACGGGTCACGTGACCATTCCTCGCCCTGGACACAGAGGAAGGAGAATTAGCTCGTCCAGATAGCGCTGCTCCAGGGAGTACACCTGCTCGTCCGACAAGAGGATGCAGTTGAGCTTCAGCACCTGCCGGATCTGGTTACGGGTCACGTGACCATTCCTCGTCCTGGACACAGAGGAAGGAGAATTAGCTCTTCCAGGTAGCGCTGCTCCAGGGAGTAAACCTGCTCGTCTGACAGGAGGATGCAGTTGAGCTTCAGCACCTGCCGGAACTGGTTACGGGTCACGTAGCCGTTCCTCGCCCGGGACACAGGGGAAGGAGAATTAGCTCGTCCAGGTAGCGCTGCTCCAGGGAGTACACCTGCTCGTTCGACAGGAGGATGCAGTTGAGCTTCAGCACCTGCCGGAACTGGTTACGGGTCACGTGGCCGTTCCTCGCCCTGGACACAGGGGAAGGAGAATTAGCTCGTCCAGGTAGCGCTGCTCCAGGGAGTACACCTGCTCGTTCGACAGGAGGATGCAGTTGAGCTTCAGCACCTGCCGGAACTGGTTACGGGTCACGTGGCCGTTCCTCGCCCTGGACACAGGGGAAGGAGAATTAGCTCGTCCAGGTAGCGCTGCTCCAGGGAGTACACCTGCTCGTCCGACAGGAGGATGCAGTTGACCTTCAGCACCTGCCGGAACTGGTTACGGGTCACGTGGCCGTTCCTCGCCCTGGACACAGGGGAAGGAGAATTATATTTTGTATTCTTTAGGGACAACTGATTGAGTCTAGAACTGACATAGGTGTTACGTGACTAGAAGGTGAATACGTTTATCTATGAGTGTTCGAAGAGTATAACGTACACTTGACGTAGAGCTTTGGAAAGGAATTGGCTTTGTTGAAGGTAGTTTTTTTGGGTTTCATAGAATATTTTCAGTAGTATGTAAGATAGAAATACTATAAACCTAAAGTGTGTAAATACTTCTAAGGAAAATGAGTTATAAGAACTGCGAGAGTTTTGTTTAAGGGTTGTAATAATATTTATTTGAGACAAATACATCCAAACACAACTATTAATGTAATCTATGACGGAAAAAGTCCTGTATTTGAAGAGGGTAGCTTTAACAATTGTTTTTTGTGCCATTTCCTTGAAAAAAGTCCTAAAAAGTATATTAGTCTGATTAGATCTACATGGTCAAAGAAAAAGGTCGTAAAACCAAACTTTTAAACCAACCAAATTGAATACATTATGCATTGGACTGAAAATTATGCTTTGACTTATGGTGTGATGCCTTTTACATTTAAACACGTCCCCAGTCACTACTGAGATCGAAAGCACCCGTCCAGTATGAGATTAAAAGTTAGAATCTGTCCTATGATTTTCAAGGTGTTTGTAATAGTTTTCTTAAATTTGGAAAACTGTTGTGTTTGTTATCCTAATATCCCGATACCACCAACGGAACATAAGTTTATAAGGTGAAAATTTTCTTAAATTTGATATTAGTATATTCAGCTTTCGATCAAATTACCACTTAAAGGGAAAACCATGTCTAATGACTGCACCACTTACTTGTCGTAGTCGTTGAAGTCTGGCAGGAGGTTCATGCCGTGTTTTCTGATCTTGTCCTTCACCGCTCGCACTACGTCTTCGCAGGCCACCATGCGGTCCTCTGGCAGGCCGTTGTAGACGTTGCCCCGCCTCGCCAGGTCTCGCACCTCGGGCGGAGGACAGTCGACCTGGTAGTCCGGCAGCCGCTCCAGACCTTTCTTGGTGAACACTGGGGGTTGCGAAGTAAAGAAAACTCAATGCATCGTAATTAATTTTAACAAAAATATAAAGTATCGCATTTAATGGCTTTAAAAATCGCATTTAATCCGTTGTTTTCAGTATCAAAGGGTAACTTATCAGATTTTTTGTATGGTATGCACAATACATCCGTGATAGAATACTAAAATTGCAGCACCCCAAGATAAATTTAACGTTACCTGACACATAAAATGGCATGTAACATCAAGTAAAACTAATTTGGCATTTATACGTCAGGGGTATTTTGTTGAAAGAACTATATAAAGTGTACACTGCTTTTCTTCAATACGATCAAAAAACTTGTCCGACGGCCATATTGGAGGTTACTCCATTGACTTGTCGCAGCACAATGTCATAAGTTAAAATACCATTTGCTTTCACAGCGCCAGTTAAAATTAAAATTAGTTAATAACGCATAATGCAATCTATTTATTTTAATTCAAACTGGTGCTGTGATTTGTGATGTTTGTTCTTGGATTCATCCTGCACTAAAACCACTTCATCCCTATTTTAACAGATTATTGTTTGATGGAGCTTTGCACTCTTGTAAATCCTCAGATACTAACCGGCTTCGATATCGTCCTCGAAGACCCGCCACAAGACTCTGGATGGGTCGATCGGGTCTCTGTAAGCGTCTACCAGATCATCCATCTCCTCGGTAGTGATGTTGTACCTCCTGGTGCCCGCCTCCCCGACCCCCATCATGTCCAGACATCGACGGAACGTCGCCTCCGGCAGCCTCCCGCAGTTTGTCGGGTCAAAGTCCTGAAATTTGATCAAGAAACTTCTGAATACGCTTATAAATTTAAAATATCCAGCTATTTCTTGCTTATCCTATCAAGCTTTTTGTGTTGCTCATTAACGAGCTATTAGACTGATTATGATTAATAATTAAAATTGCTATAATAGATTGTGCAACAGTTATTGAAAAGGTTGATTTAGGTGTAGGTACCACCAACTTGCATGATAAAAGTCAACATCATGTATCTGGAAAATTAAAACAAAAAATCTCTTGTTTTTCATCAGTCTCAAATGTATTTCATCATGATTTAAAATCCTCTGACGCACACACTCGCATTCATAATTTCACAACGCACAACTAGATTACGATCTTAAGCCATGAATTCACCCTGAAGAACTGGCCGATCCTGACTCCCTCGGTGTACGCGTATCGTTGTATCCTGCTGATGACAGTCTGTAGCTTCTCGGGGCTCCTCGGCTTGTTCAGAACAGGGTGGAAGATCTTCTGGACGCCGAACACCGCGTCAGTGGGGACCGTGCCGACCTCGGGCCTGGGCAGCTTGGGCAGCTCGGCCGTTAGCGCTCGCCCCTTGAAGTTCGGCAACACCTCCTGAGACCAACATGTTGTTTACTTACAAACAAATGCATTTTTTAATAGTTCATTACGATTTTTTAGGCTTTGTGAACCCTCTGGTACTATGTTAATGACATAAACAAGATTCGGGAAAAGGCTCTCCAATTGATATAATTTTTTTAAGATACTATGGTAGATTAGCATGAAGTATATGGTATAGTATATGGCATGAAGAAATCTGCAACGTATCCTTCTCCTTCAGAAAAGGGGCATTCGCCTTATCAAGGGTCTTGACTAGAAGGGAAGCTGCAGGCAGACTTTTGCTGAACCAAACATTTTGACTGTTGTCGCACTGTACATCAGAGATGTGATCCTCTATGTGGAAGAAAATACAATTCTGAAAGGAACATACATAAACTGCCATAACACCAGGCATGCCACCAGGTACCAGCGTATCTGTCTTTAGTACCACAGCGCATTGTTTGCGAGGAAGCCTCACAATATACGGTTCATACGCGAGAAGACAAACTGGGAAGAAACTAAAGACAGCATTCACCAACTGGCCGTCAAAGAACCCATTCTACTCCCTGGACGAATTCCTGCAATGGAGGGACACAGTTCTACTTACACAATTATGTAAAACGTGAAATTGCTTCCTTATGCTTTGTAAATAAAAAGATGTTTATTTTATTTTGATTTGATGTTGTTATGGTCCGTGCCGTGGTGTTCAAAACTTGGTGACTTTATTGTCCTTGGAGCTCTTCCCGATTCTGTCTTATAATGCGTCGTGCTATGTTTCCACATATGTCCCTCCATATCCTGTTGCTCATTAATAAGATATGCAATTTTAATTAAAATGGGGGCTCACCCAAAACAAGTCAGTAATATCACAGCGCTCACTACAACCTATAACCTAGCTATGTATCATAACCAATAAATATCTTCATTCAACTCTTCACAGTGCATATTATTGTCAATATTAAATATATTATCTAAATGTTAAGTAATGGGAGATTTCTCACCCCTGACAGGTCAGTGATACCGCAGCGCTCCATGTATTGGTAGATGTACTCGAGCGATGACACGAATGCCATGTAGTTGACGGTGTACCCGTCCTTGAGGAACTTTCGGACCAACAGACGAAACTCATCCGGAGCCACGAAGATCTTGAGGAAGTGGAGGATCCGGGCGAAGTGGGAGATGGTGATGGTCCCGTGGTTCTTAGCGATCTAGAATAGAAAACATGGCTGATAATAGGCCTATATTTATAAAATAATCTAGTACCATTCACATTATTTATACAATAAGTGTCGCCAAATATCTCAAAATACCTGTTCCTCCGATTTTACTGTCATTGCTAGGGAAATCTGAAAAAAGTAATATCAGGCTTTCATAAATCTTTGTAAGTTTTGTAACTTCTAACCAAAATTTGCTCAAATGTTTTAATTACACTTATGACATTCTTTCAGGTTTCTTGTGAAATCTCAACCTCACAATATTTTAGGTCCACGGTTATTCTTAATGACCTTTTCTTTTTATAGCAAGGTAAGGTATTAAAGCAGATGGCATCCACATGCATTACAAACAGAAATTATAAAAGAAAGCTTGTCTTTGTATTTTTACATGTTTACAATGTGCACTTGGTCACTTTTTAAGATAAATGCCCAACGATACTACGGCGTATTTTAAGGCGATTATGAATGAAGAATTAGTGTACGATGTCAAGTATGCGTGACCTCTTGGGCAGCTTTGTTACTGACAATGACTTTCTACTTTTCCATTGAGAGATGATTTCTTCTCAAAATTTATCAAGTCAATAACAGTACCAGGTTAACCGAGCCTTGCTCGTTGGTTTTGATTCAATTTTAATATTTTCACCAACAACCAACTATATATCTTCACAGTTAACAGCTGTTTCAAAAGGTCTGCGTAACATTAATGTTTCTTTATTTTTGTTTACATTTAGTTGTTATTTCGTTACCAAAATAGCAACCCATAAGACCAATGTTAAAAATTACAATTTTTAAACTTAAATTTAGATCAAATTTGATTTTTCCTGGGATTGAGACTGTTTCTAAACTTATTTTTGGGCCGAAACACTCTTTAATGCAAAGTTTAAGCAAAATCTAACAGCTAGATTTCGAGATCGTGGAACACACATCCCTTCAGACATTCCTCGTATTATAGTATAGGATTCAAGCATTTACTATTCACAACGTGGGTATACTTGTAACAGAATAGCCACATTCGAATCCATTTTATCATCTTGTGATATCTCATAGCATACAGGAACTACAATTTATGATAATTCGGTTGTGAAACTCTTAAAAAAGTCATAATTGAATCAATTATATTTTTACGTGTTTTTTTATGTTATAGTTACAATCTCGTAGTCCTGGAAGTGCGGCAGCAGCACGAGGTTCCTGGCCCGCACGAGGGTCGCTATCTTGGTCAGGAGCAGCATGACGCGTCGCTCGTCCGCCATGGACAGCGCGTTCACGTGGTAAGGGTCCTCCCACTCCAGTCCGCACACAAGTGGCCCGTACTTGGCAAACTGCGGAACTGCCAGGGACAAACGCATCTGTCATGTTGGGTTGGAAACTTTCATGTATCGTTGTGAAGTATTTGTATGGTACATGGGTACTGTGCAAACTTCACCAGATTATTAAGAGTTTTAGCAAAATGTGTCCGCGACTTGTTTTCCGTATTTACGGAGGGTCGGTTTATTAGTTAAGACACTGACTCTGCCATGACGTCATGAATTATGATATGAATAAAGGATTAGTGTTGAGTGTGATGCTTTGTTCAGCTTTGCTACTGTCTAGGATCAGCTGATTCTTTAATAGGGTCATTACAAAATTGTATGTTCTCAATAAAAAAAAAACCCTTAGCTAAAAAATGGCAGCTGGGTACAGTGTTGAATCATTAAAAAGCAACCAACTTTTCTCATGATCGGACCAGCAACATTAACATACAATGGTAAACAATATAGCCCCTCAGTTTGATTTACGGGGGGAGGGCAGTTTATCAGTTAAGACACTGACGCTGCCAGGACGTTTATAAGGCGGATATGAATAAAGGATGAGTGTTGAGTGTGATGCTTTGTTCAGCATTGCTACTGACTGAAATCAGCTGATTCTTTAACGGGGTCTTAGCCACACAATGGCAGCTGGGTACAGTGTTGAATCATTAAAAAGCGATCAATTTTTCTCATGATCGGACCACCAAAATTAACATACAATGGTGAACAATATAGCCCCTCAGTTTGTCTTATTGATCAGCAGTTTTCTATTAATACGTAGTCGTTTTTAAAAGTGTAAGGTACTAGATTAAAACTTGGCAAACAATTGTATATATTAAGGTCCAATTCCAGATACATTTTGACAGAACGTACTATTTTGTATGTTTACAAATGATCCCATATTTTTTATAAAAATATAGATATATTCTGGAATATCGATTAATGTTTAATTTTGTATTAACGGGCACCCTTGACAACATTATTAGACAGTTTGCAGTTTCTTAATAGCATAATTTTAGTGGGACTAGGTCTACCATTGTGTTGTTTACTTTTAAGGGAAGACCCCCGACCTGCATCTTAACTAATGTAGTTTTTTACCATTGTCGTGAATAACTTGGCAGAACTGGCGATAAAGTATCCTTCCATCGGGTGCCTTGAAGTAGTCGGCGAGTTCGAGAATCTCCTGCTCCGACAACCCAACGACGTTCTTGAGAGGCCCGGCCAGCACCGACACGAACTTGGCCTCTGGGTACAACATGAACAATGAACAATGAAAGAAACAAACTAGAGTGTCATGGCAGATCCGTGATTATCATCAAATCATAAAAGAATAACTTAGTCCAACCGATTGGAAGGGGAATTTGACTTAGATCATACCTGATCCTGTCCAATCAGATTGTTTACGTATTCAAAACTTAGGATCCGTTCAGTTTTTATGAAGCTGATCAACAATCTTCAGTCTGATCAGGCTCTAATAAAGTTTTGATAGACCAGATTAGGTTCTGGGTTCATGAAAATTGTCTGACCTTGGTTTCATAACTGTTTCACAAATTTGTTCAGACATATTCATAGTAGAAAATGTTGATCAGACATGAGAGATTCAAAAACAGTAGAATACGTAATTCTCTAAAAGGTAGAAGGTACAAACGAGTTCAGTTTACAGAAACATTATAAATACAATTTTTAATTTACTAAATCTTATATCCTTTTTGGGAATTCGAATTCTTTATAAATAATGCTTGCTTCCTGTGCCCAAGAGCACTCTAAAGTTAAATTTGATTTTGACAGAGACTTAGTTCAATATAGGAAATATTAAATAATTTTAGATACATTAAACATTATGAATGTCATTCTGAATTCCCCAACTTTAATATTAAACTTACCATGTCAAAACCAAACTGTTGGCTCTAACTATTCGTTTGTTATTGCAGCTAAACGTTTACAATGCCTGATATGAGGCTGTAGCCTTTGTTCGTTTACAGTACCTGATATGAGGCTGTAGCCCTCGATAGTTTACAGTACCTGATATGAGGCTGTAGCCCTCGTTCGTTTACAGTACATGATATGAGGCTGTAGCCCTCGTTCGTTTACAGTACCTGATATGAGGCTATAACCCTCGTTTGTTTACAGTACCTGATATGAGGCTGTAGCCCTCGTTCGTTTACAGTACCTGATATGAGGCTCTAGGCCTCGTTTGTTTACAGTACCTGATATGAGACTGTAGCCCTCGGGGTCCAACGGCAGGTAGTGGCTCCACAGGTCGATGCCCGACCTGAATATCGCTGCTCTGATTTTGTTACAGGTCCTCCACACCTCCACAAGAAGAATGGGTTTGCACTGTCCAATATGTCACTCATAAAATATACATGTTTACTAAAAGACTCGTTCCTCATATATACCTCTCTATACTTGATTATAAACTTAATCTGCCTTCGATACACTAACGCAAAATCAAGGCGAGCAGGGACGAGCACGGTAGTGTACTGGGTGTGGTCGACTCTGCTCGTCTAATTTCTCCATGGTTCACATCGCATTTTTTTTGTGCTCTATCTTGAGTATGTTCTTCGCATTTATCAAAGAACGCAATCAGACCCTACATCGAGCACGAATCCACCCAGTACATACTCGCTTGTGTTCGCTTGAGTTCGCTTCTTTGCTGTTCCATAGTTGGTTCCCAGTGATTATTTCGTTTTCATTTATTTTTTCCATTGTTTTATAACTGCTTATTTTTTATGGAGTGGTAAATTTAATTATCCCTAAATTTCCTCGAGCATTATCATATAGAAGTCGGTGATGTCCCGGCACATGAGCACCACAAAGAAAACTCAAAGTGGCAGATAAGTGGGGTCATATAAGTGTAAAAATTAATACCGTAGTCCTTTTGTCGAAAGTAAAATAGTAGAAGGATTTGCTAGTGGCTAACTTCATCACTTCACTGCTCGTTTAAATGTTCCGAGATCAGTGCTCGTTCAGTGACAGCGATGGTGTACTTTGTTAGTCGCCAAGCGAGCTCGTCCAAACTTTTGCTCCAGGATTAGACCGAGAAATGAGGCGAATGGACTAGGCAATAGTATACTGGAGGCATCAAAACCTGTCCTAGTTGCATTGTTATGAAAACGTAATTTTGCAGTTAATTCAAATTATATTTTCCTTTGTTTCAACTTTTATGTGTACGACCTATGTAATGTACATCTGTGGACAACAACAAGAAAGTGTTTAAATGTTTATTCAAAACAATCCAATAGTTTTCACCACTAGGACGAAAATTGGCTTTTTCCTGTGCGTAAACAAAATTCCACTTAGGCACGGAAAAGCATTTTCAGTCAAAGTGAAAAGTGACTTTCTAACGGCTACAATAAACTTGAACTTAGCAGACTAATTAAATGCTATAAAACCGCTGTTTTTGGTGCAGTATTGTGAAAAGTTATTTGTGAAGTTACCTTTCGATGTCTGAAACCGAGTTTTGGGACGGGGCATACGAAAACTAACGGGCTTGCATACATTTTGGTCACGTGATCTTATGCGGCTGAATTTCAGCTGGTCAACGCCATTTAAAAGCATTGCAATAGCCCGTCTTGGCATCAGGTTTTACGTTTAGTTTTAATATAAGTCAATGTAGTCCTACGTGTTGCATATTATTATAATCTTCGTTGAATACGAATCGAATAATACTAATACAGTTCTGCTTTACAACTTAAAATTTACTTTTTCATCATACCTTTACGATAAACGTTGTTTTCGGAACGGTCAGCTGTGATCGAAACTAGTTGATTCCCGGTGGGTTGGATAAACGTGTTGGTAAACAACGTTTTCGGGACTAGACCTCGAAACAGTGGTTTTCGGGACTAGGCTGGAAAAAAACTTCCAATGTTTGACACCACTAGCGCTGCTATTTTGCTTACAGCAAATTAAACCTCGTTGACTCCAATATATAAATGTCAAACAGCTGATTGTTTAGTTGTAAATAGTTCAAATACAAGATAAACAAATAACAACGTAAAGAGGGGGTATATAGGTTAAAATTTATTAATTTTTATCCAAACCGTAAACTTATTAAAGGTGGTATGATGAAAAGTACTGTTCGTAACTCGTCCGAAAGTGGTATATCGGTGCTCGATCGAATTCAAGTAATCGGCTTCGCCTCGTACTTGAAACTCGTTCTTGCACCGATAACGACCACTTTCCGGACTAGTGACGAAATATACTATTTTGGTAGAGTAAAAACTTAAATTTCTATAACTGTAGGATGTATGGGCTCATTGTGTAAACAGTTTTCATCCTGTTTTTGGAGATATTTCTAATAACACTATATGAAATAATCGTCTTAAATCATTAGTTTCCTAATAAGCCTTTTTATTTTCTAAAAAAAAGTGATAAATCATACTCGTATTATGCATGTTAGGTTCAGAAAGTTTACTATTTGGAATGTAATATAATTTGATGTAAACGTCTTATGAAAAGTGTAAACAAAACTATAATATCAATCAAGTTTTTCAATTATTCCTAATATTATATGGAAAATAAATGAGAGCTATCGCGTTTCAGCAATGTTATCCTAAGGAAACTTGTGCTGCAGATCGGTCGTAAGTAGCCAATTGACTCAGGTGGTTAGGGGAAGTATGCAGGCCCGTTAGTTTTATTAGGCTCCGGTTGGGACCTGTCTCAAATAGGCCTACATTACTGAAATATTTAAGATACTCGGCAATATCAGTCTGCATTGGATTTCAATCTTAAAATATAGGCGTGTAACCAAATACGCACGTAAAAATTGTTTAATTACTCCCAACTATCAATTAATACTATACTGTAGACTTTTTGTCTCAATAAATTTGCACTATTCTGTCACAAAACTTTCATTGTAAAGGAAATGTGTCTAAATTAATAAAATATGTACATGCAAAGTAAAACACCATTCAAAATATTACACCTGTGCTGGCTTTCAAACTCTTTCTATTGTGCCACTAAACTAGAGGGGTTCTGACTAGAATCATTAATGTGATTATCTCACAGCTGCATTTGATCATGTTGGTTTTCATATGATAGGTGTAATTTGAAGAATGGTATTAGTTATATTACAGCAGACATTGTCATTGTCTTTAAAAATGCTGGTATTTATTTAATTTGAGAAATATGGGTTAATATTTAAAATGTCTTCTTAGAAAGTGTTGATTTAAAATGAAATTTTACCTTTTCATATAAGTTTTAATTATGTTTTTAAATGATATTACAACATTTAATAATTGTAGCAATGTTGCAGAGAGTTAAATAATGAAGATTCTAACAATATCTGTTGTTATTTATTACTGTAATTGATATACCTTTATTGTTTATCACTGTTATTTTTTTCGCTTTTGTATGTTGTTGCTGTTGGCTGTGTTGGTAATTATTGTTGATTTATTTGTCATGCCTTTTAGATTTTTCATGAACTTTGTTTAATTACTTTAATTTTTAGGATATAAATCTACCTTTCCAGCTACACGTAATTTTTTTAATAAAATTACATATGATTGAAGTATAAGTAAGATGGCCATGAGGAGTAAGTAGTAGATCTTCGTTATAATTCTAGGTTGATGTTTACATCAACTTAAATAAGTAGAGACATTTTTGTGGGCCCGATGTAAAGCGAATAGCATATAGTAGAAAATGACATGTGATCAAACTTAACAGAAAATTTACAAATACAAAAATACAATGCACTCATTGAGTTCGGAGTTGCATAAATTTGCTTAAGGTGGCCTACGAGCATCTACTCGTGAATTTCAAAAAGAAACCAAGGAAATGATTCCCAACTATCAATGAATCATTAGTTGGGTGAGTCGGTGGCGTAGGGGTTAGAGCGCCGGAATTTGGGACCATGGCAGCAACATCGTGGGTTTGAATCCACGTTCTGCAGGTGAATTCATCACATACATTTAAGATTTACTACTTACTCTGAATGGGCGGCACCTTGCAGAAGTCAAAAGCTTACACAGGATTGAAAATATATAATATTATCATGGAAATGTATGTATTAGTTCTTTCTAAGTCTACATCAGTACCATAATTCATTTAATTGTTCCGGACCTTTTTCTAATGGAATTTAGATAAACTATTTGTTATTAAATTCTCCATAATTAAGTTACAAACTTACATTTATTTCAGAAGGTCAACTTACCTCAGACATATTTGGAATTTTTAAACAAAAATTTCAAAGTGACGAAGTATTTTCAAAAAGGCTTACAAAATGTTTCCAGGGATACATTTTTAATTCTTTTATTTTTTAATAAAATAACATTTTTACTATAGTGTTGATAAAAATTTTTAAAATCTATATACTTAAGAGTAACTCGGAGGAGTATGTAAGCAGTGTGAGCTTCCTTTTACTAAATGATCAAAACCAATTATGTAGCTATTATGTAACGACTCCATTAAAATCTATGACATGATTCTAACCAATGTACTCGTAGACATCAGTAAATTCAAATACCATGTTGTAGTAATAGGCTAATATTTATGGAAATCTCAAGTCTTTTAACAAAATAAAAAAACTTTCTATATTTCCTAACTTTATCATAATCACTTATCAACATAAATAGATCAAATTAAACCTAAACCGGTAATGGACTATTCGAACTTAGTAGTCAAGTTATACATTTTAGTAGTTTTCATCACTAGGAGCAAAAGTGGGTCTTTTTGATGCGCAGCCGTTTTTAAAACAATTTCTTCAGTCCTAGGACTTAAAGAAATATTCTATTGTAGTATTCTAGTATACTATAGTAGTAGTCTAGTATAGTATAATGGTACTCTAGTATAGTATAATAGTCTAGTATAATATAGTAGTATCCTAAGGTAGTATAGTAGTATTAGTATAGTGTAATATAGTATAGTATTTTATTAAGTATTATAATAGTATAAAAATATTCTGAAAATATCTGATTTTTCAGTGCTAGGCAAAAAAAGAAATTTTTTTAGTACTATTTAGGGAACAAAAAAGGCTAATTATGTGTAAAATAAAAAAAAATAAAAAATTTTGTAACTAATATGTTTATTGCAATTTTGTAAGTTTTACATCTGAATGATTCATATCAAAATATTCAGTTTTGCTTTCCAACTTTATCCAAAACTTTATCCCACCCCGTCCGTTTTGGTGTTGCAGTTTGTCCATCCTGTGTTTATGCCAATTTACCACCGTTTCCACCATTTCCACGTCGCGTTGTTTCTTCTCCGTTGTTTCCTTTATTCCCTAATCCTTGTAACTTCTCGCCAGCTGATTGGAATGCAAATGCGAATGGTAGAGCGAAAAACGTGTAGTACTTCCTTACATTCTTCGGAATTGAGCAAAAAATCTTTTCATCCATACTTTTCTCTGAAAAATCGATAATACAGAATATCAAATGTATGGTTTGTAAGCATATTGTGAACATTCATGTTAATATTTAACAGAGACAGTATAATTTTCTTTCATTGGTAAATTTGTACAACAAGGAAAATATTAACGTATTTCAATGGATTATCCGTTTATTTTTAACTCATCGTAATTTCATCATAAGGCCCAAATTGTTTCCCTAGCGCAATAACAATTCATTCTCAGTAGTTCAGTGTACTCAGTTCAACTTTCCTTTCTTTGATACTTAGATATTGCAATACTGACGTAATCCAGAGTGTAATTTAGGTGAAGGTGACTGAAATGTGTGAGATTAATCAAATGAAGTGTATCTTTGTTATTGGCTTACACCAGCTGTTTCATTTATCATTACCATTATTTAACCAAATGTACAATCTTATGGTAAGACCCAAGCCCGGAACCATGTTACTTTTCGTTTTGAGGTGCCCAGATTTCACCACTGGATTTAGCTAAAAAAAAAAAAAAATAAAAAAACACACATAATTTAGTATTTTGAAGCTTTGCTCTATCTCCATTGGTCACCGAGATATTAAAAAGTCTAAAGAGAGTACATTGTATTTTATAGCTCCAATGTTGATCTTATGAAGTTTCATTTATTAACCCATATTTTTGGATGAAACCTGTTATTTAGAATCATTTGCTTGAGATTCATCCATTAATGATAAAAAATCTTGGTTTTGGTGCTTATCATGGTAGCAAACCTGCATACTCTTTTCCCATGTTAATAATATGGGAAATAGGCAAACTATTTTATTTATGGAGATATAGATGAAACTTAGTCATCGACCATATGAAGACCATATTAGTCATTAGACCATACGAAGCCAGTATAGGCTTCATATGGTCTAAATAATTTTTTTATGCTAATAATTTACTTTATTGTTCCTGTATAAACTGTTGGAAAATGAACAGCAACAAGAGGGCCGCCGGCACAGGAGAGAGGCACTCCTTGGCTGAGTAGCCTAGACAACACGGCAAGTTCGGCGACGATGTTCTGATTCCAAGAATTCAAGCATCAATACACTGTGTAATATAATGAATAAAGGATCAAGTAGTCAACAATATTCAAATCCACAAAATTATGTTTCTGTTTTTTTTATGTTACCTACTGTTATTTTATTTTACTGTGTAAAGTATTTGTTCAAATGTAAATTATAATTCTAGTTAGTTAGTGCACAGACCCAGACAACGACAAAGCAAATCACATTTCATAAAAATTAGGTATACTGTTGCTGGGAACCAAAATGGCGGATTACCGCGAACTGTAACAGGAGTGGCACGTGATAAAATGCGCCACGATATAAGTTCAATACCTTCATTCCCACGAGAACGAAATCAGAAACTTGTCAACGCTGCATCACGCCGCCATGATGGTCACTCGTGGGGACAACTTACGGTGACGACATCATCGGCAAATCAAAATAAGGGGCGTGGTCAGAAAATCAACTGATTGGCTAATGTGATGTCTCGTGGGGGATGACAAAATTTTAGGGAAGGGGAAGCGAGAGCCGAGCGGCCGAAAAGGAAGAGAAGAGAACTTTAGTCTGGAAGAAGTTAGGATTTGGAGAGGATCAACCTGCGGGACAAGGTAGTAAGCCACCCCCAGCGTCCGAACCACCTATCTCCAAGACTCCAACATCCATCACCCCGAACAACGAAGACTTACTGAAAACATCAAGCACTTCAACGAAGAAACTCAAAACCGGAGATCAACTCTCATCGTATCTTTGGAGACAAATCTTCCTGCTCTCTCTCAAAATTCGACGGCATCCCACTGCACAACACGGACTTCGGGGACCAAAGAGGACATCACCAGACGGCCCGGAGGACCACCCAGGAGCGGGGGCGGCCAACCAACACCGCATCCACGGACCAGGGTTGCAGCTGTACGACCACACCAGGGGGCCCCATCTTCGAGATCACCGTCCCGGAAGATCATCCCTTGGTGGACAACGTCGCCGCGCCCAGGAAAACACCCGCCGGATGAATAGGGTATGTGCCCTCCAAATTATGAGAAAAGGCCCAAGACAAAGTTAACCAAAGGCAACAGTAAATTAAACACAAAAACTTAATTTCGATTCTATTTAACCCTTGCTAAATATTAAAACAACCAAGAGGATATAATTAGGGTGTAATTAAACTAATTAAATAAAGGAGTTTTAGGGTTTGAACATAGGGAGAAACAGCTCGCGGGATATTCATTTGTAAATATTACTTTTAAATAGATAGCTTAGATTAATTCTTGTACAGATCATTTTATTATTAACCTTAGGTCTTTGTTTCCGTAATTATCTAACTAAAGTAAATGTGTCTCATACTGGGTTGGAGGTTCTAAATATTTTGATGAACTTTATTTTTATTGGGAACCTTATTAATATAATTAAATCAATTTATTCGATGGTTATAGTTAGTTACTGATTTTTCAAACGAACGGTTGTAAATATAATCTAAGTAATAAAAAAAAATGATTTAAAGCATAGGACTCTGAACTCCATAGATTACTTGTAAATGTAAATATAATTATAAATATTGTCTTTATGGAATTTCTGGTGACGACTATTTCAACCAAAGTGCTCATTGAGAGACAAAAGGTGTAAAGATTTTCGATAATCCAGTGAAACTACGATTTGTGAATTGAACTATAACAAAGGACTCCAGCGCTTCTGTGAGATTTGGATCATACTGTATTGAATCATTAAAGGGCAATCTCATTTATTAGGTTAAGTTTATGGCGTTTATTAAACATATGTTTTACTTACATTTGTGTTTGTTCAATCCCGATCCTTAACCTCTTGCATTAAGCCAAGCGAGTCAAGATTAGTTTACCCTTTATTTATTTATCATTTTAATTCAAATATTAAATTTCAGTAGCCTACACACTTTACATGGTGCCAGGCGCTTTTGATTGATTTAAATATCAAGGATTGAACAATCACAGTGGAAGTATATTGTGTTAGAGTAAGACTTGTTAGTATAAGGATTGCAATTTGAGTGTTGGTTTGCGTAAAAAAAGGGAATATACGAGTGAATCTTAGGTTAAATTAAAAAGGAATTAAACCATAAGTAGGTGTTGAGGGTACCGTTATTAATAAAAAAGCTTTAAACTCAAAAATATAATTTAACTCTAATAAAATTTTTGAAAGGACAAATTTTAGTAGGGACTAATAAATAACAAAACAAAATGAAATGAGTTTAAATTTAAACAGGGCCCAAAAATTTCCTTTAGACATTTACCGCGTAAATAAAGAAGGACTACAAGGAATTCTAACTAAATATAGAATCAAGTTTAACGAAACAGATACCGTAGCGGAATTAAGACCCGTTGTAGCTAACCTTAAACAGTATTTAAAAAGTAATTTATCTGAAGAGAAAAAGCACATATTTAGGAAGCTAGTTGTCAAGAGAGAGCATTTAACTGACACAGAGTTAATTAAATATCCTGCCTTAAAAAATATTCAAGAGTTTATAAGGGATAGGGAAGACTTGTACGACACAGCGAACTCAGCAGCGGAGTCAGATAACGAATACGATGAACCGAAACACACGTATGAGGAAATAGACAACGAAGACGAGGGAGTTGACCACGTATACGCCGAGATCTTCAACCTTCCACCTCTTTACCAAAACATACAACCTCAAAACATGGCAGTTAGAGAAAAGTTACCCTTAATATCTGCTGGAACCTATCATGGGCTTCCCACAGAGAATCCTAACGACTTAATTGATAAATATGACATAGCGTCAATTTCAAACCATTGGCAAAATGAGACAAAACTGAAATTATTTGCAGCACACCTTACAGGCACTGCACTAGCTTGGTACAAACACTACACTAAAGACAGGGTTGTTGACGATTGGGAAGAATTAAAAAGGGTTTTTATCCAAACTTTCACACCGGCAGCACACAACATACAAACATTATTGGAAAATAAAATTCAGGGGAAAAATCAATCAGCACTGAGCTACTTTCTTGAAATATTGACCTTATGCAGACGACACGATCCGGAAATTACGGATAAACAAATCATTAATCACGTTATTCAAGGCCTTCAGCCAGAAATATGCGAACGCATCCTAAACGAAAAAACGGACACACTTCAAAATTTAGAATCGAGCTTGAGAAAGGTAGAATTACTGCTAGAAACACAAAGACACAATAGGGAAAAATTTGAAAGAGCTTCAAACAGGGAAGAAAAATGCTTAACGAATCTAACATCTAGCAAACAAGAAGACGAAATTAAAAGTCTCAGAACGGATGTTAAAACTTTAACAGACATTGTAGCAAACCTTAACATGCGATTAAGTAATTCTAACAGCCAAAGAAACGCTTACCACGCACAAGAGGATAGGAGAAGGCATCCGACCACAGAGGACTCACGGGAAGGAAGAGGACTTTACCAAGGACGACCCAACAACAGAGGATGGTACAATGAAGCGGACAGGCGATACCAGAGGCAAGCTTACCACAATCAATCGAGGAACTACCAACCCATGGGCAGACCACTCCCGAATTCATCAACTTCAAGACACAACCAGAACTATCCTAAAAAATTCTGTAACTACTGTAAAAGAGAAAATCATAATATTCAAGAATGCTTTTTAAGACCAAGGCCTGAGCCAAGGAAACAATCTATGTTCTGCAAACACTGCAACATGTCGAACCACAGCGATAGTAATTGTTATAAACAGAAGAAAGGCAACACTGAGACAAAAAACGCCTAAAGTGGGGGCCTCCTTATAACAAATACAGTGGGAGTGCTCCCCTCTTCAAGAAACAAGAATATCGATCGCAAGAAAAAGGTTTTAAAATACAAAATTACCACAAAGAATTCCCAACCTTGGAAGATTCAGCGAAACGAAGACAAACAAAGAAGTGTGAAAACAGAGGATGGAAGAGGAAAGAGGAAGAAGAAAAAGGAAGATCCACTACAAAGGAAAAGACTTCAAGATCCAATTGTACACAAACTAGCAGGACAATGAACACTAGAGTGGGGAATGATACAAAATTCGATAAGGAAAAGAAGGAAAATAAGAATCAAAATCATTCCATCATGCGTCAAAAGGAAAATCGTCAGGAAGGAAAAATTTTGGAAGAGGAGGAGAAGAGGAAAATTTGTAATACACTTCAAGAACAAGAGGACACTCATGAGATACACAGCTGCAACATCTCGAAAAAATCGGATGGAAGGATTTCAAGACCACGCAAAGGAAAAAATTTTGGGAAGGAAGAAATCCACAAAACATTATTTAAATCCGAAACACAAGAGGAACAATCAATGCCCGTTTTAACGATCACTGCTAAATTAACTAACAACCCATCTAAGATCTTAACATGTATATTAGACACTGGCTGCAACATAAATTTGATCCAAGCGGAACTAGTCCCAAACAAAAATTTATCGAATAATAATGTACCAGAAGTAGTTGCCGCAAACGGTCTACCGCTAAACATTTTAGGCCACGCTGATCTCTCATTAGAAATTGACAACATAATCTTAAGGGGAAAATTTTTCGTCACACCAGACATCAGTACCAACGTGATTTTGGGGAATAAATTTTTGAACGAGAACAGAGTTGAAATAAACTTTAAACCAAAGAAATAATATTTAACCTTGGGGAATATGAACACAAAATAAAAATGAACAGGAAATGGCTCATCAAAATTGAGAATATTAACACGGTTCAAAATACCAAAGACCCTGTAATTAAGGACTTTAGAACAAGTGAGGACATAGTAATAGCTCCCCATCAACACAGAAAATTAACACTGGGATATTCCATTAAGCCGAACACTCATTTTGAGGCAGAAAAGGCTCTTCAGGAGAAAAAGAAATGTCATGCGTTTTTAGTACACGAAGGTGAAAATGGAAGTAGCTATATTAATATTTACAACGCATCTAAATTTCCTAAACATATTAATAAAAACACGGTTATAGGATTTTTGACTGAATACGGAGAAGAAATCACAATTCCTAAAGTTCAAAATTAAGTTTTTAAACAAAGTGATCCAAACAAACAAATTATTAAAGATAAAGATGGAATTGAATTTGATATTTCACCACATTTGACACCTAACCAACACAATCAAGTAGTAAAAATGTTAACTAAGTATAAATCCATGTTTACAACCAAGACGGAAGATTTAGAACCAGCTAAATTACCCCCTGTGAAATTAGAGACCGTACCAAATCACAAACCGGTTAATTCTCCCCCTTATAAGCAAAGTACTCAAGAGAGGGAAGAACTAAATAAAATTTTGGACGACTTACTTAAAGCAGACATTTTAGAAGAGGCGCCAGATTATTGCGAATACTCAAGCCCAGTATTCATTACAAGAAACAGAGATAATTCACCAAGATTAGTCGGGGATATGAGAAAAATTAATAACATTTTGAAAACAACTGTACATCCAACGCCATCGGTTGGCCTAGTATTAAATTGTCTGAATAAAGCCAACAGCTTCACAAAATTAGATTTAAAAGGTGCTTATCATCAACTTTTGGTTAGGCCCGAGGATCGTTACCTGCTTACAATTAAAACACAAGACAGACTGTTGCGTTACAAAAGACTCACTATGGGACTGAAAGTATCTTCAACTCTTTTTAGCAAAGCATTATTAGCCCTACTAAATAAACATTTATATAACAAAGTAATATGTTACATAGATGATGTGATCGTCTACGGATCGTCATTTGAAACAGATCTTGAA
This sequence comes from Neoaliturus tenellus, assembly GCA_030545055.2. NCBI lineage: Eukaryota > Metazoa > Arthropoda > Insecta > Hemiptera > Cicadellidae > Neoaliturus > Neoaliturus tenellus. The sequence continues at coordinate 301,393,563 of CM061531.1, forward strand.
AATTTGGAAATCATTTTAAAAATTTTGCAAGAAGCCAATCTAAAACTTAACACGAAGAAATGCAAATTTCTCTATGAAAAGGTTGACATTTTAGGTTACCAAGTCTCAAAAACCGGGATACTTCCTCAAGAATCAACTGTAAAGGCAATACTTGATTTCAAACGACCCAAATGCGTGCGGCAAGTACGACAATTTTTGGGAGCTTCATCCTTCTTTAGAAAACATATTAAGAACTATGCAGAAATAACACTGCCACTAACAGAACTGATAAAACAATCGAATCAAAATTTACCATTTAAGTGGGATGAAAATTGTGAAAAGGCCTTTAAGAAAATAAAAGAAATTTGAACCAATCCACCAATTTTAGCGCATTGGCGAGATGAATTTGAAAGTATTATTTTTGTGGATAGCTCTCAGTTTGCCCTAGGAGGTTGTTTATTACAAAGAGAACCAGACACAAATAAATTACACCCAATTGCTTACCTCAGTAAAAAGTATAATGACATACAGAAGAGATATTCTAACTCCGAGAGGGAAATGTTAGCCTTAGTGTATACAGTAAATTACTTCAGAGAATTCACTTTAGGAAGACAAACGACAGTTTACACTGACTGCCAGGCCCTAGTTTATTATAAAAATTTCAAAAACACATCGTCCCGCCTAAATCGATTAGCGCTATCACTAGTCGACTATGACATTGTTGTAAAATACAAAAAGGGAACAAGCAATTTGTTAGCTGACAGCTTATCAAGAAATCCATTAGATGAAAACATAGATGAAGATTTATTCGAAGTAGCATTGAATATTCAACAGAGTGGAGGAGAAAACTTTGAGGTATTGCAGGCTCAAGATCCATATTTGAAAGAAATAAAGTTAGCCAAAATTGCACCGGAAGCCGTAAACAAGAAAATTAGAAGTGCATCAAGACAATATGAGGAAAAGGACGGGTTACTTTATTACAAACACTTCAATGGTAGGGATACAGACTATTTATTGGCAGTTCCACAAATAAAAGTTCCGGAAATTTTAAAAATGTTTCATGACAACATTTATGCAGGAGGACATTTCTCAAGCTTTAAAACGGGAAGGAAAATTAAAGCAAAATATTATTGGCCTACGATGAACAAAGATATTGAAGAATACACACAAACTTGTGAGGAGTGTCAATTGAAACGAACGAATACTTACAAAACTTACGGGAAATTACAACCACAAATTCCACCCACTCAGCCTTTTGAGAGAATTATAATAGATTTTCTAGGTCCATTAGGTCAAAGCAATGGATATAAATACATTCTCGTCGCTACAGATGCGACGACCCGGTTAGCGTTAACAGCACCAGCAAGATCAGCGGACGCCAGAACAGTTGCAAAAATATTACTCGAATGGTTTTGTATTTATGGATGCCCTCGCATAATTACCCATGATTCAGGAACTCACTTTATGGGTAAAGTTTTACAGGAATTGCTACAAAATCTAGGAATACAACAAAAAAACAGTCCTCCTTACACTCAGCAAATACAGGGTTTAACAGAACGTACGAACTTAGTTCTAAGGAAAATGATATCTCATTATACGGAAAATCAACCAATGGTCAAGAGTACTTAAATATGTGACATTCGCTTATAATAATTCGGTAAATGCTAGTACCGGATACAGCCCGTTTTATTTAATGTTTGGAAGACAACCAAATCTACCCTTCGATTATTTATGCGTTCAAGAGCCACAAGATTACGATATGTTGCAAGAAATAAAAGCAATTAAAATGGTGAGAAAAGATATCCCTAAAATTTTAGAACCGGCACAGCAAAGACAGAAATATTATTACGACAAAACCAGAAGAGATTTGAATTTAAACGTAGGGGATGAAGTTTTAGTAAGCTTTCCAAAAGATGGAACCAACAAATATAATAAACTAGGGGGCCCGTGCAGCGCAATGCGCTGCATTTATTAGAGTACCGGGTGATCAAACCTTGATCCATGGTAATACTTTGAAAAAATGTCGCTATAGTGAAAATCAGATCGATCTTCATTACCAATTCTCCCACTTCCCAATGTGATAGTGCTGAGATGTGGTGCTCGTTCTTTTAGGTCTAAATTAGCTGAGATTACGTAGTTGTTCTTTTGCCGATATGTCTTAGGGCCTTTGTCTAAACCCTCCTATAAAATTTTAAATAAATTCACAGATGTTGGATCCACATATAGTTCATAAAAAATAAAACGTAACATAAAACGTAACCAAAAGAATAAAACTCAACATTTCATTACTCCCCCGGTCCTGTATGAGTTATGCAGCACTCACTGCGGTTGTTTTTGTAGTACTACTGTATGAGGTAGTCAATGGCATAGTGTATGAGTCCACATTACTATTTATGCCTATATCCTCTTTAACTTAACTTTCCATGACATTACAAAATTTAAATAAAGAAATCAAATAAATTAAGAGAATCTACATCTTTGTTGGTGTGGTCCATTTTGTTTTTAGTGGCATTTTTATTTTGGTTAACATTTTTCTTTATAAAAACCATTTTTGTAATAAGCTTGTTTTCTATACTGGAGGTAAAAAACTTTTAAATGTTGTCTTTTACACAGGTTTTTTTAAATATGTGTAGCATTGTGCATATAACATGTTTATACTATAATAGTAAATAAAAAGGTTATTACACTTACAACCAACTATCCCTTTTCCTTATAGTTTACAGCAGTTTGAAAACCCATGCACACAAATTTGGTGTTCTATTTTAGTATTTGCTACCTTTCATTATTGTTTCAATACCAGTCGGACAACCAATAAGACCCATGTCAAAAATTTCAATTTCCAAAATTTGTTTCGGAAAAAAATAAATTTTTCCAGGTTTAAGTTACAAAAATTATTTTTGTGAACCAAATACGTGTGAATAAAATTTTCAAGCAAAATATACCTGCTACATTTTGAGAAAAGGTTAAATCCTTAGATTAGACACTCCTCGTATTAAAGTATGAAATTGTGTTGATATTTTAGTACCAGTTCAATTTGCTTCTATTCAAGAAATCTAAAATAAATAAAGAGATTATTTTGTCTTCATTTGTTTTAGATTCCTTGCTTCTATTCAGCTTTTAACATATGTGTTTGTTTGTTCAACTATCAACAGCTGTTTTATTTAGCAATTCAAAATAAATTGTCCCCCATGTTAATCTTATGGACAAAAAATGAACTTTGAGAGCTTCCAGTGAGCTTCAGAATTTAAATATCAAAAATCTAAAACCTTATTGCAAAACTACGAACTGAGGCCATTCTTTTGACACCTCAAACTTTAAAATTGGTCCAGAAATAAGGGAGGAGAAGCGTTAACAAAAAAGGGGCATCACGTATTATATATATAGAATAGATTTCAAGATGTTTTTAGAGGCCCGTATCATGTCACTGAAAAATTAAATGACTTAACATACAAAGTAAATTTGTTTAAGAAAGGGAAGTTTCAAGAGGAACCAGTTCATGTTTCAAGGTTTAAACCATTTTATAGAAGATGAAAATATTTCAACATCACACCTCAGAAAAATATCTACAGTGCTGTACTTCGTACTCCAAAATAAGAGTTATTTGACCTATAGGCTAGTATGAAAAATATGGATTGTTAGGGGAAACAAAATGACGCAGAAATAGTGATGAATTATAGACTACAAGGAAAAACAATTTAGGTACCTGGGAAATGATTATCCAACATAATCCCAAAGATCACATGACACTAAACATTTTTGAGCTTCACTGCGAACTTCACTGCAAACTTCACTGCGAACTTCACTTCTAACTTCACTTAAACTTCAATTAAAACTTCACTCATATAAGCAAACACTTCACTCTTGTAGCCTCATCACTCTCGAATATATACGGAACCACAGCACTACGAGGACGGACACAACATAAACCGACGACGAGAAATCTCTAACTGACTACAGTGGTTAGGAGCAGTTCAAGAGAAACATACATAAAGGGTCAGCATAATACAACACCCGTAGGACGTGGGACACATGTGGCAAAGATAAGAAATCCAGGAATAAGTAGGTCATCGTTGTCGGAATCTCCAAGCTGAGGCGCTGAAACTGCACGTACGTGTTAACACTCGGGCTAAGGAAAATAGACCTCAGACAGTCAGTTTAATGCACTACATGAAAAAGGTTTTCTGCATAACAAAAAGAAATTAAATTACAAGTGAACTCCAGAGTTAAACGATAATATTAAGAAATAATATTCATGGCTCATTAAACTTGTGAGCATTGGAGTATATGATGGCCAGATATATTCCCTCATGACTTTAATGGAAACCAACGAATTTTAGGATAATTTTGGTTAAGAAAATTCTTCCCGAAAATTTCAAAAATCATGGCATTTTCTTAATATTTTTCAAAACTATTCTATAAAACAAATGATTAGTAAAATTCATTTTAAAGACGACTTAAAAGAAAAACCATTTAATATAAATTTATATAGGTTACAAAACAATATAAATTTTAAATAAATTCATCTCTAACATATTATTATGTGGTCCAGATTGATGCCAAGGAGTTATCGACCCATAGAAAAAATAAGAAGATGGAAAAACTTTTACTACTGTCGACATTAATCATGCTGAACCTACTATCAGGAGGCAACTGTGAAGATAATAACTATCAATTTTTCAATGAATTTCATTTGGAGCGCAAAACCGGATTAATTCCATACGAAGGAACAATTCCACTTTTATTCACCACTTCACTAATGAACACTCCCACACCATTGGTATCTTATAAAACATTCTTAAATTGCAATAATACAACCAATCATACTCAAATCTATTGTGACTTAGAAACAAAAGGGGAAAACTCTTCAAAATCTGATTAATGAACAAATCAACAATCAAATTTCTGATACGTCATTGACCAATTCAACAAAAGTTAGAGGAAAAAGGGGACTTATATTTCTAGAAGAATTCTTCAGCTGGTGTTGCAATTTAGCTTCACAACAAGAAGTATCAGGGGTCTACGAGAACCAAAAACAATTACAGGACCATGCAAATGAAATTATAGATTCCGTAGGTACACAATATAAGGACTTGGTGAAAACTACTCAAAATCTCAACAACTTCACCCACGACGTGAAACGGCTCTCAGAAAATATCCATCAAAGTTTCGCAGCATTGAATGACTTACAAGCCACGTCATACTCCGATATACTTGATCAAATTTATGCCTTAAATCAACAATCACTAGTGTACATATTATACAATTATCATCAAGATACAACAACTGAAATTTTGGAGCGATGTCATTTAAACCTGTTATCAGACAAACTTTTAAATACAAAAAATCTATCTAATCATTTAGAAGCTTTAAAACAAAAGGCGCAAAGCAAAAATCTGGTTTTAGCCATTCCTAGTGACAAAATATTTCTATATTATAGATTACCAATTACAAAATGCACTATTTTCAACGGAACTCTGCTACTAAAAATCAATATTCCTTTAAATCCTGCGAATCAAAAATATGAAGCCTACAAATCAATTACTTCACCAGTTATTTGGAAAGATACGATTTGCCGTTTACAAATAAATAGTAAATATATTTTCAAATCAAAGACCTATTCTAAAGTTGTTTATGAGAACGATGATGATTGTAATGGAAAAACGTATCCTCTATGCTTATTACCTAGGCAAACGCTTGTATCTACGGAACAACAGGAATGTTTGCATCTAATTTTAAACTCTGAAAGCATCACAAAACTACAAGAAAACTGTCATTATATTTGTGAAAAGCCACCAAAATATCCTATTATAACGAAACTCTTGCCAATTAAATATCTGATAACAAACATAAAGAACACTTTAACACTAGAATGCGATAACAATGAAGTACACCAGATAGAACCCATTACAGCGGGAACTTTGGAAGTTACAATACCCTGCGACTGTGAACTGCATCAACCTGACACAATATTGATAACAAAAATTCGCCCTTGTGATTCTAAAGACATTCCCATAGTAGTGTCAAATTGTTGGTGCTGGCCCAGTTCAAGGTCACCTGAGGGATGACGTCATCGAGGTCAATGACCTCACCGATGACGTCATCGATGACGTCATCGATGACGCAATCGATGACGTCATCACCAATGACGTCATTTCGATGACGTCACACCCATGACGTCACAGAAATGACGTGCTGATGACGTCATCACCCCTTACGTCATCAAAATGACGTCACCGACGCCACTAAGGTCAAGGTCACGCCGAAACTTAAAATTTTTTGGCACTTTTGCCGTTTCTCGCACTACGCTCCGAGTTTCAGTCCGAGTCCCCGTGACCTTGACCACTTGGAGCGAATTTTCGACGAGAAACGGCAAAAGTGCCAAGTTAAACTCGAGTTTCTGACATGACTCTGCCTAAATGGACAATCGGTTATCCCTCAGGTGACCTTGAACCAGCACAACACCAACAATTTGATATTACTGTGACCTTGAAAACCTAACAACGGAGCGCCGACACCGATGCGCACCCCACGACAGTCACCGAGCGACTGACCTCCAGGCTCCGCGTACTCTAGGTATATCGGCTTGAGAGACTAAGACTCCAAACTGTCAGGAATGGGAGTAACTAACTGAATTTTGCAAGGAAAAGTCATCTCATCCAACATTCTAAACAAATCTTCATCAGTAAACTTACATTAGTCTGTTTGGTATAAAACTTAGGGTGTCCGCGCAACAGTTTGCGCCACTTAGCTAAAGTCGAAACCCTTTTGACTTTGAGTGGTGGACAGTGAGCAACTAATAAAGTCTTAACACGGTTAAGTTTCTTACCTAAAGCGTCCCGCGACATGGCTTCCCTCACAAAAGTCCGCACAATACTGAGAGACTGCTTGTAGCGCATGAGTCAAGGGAAAAGAGGTGGGGGAAACAGTAGGAGTGGGGGAAGGTCACAGTGGTGGGGGAAGGTGAGGTTGTACGCTGGAGTATCGCATCACTTCACCATGAGCTGTCCTACAGTCAACACACTGTTCTCTTGGCCCGAGTTGGCACTAGAAGAAACATTTCTGTACAGCTTAGGCTGTGAGAGCCGAGGAAGCAAAGTCAAAGTGGAAATTGTGTTAAACTCCAAGATGAAGAGTCTCCTAAATAAACTAATTGTATCCCTGCAATCCCCTATAACTTTAGAGAAATACCACTTTATAAAGCGACACCTTATTCTTTGGCAAAACGAAGTGGAAATGGAAAAGATTACAGTAAAATTAATTTAACTTAAAATTTGGACTGGACACTCATGGCGATACCACGTGGCGTGCAAACGCCACCCTAAACATTAAAAGTTAGGTAAGTGAGGACCTCTGGTACGATAATTCGACGCCGGAGTTAAAGTGTGATGACCTTGAGTCAAAACACTGAAATACTACAAGTCGATATCGTCCTAGAGTTAAAGTGTAGTAACCTTGAGGAAAATCAGAGAAAATCCAAACCATGTTTGTCCAGAGTTCAAGTGTAATGACCTTGAGGCAAAAATCTGTAAAACACTTACATGAACAGAGTCGAAGAGTAGCGATGCTTACCGCATGCAAGCCTGAGACATACTGGCTGAGCGCCGTCGCGTAGCTTAGGGACTCGAATATGGTGGGGGTATTGCCAACACTTAGAGTAGAAGTGTAGTGGGCGACCTTGATGCAGACTTAGAGTAGAAGTGTAGTCGGTGACCTTGAACCACCCCTGAGGGGTGGACCCCCCCCCCTCCTGGGGGGTGGACCTCCACCCCCCCCCCTCCACCTCCACCCCCCCCCACCTCCACCCCCCCCAAGGGGTGGACCTCCACCCCCGGGGTGGACCTCCGCCCCATGCCGGGGGAGAACGGTGGGGATATAAGGCGGCCCGGCCACAGCCGGCTCGCAGTCCGCTCCCGAGCGTTGAACGTGAACGATCGGGACGGACCGCCATAGGCCTCACTAAACACTGAAAGGCGCCTTCACTGTTTAGCGAAGTCTACTCTAACTTTAAGACTTGTATTATTTTTAAGACATTGCGCTTGCGTTTGGGTATTAGGAATTGTTTTATATGTGAGTGTTTTACTTGTACCCCATGTCTCCTATGTGTCTTGTTTGTGTTTTATCCTGTGTGTCTTGTTTTGTCTTTTATGTCATATGTGTTTAATGTGTATATGCTTGTTCCAGCACTTACCATGTTGAGCTCAACCTATTTTGTAAGTGTGTGTTATATCTATCTAAAGTGTATACGCTTGTTTTAGCACTCCCCCTTGAGCCTTTTTCACAGCTCAAAGTAAATTGTAATGATAGGGACGGGAGTAGGCCCCCGTGTAAAATCATTTTTTACCTTTTTTTTCAAAGTAAAGCTTTACTTACATTAGCCTAAAGATGTCAAATGTCGTTATTAGTCATTTTTTACCAACGTTAGCATGGGTCCTCTCAGGCATGCAATATTGCGGCTGGGTTGGGAACGGTCCGTTTGTACGCTGGCATGCAGACCACAGCTGTGGCCAATTTGCGGCGGCCTCTGCACTCGGACCGAGGGCGTAAGCCACTAGGGCTGTCCTCAACCTCTCTCAAAATTACGTAAATGAAACTTTGTTAGCTATTTGTGTTTTTTGTCCCCAAGGCCCCCGAACATTCGTGGTTCGCCATGGATGTACGGGGGCCGAAATTTTTTAATGTTTGTTGTACCATAGGTAGATTTTTTTTATTAAATTTTCCAATCCTTTGTGGAAAGAGTTATATTAAAAATTATGTAATACCACGAATGGCCAGATAGTAATATCATGAGGAAACAAGATAGCTAAAAAAAACCAGTAGGGACAGGTTAGCAGATAAGCAAAATTAGCAGATAAGCAAACCCTCGGACTGCTTTCTGTAACGAGACAATTTTCATTCGTGAGGCCGCCGTCGTTGAGTCCTGGTCATCTTCGAGACGCCCACGTTTCACTGGTCTACGAAGTCTTCCCTTCACCCGAAGGTACCAAACTCCACTTTTGTAGAATAATTGTAGAATTTCAGGCACAACAAAACGTCAGCATTTATATTTTAAAAATTATTTGTTTATTATAATTTACAAGGAAGTAGAGTAAAAAAATGTTAAATGGCATTCGTTGGTACTGAATTAATAAATCATTTTAACTGGGGAAATTGAGAGTTAGAAATGTTAATGTTAAAGCACTTTTAAAAATATAATTCTACAGCGAGGACTGTGCTATTTTGTTAATAGGGCTCACGATGGAGAGGGAACTTCAGGATAATTCTTCGACCCTCTAATCCTAACCTTCTAAATACAATAAAATTTTCAAAGGAAATTAGTAAAATAATTGTTATTAACAAAAGGGTAATTCATTAACTTCACACATGCCTCAGTCTATGCTAGGTAATTTAATTTTGCAGCTTTAGAAATGTTATATGTCAGGATGTATAGATTTTATGTTTATTCAATAAACAAGAATTTGTATCACAAAAAAAAAAAAAAGTACCATAGGTAGATTTTTTTTATTAAATTTTCCAATCCTTTGTGGAAAGAGTTATATTAAAAAATTATGTAATACCACGAATGGCCAGATAGTAATATCATGAGGAAACAAGATAGGTAAAAAAAACCAGTAGGGACAGGTTAGCAGATAAGCAAAATTAGCAGATAAGCAAACCCTCGGACTGCTTTCTGTAACGAGACAATTTTCATTCGTGAGGCCGCCGTCGTTGAGTCCTGGTCATCTTCGAGACGCCCACGTTTCACTGGTCTACGAAGTCTTCCCTTCACCCGAAGGTACCAAACTCCACTTTTGTAGAATAATTGTAGAATTTCAGGCACAACAAAACGTCAGCATTTATATTTTAAAAATTATTTGTTTATTATAATTTACAAGGAAGTAGAGTAAAAAATGTTAAATGGCATTCGTTGGTACTGAATTAATAAATCATTTTAACTGGGGAAATTGAGAGTTAGAAATGTTAATGTTAAAGCACTTTTAAAAATATAATTCTACAGCGAGGACTGTGCTATTTTGTTAATAGGGCTCACGATGGAGAGGGAACTTCAGGATAATTCTTCGACCCTCTAATCCTAACCTTCTAAATACAATAAAATTTTCAAAGGAAATTAGTAAAATAATTGTTATTAACAAAAGGGTAATTCATTAACTTCACACATGCCTCAGTCTATGCTAGGTAATTTAATTTTGCAGCTTTAGAAATGTTATATGTCAGGATGTATAGATTTTATGTTTATTCAATAAACAAGAATTTGTATCACAATTTCCACAGATATTATTATTTTAACGTAAAATTCCTAACGCCCACTTTGTACCAGACAATCCAAGTAAAATTCTAATTAAGATGGTAAAAAGGTTTAACTATATTGGATTGGACTAGAAATATTGTCTCTCTAATTTTATAATAATAAAATAGGAGACAATGACGGTACATTGTATGGCCTTGACCTAGTAACGACTTATACAAATTTAATGCATTGCTAAACTTAAATATTAAAGATAGGGAACGGGAGTAGGCCCCCGTGTTAAAATCATTTTATACCAATGTTAGCATGGGTCCTCTCAGGCAGGCAATATTGCGGCTGGGTTGGGAACCGGTCCGTTTGTACGCTGGCATGCAGACCACAGCTGTGGCCAATTTGCGGCGGCCTCTGCACTCGGACCGAGGACGTAAGCCACTAGGGTTGTCCTCAACCTCTCTCAAAATTATGTAAATGACCTTTGTTAGCTTTTGAAAAAGTTATTTGTTAGCAATGCAGTAAATGTGTAAAAGTCTTGCGTGGTGAAGGACAGACAACATTGGAATGTTTGCTGTTGTCCATAGTTGAGTCTCTTTGGAGGCTACAGCGATGGCAACCTAAATGCCCCAGGTGGGGCTTTATTTTTTTTAAATTTTTCCGTGACCTTGACCTAAATACAGTAGTTTTCTAAATCCTTAATGGTTAGGTATTACTAACATACAAGTCTGCTGTTGTCCATAGTTGGGTCTCTTTGGAGGCTACAGCGATGGCAACCTAAATGCCCCAGGTGGGGCTTTATTTTTTAAAGTTATTGTGTGACCTTGACCTAATTATAGGAAAGACTGCTCCAGCATCCCCCCCCCCAACCTCCACCCCACACCTCCACCCCCACACCTCCACCCCACACCTCCACCCCACACCTCCACCCCACACCTCCACCCCACACCTCCACCCCCCCCCCCCCAACCTCCACCCCACACCTCCACCCCACACCTCCACCCCACACCTCCACCCCACACCTCCACCCCACACCTCCACCCCACACCTCCATCCCACACCTCCAGCCCCCCCCCCGCCCCTACCCCTACCCCTACCCCTACCCCTACATCTATACCCTAGGGTGGGGCTCACCCATGGTCGGTGGGTATATAAGGCGGCCGGGTTGCATGCACCTCTCATTGGACCACCAACACTCGTGTTGACCGGTGCTCCTGCTCTTTGCATCTTTATATTGCATCTTTATATTACATATTTTCACTTCACTTCTTCACTTTTAAAATGGGTTTGAAGGGTTTGAAATTGAAGAATTACCCTCCAGCTTCTGCTTCTTCTGCTAACCCCACTTCGGCTGTCCAGTCTACTCCGCCTTCTTCGTCTGGGACCACTACGATGCAGTACTCGGTCCTGCGGCAAGCGCTGGCTGTAATCACGACTGTGACCAGCCTTCTGCCATCGATGCCAGCGCTAACCAATACAACTGCCGCTGGGACCAGCCGAGGATTGATTTGTTCTCCAGCTGTCTCCCTTTCCTCGGACTCCAACTCGGATGCTGCCGTTTTCCAGACGGAGGAGGACGACAAGAAGAAGAAGAAGACTTCAAGCCGAAGTACACCCATACTCCCGTTCACAAAAAATCCTTTCATACACCAAATCCCAATGTCCTCTACCTCTATCCCCTATCCCACCAACACCTGTTAAACCACCCCGTCGATCTATCTTTTCTCCTGACGCTCCCTATCCTACTATTGATATGACATCCAAATTTACCTTACCAACCATCGACCTAACACGTTCTCCTACCCCACCCAAAATTGTTTGCTCCCTTCCTCTTCACCGCGTAAAGCGTTCTACCCCTATTCCTTCTAGCCAGCCTAACCAGACAAGCTCCAAAACACTCCAGTAAAGCGTCCAACACAAAAACGTAAGCGTGTTAAAGTCCCTGCTGGCAAGGGTAAAAAATGCGATTACGTGTATATGTCAAAAGACTTTGGGGTTCTTTGCTGTCAGAAGTTTGCTGTTTTAGATGAAGACCGTTGCCAAACGCACTTGAACAAAAATATCAATCTTCCGAGAGTAAGACCCTACAGTCTTAACAACATTAGGTCTAAAACATCCCAACCCAGACATCCCCACAGTCCGCAACCGCTTGATATTAGAAGACTTAAAGTGGATGAAAAATATTATTTTATTGTTCAAACTTATGGAGCTTTCGATGCAAAGTAGAAATCATTGTAAAAGGTGATGGCAGCCTTCATACAATGAAAGTACCCGTTCGGATGGTACAAAGACAATTTTTCAACCATAAAAAGGCTATCTAATACGAAGGGAAGGATGCCAATCTGTGTGGGAAATGGATTAGGATGTAGGCCTACCAAAAGAAATTCTAAATTGTTAGGTTGTGTTGGACGATATTTAAAAAACAAAAATTCTTCTTCCAAATTATTTTTTCCAAATTTAGTCCTAACCCTCTTAAAGTAAGGGAGAGGGGTATTATACAAGTCAACTAATAAAAAAAAAAAAAATACTTGACTTGTATAATACTTTAACCTGGCGGTGATGTAAAATCACTGGGACAATCTCAAACCGTGTCCTTGAGGGTGAAGACTAAGTTACAAAAATCTTTAACAAATTAAAACTTACCTCCAAACACTTGTGGGAAGCCACAAGTGTTTGGAGGTAAAAATTTTTTAAAGTTTGAATGACCTTGACCTATATTAACTATTCTGAAAAGTAAAGAGCTAACCTTGCAACCAAGGTTGTGTATCATGTGATACCCCCACTCCAACGTTTTGCTTAGCTTGTATGAGCTGTTCATTTTGCTTCAGTCTATTTCTACGCTTGATACTAAACATGGCACCGTTCTCCTACAAAGGTGGTAAATACAACTTAGATGAACACACTGCATGGGAACTTTTAAGCGGTTTGAGAAGGGATGTTGAGTTTTGGATGAGACGTGATAGGGCTATGTTTTCTTTATGTGTTATAAACAGACAAACCTTAAACATTACACACTACACTAAAATTGAATATAAAAATATAGACGAACTGTTCTCCTGGGTGTTTGAAGTAAGCAAGTTTATTGAAGAGAATAAGATTCAGGCCAAACTTATAATAACCAGGTTTGATACCAGGGAAGGTTGACCTTGAGTTACCCCCACCACAAAAATGGGTATATATAGGAGTGGTAATCCACTGTCCTCTCATTCTGCTTTACACTGTTAAGCCGAACGCTTCGCACCATGTCTGGCAACGCTTCAGCTTCTGCCTCTAACTCCGGCTCAGGTGTTGGGCCGATCCGATCGGGGCCTTCGTCAAGAAGTCGTGTCCGGTTCTCCGGCTTTGGCCCTGTCAGGAAGGAGCTGTGCAGCAGCGGAGCCTCTCAACCAACCACATCAGATGCATCTACCCAGACATCACCAAACCTAATCGAAAGGTACAACGAAATTATAGAGCAAAAGGATAGGGTGTTAGAGAGTGTAATCCGTGAGGCAAATTCAATCCTGAGGAAATACGACAGACTAATTATGAAGTGTCAAGATCTTTTAGTGGACAGTGATGCTAGTGAGGATGAGAGTGGATAGGTGTGTGGGTAAAGACTCGGACTGGGACTTGTGTGTTTGTATGAATGTGTGCGTGAATGTGGAATACAGAGCGGGGGATAGATCACTCTGTGGCAATGGACTAACATGCCACTTAGTGATCTATCCCCCGTTCTGGTAATGTTTTTGGATGGCCTTGACCCACTTTACCAAGGTTAGCCAGTACCCCCACCACTGATAAGTGTATATATACGGGTATTGATGTGCAGTTTGGTTATTCTGCTTTGTACCGCTTAGCTGAATACTACACTTTAACATGGCTTCCAACTGCAAAACTTCTCAAGCTTCCTCTTCTTCAAGAAGGCGTGCTGCCAACGTCCTGCCTGCTACTCGTGGACCTGCTCGACCATTCCATAGCATAACTGTTGCTCGGGCAAACGCCTGCAAAGCTCCGATGCTACGGACCTTGCTGGAGGTGAGCCAAGACGGGCAAGGCTTGCTCAGTCCTGGCCAACGGCAGGAGCAAGAAAGGCGTATGGCGTACTTCAGGCTGCAGGGTGTAGTTCCCAGCTTGAAGTTAGGCGATCCCAGAGTAGCAAGCATCAACGAGGCAGCGGACTACATATCACACCTTCACAGTGTTTTAGAAGTAAAGGACCAAAAAATTGAAAACCTAAAAGAACAATTGAAACAATATAACTTTAACCCGATGGAGTTTGTAGAAACGGAGATGAGTGATAGTGACGATGAAGGTGGTGAATATATATTAGGTATGTAATGAAAAGACAGGGACATGTGTGTGTGTGTAGAATACAGAGCGGGGGATAGACTACTTTGCGGCAATGGACTAACATGCTGCTTAGTGGTCTATCCCCCGCTCAAAGGGTAGCATTGGATGACCTTGACCCACTTATAAGCAAGGACAACCGGTTAACTGGTATAAAAGAGGGGGTCTGTACATTTTGCCTTCATTCTGCTTTGGACTTTCCAGTAGAACGCTAGAAAAATGAGTGGATCTCTTCTTGGTGCTAACTTGGACAGGTATACTGTGATGGTGCATTATGAAAACTGTAGAGACATGTTGACGGCTGTGTATGAGTGTTTGGTGAGAAGGATTTTTCAAGAAAACTGCGAATTTATGTTAGCGTGGAAAAGAAACTTGTTTGTTGATGGTCATGCTACAATGCAAAGCATGAACCACCTCCATGTGTCAAAAGTAGGACATCATAATTTGGACGAACTGGACGATATGTTTAGGGAGCTGGAGTGTTTGATACATCAAGAATGTAAACCTTGTGAAATTGAAATTTTTAAATTGGATATGGAATTAGAATAAAATGTGTTAAACAGGACTCGAACTTGGACTTGATTGAGGTTTTGTAGAACAGAGCGGGGGATAGATCACTTTGCGGCAATGGACTAGCATGCTGCTTAGTGGTCTATCCCCCGCTCAAAGGGTATCTTTACGTGACCTTGACCCACATAAATTGTATAGTTGGTGGGGGTATAAAAAGGGCAAACCAATTGGATAGATACACCACTTTCATACCATGGCTCCACTTGACAACACCGTGTTCCATCGCGACAGAATTCTTTCAATTCTGGAGGTAATACCTGTAGAAGTTATAGAAGCAGAGGACCAACTACCTGCGGTTGATCAGGAAGAGGAGGAGGAAGAAATAATGGATATTGAAACGGACTCTGACGAAGCTGGTTCAACGGACAATGAAGTGGACTTGCACGCCTACGAAACATTAGAGTTATCATCTGAGTCGGAAATGGAATTCCAATTGGAAATTGAAGAAGAAGAAGAAGAACAAGACACTCCTCATCGTCCAATGGATAGGATGTTAGTTGCCAGAAGAATTATGTATTGTCATCGCTGCCTATTCCGTGATGAGGATGATTCCGACTCTGATGGTGATGTTTCTCCTTTGTAAGAAGTTTTAAACAAAAAGTAAAAAAAAAAAAAAAAAAAAAAAAAAAAAAAAAACAATGTGAGCGGGGGATAGAGCACTTTGTAGTAAATGATGCTGCTTAGTGCTCTATCCCCCGCTCAAAATAATAATTCCAAATGACCTTGACCTATATAAACTTGCTCAAACAGACGTCTTTGAAAAAACTTGTACAAATTATTGAATCTAGACCAAATATCATCAATTTATCAAGCCTACTGATAAATGTATTACAAACGGTTGTGTAAAGGCTAAATTTAGCACATGATTGATAACCTGTTTCTATATGACGTCACTTTCCCCACCTATCTGCCTCGGATATAAAGGGTCCCGGTCGAGCGCGCTGCTCATTATTGCGTGGACATTCACAGAGTGTGCATTCAAAGCCAAACTGTTTGAAATGGCTCTTTGCGACATTTGTGGGGAAATCTTTCAAGACGAAGATCTTTTCACCCTACACAGAGAATTACATGAAGACGAAGATAGAAAAGAAGATATTACCATGGATGAAATAGACTTAGACTCAATTGACCGGTTTTTGGAAGAGCACCAGAAGCAGACGGACTACTGGGACAGCTATCTACAGCAAATGCAAAGAAGAAGACCTAGTGTGATACAATTCGCTGGTGCTGGACCATCTACTGCTAGAAGACCTATTGAAGAACAGGACACCGAAGAAGAGGACACCGAAGAAGAGGATATGGAAGATGTAAGACAACTGCGCACCACGGCCTTGCCAGGACGAGTTGTAACACATTTCAAAATTAATAACGTTCAATTGGAACTGGAAACATTCATAACCCAGGCTAAGGAACTTGTTGGTCAAACTTTGAGGGAAGAACTACAAAGGCTAAATTTTATTAAATTTGGAATGGTGTTAGAGGCTATGTTTAACAATACTGATGGTGAAACAGCATTGAGAGCATTCATTACCAAAAATCGAACCCTTACCTTCACCTCCGACATTGATGATATTATTGAAGAATGCTTGGAGGAACTTATAACCAAACTCCAAGAACATGAAGGAAGAGGATCTGGATGGACTTTGTCATCAATTGAAGGTATGGATGTAAGGGTTCACAAGCATGGATATGGTTTAAGGGGTAGTAGTTTTATCCCTTTACCAAAGAAAATCCAAAACACTAAATCGTGTAGGAATGTGCAAAATGAAGGTAATGAATGTTTCAAGTATGCAATGTTAACCAAGTATGTTAAAGATCATCCTGAAAGAGTTGGTAGAGAATATTACGAAAATGAACACCGCTACAACTTCCAAGGCCTCACCTACCCAGTTACATTGAAAGACATAGACAAATTTGAAAAGAAAAATCCTGGCGTTTCAGTGAATGTTTTTGGTCTGGATGATTCGAACAACGTTTATCCTTTGCGGGTAGTAAAATTTGAGCAAAGAAACCACACGGATTTGCTACTGATAACTAAGGGTGAAATTTCCCATTATGTATGGATAAAGGACTTTGAAGCCTTGGTTGTAAAACAATTGACCAAAAGAGTAAATAGGATTACAGTCTGCAAGAGATGTTTCTGCTTTTCTTGGAAAGATTCAAGACATGGAGGATTAGACTGGTTGTTGGAACATAAAAGACTTTGCAACGAGAACTATGAAGTAAAAATAAGTCTTCCACCGCCTACCCGAGCTTCAATACAATTTAACAAGACAGTTCACCAATACCGAATCCCACTAGTGGTCTACGCAGATTTTGAATCAACGTTAGTACCACAGGAGCTGCCGGACGGCGAAGTGACTAGAAGAACAAAATATCAGTTGCATCAACCCAACAGTTTTTGTCTACTAGTTAAATCAACCTTGTCTGAAAACCAATTGCAAGACTATGGTTTAACATCCACTCCAATACTCTACCGTGGTGAAGAAGCCGCTAAGTATTTTGTAGACCAACTGTACGATATTGCTGGAAAGGTTCAACGCTTGTTCGGTAATATTGTACCTATGGAACCTTTAAACCAAAATCAACAAGAAGAATACAACGTAGCGACAAGATGCTATTTATGCAAGAAGATGTTCAGTGAAGAAAATCCAAAAGTAAGAGATCACGATCACCTGACAGGGTTATACAGAGGAGCTGCTTGTAATTCATGCAATATAAATTACAAACTGCCAAACTTTATTCCTGTCGTTTTACACAATCTTAGCGGCTACGACTCCCACTTTATTATTCCAGAGTTAGGAAGAGATGACGGTAAAATTGATGTTCTTGCTACAACATTGGAAAAGTACATCAGCTTTTCAAAAACAGTAGGTAAAATTAAACTTCGCTTCGTAGACTCTTACAGATTTATGCCATCTAGTTTAGCCAAATTGTCAGAGAACCTAAGAAGAGAAGACTTAAAAGAAACCAGCAAAATTGTATCTGAAGATAAATTGGACTTAGTATTACGTAAAGGAGTGTTCCCCTACGATTACATAACTTCTGCAGAAAAATTTGAAGAAACCAGTCTACCACCGATTGAAGCCTTCAACAGCAAATTAAACGAAAGTGAAATCTCCGTTGAAGACTACAATCATGCTTGTAATGTTTGGAACCAACTAAACATTCAAACTTTAGGGGAATATTCTGACTTTTATATAAAACTGGACGTAACTCTGCTGTGCGATGTGATGGAAGAATTCAGAAACACCTGCTTCTCCGCCTATGGACTGGACCCTCTACACTCGTACACATCTCCAGGATTAGCATGGCAAGCTATGCTAAAGTCAACCAACTGTCGATTGGAACTTCTAACAGATATAGATATGGTGCTCATGATGGAATCCGGTGTACGGGGCGGTTTGACACAAGCTGTAACACGTCATGTCAAAGCCAACAACAAGTACATCCCCGGCTTCGACGAGCAACAACCATCGGTCTACCTTGGCTACTTTGACGCAAACAACCTTTATGGTTGGGCAATGTCAAATCCGCTTCCCTACGCTGACTTCAAATGGATCGACCCGGCCACCATCGGAGACATCTCACAGATTCCAAAGGATGGTCCAAAAGGCTATATTTTGGACTGTGATTTTGAATACCCGGAGCACCTTCATGACCATCACTACGACTTGCCTCTCCTAGCCAAGACTGAAGTTTCACCGACAGGAAGATGGCCAAAATTGATGATGACCTTGGAGAATAAAGATCGGTATGTGGCTCACTACTGGGTAGTTCAACAGGCTCTTGAATTGGGTCTACGTATAGTGAGAATTCATAGAGCAATTGAATTCACCCAGTCTTGTTGGTTGAAACCATATATTGATTCCAACACTACAAGAAGAGCTGCAGCGACAACAGCATTTGAAAACGACTTCTATAAATTAATGAACAACGCCATCTTTGGGAAGACCTTGGAGAACAAAAGAAAACACAAAAATGTAAAATTAGTGAGTGATCCTAGGAAATTGGAAAAATTAGTGCAAAAACCAAATTTCGGAACATCCATGATTATAAACGAAAACCTAGTCGCTGTCAGTATGAAGAAAACAACAATAGTCATGGACCGTCCGTTATACATAGGTATGTCGATTTTGGACATAAGTAAAACCCTGATGTATGATTTCCATTATAACAAAATGGTTAAACACTACGGAAGGGAAAACATTGGAGTCGCATACATGGATACGGACGCGTTTATCTACTGGATAAAGACTTTGGACATGTATGAAGACCTAAGGACTTTTCCATACAAAGAAGATTTCGACTTTTCTGACTATCCGAAGAACCATCCAAATTTTAATGAAAAAAATAAAAAAGTAATTGGAAAATTCAAAGATGAAGCAAATGGAATGCCTTTAGAAGAAATAGTGGCGCTGATGGCGAAATTGTATTCATTTAAGATGTACCACGAGAACAACACACCGACAGTCAAGATAGCAAAAGGAGTGAAGACATCTTATTTGAAAAAACACGTGACATTTGACCACTACAAGACTTGTTTGTTTGAAGATACTACAATATCAGCAACATTCAACAATATCCGAAGCTTCAAGCATCAAGTCTACAGTGTCACCGAAATTAAAAAAGCGCTGTCAGCTCGGGATGATAAAAGACACATTATGCCCGACAAAATCCACACTCTTCCTTTTGGCCACTACTCTCTAAACCCTATCAACTAGTAACCTATTCTTCGTCCTTCTACAACTTCGACCTTATTCCTTTTTCCTTCCGTAAAAAAAATGGGGAACACGGCGTTTGACTTGCCGTGTTTCCCATTTTTTTTACGGAAGGAAAAAGGAATAAGGTCGAAGTTGTAGACCTTAAGGTTGAAGTTGTATTTTTTTACACAAGTTTGGATGACCTTGACCCATATAAATGATGTGAATATTTAAAACAACATTCATTGTGATTATACATGTGATACAACAAACATTGAAACCTGCAATATGAAGGACTTGAAGCAACAAATTGTCAACGAACTTCATAAACCTGCAAGAAGAAAGTTTCCACGAAGAAATACGGTGATAAAAGGAATTAATGATTTATATCAAGCAGATTTAATCGAAATGATTCCTTATAGCAAACAAAATAAAGGATATAAATACATATTGACTGTTATTAACTGTTTTTCAAAAATGGCAGATGCTTTACCACTAAAAGATAAAAGTGGCAAAAGTGTTACAAAAGCAATGGAAACAGCTATACAAAGAGACAAACATACTATTAAACATTTACAAACAGATGATGGAAAAGAATATTTTAATAAGGAATTTGCAAATTTAATGAAAAAACACAATATAAACCATTACTCAACCAATTCAGAGGTAAAAGCCTCAATAATCGAAAGATTCAACAGAACTTTAAAAAGTGCAATGTATAAAATGTTTTCCAACAGAGGATCGCACATATGGATTGATATGTTACCAAAACTTATAAACGATTACAATAACAAATTTCATAGGACTATCGGGATGAAACCAAACCAAGTAACTAGTAAAAATGAAAACCTTGTATTAAAACGTATAAAAATGAATACTAAACCAAAAGTTGAAAAACTAAAGCCTAAAAAATTTAATGTGGGTGATAAAGTGCGAATAAGTAAATATAAAGGTGTATTCAGTAAAAGATATCTGCCAAATTGGACCAATGAGGTTTTTACTGTATTCAAAGTACAACCTACAGTACCTAAGACATATATTTTAAAAGATAATAAAGGACAATTGCTTGAAGGAGGGTTTTATGGACATGAAATGTTAAAATCAACAGTAGGCGATGTATATTTAGTTGAAAAGGTGTTGCAACGGAAAAAAGATAAGGTCAAAGTACGATGGTTAGGATTTAATAAGACGGAAGATTCTTGGATACCTAAAAAGGATTTGATATAACGATAGGGAATCATTTTAGGTAGAACCATTACAAAGGATGGAGATAGTACCGCAAAAAGAGAGTTTTACTATTAATAATATAGATGAACTCACAGTGGATAATTCAGAATTCAATAGTGGGAAACATGGCAATTTGTTACCAAACGCCGTTCGTTGTCTGGTTACCGGACCTTCCAACTGTGGAAAAACTAATGTAGTATTCAATTTGATTACAAACCCTAAAGGATTACGTTTTAACAATCTATATGTATTTTCAAAATCACTACAACAACCAAAGTATCAATTATTGGAAAAGATACTGACTAATGTGCCTGAAGTTCAATATTTAAAGTTTAATGCAAGCGAGAGTGTCATGCAACCACAAGAAGCTAAACCATTCTCCGTGTTCATATTCGACGATGTATCTTGTGAAAACCAAAACACAATAAGAAATTACTTCGCTATGGGTCGACATAACAACATAGATAGCATTTATATTGGTCAAACTTACAGCAAAATACCAAAACAACTCATTAGAGACAATGCAAACATGTTAATTGTATTTAAACAGGACGAAACCAACCTAAAACATATATATTTTGATCACGTAAATGCGGATATGACATTTGAACGATTTAAAGAGTTATGTGGAAAGGCTTGGGCAGAAAAGTATGGGTTTCTAACAATTATGAAGGAACAACCGCTAAACAATGGTCGATACAGGATAGGATTTGATAAATTTATATTAATACATTGAACGTGGTATAAAACATTCATTGTTGTACAACACGTCTTGCTACAAACATGGTTAACCAAGAAAAATTAGTAAAAGAAATAAAATCACTTAGTGATTCTATTCGGGCTAAAAACAGAGCATTGAAACTAGGTATTAGCGAGAGGGAGAAATTCCTTGAATCTACTTTTAAACCCATTACTGAACCCTTGAAACAATTAAACAAAAAAATTGCGAAACCTGTATTGGAAGGAGATGCGATTGCACCTATCACAAAGTTTGAAAGAGAAAGTGTAAAATATGAAGGTTTTAGTGATGAAGACCCGGAATCCTCTACATATAGTGGTTTTACCGGTGGAGAACCCAAAAGAGAGCTAGAATCACCGGACTATAGTGGAGTAAGAGAATTATATGAAGTAAAAGCCAAAAGAGGACATGAAGTTGTATCAACTGCTAGTGAAGAGGAAAAAGAAGAAGAAACAAGGGAAGGTCCGTCAAACATAAGCTTGTTGGGTGAAAACATTCATAACAAAGGACCTTTAGGAAGGAAATACATGATAAAAATGTTAGCTGGAACAAATCCTAATAAAAACTACCATAGTTATGGAGTAAGATTAACAGAAGACGGTTTAATGGTTGGTAATAGCCCGGTAAACATTGATGAACATGATAATATTATTGTTGGTGATCAAAGGTATAAGGGTACAAGGGGATTATTTGAATTATTATTTGAAAATAAGCCTTTAGAATTGTTAGTTAAAGAAAAAGACATGGAAGCATATAAAAAGATTTTGGAACAAACTAATGCATACAGGAGAAAGTATTCAGCTGACCAACCTGTTTTTAGATCAAAGTCTTTAAAATATAGAGAATTTGTATCCAAGTTAATACCAACAACGAGAAGACAACCAATGCCAATAATACCAAGAAAACCTGTAAAACGAAGGTTTGTGTCATCCACTTTGGATATAAGTGCTCCAGAACCAAGAAAAAGAAACAAATCTGTTACAGGTACAGGTTTAATGAAGAAACTATATAACACAAATGTGATTTATTACAA
Source organism: Neoaliturus tenellus (assembly GCA_030545055.2). Lineage (NCBI taxonomy): Eukaryota > Metazoa > Arthropoda > Insecta > Hemiptera > Cicadellidae > Neoaliturus > Neoaliturus tenellus. Next base: position 301,416,377 of record CM061531.1, read on the forward strand.
TAATATCAATAAATTGGTGGATAGAATGAAACTAATACATGAAGCTAAAGAAGCGGGTCATACTGGATTGGAAAATGAATGGGTGGCTTTAGTGGATGAACTCCGAAACCGTGGGGTAATCTCATAAAAATGCGTTACTCCCTAGATTACTATTCAGTTGCACCATGAGTGTCGACAAGTTCGGACGGTATTCCTCAGATGGATTATATTATGCGAATAGTTTAAAAAGAAGTGCTGGTTTACCACAAACACCTGAAGGAGATTATGATATTAGTAATAAAAGGTTAAAAAACATAAAAGATCCTACAGACGAAAATGATGCAATAAATTTAAAAATATTAAAGGAAAAGATATCACCAACATTAAGACTACAAAATAACACATATGATGCAGAAGATCATAGAATCATCAACGTTGGTAAACCAAATCAAAACGGTGATGCAATAAACAAAGGTTATTTGTCATCTGAATTAAAAAATACGTTAAAATTCAATGGGAAAACGTATAGTGCTAACAATAAACGTATATCCAACGTAGATGACCCTAAAGATGCAAAAGACAGCGTAAATAGACGCTATTTACATTCCTTGATACCTGAAAAGACAAAAGATGGATTTTCTTTTTATAAATTTGTTATTAATGATATAGGTTATCCAAAAACTGAAAACGATGCTGTAAATCTAAAATATATTAAAGATCATTGTATCATACGTGATGTAGGGGTTATAGATTGTTTTAATAATTGTTTAGCAAATGTTAAAGATGGTTCGGCGCCATCAGATGGTGCAACAGTGGGTCAAATGATGGAAACCTTAAAACAAGAAACAACCTCTTTTGTAAAACAAGATCAAGTAGTATCGAAGCAAGGGGATGAATTCGTTCAAGGTAATGAAAAATTTAATTTATTAACATACAAAAATAATGCTTGGGATTGCATGGATAAAAAGTTATCAAATATGGGATGGGGTTATGAGGATCATGATGCAGCCGCTTTATCACAAACCGTACATTTAGATCCAAATCATTACTTTGTATATTTTACATGTAATGATAAAGTGATAAAACACTTGAAAGAAGGAAGAGAAGCAAATGATGCTGCAACTGTAGGACAGACCATTACAACATCATTAAAAGATAGTAAAGTGTATAATTGTAATAATAAACGAATAACAAACCTTAACGACCCTGAACATGTAGATAATGCTGTCACTGTTAATTTTCTTGTAAAAGTTTTAGGTAATGCGATATTTGATTTACACAATCATTTTACACCAGATATTCTTCAAGGAAAATCGGGTCATAATACTTATGATGAATCCATGAGAGGTGAATATATTAAACGAGAAATTTATAATAAATACTTTATTAACCCTAAAACGCAAAAGTTTAGATCATCAGATTGGGGTGATATTGATATTTAATTAAATAACTCAATAAATGACTTCATTCATGTGCAACCTGTCATAGAGGTAACATATAGGATACGCTTTTCAAATATAAAAGACAATCATGGCATTTCATTACACCAGTCCATATCGAGACACTATACGGAAAGGAGGCGGTATCGCGTCCACAGCGGTTTCTCTGTTAAGTAAAGCTTTAAACCGTATTCCAGTAGGATCTATCGTAAATAGAGCAATAGACGCTTTACCATACGAATTTCATATACCGGGAGGTTATCAGTATTGCGGACCAGGAACTAAATTGAAAAAACGACTGGAAAGAGGTGATCCAGGCATAAACAAGTTAGATCAGGCTTGTAAAGAACACGATATCGCATATTCCACGTTTGCCGATTCAAAAAATAGATCGATAGCAGACAGAAAGCTTGCGGACATAGCTTGGCAACGAGTAAAATCAAGTGACGCTAGCATAGCAGAAAAAGCAGCAGCTTTAGCAGTAACAGCAGGTATGAAGGCTAAAACAGCAGTAGGAGGTGGAAGAAGGAGGAGAAGAAGGGTAAAAAGGAAGTCCACAACAAGAAAACATGGAGGAAATATAAGAAGAAGACGAAGATCTACCAGAAAAGGCAGGAAGAAGCCCACCGTGTGGTCAATGGTAAAAAACGGGGCAGGTCTTTACCTAAGACCTTATCGTGCATATTAAATGAAAGAAATCAATTGGTCATACCACATAAAGCATTAACCAATATTGAATTATTTAAATATATTTCCTGTTTAAAAATACCATTTTTCCGCGGTGTGTTTATGAAAGACAGTTTACCAAAGAAAATGTGGCAAAATGAGACTGGAATTGTAAATTTGGATAATACTGAAGGGCCTGGCACCCATTGGGTTTGTTATAAGAAACTAAATAACAATGTATATTATTTTGATAGTTTCGGTAATTTGCCACCACCAAAAGAACTTCAAAATTACTTTAAATCTGCTAAAAACATATATTATAACTATAAAAGAGAATAACCTGATAATACTTCAATATGCGGCCATTTATGTTTGGAATTTCTAGCTAAAAGTATCAGTCACTATTGAGATGTCTTCCTATACGGTATCATTAACAGGAAAATCGTCCACTTTACGAAGTATCCTTTTTCCAGCGTTACGCTTGCAAAAAGGAAGGTTTTGGGAGGCGGCACTATTGGATTTTACAACTTACAACTCTATTCCCAATGTTACGGAAGGTAAAAATAACGTATTGCATTATTATAAGGGAAAAGATGCCAGTGGGAAATTTACAGACTTACAAGAGTGCAGGTTACCCACAGGTTCTTATGAAATTGATCATATAAATGAATTTTTGCAAACTAAAATGGGAAAAGACAATATAACATTAAAAGGTAATAATAATACGATGAAAGCTGAAATTACTTCCAAATATTATATAGATTTTACTCAACCAAACTCAATTGGTGATTTATTAGGATTTTCCAACGATGAGCCTGTTTTAGAACCAGATATAACACATTCCGGTAAGAAAACAGTAACAATATTAAAAGTCAATAGTATAGACATAACTTGTAACATTATACAAGGAGCTTACAGGGATGGGGCTAACACCCATATCATACATACATTTTACCCAAGTGTACCACCTGGATTTAAAATTGTTGAAAAGCCACAAAACCTGGTATATCTACCGTTGAACACCACTTTTATTTCAGACATCGTGTTGAGCGTGTTGGATCAAGACGGTAACTTGGTAGACTTCAGAGAAGAGCCTATTACGGTTAGATTACATTTAAAATCTACACTTTAATACAAAATCATGGGTTTAACATTTAAAAGCGAACAACCTACAGGAAACCGCATTAGTAGCTCTTCAGCTGTGGAGGAGTTAACACGTGAGAACATTCGTTTCTTAGAGAGAATTGGATTAAAATTAACCGATTATGGATATACTGGATATAGCACAGGGTCCAACATTCGACGAAACACTATGGGAAAAAGAATATCACACCCACAACCCTTACACTTCATCGAAATTAAACAATAACGATGAAATTCGTATCCCCATACAAAATCAAGACATTTACACACTACCATGTGAAAGTTACTTGTATATTGAAGGAAAAGTTACTAAAAAGGATGGTAAGACTACTGGTACAAAGGTTCCATTTATAAATAATCCAATGGCTTTCCTATTTGATGAAATTAGATACGAAATATCAGGTGTAACAGTTGATTCCACTAAAAAAGTAGGTATTGCAACAACTTTAAAGGGGTTAACATCTATATCACCTAATGAAACAAACTTACTACAACCTGCAGGATGGGTTTTACCTACAAATGACACAATCAGTCCAGATGCAAAGGGATATTTTGATTTTCATATTCCATTACGTTTGTTGCTTGGTTTTGCTGAAGACTATAGAAAAATAATATTAAATGTTAAACAAGAATTAGTTTTGTTGAGATCTTCAAACGATAAAGATATTATTAAAGCTGCAGACGGTACAACGGATGCAGACTTAGAATGGAAATTAACATTAGACAAAATTGTATGGAGAGTTCCACATGTTAAATTAGCTGACGAGCATAGGATGTTGTTATTAAGAAAGTTAAAGGCCGATCGTGATATTGTAATTCCTTTTAGAAGTTGGGAATTCCATGAACATCCCAGCTTGCCAACTACGGATCGTCACACTTGGACTGTTAAAACATCTAATTATGTGGAACGAGCCAGGTGTATTATATTTGGTTTACAAACAGGTAGAAGGGACACCATCACCAAACATGCAGGCCAATTTGATCATTGTGACTTAAAAAATATTAAAGTTTATTTGAATTCACAATTTTTCCCATACGAAAATTTAAATGTGTCATTCGCTAATAAAAAGTACAGCATATTGTACGATATGTATGCAAGATTCCAAAGTTCATATTACGGTAAAACAAATGCACCTTTACTATCACCAGAAAAATACTTAGATGGTTACCCTATAGTTGTAATCGATTGTTCTAAACAAAATGAATCTGTAAAATCATCAAGTGTGGATATAAAAATAGAAATGGAATTCAACGCGGCTATACCGGCTAATACAACTGCATACTGTTTAATTCTACATGATAAAATTCTAACATACACACCTTTAACTGGAATTGTTAAGAATGTACTGTAAAAACCGGTTTTGTTTCATTCCGCGAGTATAAAAGCAGAGCGTACAGGCCGCTCCTCATCAGTTTGTTGCCTACTGTTGTATGGGTAGCATCGTATTCAATATGGCTTCTCCTAGTGGTACACCTGAAAATGTGGTAGATATTGAGAAGGAGATATCTGAGTTTTTAGATCCTCAAGGTCACCAGGAAGGAGGTGAACAAAACGTTTGCGGACAACTTCACGCCAGTAATAATGTTGAAGAAAAAGGTAAAAGAAGAAAGACTATACAAAAGAGAAAAGGGGATATTGAAGATAATATTTCTCCAAACATATTGAGTGAGGTATTTTTGCGAATATTTTACCCAATCTCTTCCAGTTTGGACAAAAGTGTTTTAATTGGTGTTATGAAATCGACAGATTATTCCCCTACTGTAATTTTAACTCATGGACCTAAAATGATTTTGTTTACGGACAGTGCTTGGGAATCATTTATGAAACACTTGCATCTGCTAGAATGCTATTTAAGTAGTAACATGTTTGGAAGAAAGACAAGAGTAGGACTTTTGGATTCAAATGTGGAAATCGATATTATTAAACAACGTGGTGATCATCAGCTGAGGTTTAGAGACACAACAAGACATGATAACAAAATTCAACTTAATCGAGAGGAGTTTTTTATTTTAACTTGTGCGACTGAACCTATAACAAGATATTTGAGACAACTGGTGTTTTCAAGTTCGATTATTAAAGATTATCTGGAAGACACTTTGGATAAACAACCGGACGCACCTATATTATACGGACCTGTGGATACTTCTATATTTAATAGAGTTCCTCATGAAGTACAGATGTGGAGACAATTTGAAAAGTACGCTCAACTACATAAGAAATCAGTAAAACAGGAAGAAGAGGAAGATGGAGGAGAAGAATCAAGTGTTAGTGATGAAAACGAAAACAAGGAAAATATAAAGATGGAAACTTAAATGACAATGGTTAGTTTTTTAAAACAATAACCAACTTTTTTGTGGGGTTAGGCCTATTGGGGACGGTGCCCACGTTAAATATACACCAACGCGCCAACAACTGTACGGCCTGGTATAAAAGTAGTACCTACCGTGGTGTGGAAATCAGTTGACCTCCTGACTTCGTAATGAGCAGACGTGTAGCCTTCAAAATGGACAAGGGAGAAGAAGAACAAGTAAAGTCCAAGCCTGGTATTATTGAGTTTCAAGCGTTTCGTGGTAATGATGATAGATTCATTATAAAAGAACTTGTGTTTTTGGACATGAATACAAGTGTTCCTTATTCGTTTTTATTTAAACCACCATGTTCTTATTCATCTTTAACTAGTAAAGCCGCTACTACCAACAGATGGATTTCAAAACACTTCCATCATATCGATTGGTATGATGGTTTTACAAGTTACAAGTTACACGGACTTGTATCACATTATGCATCATTTTTCAGACAAGTTTACCAATATTTACACAAAGGGGCTGGAAAAGAAAAGATGGATCGAAGGATTTACTCATGTTCCGGTTAGTGATGTGGAATTGGATAAGAATTATCAATACATGCTGGAAACAATATGTATTTGTACAAAAAGCCCAGAACATGATAAAGATAGACATTGCGCTTTAAAAAATGCCTATAAACTCGCCTCTTACCTTCAAAATGGGGAAGTGGGGAGTGGTGGGGGTAACGGAGAGTATATAAGTGAGGAGCAGACCGGGACCTGGCATGAGTATTACTCGAGATTCCGAGACGACAACATCTCCGAGCAAGAAGACGATCTGTAACCTGACCATGGCATCTCACCAGTTCCTTCAAACTTTGGTCGAGCAGTTCAATGCTCACTCCAAGTCAACAATATTACCTGTGAAGAAGTGCTCTGAACTAAAAGATGAAAAGCACTACATAATCCATGCTATGAAGAAGATGGAGACTACAGTTGGGGAAGCCATCTGCTGCAGTCTCAGCGAGGCACCATTTACTCCGGGGGATGAGCCCAAGTTCCAGGTGTACCTGCCCAAGAGATTCGTCCATCTTCTACAAAACGAGGACCTTCGCTCTATTCAACCCGGCTGTCTATACCTGGTGTCCCACGGCTGCACAGGTAGCAACTCTACAGAGTTGACCATCCACATTGCCGACAAGCAGCAGTGTTAGATTTAAGTTTTAATGTTGTACATATGTTATTGTAATGTTTTATAAATAAATCATAAAAGACAAAAAAAATAAGAAAACAAAAAGAAATGCAACATATCAATATGTGAAGTTTGTCACGTATTGATATGTTGCATTTTTTTTAAACTTCGCGGGTGACCTTGACCTTTGACCTTTGCATTTCACAATTACCCCCACTACTTTAATTACCCCCACTACCACACTAGGATTCAAACCTGCTTGGATGCGAAACACGGTCAGTCTGTTGCCAACTAGCAAACGATGAGCACCTTGTACGAGCTTTGCTTACAACGAGTTATAACTGACGCATCTTTATTCCAGACGGCTTTACAAGATAATATCCCTATAACAGTAAAGCAGGATATCGAAGAGTACAAGAAAGATAATAGAGGGTATTCGGGATACTCCTGGTATAGGTTCCAAGACGGGGAAAAGTTTTGTAGGCCTTGTGGCGATGCTGCCGTCAGAGACCTTCGACAGTTCGTACAGGAAGGTGGTAGAAAACAGTTCGGATTTCTAGCACCGATGTTTAGATTTGAAAACTACAAGGACACCTGTGCTATTTGCTCCATCCCATTGTATCGATGGAAAAAGTTTAGAAGTGTTTAATTGGATCTTCCATACCCCCACCACCGTTACCCCCACCACTTTTTCATGTACCTCCAAACGCAGTGCCTCGGCTTCATTTCTACTCCAGCAGCCAACCTAGCAACATCAGGATGTCTCTGAACGTCAGTTGCGCAAGTTACGAGGAGGTGAGCATCAAGACTCAGCAGGAGCTAAACGACTTGTACAAGGAGTTGCAGCTGATGGTGGCACGAGGCTACCGTATAAACGTGCAAGTTTACGCTTGCAATATACGGAACACCCGGCAGTCAAAGGAAGAGCCTGGACACTCCTCGACAGCTTCCTCACCGACGTCCATGAAGACCGAGCCGGACACCTTAGATTACTTCAGCTGACTAGCAGTTGTATTTCTTGTTCTAACCATTGTAGAATATGTTTATTTTTTCATTATATTAAAGAAGTAAATGAGCAAAAGCACCTATCTTGTTACTGACATATGAGCTCAGTAACAAGATAGGTTTTTTTAAAACACGGTATGAATGACCTTGAAACTTCCCCCTCCACTGCTTTACTACCCCCACCACCCGACTATTAATGTACATGGCACATCACAATTGGAAACCTCATTCCATCTTCAACAACCAAACCGACAACATCGACAATGGCAAACCTACCAACGGATAAAACATGTCCTCACGTTTGCTGTGACTTCGTCCACGAGTTGGAGAAGAGGATGCAGGAGAGGGCGATACGAAGAAAGCAGATACACTCAGAAAATATCATGATAGTCAACGGCTATCTTTTATTGTTCGGCCTTATTATGGTTGTACTTTTCATACTGTATGGCATAGTCACATGTGTCGGCAAGGTTGCAGAAGAAAACGCTCGCCACCATCAATTGGAAAGTTTCAATGTTACTTTGTAGGTTTTCCTTTTTTTAAAACTCCGTTTGGATGACCTTGAAAATTCCCCCACTACTCCACCACACCCCCCACCACTTCACCATGTTCCTGCATGAGCATCACATCAACCGTCATTCCTTGTCCGACAAGCAACCATGGCGGACAACAACACCATCAGTCAAGCTGACTCCACTACTGATGTCGGTACAAGTACGGGTTGGACACTGTCGATCGATAGTGTACACTATTTGGAAACGATTTGCGAACGGATGAAGGAAATACTGCGGGACAACCCTGGGATCATAATACAAATGAATTTAAATTATGATTGGTCCCAAGTTAGAATGCAAGGGGGACGATAACAACGGTCAACAATCTCCACAATATTCGCCGATGTCCCCGATCTACCCTTACGGCGAATCTGACGTTGATGAAGATGAGGCTAATGAGGATGTGGGGGACAACGAGGCTGAAGAGGAGTAACCTTCATTCCTTTTTTTTAAAACCCAAATTGGATGACCTTGAGAATTCCCCCTCCACTATTTCCTTTTTTTAAAACCCAAATTAAATGACCTTGAAAATACCCCCTCCACATACTTTTGGTTTACCCCCTCTACTTTTCAATACTGTTACCACAGTCTGTAGCTCACATCATTCCTTGCTTAGCTATCATGGCGGACAGCACTCTTTCTCGAGTTGACTCCACTACGGATGAAGAATGGCCATTTTCCTGGAATGTCCATCTGCAAGACTCGGCAGAAGTGGATATGTTGCATGAGAAATTGGTGTATGTATTAAACGAAAACCCCAACATTGAATGTAGAATGACTATGGATTTCGATGCGACAGGGGTCCACACTCAACCTTCCACTTCCAGCCAGCCTGAGCATCAGCTACAGCCGAGGAACTTTACACATCTTTACACTCCAATACGGCCGGAGGATGTGGTTATCAGCGAGGCAGACTCTACTACAAGCTATATTGAGCCAACAAATTGGAAGCTTGTTGTTGACACCTTACACAAGGTCGACTTAGTATGTGACAAATTAAAGGAATTGATGATGCAAGATCCTGGTCTTCGTTTTAAAATTGATTTGTTTTTCATCTGGGGAGCACCTGCACGGGGCTCTTCGTCTGACAGCTCTCTAAGTACAACGGACGAGGAGGAGGAGGACGACTAGTTATCTTTTTTAAAACTCCGTTTGGATGGCCTTGACCTTTCCCCCTCCACTGAGTTTATTTAAGGTGCACTCTCAATGACTGCGGCATCATTTCATCGCACACCTTCACCACAGCAACATGGAGAGTCGACTCAACTACTGTTGCGAACAGAAATGTTTTTCATGGCCAAATGACATTGATGTTGCGGATGGCCTGGCGTGTAGAAAATGTGAAGCTTTTGGTCAATGCATGTGTAAGTGCAAGTCTTGGAAGAAGCCGAAACCAGAGTTGAAGACATTCCATGTGTACCAGATGAGAGGGCATAAGTACACTTGTTGCCCTGAACGTTGCATTGAATTCACACTAAAACAGCTAACTGGCTGCAAATTGTGCAACAATCATTTTGCAGGTTTTTGCAAACATTATTTAGGAGCCTGTCAGTACAGATCAACTTGGCATACAGAAGCACTCACTATCAATGAAATCGCTATAGATACACAAGAGTAGTCTTTCTACTCTTTTCTTTTTTAAAACTCCATTTGGATGGCCTTGACCTTTCTTCCTCCACTCACCTTAGTTTATATAAACCCCATTCCCACTGACCACAGCATCACTTCATCGTGCTCCCTCGTCAAAGCAACATCAACTATGGAAAGTAAGCGCATCTCATGTTGCGAGCATAGGTGTTTGGAGATACAAGGCGTCACATATTGTGCAAAGAAGCGTTGGGAGGAAGAGACGGGGACAACCTATTGCTGTGAGGATAAGTGTTTCCTCTTGCCAAAGTGGCAAGTGGATGGGCTGGCCTGCCGGCAATGTGAATGCTTCGGATGTTGCAGGTGTAGATGTAAGAACCAACAGCTGCCACCACCGGTACTACAAACTTTCAAAATCTACAAATCCAAATACTTTTATACTTGTTGTCCGCAGCGGTGTATTAAATTTCACTTCTCCAATCTTACCAATTGTCGGAAGTGCTACGGACAACCTGATGGGTGGTGCACCTGTTTTCTGGACTCCTGCCGCTACAGATCGGATTGGTTTACAGATCCGTTGGAAATTGATGAAGTCGCCCAGGAAGCACAAGAGTAGTCTTTCTACTCTTCAACTTTTTTAAAACTCCATTTGGATGACCTTGAGATTTCCCCCTCCACTTCCCCATATACCTAGAGTACACGGAGCCTGACAGTCAGTCACTCGGTGGCTGTCGTGGGGTGCGCATCGGTGTCGGCGCTCCGTTGTTAGGTTTTCAAGGTCACAGTAATATCAAATTGTTGGTGTTGTGCTGGTTCAAGGTCACCTGAGGGATAACCGATTGTCCATTTAGGCAGGGTCATGTCAGAAACTCGAGTTTAACTTGGCACTTTTGCCGTTTCTCGTCGAAAATTCGCTCCAAGTGGTCAAGGTCACGGCGACTCGGACTGAAACTCGGAGCGTAGTGCGAGAAACGGCAAAAGTGCCAAAAAATTTTAAGTTTCGGCGTGACCTTGACCTTAGTGGCGTCGGTAACGTCATTTTGATGACGTAAGGGGTGATGACGTCATCAGCACGTCATTTCTGTGACGTCATGGGTGTGACGTCATAGAAATGACGTCATTAGTGATGACGTCATCGATGACGCAATCGATGACGTCATCGATGACGTCATCGGTGAGGTCATTGACCTCGATGACGTCATCCCTCAGGTGACCTTGAACTGGGCCAGCACCAACAATTTGACACTACTTCCCATGATCAACATTATTAATTTGATACCAGTAACTTGGTCAAAACTACAAACAATCCAATTATTCCCAGTTACCTCAGGAGTGACATACAAATTTAAAAATTTATCCGAAATCATAAATGCGAATTGGACAATCAACAATCCAACTTTTGAAGTAACAGCACTTAAGAGAATTGAACACATAACCTTGAAGAATGATGAATTCGAAATTTTTGGAAATACAAAATTGTTATTTTACATAATGTTTGGTTGGACACTAATATTAACAATTATAATATTAGTAATCATTTATTGCGTACATATTCAATCGATCAGGATCAATATGAAACTTCCAGACAAAGATTACAAGAATTAGCAACAAGAACGATCCACTAGAGACACCAGACGGCCACGACCTTGACACACACACGCACACGAGAGGAGCAACGTAAACAAACAGCCGTCAGCAGCATACGACACTGGCGTACAATGCACCACGTCAGCTTAGCGGGGCCCAGCTTAGATGCAGAAAGGCTCCACTCCCGTTGTTGAGGAGCACTCACTATGCTCAACCCAACCTGAAATTGTCTTTGATGAAACTTATTGTTCGGGTGGAACGAACAATTTCCCCGAGTAGGGCCATGTAAAGTATTTGTTCAAATGTAAATTATAATTCTAGTTAGTTAGTGCACAGACCCAGACAACGACAAAGCAAATCACATTTCATAAAAATTAGGTATACTGTTGCTGGGAACCAAAATGGCGGATTACCGCGAACTGTAACAGGAGTGGCACGTGATAAAATGCGCCACGATATAAGTTCAATACCTTCATTCCCACGAGAACGAAATCAGAAACTTGTCAACGCTGCATCACGCCGCCATGATGGTCACTCGTGGGGACAACTTACGGTGACGACATCATCGGCAAATCAAAATAAGGGGCGTGGTCAGAAAATCAACTGATTGGCTAATGTGATGTCTCGTGGGGGATGACAAAATTTTAGGGAAGGGGAAGCGAGAGCCGAGCGGCCGAAAAGGAAGAGAAGAGAACTTTAGTCTGGAAGAAGTTAGGATTTGGAGAGGATCAACCTGCGGGACAAGGTAGTAAGCCACCCCCAGCGTCCGAACCACCTATCTCCAAGACTCCAACATCCATCACCCCGAACAACGAAGACTTACTGAAAACATCAAGCACTTCAACGAAGAAACTCAAAACCGGAGATCAACTCTCATCGTATCTTTGGAGACAAATCTTCCTGCTCTCTCTCAAAATTCGACGGCATCCCACTGCACAACACGGACTTCGGGGACCAAAGAGGACATCACCAGACGGCCCGGAGGACCACCCAGGAGCGGGGGCGGCCAACCAACACCGCATCCACGGACCAGGGTTGCAGCTGTACGACCACACCAGGGGGCCCCATCTTCGAGATCACCGTCCCGGAAGATCATCCCTTGGTGGACAACGTCGCCGCGCCCAGGAAAACACCCGCCGGATGAATAGGGTATGTGCCCTCCAAATTATGAGAAAAGGCCCAAGACAAAGTTAACCAAAGGCAACAGTAAATTAAACACAAAAACTTAATTTCGATTCTATTTAACCCTTGCTAAATATTAAAACAACCAAGAAGATATAATTAGGGTGTAATTAAACTAATTAAATAAAGGAGTTTTAGGGTTTGAACATAGGGAGAAACAGCTCGCGGGATATTCATTTGTAAATATTACTTTTATATAGATAGCTTAGATTAATTCTTGTACAGATCATTTTATTATTAACCTTAGGTCTTTGTTTCCGTAATTATCTAACTAAAGTAAATGTGTCTCATACTGGGTTGGAGGTTCTAAATATTTTGATGAACTTTATTTTTATTGGGAACCTTATTAATATAATTAAATCAATTTATTCGATGGTTATAGTTAGTTACTGATTTTTCAAACGAACGGTTGTAAATATAATCTAAGTAATAAAAAAAAATGATTTAAAGCATAGGACTCTGAACTCCATAGATTACTTGTAAATGTAAATATAATTATAAATATTGTCTTTATGGAATTTCTGGTGACGACTATTTCAACCAAAGTGCTCATTGAGAGACAAAAGGTGTAAAGATTTTCGATAATCCAGTGAAACTACGATTTGTGAATTGAACTATAACAAAGGACTCCAGCGCTTCTGTGAGATTTGGATCATACTGTATTGAATCATTAAAGGGCAATCTCATTTATTAGGTTAAGTTTATGGTGTTTATTAAACATATGTTTTACTTACATTTGTGTTTGTTCAATACCGATCCTTAACCTCTTGCATTAAGCCAAGTGAGTCAAGATTAGTTTACCCTTTATTTATTTATCATTTTAATTCAAATATTAAATTTCAGTAGCCTACACACTTTACAACTGTTATTGTGTTATATAATGTTCCGGGTATGTTATTGTTTTTGTCAAATAATTTTTAACTGTTAGGCCCGAGCCTGTATTTAGCTCAGTAAGCCGGCAGTTGTTTATTTCCTAATTATGTAGGTCTACCATTGTTCATTTGTTATTTTTCTAGAAATTCGGGTGAAGTTTTAGTTAGTATGAATCATGGTAGAAATAAGATCATTCAAATCATGAAACTACATGGTATGTCCAAGTAAAATACTGTAGGCAACCAGAAAGCTAGCCTATATGACAAGGTCTATGGTATTATTTGATTGTTTGCATTGTTTAAGGGCAGAATAAACAATTACTAATTATTTAGTTTTTAACTAAAAAATAACTATAATTGTGATACCTACGTTATTTTTTATATTTAATTTTAGATCCTGAGGCAAAATATGCTATTGTTCTATATATCTAGTGTTGTTAAGTCTGTGGTTTGAATCATTTCTAACAAAATTACAATTTTTTTAAGAAGGTGAAAGACATAAATTCAGGACAACACGATCAATTGCAAACGTTTAAAAAATGTTAGTTTGACGCTGACATTTGATTTCGTATCCTGCTGATTTAAGGGTGAAAGGAAAATTAAATCAAGGGGTTTCTTAGAAGGAATAATGGCATACTTATCTTTTGACAGCCTTTTATTAACATGGGGGGCCTTTATTTCAGTAAGGTGTCCATGAAGAGGGCGTTGACATCCGTAAAGAAATAGGCGTCACGTGAACAACGGGTGCGGCACGGCATTTAAAATAAAATAAATAAATCATGTCTTTATTTCAAGCGATTTTCAGCATCATGCTGCTTTACAAAATAACTCAAGTCAAATTCATATAAATAAATTTAAAACAATTTCGTTAAGAACTGGCCTAGATAAAAATATACAAAAGACAAACCATCTATGAAAATAAATAACTATAAACCTTATTCTAAAAAGATTTTTCTGCGGTGAGACCAAGACCACTTATCCTAGAGGTTAGGTTGTTGTACATTACAGGAGCAAAATAAACCAAACCTTTTCCTGTCGACCTCTTTGCGCACGCGAGGCACCCCCAACATTCCGTCCTGTCGAGTGCTGCGAGACCGCAACTCAGCTCGGGTTTTCAATTTATTTTTTAAATAATGAGGTTCACCCTGAGTCATGACCTTGTGAACAAGGCACGAAGTACGGAGGGCACAGAGGTCAGTCATAGGCAAGAAGCCCAATGACCTCCTCGCATCTGAAATGTGATCATATTTCCAACACGTTCGCTACCACAATGTTAAAAAAAATCGTAACCACAGCCCGCCGCCGCAATTTTGCGGCGGGCGAGTTCTACTGAGAGCCCACCGCCGCATATCTGCGGCGGCTGGGCTCATTAAAATAGACTGCCACCGCATATCTGCGGCGATGGTTCCATGATACTAAATACGAAATTTCTTCAGTGCGGTCTATTTTAATGGTCAGACAGTTTAGGCGCGGTCTACGAGATAGTCCGCTGCATATGTGCGGCGCTTGGTCTGTGGCTAAAACGATCACTGACGTCACTAAAGTGTTTACGTACATTTTTATTTAATTTATTTTTGAAAGTAACATTTTTTAACGTATTTGATATATCTTTACACAAATATTCATCAAATCTCTTATATGGCACGTTGAAAAAAGTTAATTGTGTAAGAAAAATGTATAAACATTTGCATTTTGTAAACTTGTAAAAGATCATAATTATACTACGTAAATGCTCTTTTTGTAAACTAAATATTTCAATACAATGTTTTTATGTATAAGCAGTATTTTATTTTTCGCTTTTCAAAGGTTATGACTAAAAATAAGGTTATATTAGTGTCGACGCTAACATGCGTCACTTAGTCTCTGACTATGCGCCACAAATGTGCGGTGCTCAAAAAATTACTAAAAATGAAGAGAAAATTGTATATATTTTTTTATTTAATGAAATTAAGATATTTTGAAGTGTGAAAACTAATTTTGGACGGTTTATATTCGTGGTCTGTGGCATAAGTCACAACCACTAGGGCCGGTCTACAGGGAAGTCCATGATTATTTTGGTGGGCTGTGGGATTGAACTGACCGCCGCATATATGCGGCGGCTGGTAGCGAACGTGTTAAACCACATACATATCTCACACACATGTTCTGAACTCTCTGCATTTTCTCCATGTCTCCTGTCGAGATGGCATTGCCGTAGACAGGTAGGCAATATTCCAGCACAGAGAGCACAAGGGCCTGAACAAGGTGAAGTTTTGTTGCCGATGGCAATAGAAGGAGATATAAGCAGTTACTGACAATCGTCACGGCAAATTACAAAAGTGAATTTTATGGGAGTGTACTAGGTCAGTACGGTACTGCACAAACACTCCCTGACAATCTGCACCTTCCGCTGCCTTGCAAAAAGTTGGGCGAGCGAATTTTAAGAAGTTTTCAAGCTGCCGTTCTGGCTATACGGCCACCTCCAGTGCGCGTATCCTCCGGTCGGCAATACGGGATTGCCGTTCTTAGATGAAAACGACTTTACAAAGATGGGTATATTTAAGTTGATAGTTTTAATGGATAATATCACAAGTTGAACATTATGAGGCATTTAGAGTACTTGAATCCTCTCGGAATAATAGGCCTACAAACATGGAAGTATTATTTTATCTTATTCTTTCTCTTGAAAAAATTGACTTATGACCATAATTTTTTTGGCCACATGATGTTACTTATCTAACTCTTCTTTGATAATCTCTTTTGATGGAGCATGCGAATGATCAGGACGACGTAAAGAAGGATATCCGCCAGTGTTGTGCCCTACCGCCCACCGTACCTAACCGCCCCAATGAGCACGTAACTTTAACAGAAGTAGTGTAGGAACTTCTTGGCACATTTTTATCTAAAGGAGCCGCCTACATCCAAATTAAGGTACCGTCCATCTAGGAGGGTGCTCAAGTCTTTTAAGGGGGGGAAGGTCTTTCGCGTATCTAAACGAGAGTTTGAAAATCAGACAATACACTTGATCTGCACTCTTGCCTCATCAAGATAAATAATTTGATGAAAAATAATCCTTTTAACTATCAAACTGCTGTTTTTTCTTTTCATTTGGTTTTTCAAGCAGCAGCTATTCTTTGTCTTTCGCTTCCCGGTCCCGCCCCCGGGAGCGGAGTTTAGCGCACTTAGCGCCCTGTGCAAACGCACGGGCCACGAGCCGCTACTGTAAAAAGTTGTCTCATTACGACAGAGGACAGTACCCACATAAGTTTTCAAGATAACTGAAGACATGAAAGAAAAGATAAATTATGACAAGCTATTCACCCTCGTCGATATCGGTTTTCAATTTGTGGTTTTGTAAATACATGATATGATGTCCAAACATAAACAACAAACCTTTCTTGTTTTCAATGTACAATAGGCTACATGTTTAAAACACGGGATGTACAAATTAGAGACAGTTTTATAATCATGTGATCGCTTCAATGATTTACGTTTATATTAGTATAAGTCACGCCACATAAGTTGACGAATGGCCAAAAACAGCTAGGTAGGGCGAGGGGAGGAGAGGGGGTACTTTTCCAAAAACATTGAGCTTACATTACATGCAAATTTTTATAGAACAGCTGATTATCCGATCATTTTAACTGAATAGTAGTGAAAATTCATTCGTCAAGTTACGTGGCGAGGGTTATAACCGGCGTTCAATGTGGCAACACCGCGCTTAATTCCTATTGGTTACAGCTCAACGGACTTCTCTCGTGACGGATAGTATAATGATTGTAACTGACAGGTGAGCCCAAAAGAAATACCCCCGTCGCAGCAGACCTGCGTACTCAGCGAATTTCCAATGGAATTTCAGATTATTTACTTTCCCCATAAAACACCATAGGATCGAGTATCTAGGTTTTCTGCCATTGGGTGTTGTTAGAAAATCTAAGTTTATCAATAATTGGTGAATGTAAACACAAAATTGTATCAAACTCTGGCAATTTTTTTATTTTCCCCATAAACCCCATGGGGGTGAGTATGTAGGTTTGCCGCCATATGGGTTTTGTAAGCAAGTATAAGTTAAACCTTATATAGATAATGTACATACGAAATTTGATTAAGTTATGTCAATAAATAAGCAAGATAGAGGGTTTTCTTGATTTCCCATAAGAATAACATGGAAAACACATTTTTGGATTTGCCCCGTAACCAGTTATGTTATGATAAAAATTCAAAATACCAAATTGTTTGTTTTTTTAAGCTCTTTTAAATGGTTTCAGTTAAAATTGATGAATTTTAAAAATTAAGGTCCAAAAATGCCAAAAACCCATTTTTGACCCCTTTGAAACCCCATAAAACCCCGTTCCCATAACCCGACAATGCTGGTTCGCGAACTCATGAAAATAGACCTGGTCTTACACCTCCATACCAAATTTCATCAAAATCGGAGGTCCCCTTCAAAAGTTATCAGTACCACGGACACATATATATATAGATATATATATAGATATATATATAGATATATATATACATATATATGAAAATGAACGAATGGTGTTTTTGGCTTCTGGGGACCTCAAAATGAAAAAGTAAAGTGGTCCCGGGCTTAGGTCTTACCATGGCTACTACCGTAATAGCGTATTCCCTATAGGGAAATTCGCTAAAAAAACCGTAAAACTATGAATGATGCCAGATGACGGCATAAAAAAGTAGGCAAATGTCTGTAGTAACGATGTAAACAAACAGTCCACGACGATAGTGGTTATTATTTAAACGCACAGTAACTGTGGGAAATACATGTCAAATTAATATAAAAAATAGTCCATATCTTGGTAGAGTGTTAGTTTTGGTAGTTTTAAGATATTTATGTTCTTATATTAATTTCAAGGATTAATCAAATGATTAAGAGTGTAATGAAATTGTTAGTAGGTGCTTTGATTTATTTGTGTCTCAATACATTTGAGTTTTATTTTATTTCTAAAAATTTATTTAAATTTATGTTCCCCTATGGTATCTAGTGCGGTTATTACAATACAGCAGAATACGCGTAGGCCTATTCCTAGTTCATTTAAAACAAAAATGACTCCACCATTGTGTAAAGTGTAATTTAGACAAAATTAAATCTAGATCCCTAATAGTTACCTCTAACGACAAGCAGAGGATCTCGATATCCGTTCTTACCCACTACCCCATACCAATTCTAGTAATAACCACATAATTGTAAATTAAATTACAATATTACATTGATAAATGAGAGAGAGGCAGAAAAATGCACTACGCACACAGGTGGCCAGCCTGTAGTGTGGGACTCCCCTAAAAACGGGGTTACAAACTAAAAAACCTCCTCTACTCTTTAGGAATCTGACCTGGAATTGTTTGTAACATTACGTCAGGCTAGGCCTAAATTTGGCTTACGCCCGTGGGGCTCGCTCCTTATCCAGCCGCTCGATCAAGGGATCTGGGCCACTTCGCGGTCCAGATCGTTTTTCTTTTCCAGGAGGATGTCCCGAACGAACTGTGACAAACAATTACAGTTGCCCTCATCCTCCAAAATCTTTTGGCAGACCGAGTCCACCAAAAATGCACCAAAGATTTCTGTGGCCTCCAGGCGGGCCCCTTCCCAACGGGGACAGCGGAAGAATGTGTGTTCCGTATCGTCGGGAACACCCGGGCAATAAATGCAGTCCGGTGAACCGGTCTTTCCCATCAGGTACAGGTACGACCGAAATAGCCGTGACCTATCAAAAATTGGGTCAGGTAGTAGTTCACCTCCCCATGCCGCCGTTCCACCCATGGTTGGACCTGCTTGATAAGTCGCGCAGTCCATTGTCCTCGGGTGGCGTGCTCCCAGCTGTGTTTCCACTGCTGGAAGGTTCGGGAGCGCTCTTCTGTTCTTGCCGTGTCCTTGCCGATCTCGCCTTGTCTCTGATAAATCGCTTTCCTCTCCCCTGCCAAGAGCTTGACAGGGATGACTCCGGCGACCACCAGGACGGCAGGCTCGGACACTGTCCGGTAGGCGGAACACACCCGGAGCGCAGCTTAACGCTGAACCCGGGCTAGTCGCAACCTGTAGCACTCCTTATCTAGAGCGCCTGCCCACACCTCTGTCCCGTAAAGGAGCACGGACTGGACCGCGGACATCAACAGACGTCTTCTGCTGGATCGGGGAACCCCGACATTGGCCATCAGCCTACTAAGGTAAGCCACTACCTTAGCGGCCTTGTCCGCCGTACGGAAAATCTGATCCCTCAAGCTTAACTTGGTGTCCACCATAACCCCGAAGTATTTGGCGGCACGAGTTGTTGTGACCACCTCCCTTCCAACTTGGAGTGGGACGACGGTGTCGATCCTCTTCTTCGTGAGGATCATAATATCTGTCTTACTGAGAGCAAGCGAGAGACCGTGATCTGACATCCAGGTGTTGACCACACGCATGGCTCGGTTCAACTTTAGTTGGGCCAGCTCAACGTTGCGTGCAGCAATGAGAGCTGCGACGTCATCGGCGTACCCAACCAAAGTGGTTTCAGTAGATATAGAATGGGCATTCTGAAACACCCTCGTAGTTTTTTTGATGACTTTTTGCTTCATATGACCACTTTTTTTGCTTCATATGACCACTTTTTTTGCTTTGTATGACCGCTTTTTGCTTCAAATGACCACTTTTGCTTCAAATGACCACTTTTTGCTTCAAATGACCACTTTTGCTTCAAATGACCACTTTTGGCTTCAAATGACCACTTTTTTGCTTCAAATGACCACTTTTTGAATATAATCCAGGGAACACTCGTAGTTTTTTTTGAGCGCCTTCAGCTTCAAATTGACTGGTTTTTGACCGGATTTTGGCCGGTTTTGGTCAAATATCAGCCCATTTCGGCCCATTTTAGGGCATTTTTCAGGATTTTCAGATACTGATTTCAAGGAGCACTTACAATTTAATCCAGTTGTTCATTTGATTAGGGGTCCTTTTTTTTACCCCCTTCAGCTTCAAATTGACTGGTTTTTACCGGATTTTGATTGGTTTTGGCCAAATATCAGCCCATTTCAGGGCATTTTTCAGGATTTCAGACAGTGATTTCAAGGAGCATTTTGAATTTAATCCAGGGAACTATGAGATGCACTCTTAAGTTAACTATAGTTTTTAAATGAAGTTACCCACTCCCCTTGTGGTGAATCTAATCCAGAAATTAATCCAAGGAAGTGTGAGAACTCCTAAGTTAACCCTATGTAAATGAAAAGATACCGGTTTTCGGTGATTTTGGCCTACTTTTTTGTCAACTTTCCAACATTTTTCAGGATTTCCGATCCATAAAAATTGATATTGAAAGGCGAATTGCCCAACATCCCAGCCCCATATAAAATTACTTTAATTGCAATTTTACCTTCAAAGACACATTTTTAGGACAAAATTCTCCAATTTTTAACCGAGTTTAACCTTTTAAGATCTAATCCCTAAGGCCCAGACAAGCCCTAAAACCTAGCAGCTAAGGCTTTAACCTATCAATAAGCCCAATTAACCATTAGCTTAGACCTAATGTGTTGGACCTAAGATCTAAACCTAAAGCCTTGCACCTGAGTCCAAAGCCCTAAAACATAGCAGCTAAGGCTTAAACCTGTGAATAGGGCCTATTAGCCAACAGCCTAAACCTAATGTGTTGGCACTAAGATGTAAACCTAAGGCCTTGCACCTGAGTCCAAAGCCCTAAAAGCTAGCAGCTAAGGATTTGACCCTGTGAATAGGGCCTATTATCCATCAGCGTAGGCCTAATGTGCTGGACCTAAGATCTAAACCTAAGCCCTTGTACCTGAGTCCAAAACCATAAAACCTAGCAGCTAAGGATTTGACCTGTGAATAGGGCCTATTAGCCAACAGCCTAAACCTAATGTTTTGGCACTAAGATGTAAACCTAAGGCCTTGCACCTGAGTCCAAAGCCCTAAAAGCTAGCAGCTAAGGATTTGACCCTGTGAATAGGGCCTATTATCCATCAGCGTAGGCCTAATGTGCTGGACCTAAGATCTAAACCTAAGCCCTTGCACCTGAGTCCAAAACCCTAAAACCTAGCAGCTAAGGCTTTGACCTGTGAATAGGGCCTATTAGCCAACAGCCTAAACCTAATGTGATGGCACTAAAGTGTAAGACTAAGGCCTTGCACCTGAGTCCAAAGCCCTAAAAGCTAGCAGCTATGGCTTTGACCTGTGAATAGGGCCTAATGTGTTGGACATAAGATCTAAGCCTAAGGCCTTACACATGGTTCCTAAGATGAAATGCCTTGGACTTAGGTCCTAAAACCTAGCAGCTAAGGCTTTGACCTGTGAATAGGACCTATTTGCGTTTAGCTTAGACCTAATGTGTTGGACCTAAAATCTAAACCTCAGGCCTTGCACCTGAGTCCATAACCCTAAAACCTAGCAGCTAAGGATTTGACCTGTGAATAGGGTCTATTAGCCAACAGCCTAAACCTAAGGCCTTGCACCTGAGTCCAAAGCCCTAAAAGCTAGCAGCTAAGGATTTGACCTGTGAATAGGGCCTATTAACCACCAGCTTAGATCTAATGTGTTGAACCTAAGTTCTAAACCTATAAGGCCTTACACCTGAGTCCAAAAGCCTAAAACTTAGCAGCTAAGGCTTTGACCTGTGAATAGGGCCTATTAGCCAACAACCTAAACCTAATGTGTTGGCACTAAGATGTAAACGTAAGGCCTTGCACCTGAGTCCAAAGCCTTAAAACCTAGCAGCTAAGGCTTTAACCTGTGAATAGGGCCTATTATCCATCAGCGTAGGCCTAATGTGCTGGACCTAAGATCTAAACCTAAGCCCTTGCACCTGAGTCCAAAACCCTAAAACCTAGCAGCTAACAATTTGACCTGTGAATAGGGCCTATTAGCCAACAGCCTAAACCTAATGTGTTGGCACTAAGATGTAAACCTAAGGCCTTGCACCTGAGTCCAAAGCCCTAAAAGCTAGCAGCTAAGGCTTTGACCTGTGAATAGGGCCTATTATCTATCAGCTTAGGCCTAATGTGTTGGACATAAGATCTAAGCCTAAGGTCTTACACATGGTTCCTAAGATGAAATGCCATAGACTTAGGTCCTAAAACCTAGCAGCTAAGGCTTTGACCTGTGAATAGGACCTATTTGCGTTTAGCTTAGATCTAATGTGTTGGACCTAAAATCTAAACTTCAGGCCTTGCACCTGAGTCCAAAGCCCAAAAACATAGCAGCTAAGGCTTAAACCTGTGAATAGGGCCGATTAGCCACCAGCTTAGACCTAATGTGTTGGACCTAAGATCTAAACCTAAGGCCTTGCACCTGAGTCCAAAGCCCTAAAACATGGCAGCCAAGGCTTAAACCTGTGAATAGGGCCGATTAGCCACCAGCTTAGACCTAATGTCTTGGACCTAAGATCTAAACCTAAGGCCTTGCACCTGAGTCCAAAGCCCTAAAACCTAGCAGCTAAGGCTTTGACCTGTGAATAGGACCTATAACCATTAGCTTAGACCTAATGTGTTGTACCTAAGATCTAAATCTAAGGCCTTACAGCTGCGTCCAAAGCCCTAAAACCTAGCAGCTAAGGCTTTGACCTGTAAATAGGGCCTATTAGCCACCAGCTGAGACCTAATGAGTTGCACCTAAGATCTAAACCTTAGGCCTTACATATGAGTCCAAAGCCCTAAAACCTAGCAGCTAAGGCTTTGACCTGTGGGTATCGCCTATTAGCCACCGGCTTAGACGTAATGTGCTGAACCTAAGATCTAAACCTAAGCCCTTGCACCTGAGTCCAAAACCCTAAAACCTAGCAGCTAAGGATTTGACCTGTGAATAGGGCCTATTAGCCAACAGCCTAAACCTAATGTGTTGGCACTAAGATGTAAACCTAAGGCCTTGCACCTGAGTCCCAAGCCCTAAAAGCTAGCAGCTAAGGATTTGACCCTGTGAATAAGGCCTATTATCCATCAGCGTAGGCCTAATGTGCTGGACATAAGATCTAAGCCTAAGGCCTTACAAATGGTTCCTAAGATGAAATGCCTTAGACTTAGGTCCTAAAACCTAGCAGCTAAGGCTTTGACCTGTGAATAGGACCTATTTGCGTTTAGCTTAGATCTAATGTGTTGGACCTAAAATCTAAACCTCAGGCCTTGCACCTGAGTCCAAAGCCCTAAAAGCTAGCAGCTAAGGATTTGACCCGTGAATAGGGCCTATTATCCATCAGCGTAGGCCTAATGTGCTGAACCTAAGATCTAAACCTAAGCCCTTGCACCTGAGTCCAAAACCCTAAAACCTAGCAGCTAAGGATTTGACCTGTGAATAGGGCCTATTAGCCAACAGCCTAAACCTAATGTGTTGGCACTAAGATGTAAACCTAAGGCCTTGCACCTGAGTCCCAAGCCCTAAAAGCTAGCAGCTAAGGATTTGACCCTGTGAATAAGGCCTATTATCCATCAGCGTAGGCCTAATGTGCTGGACATAAGATCTAAGCCTAAGGCCTTACAAATGGTTCCTAAGATGAAATGCCTTAGACTTAGGTCCTAAAACCTAGCAGCTAAGGCTTTGACCTGTGAATAGGACCTATTTGCGTTTAGCTTAGATCTAATGTGTTGGACCTAAAATCTAAACCTCAGGCCTTGCACCTGAGTCCAAAGCCCTAAAAGCTAGCAGCTAAGGATTTGACCCGTGAATAGGGCCTATTATCCATCAGCGTAGGCCTAATGTGCTGGACCTAAGATCTAAACCTAAGCCCTTGCACCTGAGTCCAAAACCCTAAAACCTAGCAGCTAAGGCTTTGACCTGTGAATAGGGCCTATTAGCCAACAGCCTAAACCTAATGTGATGGCACTAAAGTGTAAGACTAAGGCCTTGCACCTGAGTCCAAAGCCCTAAAAGCTAGCAGCTATGGCTTTGACCTGTGAATAGGGCCTAATGTGTTGGACATAAGATCTAAGCCTAAGGCCTTACACATGGTTCCTAAGATGAAATGCCTTGGACTTAGGTCCTAAAACCTAGCAGCTAAGGCTTTGACCTGTGAATAGGACCTATTTGCGTTTAGCTTAGACCTAATGTGTTGGACCTAAAATCTAAACCTCAGGCCTTGCACCTGAGTCCATAACCCTAAAACCTAGCAGCTAAGGATTTGACCTGTGAATAGGGTCTATTAGCCAACAGCCTAAACCTAAGGCCTTGCACCTGAGTCCAAAGCCCTAAAAGCTAGCAGCTAAGGATTTGACCTGTGAATAGGGCCTATTAACCACCAGCTTAGATCTAATGTGTTGAACCTAAGTTCTAAACCTATAAGGCCTTACACCTGAGTCCAAAAGCCTAAAACTTAGCAGCTAAGGCTTTGACCTGTGAATAGGGCCTATTAAACAACAACCTAAACCTAATGTGTTGGCACTAAGATGTAAACGTAAGGCTTTGCACCTGAGTCCAAAGCCTTAAAACCTAGCAGCTAAGGCTTTAACCTGTGAATAGGGCCTATTATCCATCAGCGTAGGCCTAATGTGCTGGACCTAAGATCTAAACCTAAGCCCTTGCACCTGAGTCCAAAACCCTAAAACCTAGCAGCTAACAATTTGACCTGTGAATAGGGCCTATTAGCCAACAGCCTAAACCTAATGTGTTGGCACTAAGATGTAAACCTAAGGCCTTGCACCTGAGTCCAAAGCCCTAAAAGCTAGCAGCTAAGGCTTTGACCTGTGAATAGGGCCTATTATCTATCAGCTTAGGCCTAATGTGTTGGACATAAGATCTAAGCCTAAGGTCTTACACATGGTTCCTAAGATGAAATGCCATAGACTTAGGTCCTAAAACCTAGCAGCTAAGGCTTTGACCTGTGAATAGGACCTATTTGCGTTTAGCTTAGATCTAATGTGTTGGACCTAAAATCTAAAATTCAGGCCTTGCACCTGAGTCCAAAGCCCAAAAACATAGCAGCTAAGGCTTAAACCTGTGAATAGGGCCGATTAGCCACCAGCTTAGACCTAATGTGTTGGACCTAAGATCTAAACCTAAGGCCTTGCACCTGAGTCCAAAGCCCTAAAACCTAGCAGCTAAGGCTTTGACCTGTGAATAGGACCTATAACCATTAGCTTAGACCTAATGTGTTGTACTAAGATCTAAATCTAAGGCCTTACAGCTGCGTCCAAAGCCCTAAAACCTAGCAGCTAAGGCTTTGACCTGTAAATAGGGCCTATTAGCCACCAGCTGAGACCTAATGAGTTGCACCTAAGATCTAAACCTTAGGCCTTACATATGAGTCCAAAGCCCTAAAACCTAGCAGCTAAGGCTTTGACCTGTGGGTATCGCCTATTAGCCACCGGCTTAGACGTAATGTGCTGAACCTAAGATCTAAACCTAAGCCCTTGCACCTGAGTCCAAAACCCTAAAACCTAGCAGCTAAGGATTTGACCTGTGAATAGGGCCTATTAGCCAACAGCCTAAACCTAATGTGTTGGCACTAAGATGTAAACCTAAGGCCTTGCACCTGAGTCCCAAGCCCTAAAAGCTAGCAGCTAAGGATTTGACCCTGTGAATAGGGCCTATTATCCATCAGCGTAGGCCTAATGTGCTGGACATAAGATCTAAGCCTAAGGCCCTTACAAATGGTTCCTAAGATGAAATGCCTTAGACTTAGGTCCTAAAACCTAGCAGCTAAGGCTTTGACCTGTGAATAGGACCTATTTGCGTTTAGCTTAGATCTAATGTGTTGGACCTAAAATCTAAACTTCAGGCCTTGCACCTGAGTCCAAAGCCCAAAAACATAGCAGCTAAGGCTTAAACCTGTGAATAGGGCCGATTAGCCACCAGCTTAGACCTAATGTGTTGGACCTAAGATCTAAACCTAAGGCCTTGCACCTGAGTCCAAAGCCCTAAAACATAGCAGCCAAGGCTTAAACCTGTGAATAGGGCCGATTAGCCACCAGCTTAGACCTAATGTCTTGGACCTAAGATCTAAACCTAAGGCCTTGCACCTGAGTCCAAAGCCCTAAAACCTAGCAGCTAAGGCTTTGACCTGTGAATAGGACCTATAACCATTAGCTTAGACCTAATGTGTTGTACCTAAGATCTAAATCTAAGGCCTTACAGCTGCGTCCAAAGCCCTAAAACCTAGCAGCTAAGGCTTTGACCTGTAAATAGGGCCTATTAGCCACCAGCTGAGACCTAATGAGTTGCACCTAAGATCTAAACCTTAGGCCTTACATATGAGTCCAAAGCCCTAAAACCTAGCAGCTAAGGCTTTGACCTGTAGGTATCGCCTATTAGCCACCGGCTTAGACGTAATGTGCTGAACCTAAGATCTAAACCTAAGCCCTTGCACCTGAGTCCAAAACCCTAAAACCTAGCAGCTAAGGATTTGACCTGTGAATAGGGCCTATTAGCCAACAGCCTAAACCTAATGAGTTGGCACTAAGATGTAAACCTAAGGCCTTGCACCTGAGTCCCAAGCCCTAAAAGCTAGCAGCTAAGGATTTGACCCTGTGAATAGGGCCTATTATCCATCAGCGTAGGCCTAATGTGCTGGACATAAGATCTAAGCCTAAGGCCTTACAAATGGTTCCTAAGATGAAATGCCTTAGACTTAGGTCCTAAAACCTAGCAGCTAAGGCTTTGACCTGTGAATAGGACCTATTTGCGTTTAGCTTAGATCTAATGTGTTGGACCTAAAATCTAAACCTCAGGCCTTGCACCTGAGTCCAAAGCCCTAAAAGCTAGCAGCTAAGGATTTGACCCGTGAATAGGGCCTATTATCCATCAGCGTAGGCCTAATGTGCTGGACCTAAGATCTAAACCTAAGCCCTTGCCCCTGAGTCCAAAACCCTAAAACTTAGCAGCTAAGGATTTGACCTGTGAATAGTACCTATTAGCAAACAGCCTAAACCTAATGTGTTGGAACTAAGATGTAAACCTAAGCCCTTGCACCTGAGTCCAAAACCCTAAAACCTAGCAGCTAAGGATTTGACCTGTGAATAGGGCCTATTATCCATCAGCGTAGGCCTAATGTGCTGGACCTAAGATCTAAACCTAAGCCCTTGCACCTGAGTCCAAAACCCTAAAACCTAGCAGCTAAGGCTTTGACCTGTGAATAGGACCTATTAGGTAACAGCATAGACCTAATGTTTTGGGGCTAAGATGTAAACCTAAGGCCTTGCACCTGAGCCCTAAAACCTAGCAGCTAAGGCTTTAACCTGTGAATAGGACCTATTACCCAACAGCTTAGACCTAATGTGTTGAACCTAAAGTCTAAACCTAAGGCCTTGCAACTGAGTAAAAAGCTAATAAACCTAGTGGCCAAAGCTTTGACCTGTGTATAAGACCTATCAGCCCCCAGCCAGGACCTAATGTGTTGGGACTAAGATGTAAACATAAGGCCTGACACCTTAGTACAAAGCCATAAAACCTTAAGATCGAAAAACTTACAATGGGGCCGCGATTCACAGCCCCCCATGTATTGAGCAAACATTAGGCAACGAGGTCTTTTTTCTTTGATTATGAAATAATGACCAGAAATGGTTATCAGATTCAAATTGGAGTATTTTAAGACCAACCTCCATCCATCTTACTCAAGACCTAAGGTCCTAACGCATGGACTTGACCGAAGACCTAAAGCTAAACACCGTAGTCTAGGCTTTAAGGTTTTTAAAAAGACCGAGGCCATAGAGTTAAGACCTGAACACTTACAAGGGGTCGCGATTCACGACCCCCCCTGAAAAGACACTGTGGTCTAAACCTAATAATAGGTTCTTAGACCAAAGACCTAAGGCCCTACACCAGGGTCTAGAACCAAGATCTAAGGTCCGTGGTCTAGGCTTTTACGTTTTTATACCCAAGTCCTAAGGCCCTACAAAAGGGTCTAGAACCAAGACCTAAGGTCCGTGGTCTAGGCTTTTAGGTTCTTATACCCAAGTCCTAAGGCCCTACACCAGGGTCTAAAACCAAGATCTAAGGTCCGTGGTCTAGGCTTTTAGGTTCTTATACCCAAGTCCTACTACACCAGGGTCTAGAACCAAGATCTAAGGTCCGTGGTCAAGGCTTTTAGGTTCTTATACTCAAGTCCTAAGGCCCTAAACCAGGGTCTAGAACCAAGATCTAAGGACCGTGGTCTAGGCTTTTAGGTGCTTATACCCAAGACCTAAGGCCCTACACCATAGGCTAGAACCAAGACCTAAGGTCCTTTGATTAGGCCTTTAGGTTCTTAGACCCAAGTCCTAAGACCCGTGGACTAGGCCTTTAGGTTCATAGACCCAAGACCTAAGCTCTTAGACTTAAGACCTAAAGCCATATACCGCGGGTTAGGGTTTTAAGCTCTGAGACCCAAGACCTAAGGCCTTGCACCGTTTTCTAGGCTTTTAAGTACTTAGACCCAAGGCCTAAGGCCCTACACCGTGGTCTAGTTTTTTAAGCTCTTAGACCCAAGACTTAGGGCCATACACCACGGTCTAGGCTTTTAAGCTCTTAGACCCAAGACCTAAGGCCATACACCCTGGTTTAGGCTTTTAAGTATTTAGACCCAAGGCCTAAGGCCCTACACCGTGGTCTAGGCTTTTAAGAACTTAGACTCAAGACCTAAGGCCATAAAGTAAAGACCTTAAACATTTGACCTAAGATCTAAAACTTTAACATAAGTCTTAAGCCCTAAGACCCTACCCCATGGGCTAGTACTGGTCCTACACCATAAGAGACCGTGTAAAATGGCGTGCATAAAGCCAATCACATGGATTATTTGAAAGCCCAGCGCACATGAACACCTGTGTTTGCTGTTGGGCGTTTTTATGATTTGCGCTTTCGGACGTTTTGCAAACTCGACCTGCATATTGCAAATCGATGTGTAGACGATGCCCTTTAGTAATTAACGTCTGCGAACGTTTTCAAAATCGATGTGTAGACGATGCCTTTTAATAATTAACGTCTGCAAACGTTTTTTAGAATCGATGCCCAGACGCTGTTTAAAATAATCGACGTGTACGATCGTTTTTTAAAATCGATGTGTACACGATGTTTTTTTTTAAATTTACGTCTGCGATCGTAATTTCCGCGTCGAGTTTGCAAAACGCCCGAAAGCACAAATCATAAAAACACCCAACAGCAAACACAGGTGTTCATGTGCGCTGGGCTTTCAAATAATCCATGTGATTGGCTTTATGCACGCCATTTTACACGGTCTCTTATGGTGTAGGACCAGTACTAGCCCATGGGGTAGGGTCTTAGGGCTTAAGACTTATGTTAAAGTTTTAGATCTTAGGTCAAATGTTTAAGGTCATATACATACTGGTCCATGGTATAATGCCTTAAATGCTTGGGATTGGGGTTGGTCTAAATTATGAGGCCTTAGATACTCATTTAAATTCCTTTTGCCCTAGATCTAAAGCAATAAGTCTAAGCCCTTATGTCCTAGGGTATCGGTCTAAGGTCCTTGGTTTTAGGAATAAGACCATGGGTTTTCGTTCTAAGTTATGGTGTAAAAGCATAAACTTTCTCTTTTTCGAGACGAAACAGTAATAACTGCACACAGTTATCAAAGGCCAACCTTCGCCCAGCTATAGATGAAACAACCACAACTGCACACGGTTTTAAACGAGTACAAAACCTCGGGATGTGGCCTTAGGTCCAGGTTGTAGTCCATGGGTATAGGGTCTTAGGTCTAGGGTCTAAGAACTTAAAGGCTGACTTTCTTCTAAGTATAGACAAATTAACCACTGCACACGGCTTAAGAAGGAATACTAGACCATGATGTAAGGCCTTTGGTCTTAGGGTCTAAGAACTTAGGACTTACCTTTAGCTATAGATGAAACAACCACAACTGCAAAACGGTTTATGCCGAGTACTAGACCATGGTGTAAGGCCTTTGGTCTTAGGGTCTAAGAACTTAGGACTTTCCTCTAGCTATAGATGAAACAACCACAACTGCAATGGCTTATGCCGAGTACTAGACCGTGGTATAAGGCCTTTGGTCTTAGGGTCTAAGAACTTAGGACTTACCTTTAGCTATAGATGAAACAACCACAACTGCAAAACGGTTTATGCCGAGTACTAGACCATGGTGTAAGGCCTTTGGTCTTAGGGTCTAAGAACTTAGGACTTACCTTTAGCTATAGATGAAACAACCACAACTGCAAAACGGTTTATGCCGAGTACTAGACCATGGTGTAAGGCCTTTGGTCTTAGGGTCTAAGAACTTAGGACTTTCCTCTAGCTATAGATGAAACAACCACAACTGCAATGGCTTATGCCGAGTACTAGACAGTGGTATAAGGCCTTTGGTCTTAGGTTCTAAGAACTTAGAGACTTACCTCTAGAAATAGATGAAACAACCACAACTGCAAACGGTTTATGCCGAGTACTAGACCATAGTGTAAGGTCTTTGGTCTTAGGGTCTAGATCATGGTGAAGGACCTTAGCTCTTGGGTCTTCGTGTAGGGCCTTAAGTATTGGGTCTAGACCACGGTGTCTTTTCGGGGATCGTGAGTTGCGATTAACTTGTAAGTTTTCAAGTCTTAACCCTATGGTTTTAGGTCTTGGGTCTAAGAGCTTTAAAGCCTAGCCCACGGTGTAGGGCCTTAGGTCTTGGGTATAAGTACTTAACAGCCTAGACCACGGTGTATGGCCTTAGGTCTTGAGTCTGAGACCTTAAAAGCCTAGAAAACGGTGTATGGCCTTAGGTCTTGAGTCTAAGAGCTTAAAAGCCTAGAAAACGGTATATGGCCTTAGGTCTTGGGTATAAGTACTTAAAAGCCTAGACCAGGGTGTATGGCCTTAGGTCTTAAGTCTAGCCCATGCGGACCGCCTTAGGCATTGAGTTTAAGTGCTTAAAAGCCTAGCCCATGGTTTATGGCTTTAGGTCTTGGAGTAAGTACTTAAAAGCCTAGACCAGTGTGTATGCCCTTGGGTCTTGAGTCTAACCCATGCGGACCACCTTAGGGCTTGAGTCTAAGAGCTTAAAAGCCTAGACCACGGTGTAGGGCCTTAGGTCTTAGGTATAAGAGCTTAAAAGCCTAGATCACGGTGTATGGACTTAGGTCTTGGTGTCTAAGTACTTAAAAGTCTAGACCACAGTGTATAGCCCTAAGTCTTGGGTCTAAGTACTTAAAAGTCTAGACCACGGTGTAAGGCCTTAGGTCCTGGGTCCACAGTGTCTGTTCAGGGGTCGTGAATCACGACTCCCTTGTAAGTTTTCAGGTCTTTACTTTATGGCCTTAGGTCTTGAGTCTAAGTTCTTAAAAGCCTAGACCACGGTGTAGGGCCTTAGGCCTTGGGTCTAAATACTTAAAAGCCTAAACCGGGTGTATGGCCTTAGGTCTTGGGTCTAAGAGCTTAAAAGCCTAGACCGTGGTGTATGGCCTAAGTCTTGGGTCTAAGAGCTTAAAAACTAGACCACGGTGTAGGGCCTTAGGCCTTGGGTCTAAGTACTTAAAAGCCTAGAAAACGGTGCAAGGCCTTAGGTCTTGGGTCTCAGAGCTTAAAACCCTAACCCGCGGTATATGGCTTTAGGTCTTGAGTCTAAGAGCTTAGGTCTTGGGTCTATGAACCTAAAGGCCTAGTCCACGGGTCTTAGGACTTGGGTCTAAGAACCTAAAGGCCTAATCAAAGGACCTTAGGTCTTGGTTCTAGCCTATGGTGTAGGGCCTTAGGTCTTGGGTATAAGCACCTAAAAGCCTAGACCACGGTCCTTAGATCTTGGTTCTAGACCCTGGTTTAGGGCCTTAGGACTTGAGTATAAAGAACCTAATAGCCTTGACCACGGACCTTAGATCTTGGTTCTAGACCCTGGTGTAGTAGGTCTTGGGTATAAGAACCTAAAAGCCTAGACCACGGACCTTAGATCTTGGTTTTAGACCCTGGTGTAGGGCCTTAGGACTTGGTTATGAGAACCTAAAAGCCTAGACCACGGACCTTAGGTCTTGGTTCTAGACCCTTTTGTAGGGCCTTAGGACTTGGGTATAAAAACGTAAAAGCCTAGACCACGGACCTTAGATCTTGGTTCTAGACCCTGGTGTAGGGCCTTAAGTCTTTGGTCTAAGAACCTATTATTAGGTTTAGACCACAGTGTCTTTTCAGGGGGGGTCGTGAATCGCGACCCCTTGTAAGTGTTCAGGTCTTAACTCTATGGCCTCGGTCTTTTTAAGAACCTTAAAGCCTAGACTACGGTGTATAGCCTTAGGTCTTCGTCAAGTCCATGCGTTAGGACCTTAGGTCTTGAGTAAGATGGATGGAGGTTGGTCTTAAAATACTCCAATTTGAATCTGATAACCATTTCTGGTCATGATTTCATAATCAAAGAAAAAAGACCTCGTTGCCTAATGTTTGCTCAATACATGGGGGGCTGTGAATCGCGGCCCCCTTGTAAGTTTTTAGATCTTAAGGTTTTATGGCTTTGTACTAAGGTGTCAGGCCTTATGTTTACATCTTAGTCCCAACACATTAGGTCCTGGCTGGGGGCTGATAGGTCTTATACACAGGTCAAAGCTTTAGCCACTAGGTTTATTAGCTTTTTACTCAGTTGCAAGGCCTTAGGTTTAGACTTTAGGTTCAACACATTAGGTCTAAGCTGTTGGGTAATAGGTCCTATTCACAGGTTAAAGCCTTAGCTGCTAGGTTTTAGGGCTCAGGTGCAAGGCCTTAGGTTTACATCTTAGCCCCAAAATATTAGGTCTATGCTGTTACCTAATAGGTCCTAATCACAGGTCAAAGCCTTAGCTGCTAGGTTTTAGGGTTTTGGACTCAGGTGCAAGGGCTTAGGTTTACATCTTAGTTCCAACACATTAGGTTTAGGCTGTTTGCTAATAGGTACTATTCACAGGTCAAATCCTTAGCTGCTAAGTTTTAGGGTTTTGGACTCAGGTGCAAGGGCTTAGGTTTAGATCTTAGGTCCAGCACATTAGGCCTACGCTGATGGATAATAGGCCCTATTCACGGGTCAAATCCTTAGCTGCTAGCTTTTAGGGCTTTGGACTCAGGTGCAAGGCCTGAGGTTTAGATTTTAGGTCCAACACATTAGATCTAAGCTAAACGCAAATAGGTCCTATTCACAGGTCAAAGCCTTAGCTGCTAGGTTTTAGGACCTAAGTCTAAGGCATTTCATCTTAGGAACCATGTGTAAGGCCTTAGGCTTAGATCTTATGTCCAGCACATTAGGCTTACGCTGATGGATAATAGGCCCTATTCACAGGGTCAAATCCTTAGCTGCTAGCTTTTAGGGCTTTGGACTCAGGTGCAAGGCCTTAGGTTTACATCTTAGTGCCAACACATTAGGTTTAGGCTGTTGGCTAATAGGCCCTATTCACAGGTCAAATCCTTAACTGCTAGGTTTTAGGGTTTTGGACTCAGGTGCAAGGGCTTAGGTTTAGATCTTAGGTTCAGCACATTACGTCTAAGCCGGTGGCTAATAGGCGATACCCACAGGTCAAAGCCTTAGCTGCTAGGTTTTAGGGCTTTGGACGCAGCTGTAAGGCCTTAGATTTAGATCTTAGGTACAACACATTAGGTCTAAGCTAATGGTTATAGGTCCTATTCACAGGTCAAAGCCTTAGCTGCTAGGTTTTAGGGCTTTGGACTCAGGTGCAAGGCCTTAGGTTTAGATCTTAGGTCCAACACATTAGGTCTAAGCTGGTGGCTAATCGGCCCTATTCACAGGTTTAAGCCTTAGCTGCTATGTTTTAGGGCTTTGGACTCAGGTGCAAGGCCTTAGGTTTAGATCTTAGGTCCAACACATTAGGTCTAAGCTGGTGGCTAATCGGCCCCATTCACAGGTTTAAGCCTTAGCTGCTATTTTTTAGGGCTTTGGACTCAGGTGCAAGGCCTGAAGTTTAGATTTTAGGTCTAACACATTAGATCTAAGCTAAACGCAAATAGGTCCTATTCACAGGTCAAAGCCTTAGCTGCTAGGTTTTAGGACCTAAGTCTATGGCATTTCATCTTAGGAACCATGTGTAAGACCTTAGGCTTAGATCTTATGTCCAACACATTAGGCCTAAGCTGATAGATAATAGGCCCTATTCACAGGTCAAAGCCTTAGCTGCTAGCTTTTAGGGCTTTGGACTCAGGTGCAAGGCCTTAGGTTTACATCTTAGTGCCAACACATTAGGTTTAGGTTGTTGGCTAATAGGCCCTATTCACAGGTCAAATTGTTAGCTGCTAGGTTTTAGGGTTTTGGACTCAGGTGCAAGGGCTTAGGTTTAGATCTTAGGTCCAGCACATTAGGCCTACGCTGATGGATAATAGGCCCTATTCACAGGTTAAATCCTTAGCTGCTAGGTTTTAAGGCTTTGGACTCAGGTGCAAGGCCTTACGTTTACATCTTAGTGCCAACACATTAGGTTTAGGTTGTTGGCTAATAGGCCCTATTCACAGGTCAAAGCCTTAGCTGCTAAGTTATAGGCTTTTGGACTCAGGTGTAAGGCCTTATAGGTTTAGAACTTAGGTTCAACACATTAGATCTAAGCTGGTGGTTAATAGGCCCTATTCACAGGTCAAATCCTTAGCTGCTAGCTTTTAGGGCTTTGGACTCAGGTGCAAGGCCTTAGGTTTAGGCTGTTGGCTAATAGACCCTATTCACAGGTCAAATCCTTAGCTGCTAGGTTTTAGGGTTTTGGACTCAGGTGCAAGGCCTGAGGTTTATATTTTAGGTCCAACACATTAGGTCTAAGCTAAACGCAAATAGGTCCTATTCACAGGTCAAAGCCTTAGCTGCTAGGTTTTAGGACCTAAGTCCAAGGCATTTCATCTTAGGAACCATGTGTAAGGCCTTAGGCTTTAGATCTTATGTCCAACACATTAGGCCTTATTCACAGGTCAAAGCCATAGCTGCTAGCTTTTAGGGCTTTGGACTCAGGTGCAAGGCCTTAGTCTTACACTTTAGTGCCATCAAATTAGGTTTAGGCTGTTGGCTAATGGGCCCTATTCACAGGTCAAAGCCTTAGCTGCTAGGTTTTAGGGTTTTGGACCCAGGTGCAAGGGCTTAGGTTTACATCTTAGTTCCAACACATTAGGTTTAGGCTTTTTGCTAATAGGTACTATTCACAGGTCAAATCCTTAGCTGCTAGGTTTTAGGACCTAAGTCTAAGGTATTGGGTCTATGCAATGGTCCAAGGCATTTGGTCTTAGGAACCATGTGTAAGGCCTTAGGTTTAGATCTGATTTCCAACACATTAGGCCTAAGCTAATGGATAATAGGCCCTATTCACGGTTCAAAGCCTTAGCTGCTAGCTTTTAGGGCTTTGGACTCAGGTGCAAGGCCTTAGGTTTACATTTTAGTGCCAACAAATTAAGTCTAAGCTAAATGCAAATAGGTCCTATTCACTGGTCAAAGCCTTAGCTGCTAGGTTTTAGGACCTAAGTCCAAGGTATTTCATCCTAGTAACCATGTGTAAGGCCTTAGGCTTAGATCTTATGTCCAACACATTAGGCCTGAGCTGATAGATAATAGGCCCTATTCACAGGGTTCAATCCTTAGCTGCTAGCTTTTAGGGCTTTGGACTCAGGTGCAAGGCCTTAGGTTTACACCTTAGTGCCAACACATTAGGTTTAGGTTGTTGGCTAATAGGCCCTATTCACAGGTCAAATCCTTAGCTGCTAGGTTTTATGGTTTTGGACTCAGGTACAAGGGCTTAGGTTTAGATCTTAGGTCCAGCACATTAGGCCTACGCTGATGGATAATAGGCCCTATTCACAGGGTCAAATCCTTAGCTGCTAGCTTTTAGGGCTTTGGACTCAGGTGCAAGGCCTTAGGTTTACATCTTAGTGCCAACACATTAGGTTTAGGCTGTTGGCTAATAGGCCCTATTCACAGGTCAAATCCTTAGCTGCTAGGTTTTATCGTTTTGGACTCAGGTACAAGGGCTTAGGTTTAGATCTTAGGTCCAGCACATTAGGCCTACGCTGATGGATAATAGGCCCTATTCACAGGGTCAAATCCTTAGCTGCTAGCTTTTAGGGCTTTGGACTCAGGTGCAAGGCCTTAGGTTTACATCTTAGTGCCAACACATTAGGTTTAGGCTGTTGGCTAATAGGCCCTATTCACAGGTTTAAGCCTTAGCTGCTATGTTTTAGGGCTTTGGACTCAGGTGCAAGGCTTTAGGTTTAGATCTTAGGTCCAACACATTAGGTCTAAGCTAATGGTTAATTGGGCTTATTGATAGGTTAAAGCCTTAGCTGCTAGGTTTTAGGGCTTGTCTGGGCCTTAGGGATTAGATCTTAAGAGGTTAAACTGGGTTAAAAATTGGAGAATTTTGTCCTAAAAATGTGTCTTTGAAGGTAAAATTGCAATTAAAGTTAATTTTATATGGGGCTGGGATGTTGGGCAATTCGCCTTTCAATATCAATTTTTATGGATCGGAAATCCTGAAAAATGTTGGAAAGTTGACAAAAAAGTAGGCCAAAATCACCGAAATCCGGTATCTTTTCATTTACATAGGGTTAACTTAGGAGTTCTCACACTTCCTTGGATTAATTTCTGGATTAGATTCACCACAAGGGGAGTGGGTAACTTCATTTAAAAACTATAGTTAACTTAAGAGTGCATCTCATAGTTCCCTGGATTAAATTCAAAATGCTCCTTGAAATCACTGTCTGAAATCCTGAAAAATGCCCTGAAATGGGCTGATATTTGGCCAAAACCAATCAAAATCCGGTAAAAACCAGTCAATTTGAAGCTGAAGTGGGTAAAAAAAGGACCCCTAATCAAATGAACAACTGGATTAAATTCTAAGAGCTCCTTGAAATCAGTATCTGAAAATCCTGAAAAATGCCCTAAAATGGGCCGAAATGGGCTGATATTTGACCAAAACCGGCCAGAATCCGGTCAAAAACCAGTCAATTTGAAGCTGAAGGCGCTCAAAAAAAACTACGAGTGTTCCCTGGATTATATTCAAAAAGTGGTCATTTGAAGCAAAAAAGTGGTCATTTGAAGCAAAAAGTGGTCATTTGAAGCAAAAGTGGTCATTTGAAGCAAAAAGTGGTCATTTGAAGCAAAAGTGGTCATTTGAAGCAAAAAGCGGTCATACAAAACAAAAAAGTGGTCATATGAAGCAAAAAAAGTGGTCATATGAAGCAAAAAGTCATCAAAAAAACTACGAGGGTGTTTCAGAATGCCCATTCTATATCTACTGGTTTCCTCAAGCATCTCGGACCTCAGGAGGCTGTCATAGGCAACGTTCCAGAGATCTGGGCTGAGTATTGAACCTTGTGCGGCACCAGAAGTGACTTCCATCGTCCGCGTTCCGTTCCTCGTGTCATAAATCATTCTTTGAGAGCGTAGATAATCCTCGATGAGCCGCAACAGATATGCAGGAATACGAAAGGTGTTGCGAAACGCATCCAACATATCGACCCACCTCGCCGAGTTGAAGCGGGGCCTACGAAAACTAACGGGCCTGCATACATTTTTGGTCACGTGACCAGATGCGGCCGAATTTCAGCTGTCATCTCCATTTGAAAGCATTGCAATAGCCTGACTTGGCATCCGTTTTTACGTGTATTTTTAAATACGAACGAATGAAGTCATAAGTGTTGCATATCCTTCTAATCCTCATTAAATTACAAATTGAATGATCCAGTGGCACGGTCGTGTCACGTCGCCAAGTCCCACCCAACAAAACAGACGACGCGTGCCTATATAGACACGAAGCAGAATACGTCCAATTTTCACTTCTCAAAAGGACTCAAAAAGGCCACAATTAACCCTATTTTCGTTTTACATTCATTTAACTGGGTCAATGAACACTAAAAATCGCCAAGCTTACTTTAAAAACTCTCAGTGAAGTAAAATATATGCGTTCAAAAGTAGCCTAAAAAAGTTAGAAATGTGGTTTCCTACGCACAACAAACTTTTTTAATTTTTAAGCAAAGCTACAGCCTTTATTACCGATGGGAATCACACGAAACTTTGCAGGAATCTTCGGCTTTATACGTAGTACAAACCTTTGTGTCAAAGATAAAGTTTATTCAATTTAAATAACACAAAATAAAACAAATATGAGATTTCTTGAAGCACTTTGTTTACATTTCCTAAATTTAAAAGGTAAACAAATCAGACATTTGACATTATGATTTCAATTCGTAAAAAAACAAAGTCAAAACATCTGCTATCATATTCGTTTATTTGACCAGCTGACATTTAGAGATTGTGTTATACAGAAAATTATTTTACTTAAAATATTGTTGGCTTTCGTCCAAGCCAGTAAATTGATTCATATTATCTGTATAGCTGAATTTAAAAATTAAATGTTTTGATATTCAGAACTAAAGAATCTTTATTATGCTCACTGTTGTAAATTAGTTAATGTTACAACAGTGTAATTTTTCGTTTAAGTTACAACCAGAAAATTAACAACACACTCAGTCAAAACTTACAAAACTAAACCAACTAGGAAAACTTTATCTTCAAAACACTGTTTTACAGAAAAATGTCTTTGTAAATATTGTTAACTCTGTAATGCATAAAATAAAACAAAAACGTAAAGACATAAAACTTATCTAAACCAGTGACGTAGTAACTATACGTAGTCAAATAAGATTAATTATCCTCCTCCACCTTTATATCAATAGGTACATTAATTTTTATGTTAACTTTTCAGTGACAACTGAACCGATCTTCAAGATGGGTGGGTCAAATAAGGAATTGTTCCATATGTCAAATCTTCATAAAATTAACAGTAGTAATTCCTCATAAGAGTTACGATCTATTGCCCTTGGAATATTTGGTTTGGACCAACGCATTTCTTGGACAGGAAATAATACCGATAGGCCGCCCTCCTATTGACAGAGTTGATGTAAAAAGCGGTATTGCTTTATCTGCCTATTATTCAGAAAATGCATAGTAAGAATACTTATAGTACTCCCTGAAAAATTCTACAAGCGGAAATTTAAACTAGAAACTGTGGACGCTTCATAAGGTGCTGTTACACATATAGTAGGAAAGGAAACGGACGGGACAGTTTCTGATGAATGCTCTCTGTGTTATCAAATGGAAGCGGGTACAAATGACAGGATAGGACACGGAAACGACACAGACAGGACATTCCCTGTATCGGATGGATCGTCAGATGAACATTCATTCGCCTAATGTCGTATCTCGTCCTGGTATGTGTAGCCACCCCTTCCAAAACTATCTGAAAACTCTGATGGTAGCTCTATGTAGTGAGTGAGTGAAGTGTGGCGGCCGGCGGGATGAACAGTGTGTCGGACGGCTGCGCGCGCAACCTCCCGCCTCAGAAATGTCCTGTCCATATCCCGGTATGTGTAGCCATCCCCATTAGAATTTTGTCCGTGTCCTGTCCGTTCCCTTTCCTTTCCGTATCCTTTCCTACTATGTGTAGCCGTACCTTTAATTGCAATGTAAAGGCGTTGGTGCAGTGATTTATAAAAAAAATTCCAATATGCTATCATTCCAATTAAATGGATTGTTTGGTGATTGACTTATATTAAATATGAGCTAATCTTCAAAATAGAGTAATATTATGGTAATGGTACGATAAAAATCGTGTCCGTAGCAACATTCCTTCATCCATTCTTTTAATCATATGAGCAATATTAAATCTTTATAGCTTGACTTCCGTTTTAACGCTTCACATACAGAACACAAAAAGGCTATGGAACAGAACTGTACCAGAAAAAAATATTCCTAGGTTGTCTTTAGTCAAAAGTAGCTCTATGTAGTCTGAACATTTTGCTTGCAAAGTTATTCAGGGAGTTAAAGTACCGTAAATTTTTTGAACACAACAGATGTAGCAATAAAACTTGATTCATCAACACTGCACAAACTTATGCCTTTAACAATATTTGTTTTATATCTCGATCTTAAAGAGGAATCCGGAGTCGAGGGTGAATAACACTAAAGAGATCTTCAAATTAATACCTCCTGTCTCTTCCGTTACGAATCACTGGTATTCAGCATTTGGCCATAAATTAGTATTTTAATCTCTTAAAGCAGCTAAAGTAACTAAATTCTACCCTATAAACGACAGCAGTGTTCCTATGTATAAAAGCCAGAAAAAAGATTACAAATATAGTGTTCTGTGTTCTGTTTAACTTTAAAGCTTTTGATTAAAACTGTTTCCCCACTTAAAGCTTTTACGGTTAAAACCCAAATGGCCAAAAATGATAAAAAATATTGATATCATACCCAAAAACACAAAGTGATGAGGGGTTGCCAAGTCCTAAAAATTCATGATATCAAAATTTGTTCCAAGTCAATGACATTGGTTTTAGAATAGTTTACTCGACAAATTGATTCGATCTTTTATTGCTTGGTAAACATTTTGTAAAATATTATTGTTTTATTTCGAAACCATACTTGGCCAGCAGATGTATTAGCAAAGTTGGGCCTATTTACTAATGGGGATATACTACGATGAATGGGGAAATGCTAAATTTACGTATAGTTCAATAAAAAATAAAATATCATACACCTGCTGGCCAAGTACGGTTTCGAAATAAAACAATAATATTTTACAAAATGTTTACCAAGCAATAAAAGATTGAATCAATTTGTCGAGTAAACTATTCTAAAACCAATGTCATTGACTTGGAACAAATTTTGATATCATGAATTTTTAGGACTTGGCAACCCCTCAACACTTTGTGTTTTTGGGTATGATAGTAATAACGTTCCACTTTGCAAAACTTACAACTCACTTTTTAGGTAAAAGAAAAACTTGAATTTCTCACACTGTAGGATGCATTACCATTTTTGTAAACAGATTTCTTCCAATGCTTTTGAAGATATTTCTAGGTAGGATACATTAAATAAACGTCTTAAATCAATAGTTTGCCAGTTATCATTTTTATTTTCGATAAAACAAATTAAAATGTACCTTTTCGGTTCTAAATTTTTGTTATTTGCAACGAAATATACTCTTATGTAAACAGCTGATGAAAAATGTAAACAAAACTATAAACTAACTTAAGTTTTGACTTTATCTCGTAATAAAAAATATCAGGAAAACTGTTAACTTTACAGTAATGGTATAATTTTGTTCCTTATTTAATCTAGATTAAAATATATAAGTCTTGTCTAGTAACCTACTATCTAATTCCTAAGAGGTCGGAAATAAGTGAAGGATGTCACGTTTTCACAATGTTATCTTATGGAAACTTGTGCTGCAGATCGGCCGCAAATAGTCACGTGACTTTGGTGGTGGGGGGAAATATGCAGGCCCGTTAGTTTTCGTAGGCCCCGGTTGAAGGCATTCTTGACATCAAGCGTAACAAGAAGCACTACTCGGCGGGAGAAATGGTTGTGGCTCTCGGCTCTCTCCACAGCTCTCTGAACTTCGGTGACAGCGTCGATCGTTGACCGTCCCTTTCTGAGGCCGTACTGACGGGGGCATAAGTCCCCAGCAGCTTCCACGGAAGAAGTCAGGCGGGAACGGATCAGCTTCTGGAACAGCTTCCCAGCCGTGTCCAACATGCTGAGAGGCCTGTGGGACGACGGCAGCTCGGGATCACCTTTGCCCTTGCTGATCAGTACAAGCCTAGCTGTTTTTCAGGGAGCCGGAAACACCCCTTCTACGAAACAGGCAGTGTACATTCTCAACAACAAGTCAGCGTTGATTGAAAATACTTTCTTTTAAGCCTCACTGGGAATCCCGTCCGGGCCAGGAGGCTTGTGGTGACGCAAAGGTTACGTCGGAGATCGTGCCTCTCTGCCCGGGGCGCCGAAAAGTAGGTGTGTCGAACTGGTTGAGGACGACAAGACCGGCCCTGGCGATGAAATCCAGGATGTATTTCCCCCGGCAGCTGGTAGAGGGCATTCCCCACTCGACGGCCCTCGCATTGAAATCGCCACCAATGACGACATGCCCGGTGGTGCCGAGAACGCACTCCTCTAGGCTATCTATCTTGTTGCGGAAGTCCTGGACGGCCTCGTTGGGTGTGAGGTAGCAACTGAAGATAGTCACGTCCCTACACCGAACCCAGACGAATCCTCGGCCGCGCCCGTGACTCCGCACAAAGACATCCTGTGTATTACGTGCCCAAAATGGAGCAATGCCGAGGCTGTCGGAGATCCAAATGTTTGGGTCTCTGTCCCGATACTGTTCGCTGATAAGGAGCGCGTCTTTACCAAGTTCTCGGGTGAGCTAATCTAGTAGGTTATCAGCTCCCCTGGATCTGTGAAGGTTGGTGTGGAGGATACGAACTACCGGCCGATGCCTTTTGCCTGTTCGAGTGCGGCTCTGAATGTACCGCACTGACCAGACCCGTATAAGTGACCGAGGGCACTGGAGCTGAATCCTTGCACAGGAAGTGGAGGGGCTCGAGGAACATTCCTTACGTTTGTGGTCCTGGCTTCCACATTGGAAGCAGTTAGCACTCCTGTCGGGTCCCTTACAGTTTCGGGAGGAGTGGCCGAAACCGAGACAACGGAAGCATCTCGTCACTACCACCCTCCGTTTGAGCCTGCAACTGACCCAACCGACTCTGAGGTGCTGAAGGCTAAGCAGCTTATTGGCATGCCTTTCGCCCATCTCAACAACAGCCATCCGGAGTT
Organism: Neoaliturus tenellus; assembly: GCA_030545055.2. Classification (NCBI taxonomy): domain Eukaryota; kingdom Metazoa; phylum Arthropoda; class Insecta; order Hemiptera; family Cicadellidae; genus Neoaliturus; species Neoaliturus tenellus. The sequence goes on from CM061531.1 coordinate 301,459,309, forward strand.
GACTTTGGTTAGGCTTTGTCAGCCACACCCTCAGTCCATCAGACGGTATTTCCGGGAGTGCCACCAGGATCGCACGGGTCACCTCCTCTTCGGTGGGGAGGGCATCAAGGTCCCAAACCTCCACCGAACACTTCGGTTCTAGGGCCTTGATGGAACCTTTGTCCTCAAGCGCAGCCTTGAGGGAAGTGGCAAAACCAATCTTGTCCTTTGACTTCCCAGTTCGAGGAGGACATCCCCGTTCTGGGTTCGCCGGATGGACTTGATAGTGGTGTCGGTCTATTCCGGTTTGGCCTGCGATTTGATCTGACCCAGTACCTCGGCAAAAGATCGCCCCCTAAGGGCTTGATCAGAATCTCCTCCGCCCTGGGTTTCTTAGGCCTGGGTTGTTTAGGCTTTCTGACAGACTTTCCAGAGGCCTCCTCAACCGGGTTTGAGACCTGCGTCCGCTCCACTCTCGACGTATTCTTCGAAGCTGCATCCGCTCGCTTCAGCTTCCTCTTTTCCTTCTTTGATAGGCGCTTTTGCCAGCTCCCCAAAGGTGTTGAGGCAGGGGTCACTGTCGAGACGGGATGAGCAGCCTTACCAGGAATCACTGCCGGGGGAGCGTTAGTCGCTGGAACAACGACAGCGCGCGGGATGGATTGAGCAGCCGGGACAGGTGATGTCTGCGATGATGCAGTGACAAAAGCCAGTCTCGGCGCCAAGTCCAACTCCCCGAGCTCTGGGCATCCCGACGATGAACCTCAATGTCGCTTCACTCGCTTTCTGCCTTTGAACTCGGACAGATAAGCTTGAGGCGAAGCAGACATAACTCGGTTCATTGGCCGAGAGCGGGTGTACCTCGGAGGTCTAACCCCCGTAGAATATAAGACACCCCTACCCCAGTACTCCGGGGCCCGAAAGCTCCGTTTGCCCAGTACCGATACACAAAATGTGCCGGACGTGCTGGTGGTCACCCGTGGCAATGTAGAGTCCGATCTCTGCATCCATGCCGCACTTCCTAACTAAGGTCCGAAGCGGCTGGCTTCTGACGACACACTGGAGGAGACCATCAGCAGTGCGAGGCACACATCAGTCCCTGCAACACAACAGGGACACTCCCAGGACCCCCCAGCGTGCGCCGGTCGAAAGAAGGTGGAAAGACATCCTTGATTTGGGGTCGAAAACAAGAAGGTGAGCAAGGTTAGCTCAGGAAAGAATAAAGACGGTGAGCTAAGACCTGAAAGATGAGAAGAAAGGCCCTAGCTCGGGAAGAACTGTTAGGAGGGTCTCACACCTTGGCTCAGGTACCCCGGGGTCGCCAAGAAACACCCGTACAGTGGAAAGCCCACTGCCTTTGAGGGTAAACTCAAGCGACGATAAGAACAAAATAAATGTTGCAATTAAAATGGCTAGTGTTTTTTCTTTTTTTTTCTTTAGTGGGTGCATTATTTTACGTTCTATTTTGTTTTAAGTGTGTTAACGTAGTATCATTTATTCTGAGCATCCCTTTATCCGTTACACATCAAGTCTTGCTTTTTATATGAAAATAGTAATATGACATATTAAGTTGAAATTGTAAAGCAGTTTTTAATTTTTTCGTCAGATTCCTCATTGTTATAAATGTTTCATGGAATATTAGTAAATTGTTATTATTTAAAATCATACAAATGAAGTTATGAGTCCTATCTCAAAATACAAACAGTTACAATAAAAGTTTTCATAAAAAAAAAAACTTAACACTTGTTCTTTAGGAGACAAGCACCACAAGCAGAGAAAAATAATAGAACCTTAGACACAGGTTTACTTTTATATAATTTTGGTAACTCTCAATAATTGCAAAATTATAGGAAAAAATTATTTCATCACTATCCTTCCTATCTTTCGCCAACATCTGAGGGTAAAGAAAGAACTGTCCGTTTTTTAGGAACTCAGCAACATTAATTAGTTAATTTTCCAAAGTATAACTTTTTTATTTCATTTACGTAACTACACTTAATGTTTGTTAACATTAGTTTTTGGCTTTTTTTACCACGAGATTTTTACCTTGACGTTTACTAACATTAATTTTCCAGTCACTATTAAAAAGTCCAAGTTTTGTATGTTGGTAAATTGAGGTTCTCATAACATGGCAAAGAAGGAAAGTTGATTTTAACAAATAAAATAATTAAAGTTACTTTCATTCTGATAATTTTATTTAAATGTTTAGGATGCTTTTTGCACCTTGATAAAATTATAGTTCGCTACTCATCTGTAAATTCTTATTTCAAGATACGAGCACCTGGATACCCGTTTTCGCGCAGTTGTAAAATTGTCCTTGTCCTGAAATAGCTTACTTTAAACACTAATAATAAAATATGCTAAACTTTCATCTGTTAAATTACTAACCTATTTTGAACAAACCACTTGATCAAGAATAACTTACTTTCCATTTCATCACAAATGTCCTTTTCCTCTTCTTCTTTTACTATTTTCTACAAAATTAAAATACATTTAGTTGCAATAAAATGTAACTTGTTATAACAATGAGGTATTCAATTCATTTATTTAACATATCATGTGTAACGTAACAAAAATAAACTAAATGAAAAAAACAGTTACTTACATAATTGTGTTACATTATTTTATAAATTCAGAGGTTCATTTTATCCTTTTCTAGTTTTATAAGCAAAAATATAACAAAAAGAAGATGATACATAAAATAATTAGTAAGTTTTACTGACAAAAATCAGCACAACTATTTAAATTGACACAGCGTAACTCTTTGGACTTACAAATCAGTACAAGATGGCTTAAATTCCAAAGAAAGTCTACAAATCTATTTACTTGCTCAAATTGATAGAATTCATCGAGTAAATATACTAAATATTAAAAGTTATTTGAGTATTTTTAATATTTTTCTTGTAAATTAAAAAGGAGAATCGTAAAATGTATTATTTTAACCACGCATTTACATAAAGTACTTTTACCACATAATTTAATGAACCAATCTTGTCTAAACAAATATAACTAATTTGTTTAAAATATTTTTTAAGTAGTTTTCAATATATTGATGGATGAAACCACCGTTCCTGTTGATCACCATCAGTCACACAAGTTTTTCACTGAAACAAATCCAATGGTTTTTATTTTCACCAAAACAATAAAACCCATTGTTTTATTTGTGTTTGTATGAATTTTGTGTAAAAGTTTTGTATCAAAGTCATTAATTATTTACCTTGTTTTGCTCATCTTTTTTCCCCAATCCCATCTTCCAATCGAATGCATCGATGTTTTGTATCTCAATGAATACCTTTCAAAATAAAATTAACAATAATTTAATTATCAATAGAGGAGAACACTGAATGTTAATGTATCTAATGGTTCCCGGATTGGTTATCATATCAGGTATCTTTTTCGTTAATATTACAATATTATTATACCTATAAAATATAAATATAAAATACACATAATATATACAGGGTGTTCATCTTTGACTGTCCGAAACGTTTCCATGTTGCTCAGCAAGCCAAGATAAACAACAAGGTTCATTCAAACATATGTCCTAAAATGCTTCATTTACCCTCTAGCCGCCATTATGTTTTTTAACTTAATAACGTTCATTTCCGTAAAGGATTGATGGATTGGGTTCATTTTTTGGCATGGACCTTTATTACAACAATGTTTATTAAAAGATTGAAATTTAATTTCATCCGTCGTGTATTTCGAAAATGGCGGCCATTTAAAATTTTAATCTAAAATGTATCTCAAAAACGGTAAATTGTTATCAAAACATTACATAAAAGAGCTGCAAAATTAAATTTTATAACCAATAAGACCAAGTTTGTAATGATGTGACCACAAATAATTGAGTTGTTTAGATTTTTGTGCATAAAAACATTGATTTTCCATTAGAATGCATGCACATTTGGGTAAATTTAGAAGAAAGTTTACAATTACTCCGTAATTTGTTGTCAGATCATTACAAACTTGGTATTACTGGTTAGAAAATTTAATTTTTCAGCTTTTTGTGTTTTGTAAAATTTTTACAAAATTTACCAGTTTTGAAAAGTTTGAATTAAAAAATTTAAAATTGCCGCCATTTTGGAAATACACGAAGGAAAAAATAATTTTCTTTCTTTTAATAAACATTGCTGTAATAAATGCCCATGCCCAATATGGACCCAATCCATAAATCTTTTACGGAAATAAAAATTATTAAGTGTAAAAAACAAAATGGCGGCTGAGAAGCATAGTAGGACATATGTTTATATGAACTTTTTTTATTTTGGCTTGCTGAACAACATGGAAAATTTCGGACAGTCGAAGCTAAATACAATGTATATTCATTTATTTGTTTTTTTATTTAACGCGATTGATGTTAATTAAGTCAATAAAATAACTTATAATAAAACAAATAACCGTAAATCGTTATTTCATAAAGTACTGAGTACAAAAATGTATTTCAAACAAGAGCACATGCAAACCTATTAATAAATATTATAATAAAACTAATACTTTATGAATAGGTACCTCCTTAGCCAAACTTGTGACGACATTGTCATCGCAAAGCATGTACAGGTCAGCAAGGAAAGAACAGAAAAAATTATATATTATTGAATTCACATATGTTCATAAATTACAATTTTTATTCAAGTACCTTGGGGCTACAGTCTACCTGAGTCCAAACTACAGTACCGAAAGCCGCCTCACGGCCGTAGCGCTAGACGGTTTTGTTGGTTGCAGAGGTTTACGGATTGACTGTTAACTTTTTCTAAAAGTAAAAAGACGGATCTCGTCTTCTGTGGTTTTAGAATTTTCAAATAAAAGTTCTAATTTCAGTTTAGAACTGTTTAAAATCATCTGTTTTTCTCTCGTGGGGAGTTTTATAGATGCATAGGTAGGTTTACGGGAATCGTGCTTTAAAACTAACCAATTAAGAAAGAGTCTCTCATTATGAAATTGATATATACATATCTTAACAACCACTATTTTATTATTTTTTATGATATATGAATACAGTTCGTACTAATATTCAACGTATCCAATATTTGAAATGAAACATGTCATATTTAACATAATTTTTTATGTCTGTTTATTACAAATAAGCGGTTACCCACCACGGCTTTGTCCACGGTTGTGATTTAATAGATAGCAAAATCTCTTTGAAATACAGAGAAATCTTCTTACATAAGAATTGAAACTTTAAAGACCTGTAGTGTAGGGCTCTCAAAGAACTTTGAAAAAGCTTTTATTAGTGAGCTAATAAATAATTGAGCTAATAAATATATAATATAATAATAATTGAGGAGCTAAATCCATGCCAAAGTTCAAGTCCGTAGGACTTATAGTGATTTTAACGTTATGTAGAGTATAGCCCTGAAGGAAATTTCGTGCCAATTGCCTATGTCAAATTTCATGCCTTTGGTTATAGAGGTAGTTCATACGTGAGAGATTGTTTTTTGACAAAATAGTATATGTATTGGAGAATATTCCATTTAATACGTTTCAAAATGCAATACACTATTGGCCAATTTTTTGTTCAAAATCATGATATTATACATACCCTACAAATTTGTTAATCATTGAACTCATACATTAGACCTTAGTGTGAACAGTTAGAGCCTTAAAAGTGGTTAAAAAGTTGAGAATAAAACAATTCTAAATTTTAAAATAATAGAAAAATACGTGGTTCAATAAAATTTATCCGAAATTTCTTGTGAATTTCAACAATAATTTCTAACAATAATAAAGATAATTTAATCCAAAATTTTTGTTTTAATAAGAATTAAAGAGATCTCTAAGCATTTGAAATTAAGTACCCTAAATTATTTAAAAAATCAGACAACTTACTAAAAATGTAACCATCCAAACCACGGTGGGCCTCATAGTTGGCTTGCAACAAAGCTCTAGGCACCCACGTAGGCACAACTGAAGCTAATTAGTTTAAAAAAACAAGTGTTTTATGATGTAATTGATGATATAATAGGCCCCAATGCGCATTGCAAACCTACAACGATGGCTCAATAGAACCACTGTAAAATATACTAATTCATTTTTAAAAACTTTCAAACTGATCCAACTTAGAATTTGAGTACAATTTAAAAGTTTTAACATTCTGATGGTATCTTTCAATGGTTTTTTATAACTACGGTACTAGATGATCAAAATCGAGCATTTTGATCCAACATAAAAGTTACATTTAATTCTAAATTAATAACATCCAACCAATCCAATACTGTGGATATCGACAGTGACTAAAATCTAAACCTATTTACAGCTGTACATTAACATATTTTTGAAATGCTCAACCCAATTTCAATGTTATTTCGCACTAAATTTTTGGATAGGTCCCTTATTTTAAGTCTAATTCTCATCAACTTTTGGCAAAAACAACTGCAGACGAAGCCCAATCCAACGACATCAACGATTCTAAAATCGGTTGAGAACTGTAGGAGGAGTTCTCTTTAGAAAAAGGCCTTATCGTATTAAATAAGTATAGATATGACTATATTTTTCTTAGGTTCATAAACTGATGCTAAATAATTGTTAACAAGTTTGTAAAGTCATCATGAAACTGAATTTTCTGCATCTAAAATATAACAACTGAATTGCGGATAGTAATTGGTTTAGTAAATTTTCAAAAGTTTTAACTCACATACTGCTTTAGCCTTGACATAAAAAAAATACTTGAAAACATATACTAGGAATACGCTCCGATGTCCGTCACGTACAAGAATTTTTTACTCACTTTTTGAGTTATTAGGTGACGCTTTTTTTTAGGGAGAGGTAAGAAAAATGCATTATGCACACAGGTGGCAAGCCTGTAGTGTGGGACTCCCGTAAAAACGGGTTTACCCACGAAAAAACCTCGCCTCTACTCTTTAGGATTCTAACCTGGAGTTGTTTATCACATTACGTAGGGGTAGGCCTAAATTTGGCTTATGCCCGTGGGGCTCACTCCTTATCCAGCCACTCGATCAAGGGATCTGGGCCACTTCGCGGTCCAGATCATGTTTCTTTTCCAGGAGGATGCCCCGCACGAACTGTGATAAACAATCCCAGTTGCCCTCATCCTCCAAGATCTTTTGGCAGACCGATTCTACCGAAAATGCACCAAAAATTTGTGTGGCCTTCAGGCGGGACCCTTCCCAACGGGGGCAGCGGAAGAATGTGTGTTCCGCATCGTCGGGAACGCCCGAGCAATAAATAAAGAATTGGCAGCCGTTCCACCCATGGTTGGACGTGCTTGATAAGTCGCGCAGTCCATCGTCCTCGGGTGTCGTGCTCCCAGCTGTGTTGCCACTGCTGGAAGGTTCGGGAGCGCTCTGCTGTTCTTGCCGTGTCCTTGCCAATTTCGACTTGTCTCTGATAAATTGCCTTCCTCTCTCCTGCCAAGAGCTTAACAGGGATAACTCCGGCGACCACCAGGACGGCAGGCTCGGACACTGTCCGGTAGGCGGAACACACCCCGAGGGCCGCTCAACGTTGAACCCGAGCGAGTCGCAACCTGTACTACTCTTTATCGAGAGCGTCTGCCCACACCTCTGCTCCATAAAGAAGCACGAACTGAACCACGGACATCAACAGACGTCTTCTGCTGGATCGTGGAACCCCGACATTGGCCATCAGCCTACTAAGGTAAGTGACTACCTTAGCGGCCTTGTCCGCCGTACGGAATATCTGATCCCTCCAGCTTAACTTGGTGTCCACCATAATCCCGAAGTACTTAGCAGCACGAATTGATTGGACCACCTCCCTTCCCACTCGGAAAATAATGACTTTGTCTATCCTCTTCTTCGTAAGGATCACAATCTCCGTCTTACGGAAAGCAAGCGAGAGACCGTGATCGGACATCTATGTGTTGACCACACGCATGACTCGGTTCAACTTTAGTTGGGCCAGCTCAACGTTGCGTGCGACAATGAGAGCTGCGACATCATTGGCGTACCCAACCAAAGTGTTTTCCTCAGGCATCTCCGACCTCAGGAGGCTTTCATAGGCAACATTCCAGAGATCCTGGCCGAGTATTGAATCTTGCGCGGCACCAGAAGTAACTTCCATCGTCCACGTTCCGTCCCTTGTGTCGTAAATAAGGCTTTGAGAGCGGAGATAATCCTCAATGAGTCACAACAGATATGCAGGAACGCGAAAGGTGTTGCGAAGCGCATCCAACATATCGACCCACCTCGCCGAGTTAAAGGCATTCTTGACATAAGCGTAACAAGGAGCACTACTCAGCGAGAGAAATGGTTGTGGCTCTCGACTCTCTTCACAGTTCTCCATGGACTTCGGTGATAGCGTCAATCGTTGACCGTCCCTTTCTGAAGCCATACTGACGGGGGCATGAGTCCCCGGCAGCTTCCACGGCAGAGGTCAGGCGGGAACGGATCACCTTCTCGAACAGCTTCCCAGCCGTGTCCAACGTGTAGAAAGGCCTGTGGGACGACGACAGCTCGGGATCACCTTTGCCCTTGCTGATCAGTACAAGTCTTGCGGTTTTCCATAGGGACCCGGAAACACTCCTTCTACCAAACAGGCGTTGTACATTCTCAACAACAAGTCAGCATTAATTGAAAATACTTTCTTTAAAGCCTCGCTGGGAATCCCGTCCGGGTCAGGAGCCTTGTTGCTCTTTAGGGAGAGAACGGAGGTTTCCATCTCCTCGAATGTGAAGAGTGGAACGTCATCTAACCGTCCGAGGTCAACCGGCGTACATCCTAGGCCTAGCCTACAAATAAATACATACAAAGAATGATTTTAGCTAAGACCTCAAAACAAGCAAGTAACTTAATAATAATTATGCTTACAATATTAAAGGTAAATAGATTGTAGAGCGAAAAAAAACAATACAATTTAAAATCCATGATTAATTAATCAAAGTTAATAAAAATCAAGTAATGTAAGTCTTGTAGAATTACGCTTACTTAACACTTAATGCACATTTTGTTACCTGAGACATAGGCTACAATGGCACAACACATTCTATACTCTGTTCAAAATAAATGTGCGGTCGAAAGACAGAATTTTATTTCCCACCACAATGAATATTCCCTCAATATTTTCCTGAATTCCCCGATTTTCTTCCAAATCAGATGTTATTTTAATTTCACACTTAAAATTCAGAGTAGAAAATAGCGCTGTTGATCGTGTTACTTCCCTTACTTGCCACTGGAAGCGCACCTTGTTAACCCTGAAACGTCAAAATTGGAATATTTATTTAAGAAAAAGCAAAACATTGGCTTAAAGTGACATGGGATATTGAACAGCTGTAGTAATTCTCAGTGATTCTGATTGGTCGGATTATTGGCAGCGGGAGGAACGGGAAAAGTGGGGAATTGAAATCTGGGTTTCGACCGCACATTTATTTCGAACGGGGTATAATTAGTTGTTCAATTTAAATCTTTCTCCCAAATAGATATTAGTTGTATCCCATAAATTAGTTAATCGCATAATTCCGTACGACACCAATTCATTCCACATCAACATGCCTATCTTTTGGTAGACTATAATTTATAACTTCAACAAGTAAACATCAGTGTTGATCTATTTAATTTAACAAACAGGTCTGTCAAAATATCAATTAAATTTTATTTAAAAACGTAACATAACGGCGAGCAAATATAAACAAGAAAAGGTTATGTTATGTTGTTTTCAGCATACAGCGACAACTCAGCTGCGATGGGGGAAAATAAACTGATCATAGCAACTACATTAGTCAAACCATGTAGCCTAAACAACTAAAGTTCTGTCAAAAATTCCGGAAAATAAGCTTTTTTAATACTTGAAAATAGTTGCTCGATTATAGTTTATTACCTAGTTTAAAATACTTAAAAACTAACCTGAGAATTTCATTGAAATCAAATTAGTAATAAAAAAGCCTTTTGGGGGTCTAAAATTCGCCTAAGAGAAATTTAAAGTCGATCGTAAAGAATTTTATACTCTATGTTCCATATAGTAAAAAAATTCAACAATATATTCTACTTAAGGTAGTATACGTTGCAGAGGTTAACAGCGCAACAAAATACTATGATTATATGCCAAAACTTCGTGTTTGTTTAGTCATATAAACAGCATTATCGATACGACCTTAAGGTGTTTCTTTTTCGCCAAAACGAGTTAAAAATCAGCTGGGGTTGATATCTTCAACTTTATTTGTCAACAGTTCTCAGTAGCAGAAGCAAACTATCAGCTGATTATTTAAATAGCAACATAATAAGATTAATTAACTATTAGAAAAAAAGTCAAAACCAGTTGGAAATCTTGTTTAAGTAGGCTGTATAAAAATAAACATAATGACAACAAATATTTTTAGTAACACCGACCCAAAGTTGCTGTCCGACTCTGTGTTATTTTACTAAAAATACCTCGTATACGAAAAGCGGCCCTTCAAACCATAGTAATGAAAAATCTATATATTTAAAACAGTAAGGTAAAAAAACACCTTTGCACAGTTAGTCTGAAACTTCTAGTGAGCCGATTTACATGTGGGTTGTACCAAAACAAAAATATCTGTTTCATGTTGTTGAGCCTCCGAAGCTGACAAAGACCATGAAAAATACAATCAATAATAAAAAAAAGCTTGTAAAAACTTCGTATAAAAAAGATTGGTTGGGAGTAATTATAAACTGGTTTCGTACCTCCGCGTCTTCAGCTTCAATAAATCCAACTAATACTGGACTACCATGGTTTGAATAAATTGAATAAATAAATACTGGCCATAATCAGGTCCAATTTCAGAAAACCAAACATAATTTGTTCTTCGTTAAAAAGTTAAAATTCACAAAACACATAACAAACAACAAACAGTTTAACATAAAAAACTAGTGATTTATTTAAATAAGTGTTTTGTCAAAAACAGTAGAGGAGCAAACGCTCAGGAAGGATTTAGCTTATTATGGCCAGTACCTAAGAACCTATACGATTATAATGTATTATCCTTTAAATGTACAGAGAAAATAATGCATTGTATACTATTTAAACTTTACACTTTTATAGTTGATGGTCCAAAGAGTAAATAAGTTTTGATTGTACAATTTTTTAGTACTAGGCCTATACCTAAAGATACTCAATTATGTAAAAATTCTCATTAATTGGAAGATATAACAATTTGTAACATTACATTGGGACAAAATCACCATGTTTCGCTCCGACTGCCTAAAAAAACTACCTAAAAACACCACGAATAAGCTGTATCCGTCGAGTATCGACGGGCAACGAATGGTTATATGTTACGTTCGGATTTAGTATGAAGCCTTTACTTTAAATATAGAATCTTATGTAGCCCCATACAGGTGTGAGGCCGAATTATAGATACAACTAACTGCAGCTGTTCGGAGGAGATTGGATAACTTTCATATTATTTTAACGCAATAAACTTTGATTGCAGTTAGCACCCGACTGTGACCTGACCTCGCGCTCGCCTGGTAGCTTTTCTCACGTGTCTCTGATTGCACTAGGAAACACATTCCAAGTTTTCATAAGCTCCCAACATTACTAGTATCTTCAACAACCTTTTACTATAACTACAGTATACATTTTATCTTTTTAGCTGGTTGGAACAAGCTGTATTTATTTTCAACCTATGCAGTAATACCTACATTTTTTGAACGCCTCTCAAACCAAGCCTTTAATAACCATTTAAAATAGGATTGAAGTTTAACTTATTTTTTCGAAAACGTCTATAAAGGGACGGTAAATAATTTACGTGAGACGTTTCCTTTATATTGTTGTTAGACCATCTAGTATTACTAATTCGAAGTTTGTGCCCAGTTTGATAGTTTTCTAAAAAGGAAAATATGAAAAAACATATCATTCAGTCCATAGATAAAAATGTTTTAATGAAATCACATTTAAAGATTAGGCACAAAGTTTAACACTATTTTTGTATAACTAAAAGAACTGGTAGGCAGCAATAATATTAAGAAAATTTAAGTAATTTGTTGTTACATATTTTACCTTATGTGTTTGTTTTTATACATATTGAAAGAACGTAACTTTAAGATGGTATATTGAAAATAAGAAAATATTTTAATGTTTTGGTTAACTTCAACGGCTTTGTCCCTAAACTTCCATTAAGAATTTCAATTGTGCCTTTAGAGGGCTTACACGGATTGCAGCTTAAAATCTGCATTTTCTGACAACAGCACAAATTTCGCTGAAAGAAGCTGTTTTTACTTAAGCTTGTTTCTTCTCCGTTGAACTAAAACAAACGCTGTGTTTTGTTTTAGTTTGTTTTTCATGATTATCATTCATCAGTCTTAGTGAAGTAGAAAGAATATTAATAATGTATAACAATAAAACATCGTATTTTGCTGTTTATTTATTTGAAATTTAATTCATGCCATGAAATTATTTAAATGTTAAAACACATTATCATGTCCCTGAGTGCAACCAAGCCATCTTGAGGAAAGAAAGGTCTTTTGAGACACTTCAAAACTGCTTTAGAATACTGTAATAAATTAAAAACTAGTTTATTTCGTACAATATAAAAAACTCTTATAAACATTTTGAATTTTATACATTTGTCAAATATTGATTGAAAGGTGTAAACATAGACAGTTTACTTCATAGCTGGATTTGCATGATAAGTGGGTCATTACGCTGACACAATGACCCTATAGTCTACTGCAGCAGGATTGCTCCGTTTCGAGAGTTCTTTGAGTATCCACTATATCACTATATCACTATCTTGAGACAGGGACCTCGCATAGTGGGTATTTTAACCTGAATATGAATGAGAGATGAGTGTAGGATGATTGTGGCGCGATCTTGTAGTCTTGTTACTGACTAAGGCCGACGTTCTCCTTAGACAGGACTGTTAATAATTAATAGCCCAACAGCCAATGGTATTCAGGGACCTACAGTTTAACGTGGAATCCGAACCACAATTTGACCTCACATATACGAATTGGTCTAATTATGAGGATGATCTTTATGGATGAACTAGTATTCACTAGTGCGGACGTTAATCCTCACCAGAGAATATCGCATCCACAAGCCATCGCTCATCTTTTTATCATGTTATCACATTCCGAGATAACATCTTCTCAAGATGTCACGGGATCTGTTCCGCCCTCCCAGGGGACCAACTTTGATCCGGCTCAATCTCAATACGTCAGCAACTCTCTATCTGCCCTCTCGATCGTGTTCAGTCACCGGAATTATGTTTCTCCGAGATAACATTGTCTCAAGTTGACACGTGACCTGTTCCACCCTCCCTGGAGACCAACTTTGATCCTTCTCAATCTCAATACTTCAGCAACTCTCTATCGGCCCTCTCGATCGTGTTCAGTCACCGGAATTATGTTTCTCAGAGACCTACCTAACATCGTCTCAAGATGACACGTGATCTGTTCCGCCCTCCCTGGGGACCAACTTTGATCCTGCTTAATCTGAATACTTCAGCAACTCTCAATCGGTCCTCTCGATCATGTTAAGTCACCGGAATTATGTTTCTCCGAGATAACATCGTCTCAAGATGACACGTGATCTGTTCCGCCCTCCCTGGGGACCAACTTTGATCCTGCTCAATCTCAATACTTCAGCAACTCTCAATCGGTCCTCTCGATCATGTTAAGTCACCGGAATTATGTTTCTCCGAGACAACATCGTCTCAAGATGACACGTGATCTGTTCCGCACTCCCTGGGGACCAACTTTGATCCTGCTCAATCTCAATACTTCAGCAACTCTCTGTCGGCCCTCTCGATCAAGTTCAGTCACTGGAATATTGAATCTCCTGCCCTAAATTGTCTTGGAAGCTTAATCTTTTAAACTATAGGAAAAGTTATCCTCTTCAGTATTCTATAAAAAATAAATTACATACTTTAATATGTTAACTTATTAATATGTTGGCCAGCGAATTTAAATATTTTAGTTGTAAAAATTAATGATCCGAATACGTCTGTTCAGGTCCACAAACTCATAAAATGAACATCTCTTATTAAAGTTAAGAAGTGAAAGACTGGCTATTTCAAAGCAACAATTCTTAAACCGTCTTTGGGAGGAGTTTTAGAGGGCGAAGTTTCACCTGTAATCATTTCTGTAAAGGCGGAGCCGCAGATTTAAACTTGGTTAACGAGGCATTAAGCTCTTCCTCCCCTTTGAGCTCTTTCAGTTTATGAAAAACATTCGTGAAGTGAAATATTATGAAAACACTCGTTGTCCATTCAGTATTATATGAGAGCTTTTAGTTTAACAAAAACCGTTAAGAGTTAAATAAAGAACAAAATATTTTATTTCTAGTTTATTAGAAAATTTTATCTACTTATAAAAAACCATTAAAACCTAAATGGTTGTAGAAATAACTATAAAAAGCTTTATCAAATACTTTTCGTTCTTAAAGCTCGTTCACAAAAATTCAAACCATAAAGTGTTTAATTTAAATAATTACAATTGTAATTGCAATAATAGGTTTACAAAATGATATAAGTTTTAAAATGATTAAATCTCAAAATTAAGATTTTTTTGTTATTAAAGATTTTAAAAAATATGTAGAAAATTTTCGTATTGTTACCACTATACGATACAATTATTGATGCCTAGCACATACTTCTCAGTTCAAAGTAACACACCTAATCAATTCTTTGGTTGAAGTTCATTATTGGTGATGGTGTCTTTATGTTATTATTTGGTAAATTGTTATTAAAAACAAAGTAGTTGCTGTTAGTGTTTACTACCGCAACCATCAATGAAAAATGCCCGAAATAATTTACCAATTAATAACATAGTAATCAGATGAAAAAACTTTTAAAACATCAATTTTTAGTGTCGCTTTTTATAATGGGATAATTTGATAGAAGAGGAGCTAAATCTGTATATTAATACGCAAGCATTTTTCATTTCCTCCTTTTTTCTCACCTCGTGTGCATCGTAGGATAAATCCGTTACATACCGGATACATACCGTTAGAAAGGTATAGTCCTGTAGATGAGCAGAATCACATTCTAATTCACATCGGACTCCCGGGCTACGCCCCACAGGCTTTCAAAGTTCCAATGTTATGGAGAAAGGGAAATTGAATGAATCATTAGACAGCTGTTGAAAAACAAGTGCTAGAAAATTAGGAAGGACAAATGTTTTAGTTCTAAAATGTTTTTAAGCTTCTTGGGTCCAGATCAACTGAAATTTTGATTGAATTTCGATCAGGAGGCGACCTCTCGTCTTCATGAATGAATGTTGGGGTGTCTCAGTGTATTGATGAAAGCCGATTTCAATATCCGACGATGACTTTCAAAGGAAATCTCAGATCGACTTCAAACTTGTGACGTAAATTTTATTTGTAGTTTGTAGATTCAAGTTAGTTGCAGAAGTTATTCTGAGCAGTATTAAACTATTTCTTTTTAATTTAATTTCCCTTAAGCAATGCATTGGAGGCTATTTTGGTTGTGCTTGAGTTGTTTGTTTTTAACCATTGCGTATGTGTCAGGCATAGAGGAAAGATTTGAGAACAATTTCCTGAACACTGTCATACAACTCATAAAATGTGTTATTTCAAAAATAACTTACTCATATCACGAATATAAATTTTTGATGGACTAAAAACAATACAATATGGCCTTATGAAGAATTGATAGAAACAAAAGCTGCAATGATTGAAACTGATGGATCCAGTCTAAAAGAATAATCCATATACACCTCGAGAGAACGTAGTGAAATATCCAAAAGTGTATTTTAAAAAGTTGTGTTTAAAATGTATTAGGTTTCTAAGATGTAAAATCCATTGTAATGTGAAAGGAGTTAAGTCTAAAGTAATATTACCCTTACTCGAAGATAAATCAAAGGTGGAAACACACAGGAGACATATACAAACATACACATACACATATACAATCTGGAGATAATGCACGTCATCTGCCTAATGAATTGAGTTCATTGTCAACGTTTCTCACAACCTGTCGGAGGCAGTTGTGACAGTTTGTGTCAGAACCAAGAGGTGAATTATAATTGTAATTATACAAAAGTTGCTCTACCGTCTGTCATCAGCCCTGTTCACTGTTTCCTTTGCACTGACAAGGGTATGAAATGGATGTTATGACATTGTTTATGGAATTTTCCATTGGTTTCATTATGTCTTTTGTTTATCTTTACTAATTATCTACAAAATCAACACTGGGAATACAAAATCTATTCAACAAGTATATTTTTATTGTATTTTTAATTTGATTGTATTTAATGTGTGTAATTTATGTATTGAAGTGTATTTTGTAATTGAGGTAATACGTGGAAGAATCAATTTCTATTACTACTAAAACATATTTCGTTCTTCAAGTTTTTCTAACATTTGTTTTTACAACAGATGTCTAATAATTAATTAACGATTTTTTATGTGAGAAAGGTATAAAACTTTTTCAAAATTTATAAAACATTAATAAATTTAAGAAGCATATTTGAAATATTGAAAACTTGTAAAAATTATTGAAAATTTGAAATCATTTAGGACGTTGCCATGGGGTCCGATAATAATTATTATAATATCCCGTACATCTACAGCACACATTATCTATCTAACGGTATGCACAGATTTCTCCTATACGATGCACACAAGCGGAGAACATAATCATTTTTGCCTGATTACTTGTTGACGGTAATAATATTTTTTTAAACTGTTGGTTTGCGGTGATAAACCGGTCAGTGAATATAAATTAATTTCGAAGCAAAAGTAAAGTAGTCAGATTCGAAGCAGCTTAGTTTTGTTACACTATTACAAAATGGTTCCTTACTATACAACCATTGCAGGGCTAAGGTAATTCTTTATCGCACAAGGGGGAAAAATATCACCTGAAAATCGTAGTAGTAGAAGATGATTCTGCTTGGTTTTGAGGGCAACGTCAAGATATATTATACATTTGTAGGTTAATGTAAACAAGTTGAACATTTCTTGTTTAGAGCTAGTTAAATAAATTGAGTGCTGAGTGCTATAATAAAAAAAATAAATAAAAAAATAAAAAATAAACTGTGAAAAACTTATATTTATTTTTAATGTTGAAATAATGGTTTTTCCTGATGTAATTATAAGTCATTATTACTATAACGAATGAGTGTTTGTTATATGTAATCATAATTTGTATATAAACAAATTTGTGAACAAGAATTAGAAAATTTTCAAGACCTCTGTGTTGTAAGTTAGTTTAATAAATGTAGCACTATGACGAGAGTTAAAGTTTATAACACGGGGCTAAACTTGTTTTTCAAAACTCGATCGCTTTACGTAATGTTTAAAGTTTATAATGACCATAATTTCAGCTCTTCAAAATATACCATTGAAGCAAAAACCATTTTTAAAAAATCGTTGTAACATAATATAAAGGCGAGGAGAATATTACTCGTAAAAAATTATACTGCATACTACTAGCCAATATTCCCTAGCATCGAGTAAGGTCGAAGTGTCAGGTGTAAGTATTTACCGTATCTCAGGCCTTAACTAAATCCTTATAAATCCGTATTTCCTAACTAAATCCTTATAACGCTTAAGATTAGTATAATGAATAAATGTAAGCAAGAGTGTTAAATATTTAAATCTGCATAAGAGAAAATAAAAAAGGCTTTACCAATGGTAAATCAAGAAGGAAAGAAACCCTCCCACCAACACCTCTGCATCCCTCCAAGGCGTTATACCTTGTTTGTACACGTGGTAGGTTAATCAATCAAAAATACTAACCTACTGATCTACAGTTTATTAAAGTCGTAAATAATTATTTAAAATATGTATATTAAACAATCGTTTACTTGAAAGGTTACGTCACAATCCATCAAACTATTTCAATAGGGTAAACATAGTGCAATGACTTTATTTTAATCATTGTACCAGTGTTATAATTGCATGATAAAAATAATAACTTTGATACAAATTTGAGGAAAATTTAATTCACGGTAAATTAAGAACATCAGATTTCAAATGTCCAACAGCATTCAGCTATTAAATTTATAATAACATAACATATTAAAAATACAATAATAAGAAAATAAATAATATTAAATACTTCATTGAAATTTGCCCAATTAAAGGGATTTAGCCCCATCGAGGCTGTTGAAGGCTCTCGATACAGACCTGACAATATCTCAAGAGTGTAATCCTCTTGATGAAAAGCTCTTGCTGAATTCCTGAGAGGAAACTTTATTTTCGTTTCGTTACTGATATCACGTCATCGATACCTTAAATAATAAGTCACAACAACGTTTCAATTCACCAAATCATTTTTGTGTGCTATTTAAGGAAGAGTCGATTAATTATACAAAAAGAGAATTTAAATAGATTTCAATTAATTTATGAATAATATCAAAAGAACTTGAGTGTGAGATTATCAATTACCAGCAACTTAAAATATACAGTAACTTAGAACATATAATCTTAACAGAACAGGCTACTTATAACTACAGATAGGCACAATGGTAATGTAATAAGTAGTGGGGAATGGGGGCTTTTGGGCCAGTTCAAGGTCACCTGAGGGATGACGTCATCGAGGTCAATGACCTCACCGATGACGTCATCGATGACGTCATCGATGACGCAATCGATGACGTCATCACTAATGACGCCATTTCGATGACGTCACACCCATGACGCCACAGAAATGACGTGCTGATGACGTCATCACCCCTTACGTCATCAAAACGACGTCACCGACGCCACTAAGGTCAAGGTCACGCAGAAACTTAAAATTTTTTGGCACTTTTGCCGTTTCTCGCACTACGCTCCGAGTTTCAGTCAGAGTCCCCGTGACCTTGACCATTTGGAGCGAATATTGGACGAGAAACGGCAAAAGTGCCAAGTTAAACCCGAGTTTCTGACATGACTCTGCCTAAATGGGCAATCGGTAATCCCTCAGGTGACCTTGAACTAGCACAACACCCCCAACTTCATATTACTGTGACCTTGAAAACTTAACAACGGAGCGCCGACACCGATGCGCACCCCACGACAGCCACCGAGTGACTGACTGTCAGGCTCTGTGTATGCTAGGTATATTGGCTTGAAAGACTAAGACTCTAAACTGTCAGGAATGGGAGTAACTAACTGAATTTTGCAAGGAAAAGTCATTTCATCCAATATTTTAAACAAATCCTCATCAGTAAAACTGACATTAGTCTGTTTTGTATAAAACTTAGGGTGTCCGCGCAACAGTTTGCGCCACTTAGCTAAAGTTGAAACTCTCTTAACTTTCAGTGGTGGACAGTGAGCAACTAATAAAGTCTTAACACGGCTAAGTTTCTTACCTAAAGCGTCCCGCGACATGGCTTCCCCTCACAAAAGTCCGCACAATACTGAGAGACTGCTTGTAGCGCATGAGTCAAGGGAAAAGAGGTGGGGGGAACAGCAGGAGTGGGGGAAGGTCACAGTGGCGGGGGAAGGTGAGGTGGTACGCTGGAGTTTCGCATCACTTCACCATGAGCTGTCCTACAGTCAACACACTGTTCTCTTGGCCCGAGTTGGCACTAGAAGAAACATTTCTGTACAGCTTAGGCTGTGAGAGCCGAGGAAGCAAAGTCAAAGTGGAAATTGTGTTAAACTCCAAGATGAAGAGTCTCCTAAATAAACTAATTGTATCCTTGCAATCTCCTATAACTTTAGAGAAATACCACTTTATTAAGCGACACCTTATACTTTGGCAAAACGAAGCAGAAATGGAAAAGATTACAGTAAAATTAATTTAACTTAAAACTTGGACTGGACACTCATGGCGATACCACGTGGCGTGCAAACGCCACCCTAAACATTACAAGTTAGGTTATTGAGCACCTCTGGTACGATAACCGATGTGCTAGAGTTAAAGTGTGATGACCTTGAGTCAAAACACTGAAACACTACAAGTCGATATCGTCCCAGAGTCAAAGTGTAGTGACCTACATTCAGAACTTGTAAAATTACTTACATATAGAGAGCTAGAGAACAGCGAGACGCACCGCATGGAAGCCGGAGACATACTGGCGAAGCGGTGTTGTGCAGCCTAGGGACCCAGTTGTGGTGGGGGTATAGCCAACACTTAGAGTACAAGTGTTGTGGGTGACCTTGACCCACTTAACTTAGTTACACCCCCCCCCCCGACAAAAAGTGCGAACCCCCCCCCCCCCGACAAAAAGTGCGAACCCCCCCCCCCCCGACAAAAAGTGCGAACCCCCCCCCCCCCACCCCTGATATCCTGGGCGTGGCAGCCCCGGTGGGGATATAAGGGGGTCCGGCCAGAGCCGGCTCGCAGTCCGCTCCCGCGCGTTGAACGTGAACGATCGGGACGGACCGCCATAGGCATCACTAAACATTGAATGGCGCCTTCAGTGTTTAGCGAAGTCTACTCTAACTTTAAGACTTGTATTAGTTGTAAGATATTGCGCTTGCGTTTGGGTATTGCGAATTGTTTTATATGAGAGTGTTTTACTTGTACCCTACGTCTCCTGTGTGTCTTTTATCCTTTGTGTCTTGTTTGTTATATGTGTTTAATGTGTATGTGCTTGTTCCAGCATTGACTACGTTGAGCTCAATTGTGTGTTGTAAGTGTGTTATATGTTTCTAAAGTGTATACGCTTGTTTTAGCAATCCCCCCTTGAGCTTTTTCAATGCTCAAAGTAAATTGTAAAGTCAGGGAACGGGAGTAGGCCCCCGTGTAAAGCCACTTTTAATAATTGGTAGGCTCCTTGCCAGGCATGCAAAAGGTTGCGGATGGCATTTGGGGAGCATGTCCGTTTGTAAGCTGGCAAGCAAAAGGTTGTGGCGGCCTCTGCACTCGGACCGAGGACGTAAGCCATTAGGGTGTCCTCAGTATGTTTCCCTTCTGGAAACTCAAAATTATGTAAATGAATCTTTGTTAGATATTTGTGTTTTTAGTCCCCAAGGCCCCCGAACATTCGTGGTTCGCCATGGATGTACGGGGGCCGAAATTTTTTAATGTCCGTGTGGCCTTGACCCACAAAGACTTGTAAAAATTCAATGCATTGTAAATTAAAAATATTAAAGATAGGTTACGGGAGTAGGCCCCCGTGTAAAGCCTATTTTAATTATCGGTAGGCTCCTGCCAGGCATGCAAAAGGTTGCGGATGGCATTTGGGAGCATGTCCGTTTGTACGCTGGCATGCAAAAGGTTGCGGCGGCCTCTGCACTCGGACGAGGACGTAAGCCACTAGGGTGTCCTCAGTTTGTTTCCTTCTGGAAACACAAAATTATGTAAATGAATCTTTGTTAGCTACTGAAAAGACAATACAGTAAATGTTTACAAGTCTTGCGTGGCGAAGGGTACACGACATTGGATGTTGCCTTGTTGTCATAGTTGGGTCTCTTCGGAGGCTACAGCGATGACAACCCAAGTGCCTCACACCCCCAAAGGGGGGTGTGGGGCTTAATTTTTTTAAAGTTTTTTTGTGACCTTGACCTAAATATGTAAAATCTTTCAAAGTGTTTAACAGTCAGGTCTTATTAACACAGTTAATACATTAATGTCTGTTAAAAAATATAACAGTTAGGTATTTGTAACCCACAAGTTTGGAGTTGTTTATAGTTGGGTCCCTTGGGAGGCTTCAGCTATGGTAACATAAATGCCTCAAGTGGGGCTTATTTTTTTAAAAAGTGCGAACCCCCCCCCCGGAACTTTTTTTTGAGAAAAAATTTTGACCTTGACCAAAAAGTTTTTTGCTCCGGACGAGAAGTGCCCAAACAAAAAATTTGTACAAAGTAGTGGATTTAGACCAAAGATTATTGGTTTATCAAACCTGTTGAAGAATAAATTGAAAATGGGTGTTTAAAAGCCAAATCTGCTACATGATTGATAAACTGGATGTATATGACGTCACCTTCCCCCACCCTTCAACCTCGGGTATAAAGGGACCCGGTTGAGCGCGCTGCTCATTATTGCGTGGACATTCACCGAGTGCACACTCAAAGCCAAACTGTAAAAAAATGGCTCTTTGCGATATTTGTGGTGAGTTTTTCCAAGATGAAGATATCTTTGTTTTACACCGAGAATTGCATCATGAAGAGAACAGAAAAGAAGAGATTGTTGTAAGTGAAGAAGACTTGGATGCGTTTGATCGGTTATTGGAAAACTGCCAGAAGCAGATGGACGACTGTGATAGCTATCTACAGTTACACCGAGAATTGCATCGTGAAGAGGACAGAAAAGAAGAGATTGTAGTAAGTGAAGAAGACTTGGATGCGATTGATCGGTTTTTGGAAAAACCCCATAAGCAGAAGGACTGGGCTAGCTATTTACAGTTAATGCAAAGAAGAAGACCAAGTGTTATTCAATTTGCCGGAGCTGGACCATCTACAGCTGGAGGATTTATTCAAGAAGAGAAAATGGAAGAAGAAGATACGGAAGAAGTGGAAGATGTAAGACAACTGCGTACCCAAGAAGAGGATATGGAAGATATAAGACAACTGCGCACTACAGCCTTGCCAGGACCAGTTGTAATTCATTTCAAAATTAATAATGTGCAATTAGAATTGGAAAATTTTATAACTCAAGCTAAAAAACTAGTTGTAAAAACATTGACGGAAGAATTGGCAAGATTGAACTTTATTAAATTTGGATTGGTGTTGGAGGCTATGTTTACTAATACCGATGGTGAAAATTCACCGAGAGCATTCATTGCTAAAAACCGAACCCTTACAACCACATCTGATATCAACGAAATTTTAGAAGAATGTTTGGTTGAACTGCTAGTGAAACTTCAAGAACATGAAGGAAGAGGATCCGGCTGGACGCTATCATCAATTGAAGGTATGGATGTGAGGGTTCACAAGCATGGATATGGTATGAGAGGAAGCAGCTTTATCCCTCTACCAAAGGTGATCCGAGATACGAGATCATGTATCAATGTGAAAAATGAGGATAATGAATGTTTCCGGTATGCAATGTTAGCAAAATATGTGGAAGACCATTCCTGTAGACCTAGCATAGCATACGAAGCTGTTCAACACCGCTATAACTTCCAAGGTATGTCGTATCCTGTTAGTCTTAATGATGTTGCTAAATTTGAAAGAAAAAACCCAGGAGTTTCAGTTAATGTGTTTGGTTTAGACGAATCAAATAACGTATACCCGTTACGAGTTACAAAGACTGAACGTCAAAATCATACAGATTTGCTGCTATTGACCAAAGGTGAAATATCACATTATGTTTACATCAAGAACTTTGAAACTTTGGTTGGACGACAAGTGACTAAAAAGAAAATTAGAGTGACAGTGTGTAAGAGATGCTTTTGTTTCACAAATAAAGACTTGAGACGTGGAGGATCGGAGTGGTTGTCGGAACACCAGCGGCTTTGTAATGACAACTATGAAGTGAAGATTAGTCTGCCACCACCATCTAGAGCATTTGTCCAATTCAATAAAACAGTTCACCAATACCGGATTCCACTAGTTATCTACGCTGACTTTGAATCCACGTTAGTGCCGCAGGAACTTTCGGATGGTGAAGTAACTAGAAGAACCAAATATCAATTGCATCAACCTAACAGTTTTTGCTTATTGGTGAAATCTACTTTACCTGAAGAACAATTGCAAGACTACGGCTTAACATCCACTCCGATACTCTACCGTGGGGAAGGAGCTGCTAAGTATTTTGTAGACCAGTTGTATAACATTGCTGAAAAGGCGGAACGCTTATACGGTAATGTTTTACCCATGAAACCTTTGAACCAAAATCAACAAGAAGAATACATTTCGGCAACAAGATGTTATCTATGCAAGAAGAGCTTCAGTGAAGAAAATCAAAAAGTAAGAGATCATGATCACCTCACAGGGTTATACAGAGGACCTGCTTGTAATTCATGCAATATAAATTACAAACTGCCTCAATTTATTCCTGTCGTGTTACACAATCTTAGCGGCTATGACTCCCACTTCATTATCCCAGAGTTAGGACGAGATGATGGAAAAATCGAAGTATTAGCTGAAACATTGGAGAAGTACATCAGTTTTTCAAAAACAGTTGGTAAAATTAAACTTCGCTTCGTAGACTCTTATAGATTTATGTCATCTAGTTTGAGCAAATTGTCTGAGAACCTAAGAAGAGAAGATCTAAAAGAAACCAGCAAAATTGTACCTGAAGATAAATTGGACTTAGTATTACGAAAAGGAGTTTTCCCCTATGATTATATAACTTCCACAGAAAAGTTTGAAGAAACCAGTCTACCACCGATTGAAGCCTTCAATAGCAAATTAAATGAAAGTGAAATCTCCGTTGAAGACTACAATCATGCGTGTAATGTTTGGAACCAACTAAACATTCAAACTTTAGGGGAATATTCTGATTTTTATATAAAATTGGATGTAACTCTGCTGTGCGATGTGATGGAAGAATTTCGGAACACCTGTTTCTCAGCATACGGATTGGATCCTTTACACTCGTATACATCCCCTGGATTAGCATGGCAAGCTATGCTCAAGTCAACTAACTGCCGATTGGAGCTTCTCACAGACATCGATATGGTCCTCATGATCGAATCAGGTGTACGAGGTGGTTTGACTCAAGCTGTGACAAGACATGTTAAGGCCAACAACAAGTATATCCCCAACTTCGACGAGCAACAACCATCACTCTACCTTGGATATTTTGATGCGAACAACCTCTATGGTTGGGCGATGTCAAATCCACTTCCCTACGCAGACTTCAAGTGGATTGACCCGACCACCATCGGTGACATATCACGGATTCCAAAAGATGGTCAAACAGGCTATATTTTGGACTGTGATTTTGAATATCCAGAACACCTTCACGACCATCATTACGACCTGCCTCTCCTAGCCAAGACTGAAGTTTCACCGACAGGAAGATGGCCCAAGCTGATGATGACCTTGGAGAATAAGAGTCGATATGTGGCACACTACTGGGTAGTTCAACAAGCACTTGAATTGGGCCTACGTATAGTGAAAATTCACAGAGCAATTGAATTCACCCAGTCTTGTTGGTTGAAACCATATATCGATTCCAACACTACAAGAAGAGCTGCAGCGACAACAGCATTTGAAAAGGACTTCTACAAATTAATGAACAACGCCATCTTTGGGAAGACCTTGGAGAACAAGAGAAAACACAAAATTGTAAAATTAGTAAGTGATCCTAGGAAATTGGAAAAATTAGTGCAAAAACCAAATTTCGGAACATCAATGATTATAAACGAAAATCTAGTTACTGTCAGTATGAATAAAACAACAATAGTGATGGATCGTCCGTTATACATTGGAATGTCGATTTTGGATATAAGTAAAACTCTGATGTATGATTTCCATTACAACAAAATGGTTAAACACTATGGAAGAGACAACATTGGAGTTGCATACATGGATACCGACGCGTTTATCTACTGGATAAAGACTTTGGACATGTATGAAGATCTAAGGAGTTTCCCATACAAAGACGACTTTGACTTCTCTGACTATCCGAAGAACCATCCGAATTACAATGAAAAGAATAAAAAAGTAATTGGAAAATTTAAAGATGAAGCAAATGGAATACCTTTGGAGGAAATAGTTGCGCTGATGTCCAAATTATATTCCTTCAAGATGTATATGGAAAACGACATACCGACAGTGAAGAAAGCTAAAGGAGTCAAAACATCGTACTTGAAGAAACGTGTGACATTTGACCATTACAAGACCTGCTTGTTTGAAGATTCTACAATGTCTGCAACGTTCAACACTATCAGAAGCTTTAAACATGAGGTCTACAGTGTCACTGAAGTTAAAAGAGCACTATCAGCACAAGATGATAAAAGGCATATTATGCCGGATAAGATTCATACTCTTCCTTTCGGCCACTACTCTCTAAACCCTATTAACTAGTAACCTATTCTTCGTCCTTCTACAACTTCGACCTTATTCCTTTCTCCTTCCGTAAAAAAATGGGGAACACGGCAAGTCCAACGCCGTGTTCCCCATTTTTTTACACAAGTTTGGATGACCTTGACCTATATAAATGATGTGAATATTTAAGACAACATTCATTGTGATTATACATGTGATACATGAAACATTCAAACCTGCAATATGAAGAACTCGAAGCAAGAAATTGTCAACGAGCTTCATAAACCTGCAAGAAGAAAGTTTCCACGAAGAAATACAGTGATAAAAGGAATAAATGATTTATATCAAGCGGATTTAATCGAAATGATTCCTTATAGTAAACAAAATAGAGGATTTAAATACATATTGACTATTATTAATTGTTTTTCAAAAATGGCAGATGCTTTACCACTAAAAGATAAAAGTGGCAAAAGTGTTACAAAAGCAATGGAAACAGCTATACAAAGAGACAAACATACTATAAAACATTTACAAACTGATGATGGAAAAGAATATTTTAATAAGGAATTTGCAAATTTAATGAAAAAACACAACATTAACCATTACTCAACCAATTCAGAGGTAAAAGCATCAATAATTGAAAGATTCAACAGAACTTTAAAAGGTGCGATGTATAAGATGTTTTCTAACAGAGGATCGCACGTATGGATTGATATGTTACCAAAACTTATAAGCGATTACAATAACAAGTTTCATAGAACTATCGGTATGAAACCAAGCCAGGTGACTAATAAAAATGAAAAACTTGTATTAAAACGTATAAAAATGAATACTAAACCAAGAGTTGAAAAACTAAAGCCTAAAAGGTTTAATGTTGGTGATAAAGTGCGAATAAGCAAATACAAAGGTGTATTCAGTAAAAGATATCTTCCAAACTGGACAAATGAGGTATTTACTGTATTTAAGGTGCAACCTACAATACCAGAAACTTACATTTTAAAAGATAATAAAGGACAATTGCTGGAAGGAGGGTTTTATGGACATGAAATGTTAAAATCAACAGTAGGTGATGTATATTTAGTTGAAAAGGTGTTGCAACGAAAAAAGGATAAGGTTAAAGTACGATGGTTAGGATTTAATAAGACGGAAGATTCTTGGATACCTAAAAAGGATCTAATATAATGATAGAGCATCATTTTGGGTTGAACCATTACAAAGGATGGAGATAATAACGCAAAAAGACAATTTTACTATTAATAATATAGATGAACTCACAGTGGATGGTTCTCAATTCAATACTGGAAAACACGGTGTTTTGTTACCAAACACGGTGCGTTGTCTGGTTACCGGTCCTTCCAATTGTGGAAAAACAAATGTAGTATTCAATTTGATTACAAATCCTAAAGGATTACGTTTTAATAATTTATATGTATTTTCAAAGTCACTACAACAACCAAAATATCAGTTATTGGAACAAATACTCAATAATGTGCCTGAAGTTAAATATTTTAAATTCAACGCGAGCGAGAGTGTCATGCAACCGCAAGAGGCTAAACCATTCTCAGTATTCATATTTGACGATGTATCTTGTGAAAATCAAAATACAATAAGAAATTACTTCGCCATGGGTCGACATAACAACATAGATAGCATTTATATTGGTCAAACTTACAGCAAAATACCGAAGCAGCTCATTAGAGACAATGCAAACATGTTAATTGTATTTAAACAGGATGAAACCAACCTAAAACACATATATTATGACCATGTAAGTGCGGATATGCCATTTGAACGATTTAAAGAGTTGTGTGGAAAGGCTTGGGCTGAAAAGTATGGGTTTTTAACAATTATGAAGGAACAACCGCTAAACAATGGTCGATACAGGATAGGATTTGATAAATTTATACTAATACACTGATCATGATGTAAAACATTCATTGTTGTACAACACGTCTTGCTACAAACATGGTTAACCAAGAAAAGTTAATAAAGGAAATAAAATCACTTAGTGATTCTATTCGAGATAAAAACAGAGCATTAAAATTAGGTATTAGCGAAAGGGAGAAATTTCTTGAATCTACTTTTAAACCTATTACTGAACCCTTGAAACAATTAAACAAAAAATTTGCTAAACCCGTTTTGGAAGGAGATGCAATTGCACCTATTACAAAGTTTGAAAGAGAAAATGTAAAATCAGAAGATTTTAGTGATGAAGACCTGGAATCCTCTACATATAGTGGTTTTACCGGTGGAGAACCTGAAAGAGAGCTAGAATCACCAGACTATAGTGGTATAAGAGAATTATATGAAGTAAAAGCTAAAAGAGGACATGAAGATGTATCAACTGCTAGTGAAGAGGAAAAAGAAGAAGAAGCAAGGGAAGGTCCGTCAAACATAAGCTTGTTGGGTGAAAACATTCATAACAAAGGACCTTTAGGAAGGAAATACATGGTAAAAATGTTACTCGGAACAATTCCTAATAAGAATTACCATAGTTATGGAGCGAGATTAACAGAAGATGGTTTAATGATAGGTAATAGCCCGTTAAACGTTGACGAACATGATAATATTGTCATTGGTGATCAAAGGTATAAGGGTACAAAAGGATTATTTGAATTATTATTTTAAAATAAGCCTTCAGTATCGTTAGTGAAAGAAAAAGACATGGAAGCATATAAAAATATTTTGGAACAGACAAATGCATATAGGAGAATGTATTTACCTGACCAACTTTTATTTAGATCTAAGTCTTTAAAATATAGAGAATTTGTATCCAAGTTAATACCAACTAGAAGACAAACAATGCCGTTAACACAAAGAAAACCTGTAAAACGAAGATTTATGGCATCCACTTTAGATGTAAGTGCTCAGGAAAGAAGAAAAAGAAGTAAGTCTGTTACGGGTACAGGTTTAATGAAGAAACTATATAACACAAATGTGATTTATTACAATAATATCAATAAATTGGTGGATAGAATGAAACTAATACATGAAGCTAAAGAAGCGGGTCATACTGGATTGGAAAACGAATGGGTGGCTTTAGTGGATGAACTCCGAAACCGTGGGGTAATCTCATAAAAAATGCGTTACTCACTAGATTACTATTCAGTTGCACCATGAGTGTCGACAAGTTCGGACGTTACTCCTCGGATGGGTTATATTACGCAAATAATTTAAAAAGAGGAGCTGGTTTACCACAAACACCTGATGGGGATTATGATATAACTAATAAAAGGTTAAAAAACATAAAAGATCCCACAGATGAAAACGATGCAATAAATTTAAAAGTATTAAAAGAAAAGATATCACCAACATTAAGACTACAGAAAAACACATATGACGCAGGTAATCATAGAATTGTCAATGTTGGTAAGCCAAATCAAAACGCTGATGCAATAAACAAAGGTTATTTATCATCAGAATTAAAAAATACGTTAAAATTCAATGGAAAAACGTATACTGCTGAAAATAAACGTATATCCAACGTAGATGACCCTAAAGATGCAAAAGACAGCGTAAATAGACGCTATTTACATTCATTAATACCTGAAAAGACAAAAGATGGTTTTTCTTTTTATAAATTTGTTATTAACGATATAGGTTATCCGAAAAATGAAAATGATGCTGTAAATTTAAAATATATAAAAGATCATTGTATTACACGTGATGTAGGAGTTATTGATTGTCTAGGTAATTGTTTAGCGAATGTTAAAGATGGTTCGGCACCATCAGATGGTGCAACAGTGGGTCAAATGAAGGAAACTTTAAAGCAAGAAACATCTGGATTTGTAAAACAGGATCAAGTAGTATCACGGTCGGGTGATGTGTTTGTACAAGGAAATGAAAAGTTTATTTTACTTGAACAAAAAAATAATGTTTGGGATTGCAAAGACATGAAATTATCAAATGCGCAATTAGCTACAGATGCTCATGATGTTCCGATTTTATCACAAGTTTTACATACTAATCCAAACAATTATCATAGAAGTTGGTTGGGTACAAATAGAAGAATAATTGACATATTTCCAGGTATCGATGATTACGATTGTGTTGTAGTAAAACAATCTTTAATATTAGACAAACCAAAAGGTAGTACTTTCAATGCGAAAAATAAGAAAATAGGTAATTTGGCACAAGGAACAGATCCAAAGGATGCTGCAACTGTAGGACAAACATTACAATATGATAGTGCAAATCAAGAGTTTATTTATAATACCAAAAGATTTAAATTAATGGATGTAAATGATTATCAAAATATATTAATTGCAGATCCAAATTCATTTAGCGGATTTAGAAAATTGTCTGGTGAGGAATTTATTCATAAAAATCATGTATTTAGAAATGAAGCAGACAGATCATTAATTAGTGCAGATTTAAAATATTTTAAATGTCCCGGGAATGATGCAAATGTAACTGATGAAGACTAAGAATTTGTATAAAAACTGATATGGGTTAGAAATCGGGACTAATATTATAAAAATGGGTTACACTCTAGAATGTTATTCAGTTGCAACATGAGTGTTGACAAGTTCGGACGGTATTCATCAGATGGATTATATTACTTTAATACTTTAAAAAGAGGTGTTGGATTACCACAAACACCTGATGGAGATTATGATATTAGTAATAAACGGTTAAAAAACATTAATGATCCCACAGATGAAAATGATGCAATAAATTTAAAAGTATTAAAAAAAGAGATAGTACCAACACTGAAATTAGATAAAAACACATATAACGCGGGTAATCATAGAATTTCCAACGTTGGTAAGCCAAATCAAAACGCTGATGCAATAAACAGAGGTTATTTATCATCGGAATTAAAGAATACGTTAAAATTTAATGGAAAAACGTATAATGCTGAAAATCGGCGTATATCCAACGTAGCAGACCCTGTAGATGAAAAAGACAGCATAAATAGACGCTATTTACATTCTATAATACCTGAAAAGACAAAAGATGGGTTTTCTTTTTATAAATTTGTTATTAACGATATAGGTTATCCAAAAAATGAAAATGATGCTGTAAATTTAAAATACATCAAAGATCATTGTATTACACGTGATGTAGGAGTTATTGACTGTCTTGGTAATTGTTTAACGAATGTAAAAGATGGTTTTGCACCATCAGATGGTGCAACGGTGGGTCAAATGAAGGAAACTTTAAAACAAGAAACCTCCGGTTTTGTGAAACAAAACCAAGTAGTAACACGTCAAGGAGATGTATTTGTACAAGGAAATAAAAAGTTTACTTTACTTGAAGAAAACAATTATGTTTGGGATGGTAAAGGAAAGTTATTGACAAATTTAGGTATTGGTGAAAAGCCTGGTGATGCTGTTACTTATGAACAGATAATACAATTAGAGCCAACTGGAAAAAAATGGTGGAATTGTGATAACAAACGATTAACAAATGTTGCAGACCCTGATTATGCCAACAACGCTGTAACTGTTAATTTTCTTGTTAAAGTAATAGGTAATTTATTATTTGATATGCATAATTATATTGTAGCAGGACAACATAAACCTATTGACGAAAAAATGAGAAATACATGGATTAAACAAGAAATTCTTTATAAATATTTTTTTAATCATAACACACAAAAGTTTAGATCATCAGATTGGGGTACTTTTGATATTTAACTAAATAACACCATATATTACATCATTTATGTGCAACCTGTCATAGAGGTAACACATGGGTTACGCTTTTCAAATATAAAAGACAATCATGGCGTTTCATTACACCAGTCCATATCGAGACACTATACGGAAAGGAGGCGGTATCACGTCCACAGCGGTTTCTCTGTTAAGTAAAGCTTTAAATCGTATTCCAGTAGGATCTATCGTAAACAGAGCAATAGACGCTTTACCATACGAATTTCACATACCGGGAGGTTATCAGTATTGCGGACCAGGAACTAAATTGAAAAAACGACTGGAAAGAGGTGATCCAGGCATAAATAAGTTAGATCAGGCTTGTAAAGAACACGATATCGCATATTCCACGTTTACCGATTCAAAAAATAGGTCAATCGCTGATAAAAAGCTAGCGAATATAGCTTGGCAACGAGTAAAGTCTAGTGACGCTAGTATTGCGGAAAAAGCAGCAGCTTTAGCGGTAACAGCAGGTATGAAGGCTAAAACAGCGGTAGGAGGTGGAAAAAGGAGGGGTAAGAATAAAAAAGGATCAACCAAGAGAAAACATGGTGGTAATATTAGACTAAAAAGACGTTCTCCGAGGAAAAATAATAAAAAACCGACAATATGGTCAATGGTAAAAAACGGGGCTGGTCTATACCTAAGACCGTATCGTGCATATTAAATAAAAGAAATCAATTGGTTATACCACATAAAGCGTTGACTAATGTTGAATTATTTAAATATATTTCCTGTTTAAAAATACCATTTTTCCGCGGAGTATTTATGAAAGACAGTTTACCAAAGAAAATATGGAAAAATGAGACTGGAATCGTAAATTTGGATAATACTGAAGGGTCCGGCACCCATTGGGTGTGTTATAAGAAACTAAATAGTAATGTATATTATTTTGATAGTTTTGGAAATTTGCCACCACCTAAAGAACTTGAACATTACTTTAAATCTGCTAAAAACATATATTACAACTATAAAAGAGAACAACCTGATAATACTTCAATATGCGGCCATTTATGTTTGGAATTCCTAGCTAAAAGTATCAGTCACTATTGAGATGTCTTCCTATACGGTATCATTAACAGGAAAATCGTCCACTTTACGAAGTATCCTTTTTCCAGCGTTACGCTTGCAAAAAGGAAGATTTTGGGAGGCAGCACTGTTGGATTTTACAACTTACAACTCTATTCCCAATGTTACGGAAGGTAAAAATAACTTATTGCATTATTATAAAGGAAAAGATGCCAGTGGTAAGTTAACAGACTTAGAAGAGTGCAGTTTACCCACAGGTTCTTATGAAATTGATCATATTAATGAATTTTTGCAAAATAAAATGGGAAAAGACAATATATCGCTAAAAGGTAATAATAATACAATGAAAGCTGAGCTTACTTCAACATATTATATAGATTTCACTAAGCCAAACTCAATTGGTGATTTATTAGGATTTCCCAAAGATGGAGCAATTTTAGAACCAAATAAAACACATTCCGGTAAACAAACTGTAACAATATTAAAAGTCAATAGTATAGACATAACTTGTAACATTATACAAGGAGCTTACAGAGATGGAGCAAATACTCATATAATACATACTTTTTACCCCAGTGTACCACCTGGATTTAAAATTGTTGAAAAGCCGCAAAACCTGGTATATCTACCTTTGAACACCACTTTCATTTCAGACATCGTGTTGAACGTATTGGATCAAGACGGTAACTTGATAGATTTCCGAGAAGAGCCTATTACGGTTAGATTACATTTAAAATCAACACTTTAATACAAAATCATGGGTTTAACATTTAAAAGCGAACAACCTACGGGAATCCGCATTAGTAGCTCTTCAGCTGTGGAGGAGTTAACACGCGAGAACATTCGTTTCTTAGAGAGAATTGGATTAAAAGTAACCGATAATGGATATACTGGATATAGCTCAGGGTCCAACATTCGACGAAACCCTATGGGAAAAAGAATATCACACCCACAACCCTTACACTTCATCAAAATTAAACAATAACGATGAAATTCGTATTCCCATACAAAATCAAGACATTTACACACTACCATGTGAAAGTTACTTGTATATTGAAGGAAAAGTTACTAAAAAGGACGGTACTACTACTGGTACAACAGTTCCATTTATAAATAATCCCATGGCTTTCCTGTTTGATGAAATTAGATATGAAATATCAGGTGTAACAGTTGATTCTACTAAAAAAGTAGGTATTGCAACAACTTTAAAGGGATTAACATCTATATCACCTAATGAAACCAATTTAATACAACCTGCAGGATGGGTTTTACCTGCAAAAGACACAATCACTCCAGATACAAATGGAAATTTTGATTTTCATATTCCGTTACGTTTGTTGCTTGGTTTTGCTGAGGATTATAGGAAAATAATATTAAACGTTAAACAAGAATTAGTTTTGTTGAGATCTTCAAACGATAAAGATATTATTAAAGCTCCAGACGGTACAACAGATGCAACTTTAGAATGGAAATTAACATTAGACAAAATTGTATGGAGAGTTCCACATGTAAAATTAGCTGACGAGCATAGAATGCTACTATTAAGAAAGTTAAAGGCTGATCGTGATATTGTAATTCCTTTTAGAAGTTGGGAATTTCATGAACATCCCAGCTTGCCAACTACGGATCGACACACTTGGACAGTTAAAACATCTAATTATGTGGAACGAGCCAGGTATATTATATTTGGTTTACAAACAGGCAGAAGAGACACCATCACCAAACATGCAGGCCAATTTGATCATTGCAACTTGAAAAATATTAAAGTTTATTTAAATTCACAATTTTTTCCATACGATAATTTAAATGTGTCATTCGCTAATAAAAAGTACAGCATATTGTACGATATGTATGCAAGATTCCAAAGTTCATATTATGGTAAAACGAATGCACCTTTACTATCACCAGAAAAATACTTAGATGGTTACCCTATAGTTGTAATCGATTGTTCTAAACAAAATGAATCGGTAAAATCATCAAGTGTAGATATAAAAATAGAAATGGAATTCAACGCGCCTATATCGGCTAATACAACTGCATACTGTTTAATTCTACATGATAAAATCGTAACATACACACCTTTAACTGGAATTGTTAAAAATGTATTGTAAAAGACCGGTTTTCCTACATTCCAATGCATTCCGCGAGTATAAAAGCAGAGCGTTCAGCTCGCTCCTTATCAGTTTGTTGCCTGTTGTTGTATGGGTAGCATCTTATTCAATATGACTTCTCCTAGTGGTACACAAGAAAATGTAGTAGATATTGAGAAGGAGATATCCGACTTTTTAGATCTTCAAGGTCAACCGGAGGGAGATGAACACAACGCTTGCGGACAACTCCACGCCAGTAATAATGTTGAGGAAAAAGGTAAAAGAAGAAAGAATGCACACAAGAGGAAAAGGGATATTGAAGATAATATTTCTCCTAACATATTAAGTGAGGTATTCTTGCGAATATTTTACCCAATCTCTTCCAGTTTGGACAAAAGTGTTTTAATCGGTGTTATGAAATCTACAGATTATTCCCCTACTGTAATTTTAACTCATGGACCCAAAATGATTTTGTTTACGGACACTGCTTGGGAATCGTTTATGAAACACTTGCATCTGCTAGAATGCTATTTAAGTAGTAACATGTTTGGAAGAAAGACAAGAGTAGGCCTTTTGGATTCAAATGTGGAAATCGATATTGTTAAACATCGTGGTGATCATCAGTTGCGGTTTAGAGACACAACAAGACATGATAACAAGATTCAACTTAATCGAGAAGAGTTTTTTATTCTAACTTGTGCAACTGAACCAATAACGAGATACTTGAGACAACTGGTGTTTTCAAGTTCAATTATTAAAGATTATCTGGAAGACACTTTGGACAAACAACCGGACGCACCTATATTGTACGGACCTGTAGATACTTCTATATTCAATAGGGTTCCTCATGAAGTACAAATGTGGAGACAATTGGAAAAGTACGCTCAACTACATAAGAAATCAGTAAAACATGAAAAAGAGGAAGAAGAAGGAGGAGAAGAATCAAGTGTTAGTGATGAAAATGAAAACAAGGAAAATGTAAAGATGGAAACCTAAATGACAATTAACTACACAGCAATGGTTAATTTTTAAAACAATATCAAACACTTTGTGGGGTTAGGCCTACCGGGGACGGTGCCCACGTTAAATATACACCAACACGCCAACAACTGTACGGCCGGGTATAAAAGTCGTACCTACCGTGGTGTGGAAATCAGTTGACCTTTGGACTTCGTCATGAGCAGACGAGTGATCTTCGCAATGGACAAGGAAGAAGAACAAGTAAAGTCCAAACCTGGTATAATTGAGTTCCAAGCGTTTCGGGGTAATGATGATAGATTTATCATAAAAGAACTTGTGTTTTTCGACATCAATACAAGTGTTCCTTATTCGTTTTTATTTAAACCACCATGTTCTTATTCATCTTTAACCAGTAAAGCCGCTACTACCAACAGATGGATTTCAAAACACTTCCATCATATCGATTGGTATGATGGTTTTACAAGTTACACGGACTTGTATCACATTATGCATCACTTTTCAGACAAGTTTACCAATATTTACACAAAGGGGCTGGAAAAGAAAAGATGGATCGAAGGATTTACTCATGTTCCGGTTAATGATGTGGAATTGGATAAAAATTACAAGTATACGATGGAAAATGTTTGTATTTGTACTAAAAGTCCAGAACATGAAAAAGATAGACATTGCGCTTTAAAAAACGCCTATAAACTCGCATCTTACCTTCAAAGTGGGGAAATGGGGAGTGGTGGGGGTAACGGGGGTTATATAAGTGAGGAGCAGACCGGGACCTGGCATGAGTATTACTCGAGATTTCGAGACGACAACATCTCCCAGCAAGAAGACGAAGAAGACGATCTATAACTTGACCATGGCATCTCACCAGTTCCTGCAAACTTTGGTTGAGCAGTTCAATGCTCACTCCAAATCTACCATACTACCCGTCAAGAAGTGTTCCGAACTTAAAGACGAGAAGCACTACATTATCCACGCCATGAAGAAGATGGAGACTACAGTTGGAGAGGCCATCTGCTGCAGTCTTAGCGAGGCACCATTCACTCCGGGGGATGAGCCCAAGTTCCAAGTCTACCTGCCGAAACGGTTCGTCCATCTCCTCCAGAACGAGGATCTGCGCTCCATCCAACCCGGCTGTCTCTACCTGGTTTCCCACGGTTGCACGGGTAGCAATTCCACCGAGTTGACCATCCACATCGCCGACAAGCAGTGTTAGATTTAAGTTTTACTGTTGTACATATGTTATTGTAATGTTTTATAAATAAATAAACCATAAAAGACAAAAAAAGAATACAAAAAGACAAAAAATGCAACATATCAATATGTGAAGTTTGTCACATATTGATATGTTGCATTTTTTTTAAACTTCGCGGGTGACCTTGACCTTTGACCTTTGCATTTCACAGTTACCCCTACCACCACGCTACAAGTCAAACCTGCTTGAATGCAAAACACCCCCACCACTTTTTCATATACCTCCAAGTGCTGTGCCTCGTCTTCATTTCAACTCCAGCAGCCAACCGAACAACATCAGTATGTCTCTGAACGTAAGCTGTGCCAGCTATGAGGAGGTGACGATCAAAACGCAACAGGAGCTGAACGACTTGTACAAGGAGTTGCAGCTGATGGTGGCAAGAGGCTACCGTATAAACGTGCAAGTCTACGCTTGCAATATACGGAATCTTCGGCAGCCGAAGGAAGAGCCTGGACATTCCTCTTCAACGACAGCTTCCTCACCGGCGTCGATGAAGACCGAGCCAGACAACTTGGATTACTTCAGCTGACTAGCGGTTGTCTTCCTTGTCCTTACAATTGTAGAATATGTTTATTTCTTCATCATATTAAAGAAGTAAAAAGAGCAAAGCCACCTATCTTGTTACTGACATATATGCTCAGTAACAAGATAGGGTTTTTTTAAAACACAATTTGAATGACCTTGAAACTTCCCCCTCCACTGATTCGCTACCCCCACCACTTCACTGTTGATATACATGAGAAAACATAATTAGATACCTCATTCCTTCTTCAACAGCCAAACCTACAACATCAACAATGGCTAACCTACCAACAGATGAAAGATGTCCTCACGCATGCTGTGACTTCGTACACGAGCTAGAGAAGAGGATGCAAGAGAGGGCGATAAGAAGAAAGCAGATCCACTCAGAAAATATCATGATAGTAAACGGCTATCTTTTGTTGTTCGGCCTTATCATGGTTGTACTGTTCATACTGTACGGCATAGTTACATGTGTCGGCAAGGTTGCAGAAGAAAACGCTCGCCACCATCAGTTGGAAGATTTCAATGTTACTTTCTAGGTTTTCCTTTTTTAAAACTCCATTTGGATGACCTTGAACTTTCCCCCTCCACTCCTTCCTTTTTTTTAAAACCCAATTTAAATGACCTTGAAATTTCCCCCTCTACTTTTCGATAATGTTACAACTGACTGCAGCTCACCTCATTCCTTGCTTAGCTGCCATGGCGGAAGGAACTCTTTCTCAAGTTGACTCCACTACGGACGAAGCATTTCCCTTGCGGTGGACTGTTCATTTACAGGATGCGACAGAAGTAGAAGTCTTGTATCAAAAATTACTCAATGTATTCAACGGGAACCCTGGACCTCTTGAATGTAGAATGGATTTGAATTTTGATGCAACCAGGGTCGGCACAGAACCTTCAACTTCAAGCCAGCCTCAGCAACGAGATTTTACACATTTATACACTCCAATATCACCGGAAGGTGTAACTGTCTGCGAGGCTGACTCAACTACACGTTATGTTCAGCCGAAGCCTTGGGTGTTGATTATTAACAATGTGTACAAAGTGGAATTGGTATGTAATAGATTAAAGGAGTTGATGGTACAAGATCCAGGCCTGCGCTTTCAAATAGATATACATTTCATCTGGAGAGCACCTGCGCGGGGCTCTTCGTCTGACAGCTCTCCAAGTACGACGGACGAGGAGGACGACTAGTCATCTTTTTTAAAACTCCGTTTGAATGACCTTGACCTTTCCCCCTCCACTGAGTTTATTTAAGGTGCACTCTCACTGACTACAGCATCATTTCATCGCGCACCTTCACCGCAGCAACATGGAGAGTCAACTCAACTACTGTTGCGAACAGAAATGTTTTTCATGGTCAAATGACATTGATGTGGTGGATGGCCTGGCTTGTAGAACATGTGAAGCTTTTGGTCAGTGCATGTGTAAGTGCAAGTCTTGGAAGAAGCCGAA
Organism: Neoaliturus tenellus; assembly: GCA_030545055.2. Taxonomy (NCBI): domain Eukaryota; kingdom Metazoa; phylum Arthropoda; class Insecta; order Hemiptera; family Cicadellidae; genus Neoaliturus; species Neoaliturus tenellus. The sequence goes on from CM061531.1 coordinate 301,497,984, forward strand.
ACCGAAGTTGAAGACATTCCATGTGTACCAAATGAGAGGGCATAAGTACACTTGTTGCCCTGAACGTTGCATTGAATTCAAACTAAAACAGCTAACTGGTTGCAAATTGTGCAACAATCATTTTGCAGGTTTTTGCAAACATTATTTAGGAGCGTGTCAATACAGATCAACTTGGCATACCGAAGCACTCACTATCAATGAAATGGCTATAGACTCACAAGAGTAGTCTTTCTACTCTTTGACTTTTTTAAAACTCCGTTTAAATGACCTTGAAATTTCCCCCACCACTTCCCCATATATCTAGAGTACGCAGGGCCCGGAGGTCAGTCGCTCGGCGGCTGTCGTAGGATGCACATCCGTGTTGTGCAGTCTGCTGTGCAGTTTTGATTTTAACCAGTTCAAGGTCACCACACTTAAACTCTGGCGAAAATGTCAAGCTGTTAAACACAATCCTAAGCCCCAGGTTCACAGTCAACCTCAAGGTCATCCCACTTTAACATGTAAATTTAAGGTAGCACCAAAACGGTGCTACCTGGCTTGACATTTTCAAGTTTCCCGAGGTCATCGCAGTTTCCCCCACCACTTCCCATATACCTAGAGTGCACGGGGCCGGACAGTCAGTCGCTCGGTGTCTGTCGTAGGGTGCACATCGCGGTTGCTACTCCGATTCCTGACAATTTCAGGTAGTTCAAGGTCACCACACTTAAACTCTGGTAAATACACATTAAACAGTTGTACTAAGAGTAAATTTTTCTAAGTGTTGACTCAAATCTGAAGATTCTTTAGATACATCTTTAAAAAACAATCCTAAGTCCCAAATTTACAGTCAACCTCAAGGTCATCACACTTTAACATGTAAATTTAAGGTAGCACCGAAACAGTGCTACCTGACTTGGCATTTTTAAGTTTCCCAAGATCATCGCAATTCCCCCACCACTTCCCATATACCTAGAGTGCGCGGAGCCAAACAGCCAGTCGCTCGGTGTCTGTCTTAGGGTGCGCATCGCGGTTGCAGTAATGGTCGAATGGGGGCTTCTGGGTCAGTTCAAGGTCACCCGAGCGGTGTCACATGACGGTTTAGGCAGAGTCACGTTGCAAACTTCAAGTTTCCTCAGCACTTTTGCTGTTTCTCATCGCAATTTCGCTCCAAGTTGTCAAGGTCATGGTAACTGTGACTGAAACTCGGAGCGTAGTGCGAGAAACAGCAAAAGTGCCAAAAAATTTTAGGTTTCAGCGTGACCTTGACCTTTGTGACATCGATGACGTCATCTTGGTGACGTAAGAGGTGATGACGTCATCAGCACGTCATTTCTGTGACGTCATGGGTGTGACGTCATCGAAATGACGTCATTAGTGATGACGTCATCGATGATGCAATCGATGACGTCATCGATGGGGTCATTGACCTCGATGACGTCATCGATGACGTCATCGCTCGGGTGACCTTGAACTGGCCCAAAAGCCCCCATTCCCCACTACTGTAATAATATCTTTATACATCGGAAATTGAATACGTGTGCATATTGGCCTTTGGCGATACATATAAATGAGGTTAAGCTTATAATACAATAGTGATGTATTGAAATTATTACTAGCTACATGCAAAAAAACCCATGCTTACACATCTCTACCTGTATCGTTTAAATTAAACACATTTTAATAATTATTTTTATTTTGAAGTGTTTATTGTGATAATGATCTTTGGTGACGTAGTGTAACGAAATTTGACCAGATTTAACCTATTTATCTTCCAAATTATTGAGGAAGTATAATCTTTCTACAAACCCAGAAAGAAGCAGTCCGAAAACTTGGCTCGGCCGGGCAAGTCATTTCCATTAATAATGTACTTAATTTATTTTATTTTACTTGATTTGTATTATTTGATTTTGAACTCTTGGTGGTTCAATTTTCTTAAAACATCAATTTTTAAAAACTGAATTTTTTGTAAATTAAGGATGGAATTATCATCTATATTAAATTTTCAAATTATTTATATCGCTGTAGAGTTACTTTTTATTTCTAGTTTTTAACTTATTTACTCTTTACCTTTGTAACTAACCACCACCACTGGCCTTCTCCCAAGTTGAACTGGGGTATCTATATGACTGATTTACTTAACATTTACAATGACTAGCCCAGGGTATCTAAAAATTGTATTTTATCATTTACTTAGTTTAATATTTCTGATTGTTATTGTGAACTTAAAGGGGTTGTAGAGCCCTTCATTTTTAATATATTTACTAATTTATTTAAAAAACAACTTCACGCCGAGCCCTATCCAATGACAATAAAACCATTATAACACTTAAAAAATGTAGAATGAGTTTTACTTAAGAGAAAACGTGTCACTTATTAAACATCTATATATTAGATATTATTTATATTGGAAGAAAAATTGATCTGAAACTCAAAATAATAAATTGAAAGCAAGAAGGGTGGATTACAAATTGATCTATTTTTATATCGTGCCGAACTAAAATTGTTTAAAGATTAATTCTTGGTCTAGTCATTGTCAAATAAGCGCCAACAATGGGGGACTTGTGTTTCAAAATAAAGCTCTTGGATAACTTCTTAACATTTAAGACTCCTCTCCCAAGGGTAGCATCTTATAACTATCGTCATTATGTGAATAATCACCATCATTATAAAAATTAGCATCCTCACCAGAGTAACTTCCCAACACAACCTTACGGATTAATGATGACCTCTTATGATGACAAATTTTAACCTTAGACCCATAAGAGGCCTAAAGACGATAAAAATACCGTACATAAAAAATCATTCACTTAATTTTGTTTAATCTTCTAACTTGCACCCACTAAAATACTACACACATGTTAACTATGAGCAAGTACTCTAGACGGCTTAGTAAGTTATTCTATGGACTAATGTTGTAATACCATACTATTTTCTCAAAAGTTATATTACATTCGATTAAATCGTTGAAACTTGTCGACAACTATTACATTTCTTAAGGACAATAAATTAGCTGGTTGGGTGGGGATGAAAGAGGAAAGCTTTCAATAAAGGGAAGAAACGAGGTTATAGGCAGTAATAAGCCCCTAAAACGAGGGAGGACGCGTCAGCTGACGCTACATTAAATTCAGAAGTCAATATGAAGACATGGCTGAGTAGGTCGTATACCAAATTACGCCGGTTTATGGACGTGTATCTGCTGTCTTGTATTTTTACTGCTGCTGTAATATTCTGAATGGGAGATATCTTTATAGTCTTATAAAAGAATTTCATTATGTCTATTATTACTAAAGTCAATCTCAGCTCATTTATAAACTCATTTATATCGGAGTTACGATGATGTTGTTAAATAGTTTAATTCATAATTTATTTAATTAATATAGTTGAATTAAGTACCAATAATGTCAAAAGTAACATTATGTCAGAAGTAGACCAATTTCTTGTAGACTCTACGCCATATGCCAATCATTTTGTAACCAGAAATATAAGTGGATCTTTCCCTAAATAAGTCATTTATTTCATAAATAGCTTTATTTTTGAACCAGACATAGGCTTAAACCAGTTGCATACTGTGAAAATTATGATAAAAGAGTCACTTGATGATGCAGATTCTATTACCAATGAGAGCTCTAAATTTTTACAAAGTGAGACTTTTTACAGGGACTACGCAATTCGCACATTAGCTGATGTTTTACTTTTTTTTATGTGCCTAACCTCAAAAGTGTACTGTTTAGTATGAGTTTAAGAATAATTCAAGAGGCATTGTGGGACACTACTGTATGAAAGGCCTAATCTAAAAATGATTGTAGTGATAATAATAATTTTAGTTTTTTAGTTGTTAAATGATTGTAGTTTATGGTAAATCTTTTCAACCTTACTATAGTGAGGTTCACGAAATTAGTAAATGGAAATTTTAACAGCTGTGCCCCTCCCCGACCCAATTCTGTCTTGAAATGTGGTCAATTTTTGTTATGTTTACCATGTGTAATAACAAATATAATTATGTTGGGAACAATGCATTAATACTTTTCATACTATTTCGGTGAACCTTAGCTTAGTTTTAGATCAACTGGTTTATGAATTTTTTTACAATTGAGTTTGTGTTATGTTTTTATAAACTACAATAACATTGACTTTGAAATTACAAACATGAACTAAAATGATAGTTTTGTCATTTGAATAGTCAAGCTACATACTACAGTAACTCACCTAGTGAGTGCTCGGTGAATGCTATGCCCCCATGTCCCTAGGTGGTTTACCCTAATTTCTTAAAGCTCAAAATATCCCATGTATAGGACTGTTCCTCGAATCCATTTAAAGCCTAAATTTACCCTAAAAAACAATTTAACGAGAAATGTTGAACATATAGTTATGATCAATACAAACGTAACAGCCTATCTTACATTTATACCAAAATTTGTTATTAAATATCCAAATCCCATCACAACACTCCACTTAACTTCCCATTATCAAAACAATCTAGATATATTATATAATTATTACATTTTTAATGCGTGAGAACACTATAATAAAAGTAACCCTGTATCTGTATAATTTATAAAAAAACATTCATTTAGGTTGTGTTCTAATATGGCCAAAATAAAAATAATTAGGCTATACAAACATTTTTTTAATGAAAAAACTTTTTATCTGGAAAAAATAAAATCTTTTTGTTGAAATTTCAGTTATGAAAAGCTGTAGAACAGTCTGTTTGTTACAAATGAGTGACAGACTTTAAAAACAGCAGTCATCCAACTCAGAGAGGAAACGAGATTTAATTAAATGATAATACAATACAATAAGGCTATTTTCTGAACAAAAATCCTTCACTCTTTCCATGAATGTTTTAAGGGCCACGCATTTTCATGTTCACAATAAACAAAACATGTTAATTGCATCCCGGGGTATTACAGGCACATAGGTTGTACAAACATAAATTACTCTAAATTTCTCTCTCTCTCTCTCTCTCTCTCTCGCTCTCTCTCTCTCTTTCTCTCTCTCTCCCCCTCCCTCCCTCTCTTGTAGTGACACTTAACATATCTAATAATGAAAGTATTATACTGTACTAACCGGAGACTGTCACTTAATATGTTTCCCAGTGCAGCGTGTAGGCAGCGGCCGTAGCTCAGTGGTAGAGCTCTGGGTTATCACCCAGCGGACCCGGGTTCAAATCCCGGCTCGGGGACAAAGATCGTTCGGTCACTCCCGTGGTTCGGAAGTCACGTTAAGCCGTTGGTCCACCTGCATAGAAAACAAAAAGTGCAGGCATTTCAGGCGAGAAGAACTATCAGTTAATTGCTGATCTCCCTCCACTAAAAGCCATACGATAATTAATTACTGCAGCGTGTGACAAATGCAGCCATACATCAGGATCAGCGGTCCGGCCAAGTCGTTCCCTTATCAATAATGGATGTACAATGGCTCGGGTCCAGGCGACCGGAGGAGTGAATTATACAAGGACAAACCGTGTTAAGCTTCAGTGGCAATAAAGAGTTCAAATACTGACCACCTTCCTCCTCACCATGCTGACATAATCTTAAAAGAATATAACTGTTATTTCGTTTAAAAGATATAACGTGTTTAACTTGTAAGTTTTAATACGGTAATAGTGATTAATTTCACACAAAAGAATAAGGAATTTTTCATGTTTGTTTTGTTTTTAATTTGAACTGTTTTGATTATTTTAAAATGTATTCGTTTGAAGAGTTTCCTTGGTTTATCGAATGATTCGTAGAAAATTATTTTGCCTAATATTTTATTTAGTTATTTAAGATCAGTATATATTTTAACTACCGATAACTTTAAGTCTAGATCACCGTTAGTATGCTTAAAAAAACTCTATTCCCAAAAATACCATATTAACAGAGGGTTGCTTTAATGAGTCCTTTCAAATAAAAGAAAATTTGTAGAAAAGCTGCATAGTGCTACAAACTACAATGGAAAAGAACTAAAAAGATAGAAAAATTGCAATTCCAAGCAAATGAAACTCCTACATAATCTAATATGTACAAAATGTATGAAAATCAGCAATTTGAAATTTTTTCTTTAAAACTTATAACTATCAAAACAAGATTTCCTATGCCAAATTTGCATTTGACAACATTTAAAAATTTTCTAATGTAAACTAAATAAACCAGTTCTCGAAAGAAACCTGAATCGACGTTTCACAAAGCGGTTTGAATAGGATCAGATTTGTCGCTGTAGAAAGGAGCTCCACCCCCTGAGTTACCCAACAATAAGTCCTTCCAGATTTCTTCTTACACAAGAAACTTCTTTGATACAATTTTTTTTTTAAAAGACTCTAAATTATGCTTAAACATAGGGCTTTAATGAATAATCTTATGTCTGTATAATTTTACAATTAATTAGTATTAGGGGGACTGAGCCTTTGCTCAGTGCTGCACTTTGATTTTGGTTTAAATTTAATGAACCACATGTTGAAATTGTGACATGTTAAGGTCATTTCTACAATTAACAGCTGATTTTGGTTCAATTTAGTAGCTCAAGTGAAAACTCATAAGGATAAGGTGGGATTTTTTAAGGAATGTAAGGTGAAAACAGGATTTTCATGTCCCTGGGACCAATTTCAATCAATTACTCTTTTTAAAAAGCACCATATTCAACAAGAAAAATATCCTTGGACAGAAAAACTATTTTCCGTAAAAACAGTATACATTTTTTAGACTATTAGAAAGTATTTAATTTTTAAACGCTACATAATTTTATATTATATTTTCATACTATACAACTCAAAACATAACTGTTTTTTTTTCATACATGTTTAAAAAGTCTGCTAGGGTACCTTACTATACATCCTACATTCCTATACATTACTTTAAATTTAGCACAACAAGAATATTGAGTTCAAAACCTTGATTCAAACAATTACTAAAATTACAGCACCTCGATCTTTATTTTCATAATTCATTTATATGAAATTTTTATTATTATTGTCATAAAAAAGTACAAAAAATTTAACAAAGTAAACTAAGTGTTATCGGTTTAAATCTCATTTAAGGAAAAAATATTATTATAGAACACGGCGGTACAACGCCAATTTGCAAGATTAATATAAAATTTAGAGCTTACAACAATATTTTATAATTATTTTCTGTTTATTTAACGAAATAAGTTTTGCAAGTAAAAAAAATTTGAGGTGAGAATTTTCACCGAATAAACCCTCATAACTAGAGTTTCTCCTTGTGTTCCATTAAAAATATGATTTGTATTTTACCCCCTTAGTCCATAGGGCCTATGAAAGATAGGGCTATTTACGAAAGATATTCTTGACATCCTAAACTTGGTCCACCAAAGGAGAACCGGAAAACTTTAACATCAACCTTCATCTTTTATTTATGTGGTATCTTTTGACGACGCAACTTCATTCAAAAGGCTGAAGGAACATATAAAAACATACCAATACCAATGTTTTCCTTACATATTGGTCAACCAATAGTATCGTATTTAGAATAAAATGTCAAACTAATTAAAATAGGAGTTAATTTGTTTCATAAATTGGTGTCTTATTATTTAATATTCATCCATTTCCTTGTTAGGAAACATTTTAAACAGTAACAGGCCTTGAATTTTTATTGTTTTGAAATAGTTTTTGCAAACACGATAAACACTCTTTTCGTTTTTCGCTTTCTTTTAACCATTTTCCAGTATGCTTTCTGTACTGTCATACTAAGTCATGATCACTCAAAATCAGGAGAGCTTTAAAAAGGCACCTTAAGATTGTTCGATACTTGTTTCTTTATCCAGTACCTGGGCTTGTTACAGTTGTAAGGTAACATAATATGAGGTAATAATGTGTGTATTACTAGGAAAAAAAAACAGTTAATTCAATTTCAAAATACTAAAACAATAAAATCTTTCCTGAAAACAAATAAAAATATCAATGGTTGATGAGAATGAACTTGAATATAAGAAAAAGCTATGCAGTGTAAATTTAAAACTGAATCAAAATCGTTTTTTCATTGGTAGTAATGGTAAGTTAGTAATAAAAAAAAAATATTAATAATTTGAAATTTATATTGTGATGTAATAAGAATGAGAGATCATCAAACCCACAAAGCTTCAGACCTCTATTTCACTATAATCGTATATTTATTTGGATAAAATCGGAACATCCATGCTTTAATGCAAGATCTGGAATAAGAATACAAACAAGAGTTTGTGAAAATGCAGTCTCGCAGAAAATCAGGATTGAAAAGGACGCAAGGTAGGCGGAGCTACTTGAGATTTGTAGCTGAGGAAAATACTAAGTTTGCGGGGTGAATTTCAGGTTGTCTTATTTCGAGAATAAGTTCCAATCGGTGGTACAGTAAAATTAAGAGGACATTAAAAAGCATTTTAAGGTCAATAATAAAAATAAATACAAAATAAATCACAAACGTTATTTGAAAAAGAAAATTATAGGTACATGGTTCATTGATTACTGCATTAATTTGTAATATAAAATAGATTTTTTATAAAAAGCTACCTGGAATTAGATGGGTTATTGTTAACCGTGTTGAGCAAGTTTTCTTTTGAGTTGTGCATGTTAAAAACTGCAAATAAATTTAAAAAAAATAATATGTCCATCATAGAAAACTAATTTTTGTTTTTTTTTTGCTTATTCTATTACTGTAACTCATTTAACACTATATCGTATTAAGTTGAAGTAAAACTATGTAAAATATGAATTGTTTAATATTATAGTATCCAACAAAGGAATATGTAAAGATTGTAATACAAAACAACCTCTATTTTTTAAACTTATTATTTTCCTAACTTGTATTCTTTTTTTGCAAATAATGTATGAATTAGTTTTATTTATTTTATCAACTAATTGAACTAAACATTAATTTATAAAATTATTTTTAGTAAAATTATATAATGATATATTAGGAACTAAACACATGTGCTAAGAATAATCGATAGTTAAAGCTATAGCTTAGTACGGTATACCTGTAGTTATACATTAGTATACCTTAATAAGTATAACCTACCGCGTTCTTACGATCTATCCTGCTTTTCTCAAACTGTCAACAAAACCAAATAAATGCTATTTGCAGCTGTCACTAACTCTAAACGGCAAGCTTAGTCCTTTGATAACTTAACTAAGTTACCAAAATATTATCAAACTTTTCTAGTTAGTATACCGCGAAAACTTTAATACTTTAAAAAGGAGGACTTTTATAGTCATGTAAAAAATTATTTCTTGAAATGATTTTTGTGGAATGAAAATTGCTTAATATTTCCATTGGTATTGGGTATAAATGCCAATATATAAAGTGGATTTAATTTTAATTAAATAACTGCAAACTACCAAAAGTATAAATTTAACATTGCGGAAACCTATGGAACACCTAGGACTGGGGAAATCTGTTGTATATTTTCTTTTACTCCGCAGTCTTTTGATTCTTTTACCTACAATAAATTTTATGCTAAAAAAATTGTCACTTATTGTATTTTATTTTATCTAAAGAAGCAGAATTTGAGAGACATCTTGCTCGGTTTGAGTCAGCTTTTTATGTTCATAAACTGCACATCCTTTAGTCATAAAATTTATCTTCCGCTGATGTCTTCACATTGGGTAGTAAAACATTAATATCCAAGCCAACTGACGCTGTCTTTCTAAGTCCAATATTTATTTATAGTGTCTAATATCGTATCAAGATATTAAGGGCTTGGTGTCAAGATTTAACGGCACCACAATCAGTAGTAAATTTGCAATATATTGAGCTAGTGAGAAATTTCAAAAGCTTGATTATACCGAAGTTATGATTAATATGAAATATTAAATGATTTACCTTTGTTACTGATTTACTATATAACCCCTTTGATTCAAATCTTATCCATACCTGTAATGTATTGCACTTAACCAATTTTGAAATTTGTAAAAAAAGCTTTTGTTTTTTATTTTCCTTGATTTGTATTACTTGATTTTGAACTATTGTTGGTTCGATTTTCTTAAAGCATCAATTTTTTTTAAAAACTGAATTTTCTGTAAATTAAGGATGGAAATATCATCTATATTAAATTTTCAAATTATTTACATCGCTGTAGAGTTACTTTTTATTTCTAGTTTTTAACTTATTTACTCTTTAACCATTGTAACTAACTTATTGACTTGTTTGATTTATATTTTTTGTGTTATCCTAAAAATATACATAGGCAGTTGGGATAAGAACAACTTTTCTAACATCTCATTCTTTTTAATATTCATCAGCGCTTACCACTTTACTTAAAACCAACAAAAAAAAATAAGACTTAAACCTTCGACATAAATTATAAAACTGGTGTACATGGTTTATGCAAATGGACCATTCTTTTAAAGTTTGCTCATCTTTTACGTAAGAAGGAATTTCTCATGGGGCTCTTAGAGAAGATTGAGTGGTAAAGTTGGTAAGATCTACCTCAAACGCTCCATATAATTTGTTTGCATACTCTTGGCCTTGTTCATGAAGTAAAAGGTTCTAAAACACTAATAAGTTCAATGTAGTTTCCTAAAGCTGGTTATAAAAAACATGGGTATGATGATGTTATATAAATTAATGACGTTCATAGATACTCATTAAAATTACTTGGAGAAACTATAGTATTTTATGTTCAGCGCACGCCTATAAGTGGATAATAATACTAGTAAACATATAATAAAAAAAAAAATATTTCAAGTACTCAAATGTACTAGTAAAAAATTAAAAAATTGTGATGCTGTTAGATTATAATTTTAAACCGGCAGGTAATTAATACAATGGGACGCATAACCAGAGAGTGGCACAGTTGAAGCGCAGGTGCCCCATTGAGAGGGTTGTAATTGTATGAGGTGATTACAACACAGAGTGCGGTGAACGTGGTCGTATTTATGGGACAATAAACTCACTCGACTCTGTTACAACAGCCGCAGTCTCTTCCATGCCGGTTGTTCGTGTCGCGATTATTCTAATCATTAAATAAATGGAGGCAAATTTAATTTTAAGTTTTTACATATAAATATTTACAACTAAGGTCTGGTTTCTCCAAACACGTTTAACCTAGACTTCAATGTTAAACATATGGACAATTGTGGTTTAAGTTTGAGATTAGGTTTAAACTCGCTTCGAGAAACCGGCCCTAAATAATTTTAAATTAATTTAAAGAAATCCAAAGACTCATCTATCAGGATGATTTGAAATATATCCTTGCTTTTTCTTACTAAATTTTTACCATCTAATCAAGAGTTTACTCAAACCTTTAGAAAAAACACTTAAATATTTTTGGAATTATCGTTACTTAATAATAAAAGGCTTCGGATTTTATTACGAAAAAATTACTTTGTTTAACTACAATTAACTATAGCAACCGAGTCATTAGAATTATAAAAAATAAACTCTTGTTACTATGGGAAGTTAGGTTAATCGTGAGTGAAATATCAATCCCACGATGCACATAACATGTTATAATGATGTTTTATTAACGTTTGTATTTGAGTTCGAATTGTATTTTTATTTAGTCACAATTACTAATTTAAGGTCGGATTGAATGTACATTGGATTGGATTAAAATGTACATCCACGAACCTTGGTCTTTTGAATTATTTAGACTGTGACTATATCAAACAGAAACAAAGTACTGGAGATTCGATCGGAATTCGAAGCCGGGAGTTTAAAACCAGGAAAGAAAAACTTATTAAGAACTTAAGTTCTTGTGAGGTGTAAAGCCCATGAGGCTTTGATGACTTTCTTTTAAGAACTTGTTTTATTTTTACAATGTCGTTCTTTATTTTGTCCAAAAACCAACCTCTAAGCTTAAATTTAAGAGGAATTACAAATATTGAAGAATATTAGAAACCGTTGTGGTTTGTATAATCCGAAATTAAAAATTCTTAGACTTTGTAGGAATATGTAATTAAATTTCCCACTAAAAATAAATTGCCACAAAACACCAAAGAAATTTACTTTTAAGTACTTACTATTGTTTTAGACTATGGAACTCTTTGCTCATTATGTGAGGTTTAGAAATTATAATTAATTGTTACTGTTTACTGTTATGATCTAGTTTGTGATTATAAAGTAATCAGGAACCTTGCCAAGGCTATTAAATAATCCTTTGGAACCTTGCAACTCAGGGGAACCTTGCAACAATTTACTAAAAAAAATTTAAAACCAAGATATTTATTAAAAATAAATAATTAAATAATTTTAAATTTAATAACAACATGTTTGCCACATAAGTTTCAGTTCATAATTTATTTGCATTGCAATAGTCGAATCAAACGATATTACTATATGTAAAAAGCTTATGTTGAAACGAACTCTCATACATAACAGTTTTACCTCTTATATAACGAAACTTAAGGTTATTCAGGAAATATGAACGACCAAACTTTACAGAAGCTGAATGTTGAGGATCATGATGTTCTTACCAACTTGGGTGAAGTTTGCCTTGGAAGACCTGCTGTGTATGGATATTCTCTCTAACTCCACTGAGGGCTACCTTTTGTAAATACATATATTTTATTTTAAATACAGATTTTCTACAGAGTTTTGGATTTTGAATTTGTTTCCTTAATTTTTATAATCAAGTTTTAATCTAGCCCCTAAAACATCTATACTTGTAGAGTATTTAACAGTTTTACTCTAGGCTTTAATCTTGTACATCTGTATTTTAACTTAGGGTAGTATAAAATGAAGTAGTTATATATTTATCAACATTTTATACTTGATACGTATTCGTAAGCTTGTACAATACGTACAATGTATATAGAAAACTTATAATTTTTCACTCTAGTGATAACTACGCCATTGTTATTATTAACACTAAGTATTGTTCACTGGTATAAATTTTAAGTGAACATTAAAGGAATATTGTTCTTAAGTGTTAACATGGGCAACTTAATAAGACAATAAGAATATTTAATCAACTCCTGGTAGTAAAACATAGTGAAACGGGAGAACACGTGTTAGAAGTAGAATGGGAACATTCATATACTACTGAAATACTGGGACAATCTTATTATTGTGGATTGATACGTTTAAAATAGAAGTACATGGCTTTTCAAATAAGCCTTCGATTATATTGTCACACGTTATCTTCTGGGATATGTTGTAACTACTTCTTCAAGTATTTTAAATTTGATTATTCTCTTCAGTGCTACCAACTTTATATAAGTAGTTTTGTAGTCTTTTATTCTTAAACCTTAACAAATAATTTTGTAAATTATGTTTATAAAAACTTAAAAAATATACCTAGAATTACTTTTAGTATAACTGCATCCCAACTATTTCGTTAAGTGGACTTATAAAATATTTTGTTCTAAATGTTGGATGAACTTAGTACTTCATATAAACTAGCATCATGAACGTAATAGTATTTACATAATAGGAATTTACGATAATGCCTGTAGGACTTGTGATGTGCGTTTATAAAGCAGAAAAATTTATTCCAGTTAAGAATGGAGAGAGCTCTGCCACTCTATAAGGGAGAGGGAACTTTGTAAGCTTTGTGTGCTGTGTTTAGAATTTTCGCAGTTTTCCAATTTATTACCTTTTGAAATTCAATTGTCGTTCCATATAGGGTAAAAAACGTATATTTTGAATTAACATTAAATTCACTAACGATTAGTAGTGTTTTCTTCTAACTTTGTATAAGATTGGCAATGAGAAAATGACAAAACTGTATCATCTATTTTACTATTTAGAAAAAGAATTACATGCTCATAATAAACCTAAATTTCGAAAATAAAAATAAACTCTTGATGATTAGATGAAAAAAATAATAAATTTAACTACAATTCATTTTTAAAACCCTATACTTAATCTTGCCACTATTACCTTGTGGGAATCTTAAGAAACTTCGTGTAAAGTTACCCGAATAAATAAACACATCAACAGGTATTAATCAATCAATATTAATCAAAATTAAAATTAACATTTGGAGAGATAAAGTGGAGTTGGTGATACATGTCTATATCCTTGAGAGACGGAACGTCATCAACGCCTCATATCACCAGTGCTGCAGTCATCATCATCATCATCATCATCATCATCAGTGTTATCATCTCCAAACACTCGCATCTCGTCAACAAACTGAGGTTTTAACAGAATGAATTATGTAGAGTCAGAGAGCTATGCTCCTGATAAAAATCTTGAATGTGTACAGCAAAATACTTTTCATCATACCATTGCGTTAAACGTTGTTTTCGGAACGGTCAGCTGTGATCGAAACTAGTTGATTCCCGGTGGGTTGGATAAACGTGTTGGTAAACAAAGTTTTCGGGACTAGTCCTCGAAACAGTGGTTTTCGGGACTAGGCCGGAAAAAAACTTCCAATGTTTGACACCACTAGCGCTGCTATTCTGCTTACAGTAACTTAAACCTCGTTGCCTCCAATATATAAATGTCAAACAGCTGATTGTTTAGTTGTAAATAGTTCAAATACAAGAGAAACAAATAACAACGTAAGAGGGGTATATAGATTAAAATTTATTAATTTTTATCCAAACTGTATATTTATTAAAGGTGGTATGATGAAAAGTACTGTTCGTAACTCGTCCGAAAGTGGTATATCGGTGCTCGATCGAATTCAAGTACTCGGCTTCGCCTCGTACTTGAAACTCGATCTTGCACCGATAACGACCACTTTCCGGACTTGTGACGAAATATACTATTCTTGAAAAGCTGCAAGTAAGACTTTTTAAGGAAAAAAACATTCACGGAATTACTGTAACGGTAAGAATGAAATTCTAAAAGAATTTCACAAGTTATGGTTTATTTTTACTCATTTCTCCTATTTTTAATGTAAACAGGAAGTTCCTTAAGATTTTATTTTGAGGTAGAAATTTGTAAACTCTGATAAGTTTTTATGTCTCTTAAGTTCTTGTTCCCCAAAGAATAAATTTGAGCAATCTGACATTTGTACGCACAGTGGTTTCACAGAAAAGTGATAAGTTTTGTCCACTTCTTCCAGTACATGCAATGAGGTGACCTTCCCCACACGACGAAGGCTTCTGAATATTCCGATAATAGCTGACACGAGTAAAATTATATTTCCACCAAAACATTTAGTAACACAGGATATGCAACAAATTTCGTGCTAATCGTAAATAAATGTTTATTTAAAAAATACTCCATTTTGATTTTTTTGTTACTACTTTGAAACCAATGTAGTAACTTTTGACTACATTAAATTGTGCATAGAATCATTGCCTGACAGATATTAGTTAATCTGAAGTGTTTTTGGATTCTCAGAAATTTTTAGGATAATAAAAACTGACGAATCGATTATTATTTGTTTCTATAGTATTAATGAAACCCATTTAGAATATGTTTTCAATTCAAATTTATGTGTGAAAACTCTGTGACAAAGCGTCATGTTCAAGGGGTCAGATTCCGGATGTCAACTCTTTTTATGAGGCTCGACTAGTTTCTACTACAACGTTTGTAGTACTTTCAATAAATAGAGAATAAATGAGCATGAATAAAAAAAGAGATACGCCTGGCTAGACTTGCAAATAGTTTTTTGGACTGCAGTTCAAGAAGTGAATTGTTCAATTCCCGGGATGGCCACCAAATATGATGGGTTTGGACCACATTCCCAAAAAGCGTTTGTATTTACATAGTACTAATCTCCTGAACAAAATGCCTCTGAAAAAAATCACCAAAAAAAAATGTAGATTTCTTCGTGAACCAGTAAAAATGTCTTAAATCAACCGTCAAGTACGTGCTTGTTACATTTAATACGTTATACCATGTAAATCGTTATAGCCAACTTCAACCAAGAAAACACTTCAGTAATTGCAAAATATACTTTACTCTAGTTAACTTATCGTTGGAGAGCTGAAATTAAATTGAAAAACTTAGATTAAACCAAACTCATCAATACAAAACGCTCCTACAGAACTCGCGGATCTTTTAAAAGCTCTCAAAGCGATTAGAGAAAAGTTTATCGGAATTTTCTCCCCGCTTTGAAACGCCGGAGCGTTGATAAGTGGCTATTGCTGGGTGAAAAATGTTTTTCAAACGACCCTCTATTATAAAAATAAGTCCAACAAAAGAAAACATCTGATTCAAGCCTTCTGTTTTGGGTTACTTTTTACGATTGACAAGAACTAATTCATTACCATAGCCATGAATCTAAATGGAGTTTCATTTCTTGTCATTTGATTAGCTTAAGATAAGAGGTTGGTTTTTAACCTGATGGCATTGAGTCATTTAATGTATTTACATTTTTAAAGGCGTACGTAAATAAGCTAAAGTTTCCATGTTTACTTTTTTGTCAATTTTTTATGAAACCTTTCCTGCCATTTATTCCTTATGCACTTACAAGATTGCATGCGAAAAAATATCTACAAAAGTTGAATGAATTTGCATTTTAAAATATGTTTTATAAGTATACAATCTTCTCACTGAATTGTTTCAAACTGAAAAACAACCTATAGTCCTAATACTACGTCTTATAGGTGTTGAATTCCCAATGAACTGCTTAGATAACCGGTTGTAAATACCGAATATTTAAATATTTTAAGAATACTAATTCAAGTGTCAATCAGGGGATTGATGGTAGTTTGCAAATAAACTTGTTGTAGTTGTCAAATACGATTCACTCAGTTAGGTTTACTTATTCTGGCATCAACCAACAAATTCCTACTTATGAATTCAACGAACACAAACAAAACTTAATTTCAAGTATTTTTTATTTCCAACTTTATTTTTACTAAATGAACAGCATATTAGAAAATATATGTGACTTAGGTATATGACCAATTAAACAAAACCAAAAACCATTTTCCCACTATGATTTGTCTACAAATGCCTCTGTATGATAGGCATATGTGTGTTACTAACTGTGAAGGTTTCACTTTGTACATTATGTCTTAGAACTTATTTAAGCTACAGAACTGAAATTATCGGGACACTAATTACATACAGACAAACGGACAAAAAAAACATTAATTTCTACAAACATTCACTCGAAAAACACAAAGTAAATTCCTTGTTAGGCTGCTTTTTTATTTATTTTTAGTTTAAGAAAACATTTTTTATTATTTACTAACAATAGCCCTAAGCCCTATATGTACTGAAAATTTCACTACTATTATTTATCTCAACTATTATATTAGTTGTCGGATTTTATAATTCGGATTTTGCAACTGATTATTTTAAGATTTGATTTTTTTAAACTTTCCATCAGATTCAATTAATATTATAGATTCAGTATTAATATTAAAATATTACCGTCACAAAATTCCATTAATGCTGATTTCTAAATAATTATAAGAAAGAAGAAGAAGGCATGATAGGTTTGCTTGTGTTTCTGGTAAAAGGATTTACATTAGGGTTGTTGTTGTTATTCGTGGATAAGGAGACCCCGGCCGAACCGTTGAGCACGTCTGCCTCAAAATGGGCATTTTGCGCAAGCCCCCGGAAGGATGGGATATTGAAGGAAGAGAAAGGGTGAGACAAGGGACTGTCCACTCATGTTCCAGTTAGGGGTTTCTATGCCCGTCGCATTCCTCACCCCCTGCTGCCTTGAACATATGTTCCAGCTAGAGGTTTCCATGCCCACAGCATTTCTCCTCACCCCCTGCTGTCTACATAAGTTCCAGCTAGGGGTTTACATGCAGTTCGCATTAACCCCCCACTATCTTGAACATGAATGGATTATGAAGGAAGGGAAATTGTCATAGTGGACAGCCAAAAGACTTACCACAGTGTTATGACAACTTCGTTTGCTGTACCCAATGTCAACTTTGCAACTAGTATAAACCAGTTTTAAAGTTGTCCTGGGACTTACATTAGGGTAATATTTAATCAATAAAAAGTATAATTTTGATTTTCCGTTATTCGTTACATGTTGCCACTTTGTTCATTGAAAAAAAAAAAAAACAGTGGTTTAATATTATAATCAGTTTCAAACTGTACTGTAGACATTATTCAAGCAAAAAATAAAATAGACATAGCGTCTTCTCCTACACTCTGCGGTTGAAGACAATCTTTATTTAGACGACTTTTTTAATGTAGACGTTGATTTATTTATCACCAATAACTCAAGAAGCAATAAATCTTCATTTTTACATTCAATGGCTTAATTATTAATGAATAAGTTATATAATTAAAGAAGCAACTTAGGTTTCAACAATATAGTTTTCCGAACATGCTGGTGTTTACTATGAAAGTTGAAACAATTACTGGAAATGCTTCTGTGTGCGCTAAAGTTTCGTTTTGTTTCGAATAGTTGGGGTTTGGAACAGCAGTTGGAACGTTAAATTGTTGTTGGTTCAGGTGTAGTCTGCTGCCTCACCAGCCTTAACGCTTAGTTTAAACTCTTTATGAACAAAATAATATCACTATCTAATAGTTTTGAAGAATGTGATACTCTAACCATAAACATTATTTAACTGAACTGATATTTCGCTTGGTATAAAGATTATAATTTATCTCACTTAAACAAAAATTTGAAACAAATTTTAAGTTGAAACGTTTCAATAATGTAACATGTAACATACTATCCTGTTTCTGATTATGAAAGAAATACTATTTCAGTGTTATAAATTTTTGAGTTTTTTTACTTATTTATAAAAATTTTTGCTACAAACGATGTTGGGTCTTATTGTGTAATAATGAAAATTGTTTTCTTCCATCATTTTAAAAGCCTTTGGATCAAATGACATAGCTGATGGCTGTTGTTATGATACTATAAAATATTATTAATTCTATTTCTTATTAATACTATTTCTTAGAATTATTAATGAGATTCACACAAAACTTTTTTTAATAAACAAGTTGGAAATTGGCCGTGTACGCCGGTCTCCTGTGACAGAGATATTAATTTCGTCTAGGAAAATTATCATTGTCGATTTAATGGATACTAGGCAATATGTTACAATCGTAGCCTACATTGAATGCAGTTCCCGAACAAAGGTGTATTGTTCATCCCTCAATGATGCACTGCAACATTTGTTCAATGCACTAACAATCAGACTAGTGTGTCTGTGATGACATTCAATGTGCTAATTGCAAAAGCTAACGCTCCTCGCACAATACTCGATAGCACAAAGGTGTTTTTATGATATATTTTAACCTCAACTAAATTTTAATGAATTTACTGTAGTGACGTCATGATTGACGTCATAATTGTGATGATATAGGGGCAGGTTTATTGGAATCAGCTGTGTGTGTTTCCTACCTTAGTTTTTTTTATTAACGGCTATTTAAAAGGTAATAACAACATTATACTTAAAAGAAATAATATTTTTTCTAGAATTGAGATTTGTCATAATTTATCAAAGAAAAAGGTAATTTTAAAAGTTTTGATAAAATCGTTATATCCATTGAGATTGGTGCCGGATGATGTGAGAAAAATCATTTTATACCTATTCGAATTAAATTATAGGCCACAATTGAACGAGTTTTAACCTCTCTATCTGACATGTAGAAAGTTGGTCTTAGACTATGCCAAAGTTATGTCAAACAATTAGAATCCTTCACTGGAGTCTAGAACAAGAAACTCAAACTTGGCGGTGTTGTGTAAAAGCGAGAAGTCTTCAAGAAACTTTGCATGGTATCAAAGACATTCACATTCAATGGGACTTAACTTCTTAAACTTTATTCTTAGTTTACCTGTCATTGCCAAATGATTCCTCCGACTTCAACCATCTTATTATGTTCTACTTCACTTAAAAGTGGTTGTTAAGAAATCAATTCGAGGAGTTTAGTGGGTTTTGTACACTCTATAAACTTTGTCAAGTGGTTTATACTTAAAATCTCTCTATATTACAATACAAGAGTGATTAAATAACAAGATGACTGAAGTCCTGGAACAGTGAGCTAGATACCATAAGAGCAATGGTACTATTTCGCGGACAACCGTGGTTGTTCCCACCGAGTATAAAATATTTAAAAAACTGTTTAAAACATCAACATTTGACTCTTTGTTACCTTCAAGTGTTGTAAACGTTGCAGAAAAAACTGTTCGCTTTTGCTTTGGAGATTGTTTGTCTTAACCGCCAGTCCGTCAGGTTAATTGATATAATAAATTTTTATGGTGATGAGTATTCTTAAAAGTGTTATCTAGTTCCTAATTAAATAGGCATAACCATACCAGGGGTCCCAGACCAACCGTACACCCCTATTAAAATTTAGCGCATTAACTTTTACCAAAATCCAATTATGCTATTAATTATAGCTAAACTAATTATGCTCTATCGATTGACAATAATTTCAATGCTTAGAGAGTACCAGAAGTCACCTTTCTAGACATGAGGTTAATAATTTTAGATACAATCAACCACGTTTTATGTAAGTATTGGATTGTATACAGGGAATTTTAAGACTACTTTACAATTTAATTCGTACCCACTTTTTACGGTTTATAAGATGATGGCGATTGCAATTTAAATTTTCCTCATACGAATAACATCGAACAAATTTTCAACTCCATTATCTCTGAGCATTTTCGGTTGAACAAACATGTTCCAGCACAAAAATATCTTTGACTCTCCTTTTAAATATTGTGACATAATAAACTATTAGTTTTATCATAATTTTTTTTCATAAAATTTACATATTGGAGGAGATTATTAAAATTGCACAGAAAAGTAAATCTAATTTCATTTTTCAAATTAAATTGTAAAGTTGTCTTGAAATTGCGTGTATAATAAAAAAAAATTCCATAAAAAGTTGGGGTTTGTATTTAAACTTCGTAACTTCCGGTCTGGATAGGAAAACTCTTGTACATTCTGTACATTGTAATTATTGTCAATCTATAGAGCGTAGTCGGTTTACCTATAACCGCAAATTCTTTTTGTAATTTAGTTTTTAATTTTAAAGATGTGTACGAGTGGACTGGGTCACCCGGTATATTAAGCCCTAAATAAATGTTTCGTAAATGTTGGAAAGGTTATCGACAAATTAAAATATTTATCTTAAGAATACATGAAGAATCATTTTAAAAAAAGGTAAAATAATTACAACTATTTAATTGATTTATTAAAAAAATTGAACATTTGAAAAAAACTGTGAATAAAGGCATTTACTTATGATTTTACTTTGTTTTTCACACAATTTTCTATAAAAAAAGTATCTAACCTGTAAATAGCACTTCCAACCGACTGTTACAAATTACATCATCATCCAGTAATGTGCGTGACAGAGCGGACCAAGTGTCGTGTCTGTAGAAGCACACGTGTGTAGAGTTTCATACACAAAGAATTCAATCTGATTAATTCCACGCATTACTCTGCTTAGGTAGCCATAGTAAAAATGGTTGGAAAACATGATCAAATGAAGATGTTTTTAAGTTTATTCCAATAAATCTGTTGGGAAGTGCTGGCACGACCTGG
Organism: Neoaliturus tenellus; assembly: GCA_030545055.2. Taxonomy (NCBI): domain Eukaryota; kingdom Metazoa; phylum Arthropoda; class Insecta; order Hemiptera; family Cicadellidae; genus Neoaliturus; species Neoaliturus tenellus. The sequence continues at coordinate 301,519,267 of CM061531.1, forward strand.
GGTCTTATCAATAATATCGCCGCCTCTGGCGACGGTCCAGACCGTCCGTCGCAGCGGCCCAGTATATTGTTCAACCCCATGTCTGTGGGTTCGAAAGCAGCTCATCTGCACTGGAAAGCGTTCAAATCCAATCGAATAAATTACTGAAAGCCTTATACAATGTTTTTATTTATCTCGTAGCTAAGGTTTAACCCTAAGATATTTTCCAGTGAAAAATTGTCTTCACCACAACACTCCACGAAAAACAACTACAATCAAAGCTGGCGTTCGAACACTCGAACATTTTTCTACTCGAGAGTGGAAAACTAGAAACGGATTTTTCCCACACTAGTTGCGATTCTAATGAGTACCTATAGTCATATTTACTATCGATCATCTTTTCCTGTTTTTACAAGCATGTTAGTGGTATTGGTGGTTTAACTTCCAACCTAGCGGCCGACAGTTATTTTTTAACTCATATTATTTATTTGTTATTTTGTCACTAATTATTAGCTGAATATCCGTGTGGTTTTCAATTTTATTTTCTGGAGGCTCTTTTATATTTTATCTACTCTTTAAGTATTAACAGCTGGCCAAATTAACAGAACTCTAAAAAAATATTGAAGCGGTACACTCTAATTTATGATTACCGTATTCAATAATTAAACTTTGGTATAACGTTGGTAATAGATAGTTAGTACCAAATGGTAAGCTAATTGGTAGATTGGTAATTGGTATAACATTAACAGTTGGTGATTTTCATTTCAATCAGTGCGTAAGACATTTAGACTTCTAAATATTATGCAATTCGAGCTAAAAGTTTTTATTGTTCCTGATAGTAAAAAGACACAAAACTGTGTAGAAAAGGTTAATAAACAATTAACTTATTTTAATAATGATACTTAACATATTACTGGTATTTTTCGGTAAAAAAGAAGTGTTTTGATGAAGAAGATCAAGAGTGCACGCTATTAAAATCTCATCAGCAAACCCAGAAATACCTGGAACAGTTTCTTGGCTAAAGTGTTTTATAACGTTAAACGAGGAAAGTTTTAAGCCCTCCGCTGTAAAGGATTAACCTTAATATTTCTGAGATGAATTTGACGACTTTAATAAGAAGTTTTTCTTTTAACTGTTGGTTAACGACAAATAACTGAAGATTAACAGTACTTAATTTTATAATTCGTTTGAACTAAGGTTACAACATTTATAAACTTTATCCAAACTTTAAAGTTAAATGCTCCTCTAAGGTCGATTAAATGCTCCTCTAAGGTCGATTTATATAATTTTATCATTTTTTTACCAAAAGGATACTTTCGTTGGAGTATTTGATAGGTAATGATTGCTTTTATTCTATCCATTAAATAGGAGAACCACTCAAAACCAGTTGGTGGATAAGATATAAAAATTGGGAGTAAACAAATTAATCTATAAGTCTTAAGATTAAATGCGGTAAATACAATAAACTAAAACAAGTAATAGCTTTTTATAGGCTATAGTAACGAATCAAAGCATCAACTATTAGACATTTATTTTACTGCTTTCAAAATTACTGCAATACTTAATACTTGGTGACATTTGTCATCTATCATTGATCATCGTATTGAAGTTGTATGTTTTGTATACAAAAACTACCTTGTAAATCAGCAGTACGTTAAGTTTCATTATTGAGTAAATATGGTGACGTTATTAACATAACGTCGACAAGCAATGTTAGAGTCGACAAGCAATGTTAAAATTTGGATACGCTGAATGACAAGATCATCCGCTAGGGGCGCCACTAACTGGCTAAAGATGTGATACAATCGAAAGGTTTCAACAATCGATAGCTCATTTCGATTTGAATATTCCATAAGTTTTTAATGATGATAATGACTATCGAGTTGATGCGATATGTAGTCGATTCAATAGACCGAATGCACACACAATTGATAGTTGCCTCGAGATAGGCCTGAGTCCTGTGAAAAGCGTTACTATCTTCCCTATTGTCCATTCTAGAAATTATGTTAATAACGTCACCATATTTACTCAATGGTTTCAGTATAGGATATGGATCATCTGGAAGAGTAAACAAATCAACAAAATATCTTGATCGTCTTAAATTGGTTTAAAATAAAATGTAAATATCATACTATGGGGTTTGTAAGGCATTTTTCATGGATACCTTATTTTGCCTATCATCTAGTGGTCAAAATATATCCACTAACTCAAAAATGGTCTATATCCGTTCAGTATTTTTCCCCTCTACAATCTTAAATGCAGTATCCTATACTATAATACAAGCAATGTCTGAAGGGATGTGTGTTCCACGATCGCGAAATCTAGCGGTTAGATTTTGCTTAAACTTTGCATTTGAGTGTTTTGGTCCAAAAATAAGCTTAAAAACAGCCTCAGTCCCAGGAAAAATTGAATTTGGTCTAAATTTAAGTTTAAAAATCGTAATTTTTGACATTGGTCTTATAGGTTGCTATTTTGGCAACGAAATAACAACGAAAGGTATAGAAAAATAAAGAAAAGTAATGTTAAGCAGACCTTTTGAAACAGCTGTTAACAGTGAAGAGGTATAAGTTGGTTGTTGGTGGAAATTTAATAGCTTTATTACCATGACACTATATCCAAACAGAATTACCAACGAGCAAGGCTCGGTTAACCTGGTACTTTTATTATATAGGATAGGATAACATAACTTCTTTTAGTAACTCCAAGACATCTGTTTTATTTTTAAGCCATGACTATGCCTTGTTAAAACGTAACAGTTCTAAAGTAGCTGATAAAAAAGAAACTTTTACAAAGATTATTACAAAACTGATACACAAAGTTTGGGATGTAAAATGACCAGGTGATATGGAACAGTGAAAAACTAAATACTCAAGCTAATGGAATGACAAACTTTTCCTACCACTATTGCTATCCCCTCCAAAACAGGATAACATTTTTATAATGAGGCTATAGTAAAATTGTTAATAATTTCTTTATTAAGTTTTTTTATATTTTTGCAGTTAGGCCTAGTATGATGAAAAACGTTTTTCATCACTCGGGACGAAATTGTTTTTCTGTGTTTATTCGCGTTTCTAAGCTGGGCTATTACTAGCTTGTAAATGGGATTGTGCACAGAAAAAATTCACTTACCGTATTAGTGAAAAAAATAATATTCAGGTTGAAATAATAAAACGTCTTCCAACACTACTCGATATATTTACACTTATACTGCAAATGTTTACAGACGGTAAATATATATAAAAGATCTTATAGTGGCTATAATGGCTATCTTTTATACAGGGTGTCCCGGAACTCTCTGGAACCCTTTTGTATATTTGTTCCTTGCATCCAGACAAGAAAAAAACATCATACAAAAAGGGTTCTAAAATCCATCGTTTAGCCGCTAGCCGCCATTTTGTTTTTTTCACGTAATAGTTTTTATTTCCGTAACGGATGGTTGTATTCAGTTCATATTTGGTATGAATCTTTATCATACTAATGTACATTTTCAGGAAAAAATTAATTTTTTCTGCTGTGTATTTTCAAAATGGCGGCCATTTTAAATTTTCAAACTCAAATATCTCAAATTTGGTAAATTTCAAAAAAATTTTACTGTGTACAAAAAAGTTGCCAAATTTTAGTTGTCTAACCAACGATACCAAGTTTGGAGGGATCTGATTACAAATAACGGAGTTATTGCGATTTTTCTGTGAAAATGGCCATAATTTGCCTTAATTATAATGCAAAATGAATGTTTTTTTGGAGAAAAATCGCAATAACTCCGTTATTTGTCATTAGATTCTTACAAACTTGGTACTGTTGGTTAGATAATTAAATTTGGCAACTTTTTTGTGCATAGTAAATTTTTTTGAAATTTACCAAATTTGAGATATTTGAGTTTGAAAATTTAAAATGGCCGCCATTTTAAAAATACACAGTGGAAAAAATTAATTTTTTTCCTGAAAATGTACATTAGAATGATAAAGATTTATACCAAATATGAACTGAATACAACCATCCGTTACGGAAATAAAAATTATTACGTGAAAAAACAAAATGGCGGCTAGCGGCTAAACGATGGATTTTAGACCCCTATTTGTATGATGTTTTTTTCTTGTCTGGATGCAAGGAACAAATATACAAAATTGTTCCAGAGAGTTCCGGGACACCCTGTATATATTTACCGTCTGTAAACATTTGCAGTATAAGTGTAAATACAGGGTTAGGCAAAAGTCTGGACACCCCTAGTTAACTTTTTAACGCGTTGCAGTAGGAAAACCAAACTCGGCACATGTTAACAACATTAAAAACTGCACTTTTACATCAACTACACAACTTTGCCCCTGCCCCCAAAATGGGGTATTTTGGGGGCAGCCCCAAATTTTCAAATGTAAACCCCTATTGAGTGACCCCTCATTTTAAACGGTTTATCAAGAGAAATTGAATGGCACAAACCGGATGTCGATATCTCATCTCTAACCAAAATGGCAGCCATTTTAAAATTCGAGAAGGGTAAATTGACATTTGTTGAAATTAAATCGGAAAATAGCTTTTTTAGAATTGAGAATGTCTGGAATTGTTTTAGAATTGAACTTACTAGTTCATTTCTGCTACTAGGTTCAATTCTAAAATAATCCCAGAGATTATAAATTCTAAAAAGCTATTTTCCGATTTAATTTTAACAAATGTCAATTTACCCTTCTCGAATTTTAAAATGGCTGCCATTTTGGTTAGAGATGAGATATCTACATCCGGTTTGTGCCATTCAATTTCTCTTGATAAACCGTTTAAAATGAGGGGTCACTCAATAGGGGTTTACATTTGAAAATTTGGGGCTGCCCCAAAATACCCCATTTTGGGGGCAGGGGCAAAGTTGTGTAGTTGATGAAAAAGTGCAGTTTTTCATGTCGTTAACATGTGCCGAGTTTGGTTTTCCTACTGCAACGCGTTAAAAAGTTAACTGGTGGTGTCCAGATTTTTGCCTAACCCTGTATATCGAGTAGTGTTGGAAGACGTTTTATTTTTTTATTATTTCAACCTGAATATCATTACCAGCACGTATAATGCTAATCAAAAAGTTATTTAAAAAAATAATATCGGTGGAAATTTCGATCTAAATGCAACGGATCAAACTTAAGACATTGACAAAAATATCCAGAGGATTTGATAAGTTTCAGCGTTGTCTGAGTTCAGATGTAATTCCATGATGAAGTTTATTTTTCAGTCATAAGTTTTGTACTAAAACTTACTTTACGATATTTGTCATTAGTTATTTTAGGAACTTAATATTTGTTATTGTTCTTGTACAGTATTACCTTTCTTTTAAAATATTTGAGATTAATTTACTTTAGTCTGTTTTCATATATAACCAAGACGAATAGTGTAACTTGAAACGGTTACCTAATAAAATTGTTTAGATAGTTTGAAGGTATTAAATACTATATTTTTACTATTATAAATATTATGCAACTTGTAATGCCATTATTGGGACTTATTGCAACGATCTTCAGTATCAAGAAACGAGTATTTTACATAATTATTTTTAATTTAACAATATTATCCCTTTTAACCAACTACGTGGCATTGGTTTATTAATTACGGTGGGGTGAATTTTTAGATTTGGTATAAACCATTTTATGAATTAAGTGTAGGTTTAACTATACTTCACACTATCCTCATAACTATGATGGAAACACTAGTAAATTGGCTATATCAGCTGTGATTGACTTAAGTAATTGACATAAATGAAATTATTTTATAACACTATCAAGATATCTCCCATTCAAAATATTACAGCAGTAAAAATACAAGACGGCAGATACACGTCCATAAACCGGCGTAATTTGGTATACGACCTACTCAGCCATGTCTTCATATTGACTTCTGAATTTAATGTAGCGTCAGCTGACGCGTCCTCCCTCGTTTTAGGGGCTTATTACTGCCTATAACCTCGTTTCTTCCCTTTATTGAAAGCTTGCCTCTTTCATCCACACTCCGGCAGCTAATATATTCTGTGTAGACCGTAATATTTGTAGTCTAGAGGTTATAAGTTTTAGTGTTTTGATTGAATTTGAATATAGCTTTGATAAAATCGTATTTTAGTCCATCCATTACCTATTTAAGAGTCTATAGGACTATATAACAACACTAAAACAAGTATACTATAACAAGTATACTATAAGTAAACACTTATAGTATGAATGTACTTTCACGTCTTATTTAAGTGAGTGGAAGTTAGAAATTTAAAACAAAATTTAGTAATTGATTACTTGTATTTTTACTGTCAGTAGAGGGAAAAAGCCACTTCTAAACCGGAAGTGACGTCAGCTGCCAGGGCAGCTGCAGGGGTCAGATGGTGTCAGTTGCCAGGGCAGCTGCAGGGTGCAGATGGCGAGAGCATATGCCCTGAATTTGAAGTAGAATTGGGCATGAATTAAGAGTTAGTTGAAAATTAAAATTCAACTGTGTTAACTAAACTCTAAAAGTTGAACAAAAATTAAGAGTAAGATCAAAACTGAAATTCAACAGTTATAACTGGGGGCCTGGAAAGTATGTCAAGGTCATCCAGAGTAAGTTTTAAAAAAGCCTACCCAACTACCACCAGAAATAGTTTAAAGTTGAACTAGTTGGTGATAGTGGGATAGGCTGAAGTAAATTTTGAATTTTATTTGTGAACATACAATTAATGTGCAACAGCAGAGTTTAAACAAGTTGAACTTTTGTGATGAACTACAGAGTTGTAAATGCAAACACCAACGACGATGAGAAGGTAAACGCAGAGTCCCCAGATGATGTATTTGAAAAGCTTGAACAAACGTAACATTTCGAGTTGGTTTTCCCGTTCCATTTCCAATCGTTTAATTTCCAATTTCAATTTATCCTCTTCTATTCTAGTTATGAAGGGAACTTCATCCATCATATCCATCATGATTTTGTAGTGTTTGAAATTTTAAAACAAGTGATGTTGATAGTTCAAAAGTTGAAGACGGAATGAGAAGTGAAAGCGAGAAATGTTAGTTAAATAAAGAAGTGGTGGGGGGAACGAAGAATTACAAAGAAGTGGTGGGGGAAATATTTTGCTGTTCATTATTACCATCAGTAGTGTCAGATGGTGCAGGAGTTAGATTTAGTAAACTGTCTTCGTCCGAACTTTCAATCTTATCACAAATAGGACAATCGTATGTTATTTCTAAATTCATTTTGATGGTTGTAAAATTATCTACAAGTTCTTGTAAAATATTAAAAATGTCTTGTAACTCTTCTTTAGAGTTTATTTCAAAACTAGAATTCATTCGGGCCAATGGAGAATTGTTCATTATTGGAGAGTCGGTGATGGAATGAGGATCGGCGTATAGGGAGGGGGCTTATATAATGGTGACCTTGAGCAGGCGTCTAGGGAGGGGGGCTGTCTAGGGAGGGGGCTTTTATATAGGGAACCTTGAGCTTATGATTGAATAAAACGTTTAGTTCTTCTTCTCCATCTTTTAATTCAATTATTTGAACCGAAGTAGTTGTTTCATCTTCTTCACTTGATGAAGAAAACAATTCACCAGGATTTAAATATTGAACTACAATTCTGAACCATCTTATAGGATATTTGTCAATGACAGAAAGTAAGTTTTGAAACAATTCTTCCATCTCCTCCCTGTCAGTTATTATATGTTCAAATTTGATAAATTTGTTTTCCATGTTGTTATTTAGAGTGTTGGAAGTGGAATGATTTAATATTATATAAAAATTAGAACTAGTGGTGGGGGAAATCTCAAGGTCATCCAAATGAAGTTTTAAAAAAGAGTGTAAAACTGAAATTACACATTTGATGGTTCTACAGGATCGGAATACCATCTGACCTGTATTTACATCTTTTTATCATATGTGTACAAAAATCATCTTGATGAGAATTGGTGCGTTGACAATGAGCAAGATCGAGAGGGTGAAATTTGAAACATCTTTGAGGACAACATGTATGAAAATATCTTGATTTGTAAAGTTTCAAAGTTCGCAATTCCGGTGGCGGTAGTTGTTTTGTTTTGCATTTGCAGTAACAAGATCCGAAGAATTCGCATTTAGTACAAGCTAACCCATCCACCATCATTGGCCCTAAATCTGTACATTGTTGTTCACAACAGTAACGAGGTTTGTACTTGTATTTTTGCTCTTCCATGTTGACGCTGCGGAGTCCAGTGAAAGAATAAGAGTGTATAGTGTTAAATAGCGAGTTTTATGTACTGTGAAAAGTGGTGGGGGTAATTTCAAGGTCATCCAAATGGAGTTTTAAAAAATTATACCTTACAAGTGTAAGGATTATTAAAATTTAGGAAGTTTGTTTCTCTTTGTTTTCTTCGGACTTTTTATCTCTCTCAGCTTTAGCCATAGCAACTAGTTCTTCTATTGATAGTGGATGTACTTCAGGAATTTTAAAATTAATTTAGCTTGGTATCCTTCTTTAGCTAATACATCTATATCTTTAGTCATTTGTTCAACAGTGTTGTAATCCTTTCCATAGATTTTTCCACCAAGTTGAATCATCATTCTGTACAACATTTTCTTAAATAGGTCTTGTCGTGGTGAGAGCTAAGAAGCGAATGATTATTTATACAAGTATCACATCCTTTTTATTAACTCACATTGATCACGTGATTCTTTAGTTGTAGTTTTGTCTGTCAAAAGTTATTCAACATTGGTAATACTTTTGGAACTTGATGTTATGTTGACCAGTTGGCGATGAAGAAGTTGTAGGTTGTGTAGAAATAAATATTTCATCATCGCAATATTTTGTTTTAGTGAACATCCTTGTATTAGTAGCACTAACATCAACAGTTAAGTGATAACCACCGGTAAGTAAAACTCGCATTTCGTTGGTTAAATCTTCGAGTTGTTCAAAAGTTGTTATGGTGTTAGTATCGTAAAATGCACACTTGACCTTTAGGGACATGTTGCAGTTTTATATTCAGGGATTAAGAGCGAGATGTGTACGGTATGAAAGGTAGCAGTAGACTGATGAATTTTGCAAGTACATTTCCCCTTTTATAATTATACAAAATTGGGTCAAGGTCATCCTGTGGAATTTTTAAAAAAAGCAACATATTGTAATGTACAAAGACATTACAATATGTTGCTTTTTTATTTTTATTTTTTTTGTTTTATATCATATTTATTGAAAAAACAAATACAAAGAAATATTTACAATGTTATGTACAAATTAATCAGTAGTAGGTGTTACATGAATTGTAAGTTCAGTAGAGTTGTTTCCACTGGGTCCATGTGATACCAAATAGAGTGCGCCGGGTTGAATTATACGAAGATCTTCATTTTGAAGTAGTTGTACGAAGCGCTTTGGTAAGAAGATCTGAAATTTTGCTTCATCACCAATTGTATAAGGTGCCTCGCTCAAAGTGCAATTTATAGCATCACCTACTGAAGTTTCCATTTTCTTAATAGTATGAATGATGTAGTGTTTTTCTTCTTTTAGTTCAGAACATTTCTTCGTAGGTAGAATTGATGATTTAGAATGAGCGTTGAACTGATCAACTAAACTTTGAAGTAAGTTCTGTGATGCCATATTGATGTTGTTGTTAATCTTCTTGTTAATAAGAATGTCCGTCGGAGATGTTGTCTCTTCGGAGGTTTGAGTAATACTCATGCTGTGTCATGGTAGCGCTCTCACTTTTATAATCGACACTACCCCCACCACTGACACTACCCCCACCAGTTTGTTGAAGGAAATTATTCAAGCGGTAGGCATTCTTTAAAGCGCACTGCGACCTTCGATGTTTAAAACTTTTTGATGAAATACAAAGTTCGTTGAAGTAGCATTGGAAATCTTTATCAATTATTGCATTAATCACTTCGTTGCTTGTAAATGATTGTATCCAATTTGCTTTTTCCAATCCCCTTGTGTAGATAATTTTAAACTCTTTGCAATAATGATTCATAATGTGCGGCATCATGTTATAATTAATGAAACCTTCATCCCATCTTAAGTTGTGAAAATGTTTGTTCAACCATTTGTTTGTAACTTTCGCTTTAGTTGTTAGTCTATTAAATGGTACTGGAGGTTTGAACAAATAATGATAAACTACTGATGTGTTCATGTCCAAGATTACTAATTCTTTAATAATAAAATTACCATCATTTCCTCGGAAAGCTTGAAATTCAATTATACCTCTTTTAACTTCCATTATATGTGGCGCATTAGAAAACGAAACCCGTTTATTCATGATGAAGTCTTACTAACAACTGACTTAAAAATTGAATGAGCCGATGTTTATAACAGACAGGATTGTTCTTCTTCTTTCACTTCTTGTGCCACTTCATTAATATTAAAATTGGTGTGATAGTTGTTTAATTGTCTCCACATTTCAACTTCTTGAGGTATTCTATTAAAGATTGAAGTATCCACGGGACCGTATAAAATTGGAACAAAAGGTTTTTTGTCCAATGTATCAATTAGATAGTCTTTAATTATTGCACTTGAAAATATTAGTTGTTTCAAATATCTGGTGACGGGACCGGTAGTACAACTTAAAGTATAAAATTCTTCTTTAGTGAAATATAATTTAACATTATGTGTAGTTAAATCTCTGAAGCGAACAATTTGTCCTCCACGATGTTTTACTATATCAACTTCAATATTTGATTCCAATAAACTTAATCTTGTTCTTCTTCCAAATGTGTTGTTACTTAAATAGCACTCCAAAAGATGTAAATGTTTCATGAGAGATTCCCAAGTAGTTTCACTGAAAGTAACCATTTTGTTTCCATGATTTAAAATAACAATTGGTGAATAATCCATTGATTTTAAAATTCCAACTGATATACTTTTTGTCATGCATGAAGAAATTGGGTAGATAATCCGAAGAAATACTTCTGTTAAAATATTGGTTGTAATGTTAACTTCTACCTTCTTCCTTTTTACTTCTTTTTCAGCTTTTTCTTCTTCTCTCTTCTTATGTTTGTTGAATTTTAGGAACTCGTCCATTTCTCGTTCAACTTGTTTTTCTATATCTGAACTATTATCATCCATTAGAGGTGTATTTTCTTCTCCGTTAGTAGAATTCATCTTGCGAATGATGTTTCCCATACGACGGTTGAAGATAGAATGAAGTTTCTACTAATTATTTTCTCGCTTTTATATTTTTCGTAAATCCTTGAAATTTATACAATTACATAATTGTTTGTTTTCAACTTGTCTTTTACAAATGAAATTCTAACCTCAAAAATTAAAGCAGATAATTCTAACCTCAAAAATTTGCAGTTGTTGTACAATTCTTCTTAAAGTACATTCTTCACAATTCCGGTCAGCGGTGTGTAAGTAACTATTTTATCATGTAGAATTAGACAGTATGCCGAAGTTCCATCCGCTACTGGTTCTTCAAATTCCATTTCAATTTTTATATCCACACTTGATGATTTTACCGATTCATTTTGTTTTGAACAATCGATTACAATTATTGGAGCCTTGGAATAATACTGGTCAGGTGATAATAGTGGTGTATTAGTCTTTCCATAATATGACGATTGAAATCTTGCATACATATCGTATAAAATAGAAAAACGTTTTTTGCTGAACATGACATTCAAATTGTCATAGGGAAAGAATTGAGAGTTTAGGAAAACTTTACAATTCTTTATTTTACAGTGATCAAATTGACCAGCATTTGCAGTGATAACATCTTTTCGCTTAGTTTGAAAACCGAGTATTATGTACCTTGCTCGTTCCAAGTAAGTTGATGTCATGACGGTCCATGTTTGTCGTTCTGTCTGAGGTAGTGTAGGGTATTCATGAAATTCCCAACTTCGGAATGGCATCCCAATATCACGGTCAGATTTCAACTTTCTCAATAATAGGATTCTATGTTCATCAGCCAATCTTACATGAGGTACTCTCCAAACAACTTTATCCAACTGTAGTTGCCATTCCAGTTTATCTTCCGTAGTTGTAGGGTCTGCAAGTATCAAGTCCTTATTAGTTGAAGATCTGAGTAATACTAATTCTTGTTTGACATTTATTATTACCCGTTTGTAATCTTCAGCGAATCCCAAAAGCAATCGTAAAGGTACATGAAAATCAAAGTGACCGTTGGAAGCTGGTGTTATAGTGTCTTTATCGGGGGCAACCCATCCGGCGGTGACTATTGAATTCTTCTCATGCGGTGTTAATGATGTTAATCCTTTCAATGTCGTTGTTAAACCAACCTTTTTTGTTGAATCAACCGTCACCCCTGATATTTCATATCTTATTTCATCAAAAAGATATGCCATCGGGTTATTTATAAAAGGAACTGTTGAAGCAGTTTTTCCATCCAATTTTAATACCCGTCCTTCGATGTACAAGTAACTTTCACACGGTAAAGTGTAAATATCTTGTTGTTGAATGGGGATCCTTATTTCATCGTTATTGTTTAATTTTGATGAAGTGTAAGGGTTGTGCGTGTGATATTCCTTCTCCCATAGTGTTTCGTCGAACGTTGGTCCTTGAGATATATCCAGGATATCCATCGCTGTTAAGTTTCAATCCAATCTTCTGTAGAAAACGAATGTTGTCCGATGTTAACTCTTCCAATGTTGAGGAGCTACTGAGCTCCCGACTCTTCCGTTGCGGTTTAAATGATAATCCCATGTTGACTTTTATGTTGCTGCTCTGATGTGTATCCGTATAGTAATTGTTTCTCCTCTAAAGTCAACACTATGACCGTCTTGATCCAATATGTTCAGTACGATGTCTGAAATGAAACTGGTGTTTAACGGTAGGTATATCAAGTTTTGTGGCTTCTCAACAATTTTAAAACCGGGAGCCACTGTTGGATAAAATGTATGTAAAATATGTTGATTAACTCCATCTCTATACGATCCGTGTATAATGTTGCATGTGACATCGATACTATTTACTTTCAATATTGTTACAGTTGAATCACCTGAATGAGTAGTTCCAGGAGTTAAGATTTTCTTTTTTGTATCTGTAAATCCAAGTAAACTGCCAATCGACTGTTCCAAGCTGACATCAATATAATATTTTGAAGTTATTTCTGCTTTTAAAGTATTATTGTTTCCTTTAACGGTAATATTGTCTTCTCCGAGTTGTTTCTGTAATAATTGGTTTATATCATCAATTTCATAAGCTCCAGTAGGAAATGTAATTATTTTCAATTCTGAGTATTTTCCTGCAGCATCCTTAGTTTCATAATAATGTAGTAAATTGTTCTTCCCTTCTGTAACATTGGGAATTGAGTTGTAGGTAGTCAAATCAAGTAATGCCGCTTCCCATAATCGTTCCTTGGATAGACGCAATGCTGGGAACAGCGTACTTTTCAATGTGGATGAATTTCCACTCAATGACACTGTATACGATGACATCTTAAAGCTGAATGACACTTTTCGCTAGAAACTCCAAACATAAATGCCCACATATTTCAGTATTGTTAGGTTGTTCTTTTTTGTAATTGTAAAAAATGTTTTTTGAGTTTCGAAAATAATGTTGAAGTTCTTTTGGCGGTGGTAGATTGCCAAAACTGTCAAAATAGTAAACGGTTTGTCCAAGCTTTTTATAGCATACCCAATGAGTACCTGGACCATAGGTGGAATCCAAATTTACTATTCCAGTTTCATTTTTCCATATTTTAGTTGGTAATGCATCTTTCATAAAAACTCCTCGAAAGAATGGTATTTTCAAACATTTCACATAATCATTTAACTGATGATTTGTTAAGGCTTTATTTGGAATTATCAATTGACTCTTCTTATTTAGTACACACGGTATGGTCTTAGGTATAAACCTGCTCCGTTTTTTACCATTTGCCAAACAGAAGTCTTCTTTACATTTGCCTTATGAGTTCTACGACGTCCTTTTTTAATGTTTCCACCTCTTTTGGGAGCGCCTTTCTTTGCAGGTCTTCCTCTGCGACGTTTTCCACCACCTAACTTTGCTTTCGTCTTCATGGCTGTAGTTACTGCCCAAGCCGATGCTTTTTCTGCAATACTTGCGTCACTTGATTTTACTCTTTGCCAAGCTTTTTCCGCTAGAATTTTATCTGCTATTGATCTATTTGTTGAATCTTTATACTTTGAATATGCTATATCGTGTTCCTTGCAAGCTTGATCTAATTTATTAATTCCAGGATCTCCTCTTGCTAAACGCTTTGCCAACTTAGTTCCAGGTCCACAATATTGATAACCTCCGGGCAGATGTAATTCGTATGGTAAAGCGTCTATCGTTCGATTTACAACAGCACCAACTGGAATCCGTCTAAGCAGGGATAATGCAGCTGATGTTATACCACGTCAGTAGTGGGGAATGGGGGCTTTTGGGCCAGTTCAAGGTCACCCGAGCGATGACGTCATCGATGACGTCATCGAGGTCAATGACCTCATCGATGACGTCATCGATTGCATCATCGATGACGTCATCACCAATGACGTCACATCCATGACGTCACACCCATGACATCACAGAAATGACGTGCCGATGACGTCATCACCCCTTACGTCACCAAGATGACGTCACCGATGTCACAAAAGGTCAAGGTCATGCTGAAACCTAAAATTTTTCGGCACTTTTGCTGTTTCTCGCACTACGCTCCGAGTTTCAGTCACAGTTACCATGACCTTGACGACTTGGAGCGAATTTGCGATGAGAAACAGCAAAAGTGCCGAGGAAATTTGAAGTTTGCAACGTTACTCTGTCTAAACCGTCATGTGACACCGCTCGGGTGACCTTGAACTGGCCCAGAAGCCCCCATTCGACCATTACTACAACTGCGATGTGCACCCTACGACAGACACCGAGCGACTGACTGTCCGGCTCTGTGCACTCTAGGTATATGGGAAGTGGTGGGGGAAATTGTGATGACCTTGGGAAACTTGAAAATGTCAAGCCGGGTAGCACCGTTTCGGTGCTACCTTAAAGTTACATGTTAAAGTGTGATGACCTTGAGGTTGACTGTGAACCTGGGACTTAGGATTGTCTTTAACAGCTTGACGTTTTTGCCAGAGTGTAAGTGTGGCGACCTTGAACTGGTTAAAATCAAAACTGCACAGCAGACTGCACAACACGGATGTGCACACTACGACAGCCGCCGAGCGACTGACCTCCGGGCCCTGCGTACTCTAGATATATGGGGAAGTGGTGGGGGAAATTTCAAGGTCATTCAAACGGAGTTTTAAAAAAGTCAAAGAGTAGAAAGACTACTCTTGTGAGTCTATAGCGATTTCATTGATAGTGAGTGCTTCTGTATGCCAAGTTGATCTGTATTGACACGCTCCTAAATAATGTTTGCAAAAACCTGCAAAATTATTGTTGCACAATTTGCAGCCAGTTAGCTGTTTTAGTTTGAATTCAATGCAACGTTCAGGGCAACAAGTGTACTTATGCCCTCTCATTTGGTACACATGGAATGTCTTCAACTTCGGTTTCGGCTTCTTCCAAGACTTGCACTTACACATGCACTGACTAAAAGCTTCACATGTTCTACAAGCCAGGCCATCCACCACATCAATGCCATTCGGCCATGAAAAACATTTCTGTTCGCAACAGTAGTTGAGTTGACTCTCCATGTTGCTGCGGTGAAGGTGCGCGATGAAATGATGCTGTAGTCAGTGAGAGTGCACCTTAAATAAACTCAGTGGAGGGGGAAAGGTCAAGGTCATTCAAACGGAGTTTTAAAAAAGATGACTAGTCGTCCTCCTCGTCCGTCGTACTTGGAGAGCTGTCAGACGAAGAGCCCCGTGCAGGTGCTCTCCAGATGAAATGTATATCTATTTGAAAGCGCAGGCCTGGATCTTGTACCATCAACTCCTTTAATCTATTACATACCAATTCCACTTTGTACACATTGTTAATAATCAACACCCAAGGCTTCGGCTGAACATAACGTGTAGTTGAGTCAGCCTCGCAGACAGTTACACCTTCCGGTGATATTGGAGTGTATAAATGTGTAAAATCTCGTTGCTGAGGCTGGCTTGAAGTTGAAGGTTCTGTGCCGACCCTGGTTGCATCAAAATTCAAACCCATTCTACATTCAAGAGGTCCAGGGTTCCCGTTGAATACATTGAGTAATTTTTGATACAAGACTTCCACTTCTGTCGCATCCTGTAAATGAACAGTCCACCGCAAGGGAAATGCTTCGTCCGTAGTGGAGTCAACTTGAGAAAGAGTTCCTTCCGCCATGGCAGCCAAGCAAGGAATGAGGTGAGCTGCAGTCAGTTGTAACATTATTGAAAAGTAGAGGGGGAAATTTCAAGATCATTTAAATTGGGTTTTAAAAAAAGGAAGGAGTGGAGGGGGAAAGTTCAAGGTCATCCAAATGGAGTTTTAAAAAAGGAAAACCTAGAAAGTAACATTGAAATCTTCCAACTGATGGTGGCGAGCGTTTTCTTCTGCAACCTTGCCGACGCATGTAACTATGCCGTACAGTATGAACAGTACAACCATGATAAGGCCGAACAACAAAAGATAGCCGTTTACTATCATGATATTTTCTGAGTGGATCTGCTTTCTTCTTATCGCCCTCTCTTGCATCCTCTTCTCTAACTCGTGTACGAAGTCACAGCATGCGTGAGGACATCTTTCATCTGTTGGTAGGTTAGCCATTGTTGATGTTGTAGGTTTGGCCGTTGAAGAAGGAATGAGGTATCTAATTATGTTGTCTCATGTATATCAACAGTGAAGTGGTGGGGGTAGCGAATCAGTGGAGGGGGAAGTTTCAAGGTCATTCAAATTGTGTTTTAAAAAAAACCCTATCTTGTTACTGAGCATATATGTCAGTAACAAGATAGGTGGCTTTGCTCTTTTTACTTCTTTAATATAATAAAGAAATAAACATATTCTACAATTGTAAGGACAAGGAAGACAACCGCTAGTCAGCTGAAGTAATCCAAGTTGTCTGGTTCGGTCTTCATCGACGCCGGTGAGGAAGCTGTCGTTGAAGAGGAATGTCCAGGCTCTTCCTTCGGCTGCCGAAGATTCCGTATATTGCAAGCGTAGACTTGCACGTTTATACGGTAGCCTCTTGCCACCATCAGCTGCAACTCCTTGTACAAGTCGTTCAGCTCCTGTTGCGTTTTGATCGTCACCTCCTCATAGCTGGCACAGCTTACGTTCAGAGACATACTGATGTTGTTCGGTTGGCTGCTGGAGTTGAAATGAAGACGAGGCACAGCACTTGGAGGTATATGAAAAAGTGGTGGGGGTGTTTTGCATTCAAGCAGGTTTGACTTGTAGCGTGGTGGTGGGGGTAACTGTGAAATGCAAAGGTCAAAGGTCAAGGTCACCCGCGAAGTTTAAAAAAAAATGCAACATATCAATATGTGACAAACTTCACATATTGATATGTTGCATTTTTCGTCTTTTTGTATTCTTTTTTGTCTTTTATGGTTTATTTATTTATAAAACATTACAATAACATATGTACAACAGTAAAACTTAAATCTAACACTGCTGCTTGTCGGCGATGTGGATGGTCAACTCGGTGGAATTGCTACCCGTGCAACCGTGGGAAACCAGGTAGAGACAGCCGGGTTGGATGGAGCGCAGATCCTCGTTCTGGAGGAGATGGACGAACCGTTTCGGCAGGTAGACTTGGAACTTGGGCTCATCCCCCGGAGTGAATGGTGCCTCGCTAAGACTGCAGCAGATGGCCTCTCCAACTGTAGTCTCCATCTTCTTCATGGCGTGGATAATGTAGTGCTTCTCGTCTTTAAGTTCGGAACACTTCTTGACGGGTAGTATGGTAGATTTGGAGTGAGCATTGAACTGCTCAACCAAAGTTTGCAGGAACTGGTGAGATGCCATGGTCAAGTTATAGATCGTCTTCTTCGTCTTCTTGCTGGGAGATGTTGTCTCGGAATCTCGAGTAATACTCATGCCAGGTCCCGGTCTGCTCCTCACTTATATAACCCCCGTTACCCCCACCACTCCCCATTTCCCCACTTTGAAGGTAAGATGCGAGTTTATAGGCGTTTTTTAAAGCGCAATGTCTATCTTTTTCATGTTCTGGACTTTTAGTACAAATACAAACATTTTCCATCGTATACTTGTAGTTTTTATCCAAATCCACATCATTAACCGGAACATGAGTAAATCCTTCGATCCATCTTTTCTTTTCCAGCCCCTTTGTGTAAATATTGGTAAACTTGTCTGAAAAGTGATGCATAATGTGATACAAGTCCGTGTAACTTGTAAAACCATCATACCAATCGATATGATGGAAGTGTTTTGAAATCCATCTGTTGGTAGTAGCGGCTTTACTGGTTAAAGATGAATAAGAACATGGTGGTTTAAATAAAAACGAATAAGGAACACTTGTATTGATGTCGAAAAACACAAGTTCTTTTATGATAAATCTATCATCATTACCCCGAAACGCTTGGAACTCAATTATACCAGGTTTGGACTTTACTTGTTCTTCTTCCTTGTCCATTGCGAAGATCACTCATCTGCTCATGACGAAGTCCAAAGGTCAACTGATTTCCACACCACGGTAGGTACGACTTTTATACCCGGCCGTACAGTTGTTGGCGCGTTGGTGTATATTTAACGTGGGCACCGTCCCCGGTAGGCCTAACCCCACAAAGTGTTTGACATTGTTTTAAAAATTAACCATTGCTGTGTAGTTAATTGTCATTTAGGTTTCCATCTTTACATTTTCCTTGTTTTCATTTTCATCACTAACACTTGATTCTTCTCCTCCTTCTTCTTCCTCTTTTTCACGTTTTACTGATTTCTTATGTAGTTGAGCGTACTTTTCCAATTGTCTCCACATTTGTACTTCATGAGGAACCCTATTGAATATAGAAGTATCTACAGGTCCGTACAATATAGGTGCGTCCGGTTGTTTGTCCAAAGTGTCTTCCAGATAATCTTTAATAATCGAACTTGAAAACACCAGTTGTCTCAAGTACCTCGTTATTGGTTCAGTTGCACAAGTTAGAATAAAAAACTCTTCTCGATTAAGTTGAATCTTGTTATCATGTCTTGTTGTGTCTCTAAACCGCAACTGATGATCACCACGATGTTTAACAATATCGATTTCCACATTTGAATCCAAAAGGCCTACTCTTGTCTTTCTTCCAAACATGTTACTACTTAAATAGCATTCTAGCAGATGCAAGTGTTTCATAAACGATTCCCAAGCAGTGTCCGTAAACAAAATCATTTTGGGTCCATGAGTTAAAATTACAGTAGGGGAATAATCTGTAGATTTCATAACACCGATTAAAACACTTTTGTCCAAACTGGAAGAGATTGGGTAAAATATTCGCAAGAATACCTCACTTAATATGTTAGGAGAAATATTATCTTCAATATCCCTTTTCCTCTTGTGTGCGTTCTTTCTTCTTTTACCTTTTTCCTCAATATTATTACTGGCGTGGAATTGTCCGCAAGCGTTGTGTTCATCTCCCTCCGGTTGACCTTGAAGATCTAAAAAGTCGGATATCTCCTTCTCAATATCTACTACATTTTCTTGTGTACCACTAGGAGAAGCCATATTGAATAAGATGCTACCCATACAACAACAGGCAACAAACTGATGAGGAGCGAGCTGAACGCTCTGCTTTTATACTCGCGGAATGCATTGGAATGTAGGAAAACCGGTCTTTTACAATACATTTTTAACAATTCCAGTTAAAGGTGTGTATGTTACGATTTTATCATGTAGAATTAAACAGTATGCAGTTGTATTAGCTGATATAGGCGCGTTGAATTCCATTTCTATTTTTATATCTACACTTGATGATTTTACCGATTCATTTTGTTTAGAACAATCGATTACAACTATAGGGTAACCATCTAAGTATTTTTCTGGTGATAGTAAAGGTGCATTCGTTTTACCATAATATGAACTTTGGAATCTTGCATACATATCGTACAATATGCTGTACTTTTTATTAGCGAATGACACATTTAAATTATCGTATGGAAAAAATTGTGAATTTAAATAAACTTTAATATTTTTCAAGTTGCAATGATCAAATTGGCCTGCATGTTTGGTGATGGTGTCTCTTCTGCCTGTTTGTAAACCAAATATAATATACCTGGCTCGTTCCACATAATTAGATGTTTTAACTGTCCAAGTGTGTCGATCCGTAGTTGGCAAGCTGGGATGTTCATGAAATTCCCAACTTCTAAAAGGAATTACAATATCACGATCAGCCTTTAACTTTCTTAATAGTAGCATTCTATGCTCGTCAGCTAATTTTACATGTGGAACTCTCCATACAATTTTGTCTAATGTTAATTTCCATTCTAAAGTTGCATCTGTTGTACCGTCTGGAGCTTTAATAATATCTTTATCGTTTGAAGATCTCAACAAAACTAATTCTTGTTTAACGTTTAATATTATTTTCCTATAATCTTCAGCAAAACCAAGCAACAAACGTAACGAAATATGAAAATCAAAATTTCCATTTGTATCTGGAGTGATTGTGTCTTTTGCAGGTAAAACCCATCCTGCAGGTTGTATTAAATTGGTTTCATTAGGTGATATAGATGTTAATCCCTTTAAAGTTGTTGCAATACCTACTTTTTTAGTAGAATCAACTGTTACACCTGATATTTCATATCTAATTTCATCAAACAGGAAAGCCATGGGATTATTTATAAATGGAACTGTTGTACCAGTAGTAGTACCGTCCTTTTTAGTAACTTTTCCTTCAATATACAAGTAACTTTCACATGGTAGTGTGTAAATGTCTTGATTTTGTATGGGAATACGAATTTCATCGTTATTGTTTAATTTTGATGAAGTGTAAGGGTTGTGGGTGTGATATTCTTTTTCCCATAGGGTTTCGTCGAATGTTGGACCCTGCGCTATATCCAGTATATCCATAATCGGTTAATTGTAATCCAATTCTCTTTAAGAAACGAATGTTCTCGCGTGTTAACTCCTCCACAGCTGAAGAGCTACTAATGCGGTTTCCCGTAGGTTGTTCGCTTTTAAATATTAAACCCATGATTTTGTATTAAAGTGTCGATTTTAAATGTAATCTAACCGTAATAGGCTCTTCTCGGAAATCTATCAAGTTACCGTCTTGATCCAATACGTTCAACACGATGTCTGAAATGAAAGTGGTGTTCAACGGTAGATATACCAGGTTTTGTGGTTTTTCAACAATTTTAAATCCAGGTGGCACACTGGGGTAAAAAGTATGTATTATATGAGTGTTTGCTCCATCTCTGTAAGCTCCTTGTATAATGTTACAAGTTATGTCTATACTATTGACTTTTAATATTGTTACAGTTTGTTTACCAGAATGTGTTTTATTTGGTTCTAAAATTGCTCCATCTTTGGGAAATCCTAATAAATCACCAATTGAGTCTGACTTACTGAAATCTATATAATATTTTGAAGTAAGCTCAGCTTTCATTGTATTGTTATTACCTTTTAGCGTTATATTGTCTTTTCCCATTTTATTTTGCAAAAATTCATTAATATGATCAATTTCATAAGAACCTGTGGGTAGAGTGCAAACTTCCAAGTCTGTAAACTTCCCACTGGCATCTTTTCCTTTATAATAATGCAATAAGTTATTTTTACCTTCCGTAACATTGGGAATAGAGTTGTAAGTTGTAAAATCCAACAGTGCTGCCTCCCAAAATCTTCCTTTTTGCAAGCGTAACGCTGGAAAAAGGATACTTCGTAAAGTGGACGATTTTCCTGTTAATGATACCGTATAGGAAGACATCTCAATAGTGACTGATACTTTTAGCTAGGAATTCCAAACATAAATGGCCGCATATTGAAGTATTATCAGGTTGTTCTCTTTTATAGTTGTAATATATGTTTTTAGCAGATTTAAAGTAATGTTCAAGTTCTTTAGGTGGTGGCAAATTTCCAAAACTATCAAAATAATATACATTACTATTTAGTTTCTTATAACACACCCAATGGGTGCCGGACCCTTCAGTATTATCCAAATTTACGATTCCAGTCTCATTTTTCCATATTTTCTTTGGTAAATTGTCTTTCATAAATACTCCGCGGAAAAATGGTATTTTTAAACAGGAAATATATTTAAATAATTCAACATTAGTCAACGCTTTATGTGGTATAACCAATTGATTTCTTTTATTTAATATGCACGATACGGTCTTAGGTATAGACCAGCCCCGTTTTTTACCATTGACCATATTATCGGTTTTTTGTTATTTTTCCTCGGAGAACGTCTTTTTAGTCTAATATTACCACCATGTTTCTTCATGGTTGATCCTTTTTTATTCCTACCCCTCCTTTTTCCACCTCCTACCGCTGTTTTAGCCTTCATACCTGCTGTTACCGCTAAAGCTGCTGCTTTTTCTGCAATACTAGCGTCACTAGACTTTACTCGTTGCCAAGCTATATTCGCTAGCTTTTTATCAGCTATTGACCTATTCTTTGAATCGGTAAACGTGGAATATGCGATATCGTGTTCTTTACAAGCCTGATCTAACTTATTTATGCCTGGATCGCCTCTTTCCAGTCGTTTTTTCAATTTAGTTCCTGGTCCGCAATACTGATAACCTCCCGGTATGTGAAATTCGTATGGTAAAGCGTCTATTGCTCTATTTACGACAGATCCTACTGGAATACGATTTAAAGCTTTACTTAACAGAGAAACCGCTGTGGACGTGATACCGCCTCCTTTCCGTATAGTGTCTCGATATGGACTGGTGTAATGAAACGCCATGATTGTCTTTTATATTCGAAAAGCGTAACCTATGTGTTACCTCTATGACAGGTTGCACATAAATGATGTAATTTATGGTGTTATTTAATTAAATATCAAAAGTACCCCAATCTGTTGATCTAAACTTTTGTGTATTATGATTAAAAAAGTATTTATAAAGAATTTCTTGTTTAATCCATGCACTTCTCATTTTTTCATCAATAGGTTTATGTTGTCCGGCTGCAATATAATTATGCATATCAAATAATAAATTACCTATTACTTTAACAAGAAAATTAACAGTTACAGCGTTATCAGCATAATCAGGGTCTGCAACATTTGTTAATCGTTTGTTATCACAATTCCACCATTGTTTTCCAGTTGGCTCTAATTGTATTATCTGTTCATAAGTAACAGCATCACCAGGCTTTTCACCAATACCTAAATTTGTCAATGACTTTCCTTTACCATCCCAAACACTATTGTTTTCTTCAAGTAAAGTAAACTTTTTATTTCCCTGTACAAATACATCTCCTTGTCGTGTTACTACTTGGTCTTGTTTCACAAAACCAGATGTTTCTTGTTTTATAGTTTCCTTTATTTGCCCCACCGTTGCACCATCTGATGGTGCAGAACCATCTTTTACATTCGCTAAACAATTACCAAAGCAATCAATAATTCCTACATCACGTGTAATACAATGATCTTTGATGTATTTTAAATTTACAGCATCATTTTCATTCTTTGGATAACCTATATCGTTAATAACAAATTTATAAAAAGAAAACCCATCTTTTGTCTTTTCAGGTATTATAGAATGTAAATAGCGTCTATTTATGCTGTCTTTTTCATCTACAGGGTCTGCTACGTTAGATATACGTCGATTTTCAGCATTATACGTTTTTCCATCGAATTTTAACGTATTTTTCAATTCCGATGATAAATAACCTCTGTTTATTGCATCAGCGTTTTGATTTGGCTTACCAACGTTGGAAATTCTATGATTACCCGCGTTATATGTGTTTTTGTCTAGTTTCAGTGTTGGTAATATCTCTTTTTTTAATACTTTTAAATTTATTGCATCATTTTCATCTGTGGGATCATTAATGTTTTTTAACCGTTTATTACTAATATCATAATCTCCATCAGGTGTTTGTGGTAAGCCAGCACCTCTTTTTAAAGTATTAAAGTAATATAATCCATCCGAGGAATATCGTCCGAACTTGTCAACACTCATGGTGCAACTGAATAACATTCTAGAGTGTAACCCATTTTTATAATATTAGTCTCGATTTCTAACCCGTATCAGTTTTTTATACAAATTCTTAGTCTTTATCAGTTACATTTTCATCGCTCCCGGGACATTTAAAATATTTAAAATTTCCACTAACTAATGCTCCGTCTGATTCATTTCGAAACACATGATTTTTATGAATAAATTGTTCACCAGACAATTTTCTAAATCCGCTAAATGAATTTGGATCTGCAATTAATATATTTTGATAATCATTTACATCCATTAATTTAAATCTTTTCTTATTATAAATAAACTCTTTATTTGCGCTGTCATATTGTAATGTTTGTCCTACAGTTGCAGCATCATTTGGATCTCTTCCATTATGCAAGTCTTTTATTACTTTATTTTTACATGTAAAAAATCTAAAAGAATGATCTGGATCTAGATGTACGGTTTGTGATAAAGCAGCTGCATCTTGAGCAGTATAGCCCAATCTCATATTTGATAACCCTTTACCCATGCAATCCCAAGCATTATTTTTGTATGTTAATAAATTAAATTTTTCATTACCTTGAACAAATTCATCCCCTTGCTTTGATACTACTTGATCTTGTTTTACAAAAGAGGTTGTTTCTTGTTTTAAGGTTTCCATCATTTGACCCACTGTTGCACCATCTGATGGTGCCGAACCATCTTTAACATTCGCTAAACAATTACCTAGACAATCAATAACTCCTACATCACGTGTAATACAATGATCTTTTATATATTTTAAATTTACAGCATCATTTTCATTTTTCGGATAACCTATATCGTTAATAACAAATTTATAAAAAGAAAAACCATCTTTTGTCTTTTCAGGTATTAATGAATGTAAATAGCGTCTATTTACGCTGTCTTTTGCATCTTTAGGATCATCTACGTTGGATATACGTTTATTTTCAGCAGTATACGTTTTTCCATTGAATTTTAACGTATTTTTTAATTCTGATGATAAATAACCTTTGTTTATTGCATCAGCGTTTTGATTTGGCTTACCAACATTGACAATTCTATGATTACCTGCGTCATATGTGTTTTTCTGTAGTCTTAATGTTGGTGATATATTTTCTTTTAATACTTTTAAATTTATTGCATCGTTTTCATCTGTGGGATCTTTTATGTTTTTTAACCTTTTATTAGTTATATCATAATCTCCATCAGGTGTTTGTGGTAAACCAGCACTTCTTTTTAAACTATTGGCATAATATAACCCATCCGAGGAGTAACGTCCGAACTTGTCAACACTCATAGTGCAACTGAATAGTATTCTAGGGAGTAACGCATTTTTATGAGATTACCCCACGGTTTCGGAGTTCATCCACTAAAGCCACCCATTCGTTTTCCAATCCAGTATGACCCGCTTCTTTAGCTTCATGTATTAGTTTCATTCTATCCACCAATTTATTGATATTATTGTAATAAATCACATTTGTGTTATATAGTTTCTTCATTAAACCTGTACCCGTAACGGACTTACTTCTTTTTCTTCGTTCCTGAGCACTTACATCCAAAGTGGATGCCATAAATCTTCGTTTTACAGGTTTTCTTTGTGTTAACGGCATTGTTTGTCTTCTAGTTGGTATTAACTTGGATACAAATTCTTTATATTTTAAAGACTTAGATCTAAAAGGAGGCTGGTCAGGTAAATACTTTCTCCTATATGCATTTGTCTGTTCCAAAATATTTTTATATGCTTCCATGTCTTTTTCTTTCACTAACGATACTGAAGGCTTATTTTCAAATAATAATTCAAATAATCCTTTTGTGCCCTTATACCTTTGATCACCAATGACAATATTATCATGTTCGTCAACGTTTAACGGGCTATTACCTATCATTAAACCATCTTCTGTTAATCTCGCTCCATAACTATGGTAATTCTTATTAGGAATTGTTCCGAGTAACATTTTTACCATGTATTTCCTTCCTAAAGGTCCTTTGTTATGAATGTTTTCACCCAACAAGCTTATGTTTGACGGACCTTCCCTTGCTTCTTCTTCTTTTTCCTCTTCACTAGCAGTTGATACATCTTCATGTCCTCTTTTAGCTTTTACTTCATATAATTCTCTTATACCACTATAGTCTGGTGATTCTAGCTCTCTTTCAGGTTCTCCACCGGTAAAACCACTATATGTAGAGGATTCCAGGTCTTCATCACTAAAATCTTCTGATTTTACATTTTCTCTTTCAAACTTTGTAATAGGTGCAATTGCATCTCCTTCCAAAACGGGTTTAGCAAATTTTTTGTTTAATTGTTTCAAGGGTTCAGTAATAGGTTTAAAAGTAGATTCAAGAAATTTCTCCCTTTCGCTAATACCTAATTTTAATGCTCTGTTTTTATCTCGAATAGAATCACTAAGTGATTTTATTTAATTTATTAACTTTTCTTGGTTAACCATGTTTGTAGCAAGACGTGTTGTACAACAATGAATGTTTTACATCATGATCAGTGTATTAGTATAAATTTATCAAATCCTATCCTGTATCGACCATTGTTTAGCGGTTGTTCCTTCATAATTGTTAAAATCCCATACTTTTCAGCCCAAGCCTTTCCACACAACTCTTTAAATCGTTCAAATGGCATATCCGCACTTACATGGTCATAATATATGTGTTTTAGGTTGGTTTCATCCTGTTTAAATACAATTAACATGTTTGCATTGTCTCTAATGAGCTGTTTCGGTATTTTGCTGTAAGTTTGACCAATATAAATGCTATCTATGTTGTTATGTCGACCCATGGCGAAGTAATTTCTTATTGTATTTTGATTTTCACAAGATACATCGTCAAATATGAATACTGAGAATGGTTTAGCCTCTTGCGGTTGCATGACACTCTCGCTCGCGTTGAATTTAAAATATTTAACTTCAGGCACATTATTGAGTATTTGTTCCAATAACTGATATTTTGGTTGTTGTAGTGACTTTGAAAATACATATAAATTATTAAAACGTAATCCTTTAGGATTTGTAATCAAATTGAATACTACATTTGTTTTTCCACAATTGGAAGGACCGGTAACCAGACAACGCACCGTGTTTGGTAACAAAACACCGTGTTTTCCAGTATTGAATTGAGAACCATCCACTGTGAGTTCATCTATATTATTAATAGTAAAATTGTCTTTTTGCGGTATTATCTCCATCCTTTGTAATGGTTCAACCCAAAATGATGCTCTATCATTATATTAGATCCTTTTTAGGTATCCAAGAATCTTCCGTCTTATTAAATCCTAACCATCGTACTTTAACCTTATCCTTTTTTCGTTGCAACACCTTTTCAACTAAATATACATCACCTACTGTTGATTTTAACATTTCATGTCCATAAAACCCTCCTTCCAGCAATTGTCCTTTATTATCTTTTAAAATGTAAGTTTCTGGTATTGTAGGTTGCACCTTAAATACAGTAAATACCTCATTTGTCCAGTTTGGAAGATATCTTTTACTGAATACACCTTTGTATTTGCTTATTCGCACTTTATCACCAACATTAAACCTTTTAGGCTTTAGTTTTTCAACTCTTGGTTTAGTATTCATTTTTATACGTTTTAATACAAGTTTTTCATTTTTATTAGTCACCTGGCTTGGTTTCATACCGATAGTTCTATGAAACTTGTTATTGTAATCGCTTATAAGTCTTGGTAACATATCAATCCATACGTGCGATCCTCTGTTAGAAAACATCTTATACATCGCACCTTTTAAAGTTCTGTTGAATCTTTCAATTATTGATGCTTTTACCTCTGAATTGGTTGAGTAATGGTTAATGTTGTGTTTTTTCATTAAATTTGCAAATTCCTTATTAAAATATTCTTTTCCATCATCAGTTTGTAAATGTTTTATAGTATGTTTGTCTCTTTGTATAGCTGTTTCCATTGCTTTTGTAACACTTTTGCCACTTTTATCTTTTAGTGGTAAAGCATCTGCCATTTTTGAAAAACAATTAATAATAGTCAATATGTATTTAAATCCTCTATTTTGTTTACTATAAGGAATCATTTCGATTAAATCTGCTTGATATAAATCATTTATTCCTTTTATCACTGTATTTCTTCGTGGAAACTTTCTTCTTGCAGGTTTATGAAGCTCGTTGACAATTTCTTGCTTCGAGTTCTTCATATTGCAGGTTTGAATGTTTCATGTATCACATGTATAATCACAATGAATGTTGTCTTAAATATTCACATCATTTATATAGGTCAAGGTCATCCAAACTTGTGTAAAAAAATGGGGAACACGGCGTTGGACTTGCCGTGTTCCCCATTTTTTTTACGGAAGGAGAAAGGAATAAGGTCGAAGTTGTAGAAGGACGAAGAATAGGTTACTAGTTGATAGGGTTTAGAGAGTAGTGGCCGAAAGGAAGAGTATGAATCTTATCCGGCATAATATGCCTTTTATCATCTTGAGCTGATAGTGCTCTTTTAACTTCAGTGACACTGTAGACCTCATGTTTAAAGCTTCTGATAGTGTTGAACGTTGCAGACATTGTAGAATCTTCAAACAAGCAGGTCTTGTAATGGTCAAATGTCACACGTTTCTTCAAGTACGATGTTTTGACTCCTTTAGCTTTCTTCACTGTCGGTATGTCGTTTTCCATATACATCTTGAAGGAATATAATTTGGACATCAGCGCAACTATTTCCTCCAAAGGTATTCCATTTGCTTCATCTTTAAATTTTCCAATTACTTTTTTATTCTTTTCATTGTAATTCGGATGGTTCTTCGGATAGTCAGAGAAGTCAAAGTCGTCTTTGTATGGGAAACTCTTTAGATCTTCATACATGTCCAAAGTCTTTATCCAGTAGATAAACGCGTCGGTATCCATGTATGCAACTCCAATGTTGTCTCTTCCATAGTGTTTAACCATTTTGTTGTAATGGAAATCATACATCAGAGTTTTACTTATATCCAAAATCGACATTCCAATGTATAACGGACGATCCATCACTATTGTTGTTTTATTCATACTGACAGCAACTAGATTTTCGTTTATAATCATTGATGTTCCGAAATTTGGTTTTTGCACTAATTTTTCCAATTTCCTAGGATCACTTACTAATTTTACAATTTTGTGTTTTCTCTTGTTCTCCAAGGTCTTCCCAAAGATGGCGTTGTTCATTAATTTGTAGAAGTCCTTTTCAAATGCTGTTGTCGCTGCAGCTCTTCTTGTAGTGTTGGAATCGATATATGGTTTCAACCAACAAGACTGGGTGAATTCAATTGCTCTGTGAATTTTCACTATACGTAGGCCCAATTCAAGTGCTTGTTGAACTACCCAGTAGTGTGCCACATATCGACTCTTATTCTCCAAGGTCATCATCAGCTTGGGCCATCTTCCTGTCGGTGAAACTTCAGTCTTGGCTAGGAGAGGCAGGTCGTAATGATGGTCGTGAAGGTGTTCTTTCTGGATATTCAAAATCACAGTCCAAAATATAGCCTGTTTGGCCATCTTTTGGAATCCGTGATATGTCACCAATGGTGGTCGGGTCAATCCACTTGAAGTCTGCGTAGGGAAGTGGATTTGACATCGCCCAACCATAGAGGTTGTTCGCATCAAAATATCCAAGGTAGAGTGATGGTTGTTGCTCGTCGAAGTTGGGGATATACTTGTTGTTGGCCTTAACATGTCTTGTCACAGCTTGAGTCAAACCACCTCGTACACCTGATTCGATCATGAGGACCATATCGATGTCTGTGAGAAGCTCCAATCGGCAGTTAGTTGACTTGAGCATAGCTTGCCATGCTAATCCAGGGGATGTATACGAGTGTAAAGGATCCAATCCGTATGCTGAGAAACAGGTGTTCCGAAATTCTTCCATCACATCGCACAGCAGAGTTACATCCAATTTTATATAAAAATCAGAATATTCCCCTAAAGTTTGAATGTTTAGTTGGTTCCAAACATTACACGCATGATTGTAGTCTTCAACGGAGATTTCACTTTCATTTAATTTGCTATTGAAGGCTTCAATCGGTGGTAGACTGGTTTCTTCAAACTTTTCTGTGGAAGTTATATAATCATAGG
This sequence comes from Neoaliturus tenellus, assembly GCA_030545055.2. Taxonomy (NCBI): domain Eukaryota; kingdom Metazoa; phylum Arthropoda; class Insecta; order Hemiptera; family Cicadellidae; genus Neoaliturus; species Neoaliturus tenellus. The sequence continues at coordinate 301,549,172 of CM061531.1, forward strand.
GGAAAACTCCTTTTCGTAATACTAAGTCCAATTTATCTTCAGGTACAATTTTGCTGGTTTCTTTTAGATCTTCTCTTCTTAGGTTCTCAGACAATTTGCTCAAACTAGATGACATAAATCTATAAGAGTCTACGAAGCGAAGTTTAATTTTACCAACTGTTTTTGAAAAACTGATGTACTTCTCCAATGTTTCAGCTAATACTTCGATTTTTCCATCATCTCGTCCTAACTCTGGGATAATGAAGTGGGAGTCATAGCCGCTAAGATTGTGTAACACGACAGGAATAAATTGAGGCAGTTTGTAATTTATATTGCATGAATTACAAGCAGGTCCTCTGTATAACCCTGTGAGGTGATCATGATCTCTTACTTTTTGATTTTCTTCACTGAAGCTCTTCTTGCATAGATAACATCTTGTTGCCGAAATGTATTCTTCTTGTTGATTTTGGTTCAAAGGTTTCATGGGTAAAACATTACCGTATAAGCGTTCCGCCTTTTCAGCAATGTTATACAACTGGTCTACAAAATACTTAGCAGCTCCTTCCCCACGGTAGAGTATCGGAGTGGATGTTAAGCCGTAGTCTTGCAATTGTTCTTCAGGTAAAGTAGATTTCACCAATAAGCAAAAACTGTTAGGTTGATGCAATTGATATTTGGTTCTTCTAGTTACTTCACCATCCGAAAGTTCCTGCGGCACTAACGTGGATTCAAAGTCAGCGTAGATAACTAGTGGAATCCGGTATTGGTGAACTGTTTTATTGAACTGGACAAATGCTCTAGATGGTGGTGGCAGACTAATCTTCACTTCATAGTTGTCATTACAAAGCCGCTGGTGTTCCGACAACCACTCCGATCCTCCACGTCTCAAGTCTTTATTTGTGAAACAAAAGCATCTCTTACACACTGTTACTCTAATTTTCTTTTTAGTCACTTGTCGTCCAACCAAAGTTTCAAAGTTCTTGATGTAAACATAATGTGATATTTCACCTTTGGTCAATAGCAGCAAATCTGTATGATTTTGACGTTCAGTCTTTGTAACTCGTAACGGGTATACGTTATTTGATTCGTCTAAACCAAACACATTAACTGAAACTCCTGGGTTTTTTCTTTCAAATTTAGCAACATCATTAAGACTAACAGGATACGACATACCTTGGAAGTTATAGCGGTGTTGAACAGCTTCGTATGCTATGCTAGGTCTACAGGAATGGTCTTCCACATATTTTGCTAACATTGCATACCGGAAACATTCATTATCCTCATTTTTCACATTGATACATGATCTTGTATCTCGGATCACCTTTGGTAGAGGGATAAAGCTGCTTCCTCTCATACCATATCCATGCTTGTGAACCCTCACATCCATACCTTCAATTGATGATAGCGTCCAGCCGGATCCTCTTCCTTCATGTTCTTGAAGTTTCACTAGCAGTTCAACCAAACATTCTTCTAAAATTTCGTTGATATCAGATGTGGTTGTAAGGGTTCGGTTTTTAGCAATGAATGCTCTCGGTGAATTTTCACCATCGGTATTAGTAAACATAGCCTCCAACACCAATCCAAATTTAATAAAGTTCAATCTTGCCAATTCTTCCGTCAATGTTTTTACAACTAGTTTTTTAGCTTGAGTTATAAAATTTTCCAATTCTAATTGCACATTATTAATTTTGAAATGAATTACAACTGGTCCTGGCAAGGCTGTAGTGCGCAGTTGTCTTATATCTTCCATATCCTCTTCTTGGGTACGCAGTTGTCTTACATCTTCCACTTCTTCCGTATCTTCTTCTTCCATTTTCTCTTCTTGAATAAATCCTCCAATTGTAGATGGTCCAGCTCCGGCAAATTGAATAACACTTGGTCTTCTTCTTTGCATTAACTGTAAATAGCTAGCCCAGTCCTTCTGCTTATGGGGTTTTTCCAAAAACCGATCAATCGCATCCAAGTCTTCTTCACTTACTACAATCTCTTCTTTTCTGTCCTCTTCACGATGCAATTCTCGGTGTAACTGTAGATAGCTATCACAGTCGTCCATCTGCTTCTGGCAGTTTTCCAATAACCGATCAAACGCATCCAAGTCTTCTTCACTTACAACAATCTCTTCTTTTCTGTTCTCTTCATGATGCAATTCTCGGTGTAAAACAAAGATATCTTCATCTTGGAAAAACTCACCACAAATATCGCAAAGAGCCATTTTTTTACAGTTTGGCTTTGAGTGTGCACTCGGTGAATGTCCACGCAATAATGAGCAGCGCGCTCAACCGGGTCCCTTTATACCCGAGGTTGAAGGGTGGGGGAAGGTGACGTCATATACATCCAGTTTATCAATCATGTAGCAGATTTGGCTTTTAAACACCCATTTTCAATTTATTCTTCAACAGGTTTGATAAACCAATAATCTTTGGTCTAAATCCACTACTTTGTACAAATTTTTTGTTTGGGCACTTCTCGTCCGGAGCAAACAACTTTTTGGTCAAGGTCAAAATTTTTTCTCAAAAAAAGTTCCGGGGGAGGGGGTGGGGTGGGGGGGGGGTTATTACTGTATTTAGGTCAAGGTCACGAAAAAACTTTAAAAAATTAAGCCCCACCTGGGGCACTTGGGTTGTCATCGCTGTAGCCTCCGAAGAGACCCAACTATGACAACAGGCAACATCCAATGTCGTCTAACCTTCACCACGCAAGACTTAAGCATTTACTGCATTGCTAACAAATAACTTTTCCAATAGCTAACAAAAGGTCATTTACATAATTTTGAAAGAGGTTGAGGACAGCCCTAGTGGCTTATGTCCCCGGTCCGAGTGCAGAGGCCATCGGCTCATTACCCCCGTATAAGCGTACAAACGGACCAACTCCAATTTCTCAGCCGCATTGAAGCATGCATGAGTGGAGCCTAACAATTAATTATAAAAAGTGGTTTTACACGGGGGCCTACTCCCGTTCCCTATCTTTAATATTTAATATTTAAGTTCAGCAATGCAGTAAATTTATATAAGTTCTTACTAGGTCAAGGCCATACGAACATTAAAAAATTTCGGCCCCCGTACATCCATGGCGAACCACGAATGTTCGGGGGCCTTGGGGACAAAAAAACACAAATAGCTAACAAAGTTTCATTTACATAATTTTGAGTTTCCGGAAGGGAAACTAACTGAGGACACCCTAGTGGCTTACGTCCTCGGTCCGAGTGCAGAGGCCATCGGCTCATTACCCCCATATAGGCGTACAAACGGATTAACTCCTATTTCTCAGCCGCATTGAAGCATGCATGAGAGTTCTCAGCCGCATTGAAGCATGCATGAGAGGAGCCTAACAATTATACAAAAGTAACTTTACACGGGGGGCCTACTCCCGTTCCCTGTCTTTACGATTTACTTTGAGCATTGCAAAAGCTCAAGGGGAAATGCTACAACAAGCGTATACACTTTAGAAAAATATAACACAGTTACAACACACAATTGAGCTCAACGTAGTCAATGCTGGAACAAGCACATACACATTAAACACATATGACAAACAAGACACAAAGGATAAAAGACACACACACACAGGAGACATAGGGTACAAGTAAAACACTCTAATATAGAACAATTCGCAATACCCAAACGCAAGCGCAATATCTTACAACTAATACAAGTCTTAAAGTTAGAGTAGACTTCGCTAAACACTGAAGGCGCCATTCAATGTTTAGTGATGCCTATGGCGGCGGTCCGTCCCGATCGTTCACGTTCAACGCGCGGGAGCGGACTGCGAGCCGGCTCTGGCTGGGCCCCCTTATATCCCCACCGGGGCTGCCACGCCCAGGATATCAGGGGTGGGGGAGGGGGTGGGGGTGGGGGTGGGGGGGGGGCTCGCACTTTTTGTCGGGGGGGGGGGGCTCGCACTTTTTGTCGGGGGGGGGGGGCTCGCACTTTTTGTCGGGGGGGGGCTCGCACTTTTTGTCGGGGGGGGGGGGCTCGCACTTTTTGTCGGGGGGGGGGGGGGTCAGGTAAGTTAAGTGGGTCAAGGTCACCCACAACACTTGTACTCTAAGTGTTGGCTATACCCCCACCACAACTGGGTCCCTAGGCTGCACAACACCGCTTCGCCAGTATGTCTCCGGCTTCCATGCGGTGCGTCTCGCTGTTCTCTAGCTCTCTATATGTAAGTCATTTTACAAGTTCTGAATGTAGGTCACTACACTTTAACTCTGGGACGATATCGACTTGTACTATTTCTGTGTTTTGACTCAAGGTCATCACACTTTAATTCTGGGATGATTTCGACTTATAGCATTTCAGTGTTTTAACTCAAGATCGTCACACTTTAACTCTGGGGCGGGATCGACTTGTAGTATTTCTGTGTTTTGGCTCAAGGTCACCACACTTTAACTCTGGGATGATTTCAACTTATAGTATTTCAGTGTTTTGACTCAATGTCACCACACTTTAACTCTGGGACGGTATCAACTTGTAGTATTTCTATGTTTTTACTCAAGGTCATCACACTTTAATTCTGGGATGATTTCGACTTATAGCATTTCAGTGTTTTAACTCAAGATCGTCACACTTTAACTCTGGGGCGGGATCGACTTGTAGTATTTCTGTGTTTTGACTCAAGGTCACCACACTTTAACTCTAGGATGATTTCAACTTATAGTATTTCAGTGTTTTGACTCAATGTCACCACACTTTAACTCTGGGACGGTATCAACTTGTAGTATTTCTATGTTTTTACTCAAGGTCATCACACTTTAGCATGTAACTTTAAGGTAGCACCGAAACGGTGCTACCCGGCTTGACATTTTCAAGTTTCCCAAGGTCATCACAATTTCCCCCACCACTTCCCATATACCTAGAGTGCACAGAGCCGGACAGTCAGTCGCTCGGTGTCTGTCGTAGGGTGCACATCGCAGTTGTAGTAATGGTCGAATGGGGGCTTCTGGGCCAGTTCAAGGTCACCCGAGCGGTGTCACATGACGGTTTAGACAGAGTAACGTTGCAAACTTCAAATTTCCTCGGCACTTTTGCTGTTTCTCATCGCAAATTCGCTCCAAGTCGTCAAGGTCATGGTAACTGTGACTGAAACTCGGAGCGTAGTGCGAGAAACAGCAAAAGTGCCGAAAAATTTTAGGTTTCAGCATGACCTTGACCTTTTGTGACATCGGTGACGTCATCTTGGTGACGTAAGGGGTGATGACGTCATCGGCACGTCATTTCTGTGATGTCATGGGTGTGACGTCATGGATGTGACGTCATTGGTGATGACGTCATCGATGATGCAATCGATGACGTCATCGATGAGGTCATTGACCTCGATGACGTCATCGATGACGTCATCGCTCGGGTGACCTTGAACTGGCCCAAAAGCCCCCATTCCCCACTACTCACGTCCTCTCTTGCCGCTGTCTTGACGATGACTGAGCGATACGGTCTTCATTATGTTGTCTTATATAACTGGCGTGTTTACTCCACGAGATACTTTACACAAATGAATAACTTGTGCAAAATCTTTTATATTTAAAGACTTAGTTATTTAAATTAATTATATACTGATTTATAATTCTATTTTTAATCCAAGCTTCTCGTTCATCAGGTTGAATCATCACATGAATCGTTGTACTAGCTATATGATTGTGGGTATCAATAAGTAAATTACCCACTATTCTTATTAAACAATCTAAAGTTACAGCATCTTTCGGATGTTGAGGATCTTGTAACTGCATAATACGTTTATCATTACAAGTATATGCGGTTGAATCACTTTTTGATGTTGTTATGACTTGTCCAATAGTAGCAGCATCATTTGAATCTTCACCTGGTAAAATATTAATTATTTTCTTCATCTTTGCATCATATTTGGTCCCAAAGTGTTTATCCCAAGTTATTGTTTGTTTCAATGTAACACAATCATCTTCTTCATAACCAGGATAAATATTTTTTATTCTTCTATTACGACCATCGTATGTACCTAATCTACCACCACTTGCAATTAATGTTTGTACCATAAGAGGTACATCTGAATCTTTTATACCAAATCTTCCATTTGTTATTGTTTTATGTCCTGCATCCCATTCATCATTTTTTCCTTGCATTAAATCAAACTTTTTATTTCCATGTATAAATTTATCTCCCCGCTTTAACACGGCATCTTCATGTTTTACAAAATTTGATGTTTCCTTTTTTAATTCTTTAGATAATTGTTCCATAGTAACAGCATCTTTTGGTTGAGAACCAAACTTTACATTTGTCAATGTTTTACCATGACAATCAATTCCATTAACATCTTGTAAAATACAGTTGTCCTTGATGTATTTTAGGTTTACAGCATCACCGTCTTCCTTTGGGTATCCAATGTCATTTATAATAAATTTATAAAAAGAAAATCCATGTTCAGTTTTTTCCGGTATTATAGAATGTAAATATTCTTTATTAACTGAATCTTTATCATTTTTGGGATTTCCCACGTTGGTTATTCTATAATTTCCAGCATCATACGTTTGTCCATCTTTTAAGTTATTACCCCATTGCAATTTTAAAGTATTTGAAAGTTCAGATGATAAGTACTCTTTAGTAATTGCATCAGAACCTTCAGTTGGTTTACCAACATTAATTATTCTATGTGATTTAACATCGTAAGTATTCTTATGTAATTTCAATGATGTTGAAGTAGCTTCTTTTACTGTCTTCAAATTTGCTCCATCAGTATCTTCTTCTGGATCTTTAACTAGTTTTAAACGTTTATTACTTATGCTATAGTCACCTTCAGGTGTTTGCGGTAATCCACTTCTTTTTCTGTCTTCTCCAACTTGCACTCCTAACGCGGAGTACCGTCCGAACTTGTCGACGCTCATGTTAGAACTGATACGTCTTACGCTTGCAACTCTTTTATATCCGCGGACAATTATACAACTATACCACGATTCCTAAGTTCATCAACTACAGCCACCCATTCATTATTCAAACCCGTATGACCGGCTTTCATGGCTTCATGCAATAGTCTCATTCGGTCAACCAATTTATTGATGTCGTTGTAGTAAATCACATTTGTATTGTATAGATTTTTCATCAATCCTTTACCAGAGGTTGAAGTATCTCCTTTACTCTTTTTACCATGTTGTTCAAGAAGTGATAAATCCATAAGTGATAAAGATTTTCTTTTCAGTGGTTGTCTCACCGCTGGAGCAGTACGTAATGTGGGCAATTTTCGTGGAGGAAACAACTTTTTTATAACAATGTTATATTTTGTTGCACGTGAACGATTAATCATTGCATCCTTTAAGTAGTTTCTCTTATGAGCGTTAGTATTTTGTAAAATCTCTTTAAAAACACTTAAATCTTTGGATGAATATCTTAGTGGTATATTTTTAAAAATTAATTCATATAATCCTTTTGTTCCTTTATATCTATGCTCACCAATAATGATGTAATCGTCTTGAGTTATTTCAAGCTTTGAATCACCAATCTTTAATTCATTCCCATCAATTCTTGCTCCGTATATGTGTGATCTACTCAAATTCGGGTTTGATTTCATGTCATGTAGCATTTTCATTATATATTTTCTTCCAAGAGGTCCATGTTGTAATATATCGCTACTCAATTGAGTTAAATTTGGAATAGATTGTTCTGCTTCTGGTATTGGCTGTTCTTCTTCCTTTTCAACAATTGGTTCTTCTTCTTCTTTTGTTTCTTCTTGCTCACTAGCACTTGTATATGAATCATCATCTTCTTCTTTTTTTAATGCTTGTACTTCTTGTTTAGAAACTGGTAGTAAAACATCTCCTTCATAACGAGGTTTACCAATAGTTTCTGATATCTGTTTTAAAGGTTCCGTAATAGGTTTAAATGTAGTCTCTAGAAATTCTTCTCTTTCACTTAAACCCATCCTCAATGCACGATTCTTCATCCTAATAGAATCACTGAGTGATTTTATTTCTTTCAATAGTTTTTCTTGATTCACCATGTTTACACTGTGAAGTTCAACGTGTAACTAGATGTAGCATCGGTAGTTCAACGCATAAATACAAATTTATCCAACCCTATACGATATCTACCATTTTTAATATCTTCTTCCTTCATAATAACGAGAAAGCTATATTTCTCATTCCATGCTTTGCCACACATCTCTTTAAATTTTTCAAATGGCATATCCGCATTTACATGATCATTATATATATATGCTTTAAATTTGTTTCATCTTGCTTGAAGATGATCAACATATTTGCATTGTCTCTTATAAGTTGTTTTGGAATTTTACTGTATGTTTGACCAATGTAAATGCTATCAATATTATGATGTCTTCCCATAGCAAAATAATTCCTTATTGTGTCATGATTTTCACAAGAAACATCGTCAAATATAAAAATAGAAAATGGTTTTGCTTCATTTGGTTGCATAATTGTTTCACTGGCATTAAACTTGTAAAAATTTACTTCAGGTACACTTGCAAGTACTTTATCCAATAATTGATATTTTGGTTGTTGCAATGATTTTGAAAAAATGTATATATTGTTAAAACGCAATCCTTTAGGATTAGTTATAAGGTTAAAAACAACATTAGTTTTTCCACAATTTGAAGGACCAGTTATTAGACATCTTATCGTATTTGGTAGTAATTCACCATGTTTTCCATGATTTAACTTATCATTGTCAACTGTCAATTCATCAATGTTATTGATATTAAATCGATCTTTTTGTTGTACAATCTCCATCTTGTATAAAGGTTAAACACACAATGAGCTATTAAACAACTATACTAAGTCTTTTGAAGGAATCCAAGAGTCTTCACTTTTATCAAACCCTAACCACCGGACTTTAACCATATCCTTTTTCCTTTGTAAAATCTTCTCGACAAGATATACATCACCGACTGTTGATTTCAACAATTCATGTCCGTAAAATCCACCTTGAAGTAATTCACCCTTGTTATCCTTTAATAAATAGGTTTCAGGTATAGTTGGTTGCACTTTATAAATTGTAAATACTTCATTAGTCCAATTTGGTAGATATCTTTTACTAAATACACCTTTGTATTTGCTTATACGAACTTTATCGTTGACCTTGAACTTCTTTGGTTGCAATTTTTCCAATTTTGGTGTTGTATTATTTTTAATGCATTGTAATACAATTTTGGCATTAGCACTATTTACCTGGATAGGTTTCATTCCAATGGTACGATGATATTTGTTGTTATACTCTTTTATAAGTTGTGGTAATATGTCATACCACACGTATGATCCTCTTTTTGAAAATTGTTTATACATCGCACCTTTTAATGTTCTATTGAATCTTTCGATTATTGAAGCTTTAACTTCAGAATTTGTAGAATAATGATTTATTTGATATTTCTTCATCAAAGCTCCAAAGTCTTTATTAAAATATTCTTTTCCATCATCGGTCTGTAGATGTTTAATTTTAAATTTATTTCTTTGTATTGTGGTTTCCATAGCTTTTGTAACACTTTTACCAGTCTTATCCTTCAATGGTAAAGCGTCAGCTATTTTAGTAAAACAGTCTATAATTGTTAAAATATATTTAAATCCTTTATTTAATTTACTGTGCGGTATCATTTCAATGAGATCAGCTTGATAAAGATCATTCATTCCTTTAATGATTGTACTTCTTCTTGGAAATCTTCTTCTTGCTGGTTTATGTAGTTCATTTACAATCTTGTCCTTCACACTTTCCATCTTCAGATGTTTCTTGTACACCGCTTGTAAAAATACTGACCCATAGAATAGTTAATTCTCATTTATATAGTTTGAATATAGGTCAAGGCCATTTCATATTAGTGTAAAAAAGAGGGAACATGGCATTGGGCTTGCCATGTCCCCTCTTCTTTACGGAAAGGAAAAAGGAAGAAGGTAGAGGACGAAGAATAGGTTTACTGGTCGATAGGGTTCAGGGAGTAGTGGCCGAATGGTAAAGTATTAATTTTATCTTCTAAAATATGGCGCTTGTCATCTTTGTAGCTTAATGCCCACTTTGTTTGTTTGACACTAAAAAGTTGATGATTATAACTTCTAATAGTGTTGAACGTTGCAGTTGTTTCAACATTTTCAAACAAACATCTTTTATAATGTTCAAACTGTACATTCTTCTTCAGGAAAGAAGTTTTTATTCCTTTGGCTTTTTTCGTGACTTGATGTTCATTCCTTTCATTTATGTACAGTTGAAATGAATATAGTTTGGACATTAATGCTACAATTTCCATCATCGGCACACCATTTGTTTCATCTTTAAATTTTCCCAATACTTTCTTGTTTTTGTCGTAGTCGTAATTTGGATGATCCTTAGGATAATCGGAAAAGTCGAAATCATCTTTATATATAAAGGTGCGTAGATCTTCATACATGTCATTTGTTTTAATCCAGTAAATGAGTGCATCCGTATCCATATATGCAATACCAATGTTCTCTCTTCCATAATAGTTAACCATCTTCTTATAATGAAACTCATACATATGTGTTTTTGAAATATCCAAGATTGACATTCCAAGATACAAAGGACGATCCATTGTCACTGACTTCTTGTTCATGGAAATAACAACTAGATTTTCATTAATAATTATAGATGAACCAAAGTTTGGTTGTTGCACCAATTTCTGTAATTTTACTGGATCAGTTACCAATTTGATATCCTTATGTTTCCTTTTGTTTTCCAAAGTCTTGCCAAATATTGCGTTATTCATTAATTTGAAAAAATCTTTTTGAAAACTTGATGTAGCGGTGGCTCTTCTTCTTGTGTTGTTGTCGATGTAAGGTTTTAACCAACAAGATTGAGAAAATTGTAGTACTCGATTAATTTTTGTAATTCTCAATCCTAAGTCTAAAGCTTGTTGTATCATCCAGTAGTGTCCAACATATCGAGACTTGTCGGTTAAAGTCATCATTAATTTTGGCCATCTTCCAGTAGGGGAAATTTCAGTCTTAGGAAGAAGTGGTAAATCATAATGTTGATCATGAAGATGTTCAGGATATTCAAAATTAACATCAAAAATGTAACCAGTTTCACCATGCTTCGGTATATCCATTATGTTTCCAATCGATTCTGGATCTATCCATTTAAAATTATCATATGGAAGGGGATTCGACATTGCCCATCCGTATAAGTTATTTGCATCAAAATAACCCAGGAATGTTGTTGGTTTTGATGCATCATAATCGGGCAGATACTTGTTGTTCGCCTTGAAATGTCGTGTAACGCTTTGCGTCAATCCCCCTCGAACTCCTGACTCTAACATCATAACCATATCTATATCAGTAAGAAGTTGTATTTTACAATTTGTTTCTTTCAACATAGCTTGCCATGCTAATCCAGGTGAAGTGTACGAATGAAGAGGGTCCAATCCATATGCTGCAAAACATGTATTTCTAAATTCTTCCATTATATCACATAGTAAAGTTACATCCAATTTAACATAAAAATCTGAATATTCTCCCAATGTTCTAAATCCTAAATCGTTCCATACTTTACATGCATGATCATAGTCCTCTTGAGATATGTCCATGTCATAAAGTTTACTTTTGAATTCTTCTTTAGCCGGAAGTGATGTTTCATTAAATCTTTCTAAACTGTCTATGTAATCATATGGAAACACACCTTTCCGAAGTACCAAATCCAGTTTGTCGTTATTTACAATCTTCTTTGTTTCGATGAAATCTTGTTTCCTTAAATTTTCTGAAAGTTTGGACAAACTCGACGGCATAAATCTGTAGGAGTCCAAGAATCTTAGTTTCATGTTTCCAACTTCTTTGGAAAAACTTATGAACTTCTCTGAAGTTTCAGCTAACACATCGATTTTACCGTCGTCTCTTCCTAGTTCAGGTATTATAAAATGAGCATCGTACCCACTGAGGTTATGCAGAACCACAGGAATAAATAGTGGTAAACGATAGCTCAAGTTGCATTTATTACAAGCAGCACCCCTGTAATAACCTGTGAGGTGATCGTGATCTTTAACTTTATAATTCTCAATAGTAAAATCATTTTTGCATAAGAAACATCGAGTTGCATTTTCATGTTGAATTTCTTCTTCTTCCTCCATCGGTTTCATTGGTACAATATTTGTATATAATCTTTGTGCATTTCCAGCTATTGAATATAAGTGATCAAGAAATATTTTTTCTACATTTTCACCACGATATACTAGAGGTTCTGAAGTTAATCCATATCTATTTAAATGTTCTTCTGATAATGTTGATTTAACCATTAAACAAAAACTGTTTGGTTTGTGCATTTGATACTTGACACTTTTTCTAGCTTCACAATTTTCATCTTCAACAGGAACAAGTGTTGATTCAAAGTCCGCATACACAACTAGAGGAATACGGTACTGATGATGAACCTTTTCAAATGTAACAAATGCTCTGCTTTCCGAAGGTAAAATAATCTTTGCTTCATAATTATTGTTACATAATCTTTTGTGCTCTTGTAACCATTCTCTTGAGTGTAGCCCATCTCGTTTAAAATTGAAACATCTCTTGCAAATTAACTTTCTGTGTCGATCTTTAGAAAGCTGCTTATTAACAAGACGATCAAATTGCTTTATGTACACATAGTGAGACACATCTCCTCGCGTTAGTAGTAGTAAATCCGTATGATCTGGTAGCTCTTCTTTTGCAATACGTAAAGGATACACTTTGTTTGAACTATCTAATGCAAAAACATTGATAGACGTACCAGGATTTTTCTTCTCAAATTTTGATATATCTTTCAGTGATACAGGATAAGTGATTCCTTGAAAATTGTATCTAAATCTTTGATTTTCATATTCTTGGTTAGGTCTATTCACATGAAGTGGTGGTACAAATTTAGCTGTCATTGCATAACGAAAACATTCATTGTCTTCATTTTTAACATTAACACAAGATTTTGTATTTTCAATTCTTTTTGGTAAAGGAATGTAACTAGATCCCATTAGTCCATATCCATGTTTGTGAACTCTTATATCTAATACTTCAATACTTGTAAGACTCCATCCGGATCCTCTTCCTTCGTGTTCCTGAATTTTTGTTAATATTTCTTCTATACAATTTTCTATTATTGAATCAATGTTTGAACTTTCCATAATGGTTCGGTTTTTTGTTATGAATCCTCTTGGTGATAATTCTTCTTGTACATTTATAAACATAGCTTCTAGTAGTAAACCAAATTTAAGAAAGTTTAATCTTTTCAATTCTTCTTTTAAAGTTTTACTTACGATTGGTTTTGCTTCTCTAATAAATTCTTCTAGCTTCAAGTTTTCATTTTGAATCTTATGATGCATTACTACTTTACCGGGTAATGCAAATACTTGTAGATTCGGTAAAGTAGTTGAAGATGTTGCTGTTATTTCATCTTGTTCTTCTTGTTGTTCTTGTTCTTGTTCTTGTTCTTGTTCTTCTTGTTGTTCTTGTTCTTGTTGTTCTTGTTTTTCTTCTGGGTTGTTGTGAATTAGTTCTTTATGACAGTCTAATAGAATTTCATCGTGAAACGATTCCGAACATTTATCGCAACGATACATGTTGAGATGTTTACTCTTCGAAATTTTGCCAAGAAATGAAATGGGCTCTCGCGTTCCTCCTTTTATAACGGTCCCCCCACCACTATTTCATCTTCTTCACTATACAAGGAAATCAAACGTTTTAAATAAAAATATTAACCTTCTACAAACTAATTGTTCATTCGTGTTCTTTATTCCCATTGGAGTTTTAGTATATACTTCTTTATATTCAAGCTTTAACTAACTTTCCCCCACCCAACTAATTTTAGTTACTTTTAGGTAGAAATGGCTACAGCACAGACACTTGGTTAAACTAAATTTGTGCATAAATTAACTAAAGTTGAACTAAAAATTTGCATAAATTAAAAGTTAGTTCAAAAATAAAATTCGACAGTATTAAAAAAAAACTCTAACAGTTGAACAAAAATAAACGTTAGTTCAAAACTGAAATTCAACAGTGTTAACCAAATTCTAACAGTCGAACAAATAGGTCAAGGTAATCCAATTTAACGCGAGAACGAGGAATAGAGCACTAAGTGGCATGTTAGTCCATTACCACAAAGTGATCTATTCCTCGCTCTCTATTCTACATCTACTTTTTTTGGGTTTACTTATTTATATTAAAATGTTCAAATTTTACTATGTAGAATGTCCATTCTTGCTCTTCAACTCTTCGATTGTTTTTAGCAATTGTAACAAATATTCGTTAGTTTTCACCAAAGTCTTCATTTTGCTACATCCAATTTCAATGGAAGGAATTATAAGTTGTAATTTTATAAGTTCAATCTTTTCTTTCTTGCGAATTTCTCTCTTTATTATGTTGTTCCTTATTTTTGCTGAAGATTTAAACTCCATGTTGTTTCTGCTAAAGCCACAATAATAAAAGTCTCTTCAAACAACCTGCATTTATACACATTCCCCCACCATTTTATAATCCCCACTCCTTTCCCCCTTCTTTATAGGATTTGAAAGGGATAGGGTGTAGGGTGGGGGAAGGGTAATTTTGTTATTACACTAGTTGTGCAAGAAAATAGCCGCCAGTGTCCACACCTTGTTCATAGCACTCCATCATAGATTGTGCCCACTGCAACATGCGGTCTCTGTCATTTGGTGTGACAAGGAAAGAATGACTATCACCATACAATATAAAAGAGTCAATTCGTACATAACATCCTGAGTCCAACCATTTATTAGCTTCAGCCATAAACTTTTCTATTGTATCAAATGGAAATTGTGGATCAATTGCTATAACTTTACGTTCTTCACTAAGTTCAACAGTATAATCATCATCGTCCTCATCATCTTCACTTTCACTGTCATTACTTAAAGTGTCTTCAGATTCTTCAAAAACATCAGAAATTTCGGAAAAATTGAAATTTTCATTCAGATGAGGAGGCATTTTGAAGCAAGAAATATTGTAAACAGCAGAGACGAAACGACAAGAGCGGCGTGTAGAAGAAAAATGAAGGGGTGACCAACGCTCGCTCCGCTTTTATAATAGTATGCAAATGAGGGGTAGGAGCTGACCGTGACCAGTCATCGACCCAAAGGAGTGGGGGGAAGTACTTTTCTTACTACTTGGATGGAAGTAGGTTAGTAGGTCACGAGACTTAGAGTGTTAAAAAATAATGGGGGAGAAACACAACGCTATAACGCATTGTGTTTCTCCCCCATTATTTTTTTAAGCAACAATTTGGAAAAAACTAAGTGAATTTACTGTTTACGCCCCCACCTTGTAATACGATCCTTTTTATCCCTGAGGAGAAAGTCTTGAGAATCTAAATTGTTAAATCTCTTCTCTTTACACAAATTCTCACAAACTCTAATTTTATATTTTAAGCCGTTACATTTTGCCAAAATGTGTTGGTGGTCAACAACACTTAGAAAAAAATATTTCAAACCTTTCTTAAGCCTCTCTCCTCTGACGGATATTATTTCAGGATCGTCTTCAACGGTGGGGGTTTCTGTCAGTTGTGGTCCAGAAAGATGTTTCACGACATGTACACGGCAAAAACTTTCGTTTTTAACACATTTCCTCCCACAAGCTGATCCTTTCTTAATTCCCCTGGTGAGCACTTCAGGGCAAGTAGTGGGACGGCTAAATGCCCTACGACGCTCTTCTTGTAATAATTGAAATTGCTCTGAAGGAGCAGGCTTAGGAGCAGGTTTGGGAGTAGGCTTAGTGGATTTAGTTTTATAATAGGTGTGGTCTTCAAGCATAGTAAGTGGTGGGGTAGGAGGCAATGGTGACAGTGGAATGACAGGTGTACTAAGATGATGAAGCAAAGTTTCAAATGAAGGGGTATTAGGACGGGGAGCTGGCTTCTGTGGAGGCGGCATGATGGTTGATGGCGGTGTAGAGTCGTTTGAAAGCGAAGTAGAAGGCGAAGGCGGTGAAAAAATGCTTCGAAGTTTAGAAGTCTTGGTAGGCGGAAGAATAGTGCCAGAAGTTGAAGGTTGGGATTCAAGTTGCTTCTTGTACCAGTCAGGAGGATTTTTCAGACGAAGAGTTTTCTTAGGTGCAGTAACAGCCGTAGTAGAAGTTGAAGTAGAAGTTGTAGTTGAAGTAGAAGTTGTAGTTGGCAGAGATGACATGGTTGTGGCTCCAAGTTCGCAGCGTAACGTCTGGAATCAGAATGAAATGTTAGCCGCAGTCGGTGCGTCTTTTATAACAATATGCAAATGAGAGGGGTAGCAGCTGGCCGAGACTGATTATTGACCTGGGAGGTGGGAGAAAAGGGGAAAGAGAAGGTATTTATTTTGAATAATTCGCATAACTTTTGACTAAAATAAGATAACCACATTCTTCTTTTACTAAAATGTTTGTCTTACATAGACCTTTTCAATGATGTATCGCTTGTCCAAATCCGTCAATCCGTTATCAAGTTATAGCCATTTTAATTTTTCAGGTCATGACCGGTCATTCACCCGGAGTAGTGGGGGAAGGAGTGGGGGTAGGAGTGGGGGAAAGGAGGGGAGGGGCTCCATTTTTTCGGGGGGGGGGCTCCATTTTTCGGGGGGGGGAGGGGGGGGTCATTGACCCTTCCGAAAGTGGGTCAAGGTCATTCAAGATTTATAATGATCCAAGGTGATGGGAACAGTAATACTGTTCCCACCACCCTGTTTGCCTAACGGTTCCCACTCCCAACCCACTAGTTACGTTCTGCAAGGGACATCGACGCAATTTTGTTTGGACCGTCCGGGTCTACCGTAACGGTCCGGTCTGGGTCTACCGTAACCATGAATTCCAAGGGAAACTGGAACACCTAATGCAGAAACGCAACTCTAACCCCACCCAAACTAATCCCACCCATTATATTCCTAAACAAAAATGCAAAAACCTAGTCCGCATTTTGCGGATGTCCCACCCCTTCTAAGTGAAGTTCAACTGAACTTCTGAATTTACATTTAATCTACCCCCTAACATCTAGCTGTAAGGCAAAACAACATTAATTAGTATTACCAACACTTAAAACTATCAACACATCATTATTAAAAAACCAAATAATTCAACACAACCAAATACCATCATTATTCTTAAAATTAATACACCTTAATGCTAATACCTCTTAAAATTAATACACCTTAATGCTAAACCCAACTTATAACTAACATCGCAATGCGCAAATTATTTCTTAAATTTAATACAACTTAAAACTAAACACACACACACACACATACTACATTGCATTAAAAAACGCAACGTAGTAGAAGAAGTTCAAATATATATAGGCCTACTATATATTTGAAACCTCTTGCTGAGTCGCCAACAACCTTTCGCTATGAAAGTTTGTTGACGACTGACGCTAAGATCAGGCTCGTATCGCTCCTCGGATTCTCGAGTAGTGGGGGAAGTTGTTTCACTACAGTACAGTGTTCAATCCAGTCCAATTCGCAGCAGTGTAAAAGAAAGGCGAAGGAGTGGGGAGTGGCGCATGCGCAACAACACAAAACCAAGGTTTGAGGTTAGAATTATCCATGTGCAGTAGCGCTAAAGTGAGTAATACAGGACTAGGCGCATGCGCATAGCATAGACTCATTCCGATCCGGAGAACTTGTTGCATGCGCAGCAGGTTTGAGGTTAGAATTATCCATGGCAGCTGCCATATTTAGTCTGGTTTCACCACATAAAGTCAACAACCGGTGGTGACCGGCCATTGACCTGGAGGAGTGGGGGAAGGAGTGGGGAAAGGAGTGGGGGAAGGGGGGGGGAGGGGGGGGAGGGGGGGGAGGGGTCATTGACCTTTCCGGTCGGTCATTGACCCCAAGGAGTAGGAATAGACACAGAACCCTACTTCTCTTACTACTCAGGTGAAAGTCGGTCAACCAGTCATTTGCTTGCCATCTGCCGCCATCTGGCTGGAGTTATTGCCTCTATAAAAATGGGTAGTTTATCGCGCTACAAACATTCATTGCCTCGCATCCGCTCGGTCATCATCTCTCGTTAGTTTTATGTTATGACTACTTCACTTACTAGGTTTGAGGTTAGAATTATCCATGCCTTCGTAAATTCTAACCTATAAAATTACTACTCTGGCTTTCTGTTTCAATTTCTTTTACACTTCATTTTATATCTCAGTCTTCTTTTAACTTCTGAACTTAACACATCGGTTATGATGACTGCACAATGTTTAAAATTAAAGCTTTTGCGAACACAACACATATTACGAAGTACTTCTAAACCTTCAATTTCAAAGTGTAAAACTAATTTAAATAGAGTTAGGAAGAAGTACAGTTTTAACCCATTATACTCTTCAAAGACTTCGCAGGTTAATGTTGATGATAGTGTTATTTACAACATTTTGCATTCTATGTTACAATTCAACAACTTTGAACTTGTTACACCTATCGACTGTGTTCAACAAGTTTTTTTATTTTACCCCCACTATTCCTTATATAAGTGCTCTAACCACAATTCCTACTTCATCCTTCTCTATTCTGTTCAGCTGAGCTAAGATTTGAGGTTAGAATTATCCATGGCGGCCGCCATGTTTAATTCAGTTTCACCACATAGAGTCGGCAACCGGTTATTGGTCTAAAGGAGTAGGGGAAGGGGTGGTGGGGGAAGGTTGCCATTTTATAAACCCTCTCCCTAGGCGGCGCTTCTCATTCGATCGCCAACTTTCAAACAATAAACACCTCTCCCATGGCACGAATGAATTATCCCACTATCACCAACTAGTTCAACTTTAAACTATTTCTGGTGGTAGTTGGGTAGGCTTTTTTAAAACTTACTCTGGATGACCTTGACATACTTTCCAGGCCCCCAGTTATAACTGTTGAATTTCAGTTTTGATCTTACTCTTAACTTTTGTTCAACTTTTAGAGTTTAGTTAACACAGTTGAATTTTAGTTTTCAACTAACTCTTAATTCATGCCCAATTCTACTTCAAATTCAGGGCATATGCTCTCGCCATCTGCACCCTGCAGCTGCCCTGGCAACTGACACCATCTGACCCCTGCAGCTGCCCTGGCAGCTGACGTCACTTCCGGTTTAGAAGTGGCTTTTTCCCTCTACTTACGGGCGGATTTGCTAATAGCTTATACATTTATTTATAGCCTACAAATTTTTGTAGTAGGCTACAAAACCACAAATGTAAATTTTAAGAAGCCGCATTGTTCGATCAAATTTAGTTTTAGGTCTTTGTGAAATAACAGCAGTTTTTAAATTGCTCTCTTACAAAATAATTGGCCTTTAAGTCTTGGAAAGAGCTAAAACCTCACGACGCGAACAAATTGCTTTGAGTTTATCCTTTATCATTGAAGTTGTTCGCTCTGAGTTAGTCCATAAAACCATTTATAAGTAAATGTTTTATAACATGAGTAGTAAATGACAGTTGTAAAGGGTGTTATTATTTAATTAACCGATTAAATTGTTACCTCAGCAAGAATTTAAAATTCTAAAAACAATACAATTTTGATTAATTAAAAATATTAAATTGTTTAAATCCAAACACCAATTTTATTAAATGTAAATAATGTTTACGTAATAACTTGATGTTTCCTCTGATCGAAACAACGATTAATTTCCACGTATAACTGCGTTTTTGTCGATATATTATTTGATAATGAAGTTATTTTGATAACTTTCAAAGCTCAATAACGCAATAAAAATTAGTACATGCAAAGCTCACTCGAATTAAAATGTGGTTATATGTATCTAAAAATTTAAATTGTATCGTGTAGTTAGAATGTAAGGCCAACTAAAGTTGTGTTTCTATTGTGTAACTAGTTGTAATAAATCATTTAATTTATCTAGTAACATTAAAAGTTAAGTCATATACATCACAAATCGTACAAATCAAATAAAGACTTAACTTGGAACCTAACTTTTAGCTTGGAACTGGGAGATACATCTTTTATTTAAAAAGAATTTCTTGTTAGAATAAATCCCGCTTTACATTATTTCAAACGTGTTAAATGACTTTTTATTTTATTTTAGTTCTCAAGTTTCCAAGCAGGCTTTTCCTAATTAAAATGCTTCCCATGTATGTATATATTTCAAATATATAGATTTGCAGAATATGTGAATGTTGCATATTTAAAAATCAAGGAAACTGCAATTAAGATATTGTGCTTTGATTTTCTGAAAATGTTTACTTCAATTTTTATTTCATAATAAGCCAATATTTAAAATGTTCAAAATCTGAAATATATTTAAAGGCCTCGGTTTTAAGTAGCTTAGTATTTAAAAAAAAAAACATAACGCAAACAAATTAGAGTTTTAAATAAGTAAGAACATTTCTATGTAAAAAGATTCCAATCCCTAACCTATCTACTGACTCAACCTCAGTTGAATTTGCGCTTGTTCTATCACTCGCCAATAAGTCCTTAACTAAGCAATCATTCCACTCAATCAGACAGCATATTGGCCATCGCAGACTTAATTAAAGCTTGTGATTTTGTTGTCTTTGACTGAATTTCTATTATCCTGGGCTTTTTGATCACATCACTACTGTGTGATTTGATACTGTAATTGAATTCTAGAGGCTCTCAAGTAGGAAAAAGTACATTAACTGACTCAGTTTCTATTAACCAGTTATTTTTATCATATCAACTACTATATGATTTGGTACTGTAATTGAAATCTATCAGTTCTCAAAAAGCAAAGTATTATTATTTAAAAACTATATCATTTTGTATAGAATTAAAAGCATACTTCTCTTTTAAATCCCTCATAAATATCTTTACAGACCTTATTTGAAACTTCGCTTCTGTAGTTCAACAATACTTGTTTTTGCAGTACTTAATAGCATTTATCCTTCTTAAACTGCTCTATAAATTACTATGTACAACACTGCGTCTCAATTTTGTTGTTTTTGTCAATTACTTAAAAAAAAACTCATAAGCTAATCAAAAATTACAACTAATCAAATTAAAATTTAAACTTGTGAGAATCCAATGAAAAGTCGATAGATGTTAATTTAAAAAATGAGGAACTTAAGTTAGAATACCGTTAAGTCATTTTACTTAGTAAACAATACCTCATTATTTTTTTACAACAACAACAAAAAAGTTGTGCTACTTAAAAACTAACAGAATCGCAAGGGCCACTTGAGAGGGCAGTTCTGCAATTAGGGTAGAACTGCCATTACTGCAATAGCTGGGAACATCCTGGCATGAACGCCGCAGTTTATGACCATGTGGAATGTGTCCAATGTGACGTCATCGGGGCTCGACGTGGGAGTGATGGGGCAGGTTGATGATGTACAGAATGTTGTGATGCTGTGCAACCCATGTCAACTGCTTTGTACATAGCTTGTCTTTTGGTTTGATGGATTAATTTAGTCACAAAACTATTCTTACGATTGTATAGGCTTTTTAATTTACAAGAGGGATAACAATAATGGCAACATGTTGGCATGTCTGTGTTTCTACTTGTTCAATAATTTCCATTTCCTACCATTTCTAAGATAAAGTCCTTGACTTAAAAAAATCAATGATTATTTGCTGGGTTCAGGTAACGGACTGTCCACTTGTTGGTAGTCTAGAGTAGATTACTTATTTGGATACATTTGAAGAACTTTTTAATTTTTTAAAGAAGTGTTTGG
The DNA here is from genome assembly GCA_030545055.2 of Neoaliturus tenellus. Classification (NCBI taxonomy): domain Eukaryota; kingdom Metazoa; phylum Arthropoda; class Insecta; order Hemiptera; family Cicadellidae; genus Neoaliturus; species Neoaliturus tenellus. The sequence continues at coordinate 301,570,678 of CM061531.1, forward strand.
GATATGTAGGTTGCTACAATAAATAGTCCATGGAGATAGCTCCAAAAAGAGCCATAATATTTCAGTGCTGGATACTGGTCTAAAAGCTTTTTACACTGCTTCTACATCAAAATGGTATGTACAAAACCGCCGGGAGACACTCTCTCAATAGTCCGGATCACCCCCATAGGACGTCATCAAAATGGCGGCCAACCAAATTTGCAGTGTTTTAGTTAAATACTTATTACTGCCCACCAAGTCAACCAATTTTGACTTTTAATGTGTCGTTTTGTAGGTATTGAAATTCTGCAACTGTTATTCCCCTTTAAATACCCATACTCTTTTTGATGATCGAGTAAAAAATGGTAAGTGATCAAACTTTGCATTAAAATCATATTGCTGAAAACAAAAAATGCAGTAACTCCCGATCCACTCGACCTTTTGAGGTCTGGTTTGTGGCAAATTGCTCAAAATACAAAGCCCTTCAAAATGATCTGTCATATGACGTAGCCCAATGCAGTTTTCCTGACGACCTCTACTAGGGACGTCCCTAAAGGAAGTCTTGGAAAAAACTTCATTGGATTGCGTCATGTGATACATTATAGCCTGGCATACTGACGTTTGATCCCCTATGGGTGTGTAAAATATTGTAATACAAAAGTAGGCCTAATAGAGGAATTATATCAGGCAGTTTAGATTCCTACTCATTTAGGATGGGGATTTGAAATTCCCTTTGAGAGGAGAAGCGGATAGGATAGCAGAAACAAAAAGAGTACTGGATAATAATGCAGGAAACTAGAGCACACACTCAAATGAATGTTAAATAGGATATTACCGTTTAGAGTATTTTGGAAGGAATATAGTTTGTTTCAAGAATACTTAATAAATTGTTTGCAAATTTTATCTCCCGCTACATGGCAACCTGATTACTAAATTAGTTTCCTTGGAAACTATAACTTTATTTAAATTTACTTAGACTAAAAATTGTTCATAAAAAATTTCTTTAAGAAATATTCAAAGTTGAACACAAAAAATTCAACTTAGCTGGATTCCCGCCATTTCTAAATTTCGCCAAATTTTATTGTGGTTACTAAATTTTATTTGAACACAAGTTTCAACGAAGTTGAATTCCTATTAATCTCCAAATCGTTATTGTGATATAACAACTTCTGCGAGCTGCCAGTGTGGTGTAGAGGTGCGCGATGTCGCAGGTGGTGTGGACGACGGACAAGGGCGCGGGTGACCGGGCCGGGGAGGTGGTGGAGGAGGTGGTGGCGGGTGAGGGTACGGCGAGGAGGCCGCGCAAACCGAGGTCCCACAGAACATTGACCACCTCGGCCTCGACCGCAGCCCAGAAGGCGACCATCCTGGCCGCCCTACAGGACCTCACCAACAAAGCCGGCACTGGCGGACCGTCCAGTGGCTGATGTGTAGCTACGTATGAAGTGCAATAAACTGTTCGTCTTTTGTAGTTACATTTTAATTTATATTATTTATACTTAACATTGCTGTACTACTATGGTTGGACTCTATTTGTGATAATTAGATAATTTTAACACTACCTTTACCAACTAACCCTATTTTTTTAGAAAATTTTTATTTGGGATGATAAAAAAACACGATTTTATTGGCACGTTGGAGTAAGCATATGTTGTCTTCCACATTTTAAAAACAATTGCACAAACACAAGTTAGAAGTAACAAAAAAATTTTATGATAACCAATCAATCTCGCCCACCGTTTAGTTCACTAACCTCGAACCAAGGTTTCCACAGATCAGCTAATACTTGTTTTTAAATTACACCACTGGCTTTGGGCGAGAATCGAACCCAAGCCATCATATACATGTTGCGAGCCTACTGGTTGTGAGCACTGGTGAATTAAGGTTTTGGACGGTGCTAACTCATGGGGAAAAACAACATATTGACGACGCCAATAGTGTCTGGGTTTGCTTATAGCCCAGTACTAAACCAGTGCTATTCCAAAAAATGTAATGATTTGATCATTAATGTGTTAAAACAGTATATGTTATCTTACAGTTGCCTAACTACTGATTGAAATTTACAAAAATTTACGATTAGTTTATTCCTGAGTCTGGCAGACGATTTAGGGACATTCAATTAATTTGGTATTCACAATGTGATTTCGCTCCCAGATATCGAGCAAGATAATCATGTTTTGAGGGTCAAATCGTCTGATTGCCTCATACAGCTGCTCTAGAAACTTTGCCTCAGCAATTATTTTGTTATATACAACTTTAGTTTCATCTTGGTGAAAGATATTTGATACTAAATTTAAAAGAATCTTCTTAAAATTCAAAAAATCTTAAAAGGATGACTTCTTTGAAACCAAAGGAAATAACTCTCAAAATTCATCGTGATTCAAAATTTAAAAATTAATCCATAGCACGATTTCTGATCACTCTTTATTCTCGTTCAGTACAAAGGTTAGTAAAATGTGGTGAATTCCGAGCTACCATCTTAAGCCTCCTTTAAGCAGTGTCAAAGCCCCTGTGTGGAGAGCTACAGATAGATCAGGCAGTTTAGCAGACCACGCTGAATAAGAGTCTGGGGTATACGGCTTTTTCTTCTCCTTTAATACAAAATTTATAAGCAATAGGTTTAACTTTTCTATTTCAGATAACTTAGAAAATACTCCCCTGCATTCAATTAAAAAATTTAAGTGAGAGAGGTGTATCTGTATGTCTTAGTCTAAGAATAAAGGACTGGAATTCGGATATTAAAGCTGACCCTAGGCCAACTCAAGCTGTCCGACTTTTATACAAATAGGTCTACAACATTGCAAAATTGTAAAATTTTTATTTATTTTTTTAAGGGTTTTTCTTTTTCTCTAAAGCAACCAAAACTATATGGTACGGATTATTTCAAATAACACTAACAAGTTTCATGGGTTATAGAATTTAATGTAAACTAAATAGCGTCTGAAAATAACTAGGAAAATTCAAGGGTCAAAAAAAGTTAGCTTTTTTAAAACGGAGAATCAAATTAGGACCCTTGACAAGTACACCGAATGTATTATGCCCAGCTTCGCACGTAAAGGCCAAATATTTATTTTTCTATGACCATAAATTTATTGCATAATTTATATAGCTATTTTCACATATATAAATTAGTCTGGAAATTATATCCTTGTTTTCATTCGTTTTTAATAGTCATGTAATCACTCTTTGTCTTGATAGATTTCCAAACCTAAGTTTAATCAAGTTGGATAAGAGGTTTGGAGTAGTGTCAAATTGTTGGTGCTGGCTCAGTTCAAGGTCACCTGAGGGATGACGTCATCGAGGTCAATGACCTCACCGATGACGTCATCGATGACGTCATCGATTGCGTCATCGATGACGTCATCACCAATGACATCATTTCTATGACGTCACACCCATGACGTCACAGAAATGACGTGCTGATGACGTCATCACCCCTTACGTCATCGAAATGACGTCACCGACGCCACTGAGGTCAAGGTCACGCCGAAACTTAAAATTTTTGGCACTTTTGCCGTTTCTCGCACTACGCTCCGAGTTTCAGTCAGAGTCCCCGCGACCTTGACCACTTGGAGCGAATTTTCGACGAGAAACGGCAAAAGTGCCAAGTTAAACTCGAGTTTCTGACATGACCCTGCCTAAATGGGCAATCGGTTATCCCTCAGGTGACCTTGAACCAGCACAACACCAACAATTTGATATTACTGTGACCTTGAAAACCTAACAACGGAGCGCCGACACCGATGCGCACCCCACGACAGCCACCGAGTTACTGACTGCCAGGCTCTGTGTACTCTAGGTATATGGGGAAGTGGAGGGGGAAATCTCAAGGTCATCCAAATGGAGTTTTAAAAAGTTGAAGAGTAGAAAGACTACTCTTGTGCTTCCTGGGCGACCTCATCAACCTCTAATGGATCTGTAAACCAATCCGATCTGTAGCGGCAGGAGTCCAGAAAACAGGTGCACCACCCATCAGGTTGTCCGTAGCATTTCCGACAATTGGTAAGATTGGAGAAGTGAAATTTAATACACCGCTGCGGACAACAAGTATAAAAGTATTTGGATTTGTAGATTTTGAAAGTTTGTAGTACCGGCGGTGGCAGCTGTTGGTTCTTGCATCTACACCTGCAACATCCGAAGCATTCACATTGCCGGCAGGCCAGCCCATCCACTTGCCACTTTGGTAAGAGGAAACACTTATCCTCACAGCAATAGGTTGTCCCCGTCTCTTCCTCCCAACGCTTCTTTGCACAATATGTGACGCCTTGTATCTCCAAACACCTATGCTCGCAACATGAGATGCGCTTACTTTCCATAGTTGATGTTGCTTTGACGAGGGAGCACGATGAAGTGATGCTGTGGTCAGTGGGAATGGGGTTTATATAAACTAAGGTGAGTGGAGGGGGAAAGGTCAAGGTCATCCAAATGGAGTTTTAAAAAAGAAAAGAGTAGAAAGACTACTCTTGTGTATCTATAGCGATTTCATTGATAGTGAGTGCTTCTGTATGCCAAGTTGATCTGTACTGACAGGCTCCTAAATAATGTTTGCAAAAACCTGCAAAATGATTGTTGCACAATTTGCAGCCAGTTAGCTGTTTTAATGTGAATTCAATGCAACGTTCAGGGCAACAAGTGTACTTATGCCCTCTCATCTGGTACACATGGAATGTCTTCAACTCCGGTTTCGGCTTCTTCCAAGACTTGCACTTACACATGCATTGACCAAAAGCTTCACATTTCCTACACGCCAGGCCATCCGCAACATCAATGTCATTCGGCCATGAAAAACATTTCCGTTCGCAACAGTAGTTGAGTTGACTCTCCATGTTGCTGTGGTGAAGGTGCGCGATGAAATGATGCTGCAGTCATTGAGAGTGCACCTTAAATAAACTCAGTGGAGGGGGAAAGGTCAAGGCCATCCAAACGGAGTTTTAAAAAAGATAACTAGTCGTCCTCCTCCTCCTCCTCATCCGTTGTACTTAGAGAGCTGTCAGACGAAGAGCCCCGTGCAGGTGCTCCCCAGATGAAAAACAAATCAATTTTAAAACGAAGACCAGGATCTTGCATCATCAATTCCTTTAATTTGTCACATACTAAGTCGACCTTGTGTAAGGTGTCAACAACAAGCTTCCAATTCGTTGGTTCAATATAACTTGTAGTAGAGTCTGCCTCGCTGATAACCACATCCTCCGGCCGTATTGGAGTGTAAAAATGTGTAAAGTTCTTTGGCTGTAGCTGAGGTTCAGGCTGGCTGGAAGTGGAAGGTTGAGTGTGGACCCCTGTCGCATCGAAATCCATAGTCATTCTACATTCAATGTTGGGGTTTTCGTTTAATACATACACCAATTTCTCATGCAACATATCCACTTCTGCCGAGTCTTGCAGATGAACATTCCAGGAAAATGGCCATTCTTCATCCGTAGTGGAGTCAACTCGAGAAAGAGTGCTGTCCGCCATGATAGCTAAGCAAGGAATGATGTGAGCTACAGACTGTGGTAACAGTATTGAAAAGTAGAGGGGGTAAACCAAAAGTACGTGGAGGGGGTATTTTCAAGGTCATTTAATTTGGGTTTTAAAAAAAGGAAATAGTGGAGGGGGAATTCCCAAGGTCATCCAATTTAGGTTTTAAAAAAAAGGAATGAAGCTTACTCCTCTTCAGCCTCGTTGTCCCCTGCATCTTCATCAGCCTCATCTTCATCGACGTCAGACTCGCCGTAAGGATAGATCGGGGACATGGGCGAATATTGTGGAGATTGTTGACCGTTGTTGTCGTCCCCTTGCATTCTAACTTGGGACCAATCATAATTTAAATTCATTTGTATTATGATCCCAGGGTTGTCCCGCAGTATTTCCTTCATACGTTCGCAAATTGACTCCAAATAGTGTACACTATCGATCGACAGTGTCCAACCCGTACTTGTACCGACATCAGTAGTGGAGTCAGCTTGGCTGATGGTGTTGTTGTCTGCCATGGTTGCTTGTCGGACAAGGAATGACGGTTGATGTGATGCTCATGCAGGAACATGGTGAAGTGGTGGGGGGTGTGGTGGAGTAGTGGGGGAATTTTCAAGGTCATCCAAACGGAGTTTTAAAAAAAAAGGAAAACTTACAAAGTAACATTGAAACTTTCCAATTGATGGTGGCGAGCGTTTTCTTCTGCAACCTTGCCGACACATGTGACTATGCCGTACAGTATGAAAAGTACAACCATAATAAGGCCGAACAATAAAAGATAGCCGTTGACTATCATGATATTTTCTGAGTGGATCTGTTTTCTTCTTATCGCCCTCTCCTGCATCCTCTTCTCCAACTCGTGGACGAAGTCACAACATGCGTGAGGACATCTTTCATCTGTTGGTAGGTTTGCCATTGTTGATGTTGTCGGTGTGGCTGTTGAAGATGGAATGAGGTTTCCAATTGCGATGTGCCATGTACACCAATAGTCAAGTGGTGGGGGTAACGAAGCAGTGGAGGGGGAAGTTTCAAGGTCATCCAAATTGTGTTTTAAAAAAACCTATCTTGTTACTGAGCTTTTATGTCAGTAACAAGATAGGTGTTTTTGCTCTTTTACTTCTTTAATATAATGAAAAAATATACATATTCTACAATGGTTAGGACAAGAAATACAACTGCTAGTCAGCTGAAGTAGTCCAAGTTGTCTGGCTCGGTCTTCATGGACGCTGGTGAGGAAGCCGTCGAGGAGTGTCCAGGCTCTTCCTTTGACTGCCGGGTGTTCCGTATATTGCAAGCGTAAACTTGCACATTTATACGGTAGCCTCGTGCCACCATCAGCTGCAACTCCTTGTATAAGTCGTTTAGCTCCTGCTGAGTCTTGATGCTCACCTCCTCGTAACTTGCGCAACTAACGTTCAGAGACATCTTGATGTTGCTAGGTTGGCTGCTGGAGTAGAAATGAAGCCGAGGCACAGCGCTTGGAGGTACATGAAAAAGTGGTGGGGGTAATAGTGGTGGGGGTATAGAAAATCCAATTAAACAGTTCTAAACTTTTTCCATCGATACAATGGAATGGAACAAATAGCGCAGGTGTCCTTGTAATTTTCAAATCGAAACAGTGGCGCTAGAAATCCGAATTGTTTTATACCACCATCCTGTACGAATCGCCGAAGGTCTCTGACGGCGGCCTCGCCACAAGGCCTACAAAACTTTTCCCCGTCGTGGAACTTATACCAGGAGTATTCCGAATACCCTGTATTTTCCCTCCTGTAGCGTTTGACATCTTCTTTTATTGTTAGTGGGATATTGTCTTGTAAACATGTTGAGAACAAGTCCTTGTGAGTTATAACTCGTTGTATGCAAAGCTCGTACAAGGTGCTCATCGTTTGCTAGTTGGCAACAGACTGACCGTTTTTCGCATCCAAGCAGGTTTGAATCCTAGTGCGGTAGTGGGGGTAATTGTGAAATGCAAAGGTCAAAGGTCAAGGTCACCCGCGAAGTTTAAAAAAAGAATGCAACATATCAATACGTGAAGTCTGTCACATATTGATATGTTGCATTTTTTGTTTTTTTTTTATTTTTTTTGTCTTTTATGATTCGTTTATTTATAAAACATTACAACAACAACATATGTACAACATTAAAACTTAAATCTAACACTGCTGCTTGTCAGCGATGTGGATGGTCAACTCTGTAGAATTGCTACCCGTGCAGCCGTGGGACACCAGGTATAGACACCCGGGTTGAATAGAGCGAAGATCCTCGTTTTGTAGAAGATGGACGAATCTCTTGGGCAGGTACACCTGGAACTTTGGTTCATCCCCCGGAGTAAACGGTGCCTCGCTGAGACTGCAGCAGATGGCCTCCCCAACTGTAGTCTCCATCTTCTTCATAGCATGGATTATGTAGTGCTTCTCGTCTTTTAGTTCCGAGCACTTCTTTACAGGTAATATTGTTGACTTGGAGTGAGCATTGAACTGCTCGACCAAAGTCTGAAGGAACTGGTGAGATGCCATGGTCAGGTTACAGATCGTCTTCTTGCTCGGAGATGTTGTCGTCTCGGAATCTCGAGTAATACTCATGCCAGGTCCCTGTCTGCTCCCCACTTATATACTCTCCGTTACCCCCACCACTCCCCAATTCCCCACTTTGAAGGTAAGAGGCGAGTTTATAGGCATTTTTCAAAGCGCAATGTCTATCTTTCTCATGTTCTGGGCTTTTTGTACAAATACATATGGTTTCCAGCATGTATTGATAATTCTTATCCAATTCCACATCATTAACCGGAACATGAGTAAATCCTTCGATCCATCTTTTCTTTTCCAGCCCCTTTGTGTAAATATTGGTAAACTTGTCTGAAAAGTGATGCATAATGTGATACAAGTCCGTGTAACTTGTAAAACCATCATACCAATCGATATGATGGAAGTGTTTTGAAATCCATCTGTTGGTAGTAGCGGCTTTACTAGTTAAAGACGAATAAGAACATGGTGGTTTAAATAAAAACGAATAAGGAACACTTGTATTCATGTCCAAAAACACAAGTTCTTTTATAATGAATCTATCATCATTACCACGAAACGCTTGAAACTCAATAATACCAGGCTTGGACTTTACTTGTTGTTCTTCTCCCTTGTCCATTTTGAAGGTCACACGTCTGCTCATTACGAAGTCAGGAGGTCAACTGATTTCCACACCACGGTAGGTACTACTTTTATACCAGGCCGTACAGTTGTTGGCGCGTTGGTGTATATTTAACGTGGGCACCGTCCCCAATAGGCCTAACCCCACAAAATGTTGGTTATTGTTTTAAAAACTAACCATTGTCATTTAAGTTTCCATCTTTATATTTTCCTTATTTTCATTTTCATCACTAACACTTGATTCTTCTCCTCCATCTTCCTCTTCTTCCTGTTTTACTGATTTCTTATGTAGTTGAGCGTACTTTTCCAATTGTCTCCACATCTGTACTTCATGAGGAACTCTATTAAATATAGAAGTATCCACAGGTCCGTATAATATAGGTGCGTCCGGTTGTTTGTCCAAAGTGTCTTCCAGATAATCTTTAATAATCGAACTTGAAAACACCAGTTGTCTCAAGTATCTTGTTATAGGTTCAGTAGCACAAGTTAAAATGAAAAACTCCTCTCGATTAAGTTGAATTTTGTTATCATGTCTTGTTGTGTCTCTAAACCGTAGCTGATGATCACCACGTTGTTTAATGATATCAATTTCCACATTTGAATCCAAAAGTCCTACTCTTGTCTTTCTTCCAAACATGTTACTACTTAAATAGCATTCTAGTAGATGCAAATGTTTCATAAACGATTCCCAAGCACTGTCCGTAAACAAAATCATTTTGGGTCCATGAGTTAAAATTACAGTAGGGGAATAATCTGTAGATTTCATAACACCGATTAAAACACTTTTATCCAAACTGGAAGAGATTGGGTAAAATATTCGCAAAAATACCTCACTCAATATGTTTGGAGAAATATTATCTTCAATATCCCTTTTTCTCTTTTGTATAGTCTTTCTTCTTTTACCTTTTTCTTCAACATTATTACTGGCGTGAAGTTGTCCGCAAACGTTTTGTTCACCTCCTTCCTGGTGACCTTGAGGATCTAAAAACTCAGATATCTCCTTCTCAATATCTACCACATTTCAGGTGTACCACTAGGAGAAGCCATATTGAATACGATGCTACCCATACAACAGTAGGCAACAAACTGATGAGGAGCGGTCTGTACGCTCTGCTTTTATACTCGCGGAATGAAACAAAACCGGTTCTTACAATACATTTTTAACAATTCCAGTTAAAGGTGTGTATGTTACGATTTTATCATGTAGAATTAAACAGTATGCAGTTGTATTAGCCGGTATAGCATCGTTGAATTCCATTTCTATTTTTATATCCACACTTGAAGACTTTACTGATTCATTTTGTTTAGAACAATCGATTACAACTATTGGGTAGGCATCGAAATATTTGTCAGGTGGTAATAAAGGTGTATTTGTTTTACCGTAATATGAACTTTGGAATCTCGCGTACATATCGTACAATATACTGTATTTCTTCTTAGTGAATGACACATTTAAATTGTCGTATGGAAAGAATTGTGAATTTAAATAAACTTTAATATTTTTCAAGTCACAATGATCAAATTGTCCTGCATGTTTAGTAATGGCGTCTCTTCTACCTGTTTGTAAACCAAATATAATATACCTGGCTCGTTCTACATAATTCGATGTTTTAACAGTCCAAGTGTGTCGATCCGTAGTAGGTAAACTGGGATGCTCATGAAATTCCCAACTTCTAAATGGAATAACAATATCACGATCGGCTTTTAATTTTCTTAAAAGTAGCATTCTATGCTCGTCAGCCAATTTAACATGTGGAACTCTCCATACAATTTTGTCTAATTTTAATTTCCATTCTAAAGTCGCATCTGTAGTAGCATCTGCAGCTTTAATAATGTCTTTATCGTTAGAAGATCTCAACAAAACTAATTCTTGTTTAACGTTTAATATTATTTTCCTATAATCTTCAGCAAAACCAAGCAGCAAACGTAATGGAATATGAAAATCAAAATATCCATTTGGATTTGGAGTGATCGTGTCAATCGTAGGTAATACCCATCCGGCAGGTTTAAGTAAATTGGTTTCATTGGGTGTTATAGATGTTAATCCTTTTAAAGTTGTCGTAATACCTACTTTTTTAGTGGAATCAACTGTTACACCTGATATTTCATATCTAATTTCATCAAATAGGAAAGCCATAGGATTATTTATAAATGGAACTGTTGTACCAACAGTAGTACCGTCCTTTTTAGTAACTTGTCCTTCAATATACAAGTAACTTTCACATGGTAGTGTGTAAATGTCTTGATTTTGTATGGGAATACGAATTTCATCGTTATTGTTTAATTTCGATGAAGTGTAAGGGTTGTGGGTGTGATATTCTTTTTCCCATAGGGTTTCGTCGAATGTTGGACCCTGCGCTATATCCAGTATATCCATACTCGGTTAATTTTAATCCAATTCTCTCTAAGAAACGAATGTTCTCGCGTGTTAACTCCTCCACAGCTGAAGAGCTACTAATGCGGTTTCCCGTAGGTTGTTCGCTTTTAAATGTTAAACCCATGGTTTTGTATTAAAGTGTCGATTTTAAATGTAATCTAATCGTAATAGGCTCTTCTCTGAAGTCTACCAAGTTACCGTCTTGATCCAATACGCTCAACACGATGTCTGAAATGAAAGTGGTGTTCAACGGTAGATATACCAGGTTTTGTGGCTTTTCAACAATTTTAAATCCAGGTGGTACACTTGGGTAAAAAGTATGTATGATGTGGGTGTTAGCCCCATCCCTGTAAGCACCTTGTATAATGTTACAAGTTATGTCTATACTATTGACTTTTAATATTGTTACTGTTTTCTTACCGGAATGTGTTACATCTGGTTCTAAAACAGGCTCATCGTTGGAAAATCCTAATAAATCACCAATTGAGTTTGGTTGAGTGAAATCTATATAATATTTGGAAGTAATTTCAGCTTTCATCGTATTATTATTACCTTTTAATGTTATATTGTCTTTTCCCATTTTAGTTTGCAAAAATTCATTTATATGATCAATTTCATAAGAACCTGTGGGTAACCTGCACTCTTGTAAGTCTGTAAATTTTCCACTGGCATCCTTTCCCTTATAATAATGCAATACGTTATTTTTACCTTCCGTAACATTGGGGATAGAGTTGTAAGTTGTAAAATCCAATAGTGCCGCCTCCCAAAACCTTCCTTTTTGCAAGCGTAACGCTGGAAAAAGGATACTTCGTAAAGTGGACGATTTTCCTGTTAATGATACCGTATAGGAAGACATCTCAATAGTGACTGATACTTTTAGCTAGAAATTCCAAACATAAATGGCCGCATATTGAAGTATTATCAGGTTGTTCTCTTTTATAGTTATAATATATGTTTTTAGCAGATTTAAAGTAATTTTGAAGTTCTTTTGGTGGTGGCAAATTACCGAAACTATCAAAATAATATACATTGTTATTTAGTTTCTTATAACAAACCCAATGGGTGCCAGGCCCTTCAGTATTATCCAAATTTACAATTCCAGTCTCATTTTGCCACATTTTCTTTGGTAAACTGTCTTTCATAAACACACCGCGGAAAAATGGTATTTTTAAACAGGAAATATATTTAAATAATTCAATATTGGTTAATGCTTTATGTGGTATGACCAATTGATTTCTTTCATTTAATATGCACGATAAGGTCTTAGGTAAAGACCTGCCCCGTTTTTTACCATTGACCACACGGTGGGCTTCTTCCTGCCTTTTCTTGTAGATCGTCGTCTTCTTTTTATATTTCCTCCATGTTTTCTTGTGGTTGACCTCCTTTTTACTCTCCTTCTCCTCCTTCTTCCACCTCCTACTGCTGTTTTAGCCTTCATACCTGCTGTTACTGCTAAAGCTGCTGCTTTTTCTGCTATGCTAGCGTCACTTGATTTTACTCGTTGCCAAGCTATGTCCGCAAGCTTTTTGTCAGCTCTTGATCTATTTTTTGAATCGGCAAACGTGGAATATGCGATATCGTGTTCTTTACAAGCCTGATCTAACTTATTTATGCCAGGATCGCCTCTTTCCAGTCGTTTTTTCAATTTAGTTCCTGGTCCGCAATACTGATAACCTCCCGGTATATGAAATTCGTATGGTAATGCGTCTATTGCTCTATTTACTATGGATCCTACTGGAATTCGTTTTAAAGCTTTACTTAACAGAGAAACCGCTGTAGATGTGATCCCACTTCCTTTCCTCGCAATGTCCCGATTTGGACTGATATACCGAAATGTCATTAATGTCTTTTATAATTGCAATTCGCAACATATGTGTTTCCTCTATGAGGAGTTAAACATAAATGAAGTTGTTTGTTAAGATATTCAAGTTATATATCAAAAGTACCCCAATTAGCAATGTTAGAAGTTCTAAATTTTATAGTTTTAGGGTTATAAAAGTATTTATTAACAATTTCCTGTTTTATCCATCTTCCTCTCAAGTTTTCATCAAGCGAAGTATATGTTTTATCTGCAATATAATTGTGCATATCAAATAATAAATTACCTATTACTTTTACAAGGAAATTAACAGTTACAGCATGATCTGCATGATCAGGGTCTTTAAGCTCTGTTATACGTTTATTATTACAAGTATACACTTTATTATCCATTTGTGATAATGTGATAGCCTGTCCTACAGTTGCAGCATCATTTGCTGCTCTTCCTTGCGCCATGTTTGTTAATTTTTTATTACTACATATAAAAAACGCATGGTAATTATTTGGATCTAGATGTACTGTTTGTCCTAAGGCAGCCGCGTCTCTATCTGCATGACCCCATGACACATTTGATAACCTTCCATGCATGCAATCCCAATAAGCGTTTTTGTATGTCAATAAATGAAATTTTTCATTACCTTGAATAAAGTCATCCCCTTGCTTTGATAATACTTCATCTCGTTTTGCAAATCCAGTTGTTTCTTGTTTTAAAGTCTCTTTCATTTGACCCACTGTTGCACCATCAGATGGTGCTGAACCATCTTTTACATTCGCCAAACAATTGCCAAGACAATCGATAACTCCCACATCACGTATGACACAATGATCTTTTATATATTTGAGATTTACAGCATCATTTTCATTTTTTGGATAACCTATATCGTTAATAACAAATTTATAAAAAGAAAATCCATCTTTTGTCTTTTCAGGTATCAAAGAATGTAAATAGCGTCTATTTACGCTGTCTTTTGCATCTTTAGGGTCATCTACGTTGGATATACGTTTATTGTTGGCACTATACGTTTTCCCATTGAATTTTAACGTATTTTTTAATTCAGATGACAAATAACCTTTGTTTATCGCATCACCGTTTTGATTTGGTTTACCAACGTTGATAATTCTATGATCTTCTGCGTCATATGTGTTATTTTGTAGTTTTAATGTTGGCGATATCTTTTCCTTTAATATTTTTAAGTTTATTGCATCGTTTTCATCCGAAGGATCTTTTATGTTTTTTAACCTTTTATTACTCATATCATAATCTCCATCAGGTGTTTGTGGTAAACCAGCACTTCTTTTTAAACTATTGGCATAATATAACCCATCCGAGGAGTAACGTCCGAACTTGTCGACACTCATGGTGCAACTGAATAGTATTCTAGGGAGTAACGCATTTTTATGAGATTACCCCACGGTTTCGGAGTTCATCCACTAAAGCCACCCATTCGTTTTCCAATCCAGTATGACCCGCTTCTTTAGCTTCATGTATTAGTTTCATTCTATCCACCAATTTATTGATATTATTGTAATAAATCACATTTGTGTTATATAGTTTCTTCATTAAACCTGTACCCGTAACGGACTTACTTCTTTTTCTTCGTTCCTGAGCACTTACATCCAAAGTGGATGCCATAAATCTTCGTTTTACAGGTTTTCTTTGTGTTAACGGCATTGTTTGTCTTCTAGTTGGTATTAACTTGGATACAAATTCTTTATATTTTAAAGACTTAGATCTAAAAGGAGGCTGGTCAGGTAAATACTTTCTCCTATATGCATTTGTCTGTTCCAAAATATTTTTATATGCTTCCATGTCTTTTTCTTTCACTACCGATAATGAAGGCTTATTTTCAAATAATAATTCAAATAATCCTTTTGTGCCCTTATACCTTTGATCACCAATGACAATATTATCATGTTCGTCAACGTTTAACGGGCTATTACCTATCATTAAACCGTCCTTCTGTTAATCTCGCTCCATAACTATGGTAATTCTTATTAGGAATTGTTCCGAGTAACATTTTTACCATGTATTTCCTTCCTAAAGGTCCTTTGTTATGAATGTTTTCACCCAACAAGCTTATGTTTGACGGACCTTCCCTTGTCTCTTCTTCTTTTTCCTCTTCACTAGCAGTTGATACAACTTCATGTCCTCTTTTGGCTTTTACTTCATATAATTCTTTTATTCCACTATAGTCCGGTGATTCTAGCTCTCTTTCGGGTTCTCCACCGGTAAAACCACTATACGTAGAGGATTCCGGGTCTTCATCACTAAACTCTTCTGATTTTACATTTTCTCTTTCAAACTTCGTAATAGGTGCAATCGCATCTCCTTCCAATACGGGTTTAGCAAATTTTTTGTTTAATTGTTTCAAGGGTTCAGTAATAGGTTTAAAAGTAGATTCAAGGAATTTCTCCCTCTCGCTAATACCTAGTTTCAATGCTCTGTTTTTAGCCCGAATAGAATCACTAAGTGATTTTATTTCTTTTACTAATTTTTCTTGGTTAACCATGTTTGTAGCAAGACGTGTTGTACAACAATGAATGTGTTATACCGCGTTTAATGTATTAATATAAATTTATCAAATCCTATCCTGTATCGACCATTGTTTAGCGTTTGTTCCTTCATAATTGTTAGGAACCCATACTTTTCAGCCCAAGCCTTTCCACACAACTCTTTAAATCGTTCAAATGTCATATCCGCATTTACATGATCAAAATATATATGTTTTAGGTTGGTTTCGTCCTGTTTAAATACAATTAACATGTTTGCATTGTCTCTAATGAGTTGTTTAGGTATTTTGCTGTAAGTTTGGCCAATATAAATGCTATCTATGTTGTTATGTCGACCCATAGCGAAGTAATTCCTTATTGTGTTTTGGTTTTCACAAGATACATCGTCGAATATAAACACGGAGAATGGTTTAGCTTCTTGTGGCTGCATGACACTCTCGCTTGCATTAAACTTTAAATATTTAACTTCAGGCACATTAGTCAGTATCTTTTCCAATAATTGATACTTTGGTTGTTGTAGTGATTTTGAAAATACATATAGATTGTTAAATCGTAATCCTTTAGGGTTTGTAATCAAATTGAATACTACATTAGTTTTTCCACAGTTGGAAGGTCCGGTAACCAGACAACGAACGGTGTTTGGTAACAAATTGCCATGTTTCCCACTATTGAATTCTGAATTATCCACTGTGAGTTCATCTATATTATTAATAGTAAAACTCTCTTTTTGTGGTACTATCTCCATCCTTTGTAATGGTTCAACCTAAAATGATTCTCTATCGTTATATCAAATCCTTTTTAGGTATCCAAGAATCTTCCGTCTTATTAAATCCTAACCATCGTACTTTGACCTTATCTTTTTTCCGTTGCAACACCTTTTCAACTAAATATACATCGCCTACTGTTGATTTTAACATTTCATGTCCATAAAACCCTCCTTCAAGCAATTGTCCTTTATTATCTTTTAAAATATATGTCTCAGGTACTGTAGGTTGTACTTTGAATACAGTAAAAACCTCATTGGTCCAATTTGGCAGGTATCTTTTACTGAATACACCTTTATATTTACTTATTCGCACTTTATCACCCACATTAAATTTTTTAGGCTTTAGTTTTTCAACTTTTGGTTTAGTATTCGTTTTTATACGTTTTAATACAAGGTTTTCATTTTTACTAGTTACTTGGTTTGGTTTCATCCCGATAGTCCTATGAAATTTGTTATTGTAATCGTTTATAAGTTTTGGTAACATATCAATCCATATGTGCGATCCTCTGTTGGAAAACATTTTATACATTGCACTTTTTAAAGTTCTGTTGAATCTTTCGATTATTGAGGCTTTTACCTCTGAATTGGTTGAGTAATGGTTTATATTGTGTTTTTTCATTAAATTTGCAAATTCCTTATTAAAATATTCTTTTCCATCATCTGTTTGTAAATGTTTAATAGTATGTTTGTCTCTTTGTATAGCTGTTTCCATTGCTTTTGTAACACTTTTGCCACTTTTATCTTTTAGTGGTAAAGCATCTGCCATTTTTGAAAAACAGTTAATAACAGTCAATATGTATTTATATCCTTTATTTTGTTTGCTATAAGGAATCATTTCGATTAAATCCGCTTGATATAAATCATTAATTCCTTTTATCACCGTATTTCTTCGTGGAAACTTTCTTCTTGCAGGTTTATGAAGTTCGTTGACAATTTGTTGCTTCAAGTCCTTCATATTGCAGGTTTCAATGTTTGTTGTATCACATGTATAATCACAATGAATGTTGTTTTAAATATTCACATCATTTATATGGGTCAAGGTCATCCAAACTTGTGTAAAAAAAATGGGGAACACGGCGTTGGACTTGCCGTGTTCCCCATTTTTTTTACGGAAGGAGAAAGGAATAAGGTCGTAGTTGTAGAAGGACGAAGAATAGGTTACTAGTTGATAGGGTTTAGAGAGTAGTGGCCAAAAGGAAGAGTGTGGATTTTGTCGGGCATAATGTATCTTTTATCATCCCGAGCTGACAACGCTTTTTTAATTTCGGTGACACTGTAGACTTGATGCTTGAAGCTTCGGATATTGTTGAATGTTGCTGATATCGTAGTATCTTCAAACAAACAAGTCTTGTAGTGGTCAAATGTCACGTGTTTTTTCAAATAAGATGTCTTCACTCCTTTTGCTTTCTTCACTGTCGGTGTGTTGTTCTCGTGGTACATCTTAAATGAATACAATTTCGCCATCAGCGCCACTATTTCTTCTAAAGGCATTCCATTTGCTTCATCTTTGAATTTTCCAATTACTTTTTTATATTTTTCATTAAAATTTGGATGGTTCTTCGGATAGTCAGAAAAATCGAAATCTTCTTTGTATGGAAACGTCCTTAGGTCTTCATACATGTCCAAAGTCTTTATCCAGTAGATAAACGCGTCCGTATCCATGTATGCGACTCCAATGTTTTCCCTTCCGTAATGTTTAACCATTTTGTTATAATGGAAATCATACATCAGGGTTTTACTTATATCCAAAATCGACATACCTATGTATAACGGACGGTCCATGACTATTGTTGTTTTCTTCATACTGACAGCGACTAGATTTTCGTTTATAATCATGGATGTTCCGAAATTTGGTTTTTGCACTAATTTTTCCAATTTTCTAGGATCACTCACTAATTTTACATTTTTATGTTTTCTTTTGTTCTCCAAGGTCTTCCCAAAGATGGCGTTGTTCATTAATTTATAGAAGTCCTTTTCAAATGCTGTTGTTGCTGCAGCTCTTCTTGTAGTGTTGGAATCAATGTATGGTTTCAACCAACAAGACTGGGTGAATTCAATTGCTCTATGAATTCTCACTATACGTAGACCCAATTCAAGAGCCTGTTGAACTACCCAGTAGTGAGCCACATAGCGATCTTTATTCTCCAAGGTCATCATCAATTTTGGCCATCTTCCTGTCGGTGAAACTTCAGTCTTGGCTAGGAGAGGCAAGTCGTAGTGATGGTCATGAAGGTGCTCCGGGTATTCAAAATCACAGTCCAAAATATAGCCTTTTGGACCATCCTTTGGAATCTGTGAGATGTCTCCGATGGTGGCCGGGTCGATCCACTTGAAGTCAGCGTAGGGAAGCGGATTTGACATTGCCCAACCATAAAGGTTGTTTGCATCAAAATAGCCAAGGTAGACCGATGGTTGTTGCTCGTCGAAGCCGGGGATGTACTTGTTGTTGGCTTTGACATGACGTGTTACAGCTTGTGTCAAACCGCCCCGTACACCGGATTCCATCATGAGCACCATATCAATATCCGTTAGAAGTTCCAGTCGACAGTTGGTTGACTTTAGCATAGCTTGCCATGCTAATCCTGGAGATGTGTACGAGTGTAGAGGGTCCAGTCCATAGGCGGAGAAGCAGGTGTTTCTGAATTCTTCCATCACATCGCACAGCAGAGTTACGTCCAATTTTATATAAAAGTCAGAATATTCCCCTAAGGTTTGAATGTTTAGTTGGTTCCAAACATTACATGCATGATTGTAGTCTTCAACGGAGATTTCACTTTCGTTTAATTTGCTGTTGAAGGCTTCAATCGGCGGTAGACTGGTTTCTTCAAATTTTTCTGTAGAAGTTATGTAATCGTAGGGGAACACTCCTTTCCGTAATACTAGGTCTAATTTATCTTCAGGTACAATTTTTCTGGTTTCTTTTAGGTCTTCTCTTCTTAGGTTCTCTGACAATTTGGCTAAACTAGATGCCATAAATCTGTAAGAGTCTACGAAGCGAAGTTTAATTTTACCTACTGTTTTTGAAAAGCTGATGTACTTTTCCAATGTTGTAGCAAGAACATCAATTTTACCGTCATCTCTTCCTAACTCCGGGATAATAAAGTGGGAGTCGTAGCCGCTAAGATTGTGTAAAACGACAGGAATAAAGTTTGGCAGTTTGTAATTTATATTGCATGAATTACAAGCAGCTCCTCTGTATAACCCTGTCAGGTGATCGTGATCTCTTACTTTTGGATTTTCTTCACTGAACATCTTCTTGCATAAATAGCATCTTGTCGCTAAGTTGTATTCTTCTTGTTGATTTTGGTTTAAAGGTTCCATAGGTACAATATTACTGAACAAGCGTTGAACCTTTCCAGCAATATCGTACAGTTGGTCTACAAAATACTTAGCGGCTTCTTCACCACGGTAGAGTATTGGAGTGGATGTTAAACCATAGTCTTGCAATTGGTTTTCAGACAAGGTTGATTTAACTAGTAAACAAAAACTGTTGGGCTGATGCAACTGATATTTTGTTCTTCTAGTCACTTCGCCGTCCGGCAGCTCCTGTGGTACTAACGTTGATTCAAAATCTGCATAGACCACTAGTGGAATTCGGTATTGGTGAACTGTCTTGTTAAATTGTATTGAAGCTCGGGTAGGCGGTGGAAGACTTATCTTTACTTCATAGTTCTCGTTGCAAAGTCTTTTATGTTCCAATAACCAGTCCAATCCTCCACGTCTTGAATCTTTCCAAGAAAAGCAGAAACATCTCTTGCAAACTGTAATCCTATTTACTCTTTTGGTCAATTGTTTTACAACTAACGCTTCAAAGTCTTTTATCCATACATAATGGGAAATTTCACCCTTGGTTATCAATAGCAAATCCGTATGGTTTCTTTGCTCAACCTTTACTACCCGCAAAGGATAAACATTGTTGGAATCATCCAGACCAAAAACATTGACTGAAACGCCAGGATTTTTCTTTTCAAATTTGTCAATATCTTTTAAAGTAACTGGGTAAGTAAGACCTTGAAAGTTGTAGCGGTGTTCATTTTCGTAGTATTCTCTACCAACTCTACAAGGATTGTTTTTAACATACTTGGTTAACATTGCATACTTGAAACATTCATTACCCTCATTTTGAACATTTCTACACGAGTTAGTGTTTTGGATTTTCTTTGGTAGAGGGATAAAACTACTACCTCTTAAACCATATCCATGTTTATGAACCCTAACATCCATACCTTCGATTGATGACAAAGTCCATCCAGATCCTCTTCCTTCATGTTCTTGGAGTTTGGTTATAAGTTCCTCCAAGCATTCTTCAATAATATTATCAATGTCGGAGGTGAAGGTAAGGGTTCGATTTTTGGTAATGAATGCTCTCAATGCTGTTTCACCATCAGTATTGTTAAACATAGCCTCTAACACCATTCCAAATTTAATAAAATTTAGCCTTTGTAATTCTTCCCTCAACGTTTGGCCAACAAGTTCCTTAGCCTGGGTTATGAATGTTTCCAATTCCAATTGAACGTTATTAATTTTGAAATGTGTTACAACTCGTCCTGGCAAGGCCGTGGTGCGCAGTTGTCTTACATCTTCCAGTTCTTCTTCTTCTATATCCTCTTCTTCGGTGTCCTCTTCTTCGGTGTCCTCTTCTTCAATAGGTCTTGTAGCAGTAGATGGTCCAGCACCAGCAAATTGGATCACACTAGGTCTTCTTCTTTGCATTTGCTGTAGATAGCTGTCCCAGTAGTCCGTCTGCTTCTGGTGCTCTTCCAAAAACCGGTCAATTGAGTCTAAGTCTATTTCATCCATGGTAATATCTTCTTTTCTATCTTCGTCTTCATGTAATTCTCTGTGTATGGTGAAAAGATCTTCGTCTTGAAAGATTTCCCCACAAATGTCGCAAAGAGCCATTTCAAACAGTTTGGCTTTGAATGCACACTCTGTGAATGTCCACGCAATAATGAGCAGCGCACTCCACCGGGACCCTTTATATCCGAGGCAGATAGGTGGGGAAAGTGACGTCATATGGAAACAGGTTATCACTCATGTGCTAAATTTAGCCTTTACACAACCGTTTGTAATACATTTATCAGTAGGCTTGATAAATTGATGATATTTGGTCTAGATTCAATAATTTGTACAACTTTTTTCAAAGACGTCTGTTTGAGCAAGTTTATGTAGGTCAAGGTCATTTGGAATTATTATTTTGAGCGGGGGATAGAGCACTAAGCAGCATCATTTACTACAAAGTGCTCTATCCCCCGCTCACATTCTTTTTTAACTTTTTGTTTAAACTTTTTACAAGGGTGAAACATCACCATCAGAGTCGGAATCATCCTCATCACGGAATAGGCAGCGATGACAATACATAATTCTTCTGGCAACTAACATCCTATCCATTGGACGATGGGGAGTGTCTTGTTCTTGTTCTTCTTCTTCTTCGATTTCCAATTGGAATTCCATTTCCGACTCAGATGACGACTCTAATGTTTCGTAGGCGTGCAAGTCCACCTCATTGTCCGTTGAACCAGCTTCGTTAGAGTCCGTTTCAATATCCATTATCTCTTCCTCCTCCTCTTCTTGATCAGCCGCAGGTAGTTGGTCCTCTACTTCTATAATTTCTAGAGGTATTACCTCCAGAATAGAGACAATTCTGTTGCGATGGAACACGGTGTTGTCAAGTGGAGCCATGGTATGGAAGTGTTGTATCCATCTAATTTGCTTACCCTTTTTATACCCCCACCAACTATACAATTTATGTGGGTCAAGGTCACGTAAAGATACCCTTTGAGCGGGGGATAGACCACTAAGCAGCATGCTAGTCCATTGCCGCAAAGTGATCTATCCCCCGCTCTATTCCGCAGACCACACTCAAGTCCAAGTCCACATCCAAGTCCACATCCATATGTTACACTTTATTATTACTGCCACCAAGTAATTGTCACTCGCACATTTACTTGGTTTTGATAAAGGTACTGCACAAACTCCATATTGGTTGTTTGTTCGTTATACAAATGCATCATGAAATATGCAATCTTATCGATTGCGGCATTGTCCAACGGTTCGCAATTCACAAGTTCCAATGTGCCCTGGCTGGTCTTATCCTCTATAAGTTCCACCACTTCGTTGATGTCTTCTTCCAAGAGGATGAACTCAACACTGAAGCTCTCCATTGTTGTTGTTGATAGTGTCTAGACAAATGCTTGACTAAATACTTTATTCATCAGTCCTACATATATACCAATTTCCCCCTCCTATTACCCATTCCCCCTCTACCTTTATATAGGTCAAGGCCATCCAATAATACCCTTTGAGCGGGGGATAGACCACTAAGCAGCATGCTAGTCCATTGCCGCAAAGTGATCTATCCCCCGCTCTGTATTCCACACAAGTCCTAGTCTTTACACACACATAAGCCCCCCAGTCTTTTACACTTACTCATATACTCTGTCCTCCCTGCCAATTAAGAGTTCCCCATGTTTGCCACTATTTTCAATTAACCTTTCCAAGTCCCAAAACACAATGTCCAAATTAACCAAGTTCGCTCGTCCAATTTGAAACACACTATTCCCCCCAAAGTCACTTGCTCTCACTTGTTGTCCTGTATACTGCTTCTTCTTCCACGCTACAATCACTACCCTACCTTCTTCAACAACCATTCTTTTAACATTATCATACACCTTCTTCAACATCCCTCTACAGTTTAAATAGTTTATGGTTACATACTCCCACTCCTTACCAATGATCAGTGATCCACTCATTTTCTAGCGTTCCACTGGAAGGTTCAAAGCAGAATGAAGTCGGGATGTACAGACCCCCCTCTTTTATACCAGTTAACCGGTTGTCCTTGCTGTAAAGTGGGTCAAGGTCATCCAATGCTACCCTTTGAGCGGGGGATAGACCACTAAGCAGCATGCTAGTCCATTGCCGCAAAGTAGTCTATCCCCCGCTCTGTATTCTACACACACACACACACACACACACATGTCCCTGTCCAAGTCTTTCATTACATACCCAATATATATTCAGTTCCTTCATCATCACTATCACTCATCACTGCTTCCACAAACTCCACAGGATTAAAGTTAAATTGTTTCAATTGTTCTTTTAAGTTTTCAATTTGTTGGTCCTTTACTTCTAAAACACTGTGAAGGTGTGATATGTAGTCCGCTGCCTCGTTGATGCTTGCTACTCTCGGATCGCCTAACTTCAAGCTGGGAACTACACCCTGCAGCCTGTAGTACGCCATACGCCTTTCTTGCTCCTGCCGTTGACCAGGACTGAGCAAGCCTTGCCCGTCTTGGCTCACCTCCAGCAAGGTCCGTAGCATTGGAGCTTTGCAGGCGTTTGCCCGAGCAACAGTTATGCTGTGGAATGGTCGAGCAGGTCCACGAGTAGCAGGCAGGGACGTTGGCAGCACGCCTTCTTGAAGAAGAAGAGGAAGCCTGAGAAGTTTTGCAGTTGGAAGCCATGTTGAAGTGAGGTATTCAGCTAAGCGATACAAAGCAGAATAACCAAACTGCACATCAATACCCGTATATATACACTTATCAGTGGTGGGGGTACTAGCTAGCCTTGGTAAAGTGGGTCAAGGCCATCCAAAAACATTACCAGAACGGGGGATAGATCACTAAGTGGCATGTTAGTCCATTGCCACAGAGTGATCTATCCCCCGCTCTGTATTTCACATTCACGCACACATTCATACATACACACACAAGTCCCAGTCCAAGTCTTTACCCACACACCTATCCACTCTCATCCTCACTATCATCACTGTCCAACAGGCTTTCACACTTCTTAATCAGTTTTTCCCATTTACTCCTGACATAAAGTAGCTCCCTGCGAGTATTCTCTAGCATTCTGTCCCTTTGCTCTATCACTTCGTCGTACCACTCGATGATGTTTGGTGGAGTCTGAGTTGATGCATCCATCGTGGTTGGTTGAGACGCTCCGCTGCTCCGCAACTCCTTCCTCACAGGACCAAAGCCGGAGAATCGGACACGACTTCTTGACGAAGGCCCCGATCGGATTGGTCCAATGCTCGGGCTGGAGTTGGAGGCGACCGGGCCAGAGGTAGAGGCTGGGACGTTCATAGCAGACATGGTGGTGTTCAGCTTAACGGTGTAAAGCAGAATGAGAGGACGGTTGATCACCACTCCTATATATACCCGTTTCTAGTGGTGGGGATAACACGGGGGGGGGGGGGTTAATAAAAATTTTGCTTAGTCTTCCCGGTCATCAGTTTTACATACCTTTAGCACACCCATTATTTTGGTTTCTTCAATAACTTTACACACCTCAAACACCCAAGCAAACAGCTCATCTATGTTGTTATAATTAATTTTTGTCCAGTGTTCATACTTATGAGTTTGGTTGTTTATAATACATAGATAAAATGTAGACCCGTCTCGTCTTATACAATACTCAACTTCCATTCTATGCTGGTTTAGCACTTCCCAAGCATTGTGTTGATCTATCAAGAAGTCACCACCTTTGTAATTGTACCGTGACATGTTTACCACGGAGCACAGAAACAGACTGAAGCAAATGAACGGCTAATACAAGCTTAGTAAGAGCGTTAGAGTGGGGGGTATCACGTGATACACAACATTAGTTGTAAGGTTAGCAGTTTACTTTAAACAGTAATTTATATGGGTCAAGGTCATTCAAACTTTAAAAAATTTTTACCTCCAAACACTTGTAGCAAGCTACAAGCGTTTGGAGGTAAGTTTTTTATTTGTTAAAGATTTTTGTAACTTAGTCTTCACCCTCAAGGACACGGTTTGAGATTGTCCCAGTGAGTTTACATCACCGCCAGGTTAAAGTATTATACAAGTCAAGTGTTTTTTTTTTTTTTTTTTTTTTATTACTTGACTTGTATAATACCCCTCTCCCTTACTTTAAGAGGGTTAAGACTAAATTTGGAAAAATAATTTGGAAAAAGACTTTTTAAATATTGTCCAACACAGCCTAACAATTTTGTTTTTTTTTGGTGGGCCCATGTCCTAGTCCATTTCCCACACGGTTTCACATCCTTTCCTTCGTATTAGATAGGCTTTAGGGATGAAAAATTCTCTTTGTACCATCCGAGGTGGTACTTGCATTGTACAAAGGTGGCCTTCACCTTTTACAACGATTTCTACTTTCTTATTACCTGCTCCATATGTCTGACCAATGAAATAATATTTTTCATCAACCTTTAGCCTTCTAATATCCCGCGGTTGCGGACCGTGGGGATGTCTGAACTTGAACGTTTTAGGCTTAATGTACAGAGTATAGGGTTTGAATTGCCGAAATTTGACTATACTTTTGAGGTGTCGTTGGCAGCGATCCCCTTCTGCACAAGCAAGTTTCTGGCAACACAAAACCCCAAACTTACTAGACATCCAAGCGTAATCGCATTTCTTACCCTTGCCAGCAGGGGCTTTAACGCGTTTACGTTTCTGTGTTGGACTCTTTAGCGGAGTGTCTTGGAGCTTCTCTGAATTAGGCTGGCTAGAAGGGATGGGGCTGGAAGGAGGTAGAAGGGGCAAAGATTGTTCAAGCGGGATGGAGCAAACAATTTTGGGTGGGGTAGGAGAGCGTGTTAGGTCTATGGTGGGAAGATCAGGGGAGAAGATGGATTTACGAAGTGGTTTGGTTGGTGTAGGTGGCATGGGGGATATAGGTGAGGGACATTGGGATGTAGTGTACGAGAGGATTTTCCGGGTTCTGCTGTATGGGGTGATCCTCGACCTAGACGTCTCTTCAAAAGCCGCAGACTCCGATCCTGAGTCCGATAGCAGCGAGAGTGCTGGAGAGGCTACCGGGACTCGACCTGACGACTTGACGAGTTCTCCTGACGATGGCTGTGCACCAGCCTCTTCCACTGTCGCCGGCAATGGCGACAGGCTGGGCATTGAGGCGGGCTGTGGCGGCGGCGGCGGCGGTGGCGGCATCGTCAGGCAGCTCAGGATGTTCGCAGTCATCAGGTATTCCAGGATCGAAGTCGAGGATGATGAGGGTCGAGACGTGTCGGTCGGGGTTGAAGTTGATGGGTAGTTTTTCAGCTTCAGACCCATTTTACCCATTGTAATGGATGAAAAGAATAGATGTAAAGAAAGAAGTGAACTTGTAAAACAAAAGTCTCAAGAGCGAGAGAGAGTACCTGTCCGTATGGGAGCTTGGACCGGAATGAGAAATGCGTGCAGCCCGGCCGCCTTATATCCCCACCGGGGCTGCCACGCCCAGGATATCAGGGGTGGGGGTGGGGGGGGGGGTTCGCACTTTTTAAAAAAATAAGCCCCACTTGAGGCATTTATGTTACCATAGCTGAAGCCTCCCAAGGGACCCAACTATAAACAACTCCAAACTTGTGGGTTACAAATACCTAACTGTTATATTTTTTTAACAGACATTAATGTATTAACTGTGTTAATAAGACCTGACTGTTAAACACTTTGAAAGATTTTACATATTTAGGTCAAGGTCACAAAAAAACTTTAAAAAAATTAAGCCCCACACCCCCCTTTGGGGGTGTGAGGCACTTGGGTTGTCATCGCTGTAGCCTCCGAAGAGACCCAACTATGACAACAAGGCAACATCCAATGTCGTGTACCCTTCGCCACGCAAGACTTGTAAACATTTACTGCATTGTCTTTTCAGTAGCTAACAAAGATTCATTTACATAATTTTGTGTTTCCAGAAGGAAACAAACTGAGGACACCCTAGTGGCTTACGTCCTCGTCCGAGTGCAGAGGCCGCCGCAACCTTTTGCATGCCAGCGTACAAACGGACATGCTCCCAAATGCCATCCGCAACCTTTTGCATGCCTGGCAGGAGCCTACCGATAATTAAAATAGGCTTTACACGGGGGCCTACTCCCGTAACCTATCTTTAATATTTTTAATTTAAAATGCATTGAATTTTTACAAGTCTTTGTAGGTCAAGGCCACACGGACATTAAAAAATTTCGGCCCCCGTACATCCATGGCGAACCACGAATGTTCGGGGGCCTTGGGGACTAAAAACACAAATAGCTAACAAAGATTCATTTACATAATTTTGAGTTTCCAGAAGGCAAACATACTGAGGACACCCTAATGGCTTACGTCCTCGGTCCGAGTGCAGAGGCCGCCACAACCTTTTGCTTGCCAGCTTACAAACGGACATGCTCCCCAAATGCCATCCGCAACCTTTTGCATGCCTGGCAAGGAGCCTACCAATTATTAAAAGTGGCTTTACACGGGGGCCTACTCCCGTTCCCTGACTTTACAATTTACTTTGAGCATTGAAAAAGCTCAAGGGGGGATTGCTAAAACAAGCGTATACACTTTAGAAACATATAACACACTTACAACACACAATTGAGCTCAACGTAGTCAATGCTGGAACAAGCACATACACATTAAACACATATAACAAACAAGACACAAAGGATAAAAGACACAGGAGACATAGGGTACAAGTAAAACACTCTCATATAAAACAATTCGCAATACCCAAACGCAAGCGCAATATCTTACAACTAATACAAGTCTTAAAGTTAGAGTAGACTTCGCTAAACACTGAAGGCGCCATTCAATGTTTAGTGATGCCTATGGCGGTCCGTCCCGGTCGTTCACGTTCAACGCGCGGGAGCGGACTGCGAGCCGGCTCTGGCCGGACCCCCTTATATCCCCACCGGGGCTGCCACGCCCAGGATATCAGGGGTGGGGGAGGGGGTTGGGGGGGGGGGGTTCGCACTTTTTGCCGGGGGGGGGGGGGGTTCGCACTTTTTGCCGTGGGGGGGGGGGTTCGCACTTTTTGCCGGGGGGGGGGGGGTCAGGTAAGTTAAGTGGGTCAAGGTCACCCACAACACTTGTACTCTAAGTGTTGGCTATACCCCCACCGCAACTGGGTCCCTAGGCTGCACAACACCGCTTCGCCAGTATGTCTCCGGCTTCCATGCGGTGCGTCTCGCTGTTCTCTAGCTCTCTATATGTAAGTAATTTTACAAGTTCTGAATGTAGGTCACTACACTTTAACTCTGGGACGATATCGACTTGTAGTATTTCAGTGTTTTGACTCAAGGTCATCACACTTTAACTCTAGCACATCGGTTATCGTACCAGAGGTGCTCAATAACCTAACTTGTAATGTTTAGGGTGGCGTTTGCACGCCACGTGGTATCGCCATGAGTGTTCAGTCCAAGTTTTAAGTTAAATTAATTTTACTGTAATCTTTTCCATTTCCGCTTCGTTTTGCCAAAGTATAAGGTGTCGCTTAATAAAGTGGTATTTCTCTAAAGTTATAGGAGATTGCAGGGATACAATTAGTTTATTTAGGAGACTCTTCATCTTGGAGTTTAACACAATTTCCACTTTGACTTTGCTTCCTCGGCTCTCACAGCCTAAGCTGTACAGAAATGTTTCTTCTAGTGCCAACTCGGGCCAAGAGAACAGTGTGTTGACTGTAGGACAGCTCATGGTGAAGTGATGCGATACTCCAGCGTACCACCTCACCTTCCCCCACCACTGTGACCTTCCCCCACTCCTGCTGTTTCCCCCACCTCTTTTCCCTTGACTCATGCGCTACAAGCAGTCTCTCAGTATTGTGCGGACTTTTGTGAGGTGAAGCCATGTCGCAGGACACTTTAGGTAAGAAACTTAGCCGTGTTAAGACTTTATTAGTTGCTCACTGTCCACCACTCAAAGTTAAGAGAGTTTCAACTTTAGCTAAGTGGCGCAAACTGTTGCGCGGACACCCTAAGTTTTATACCAAACAGACTAATGTCAGTTTTACTGATGAAGATTTGTTTAATATATTGGATGAAATGACTTTTCCTTGCAAAATTCAGTTAGTTACTCCCATTCCTGACAGTTTAGAGTCTTAGTCTCTCAAGCCAATATACCTAGCGTACACAGAGCCTGACAGTCAGTCACTCGGTGGCTGTCGTGGGGTGCGCATCGGTGTCGGCGCTCCGTTGTTAGGTTTTCAAGGTCACAGTAATATCAAATTGTTGGTGTTGTGCTGGTTCAAGGTCACCTGAGGGATAACCGATTGCCCATTTAGGCAGGGTCATGTCAGAAACTCGAGTTTAACTTGGCACTTTTGCCGTTTCTCGTCGAAAATTCGCTCCAAGTGGTCAAGGTCACGGGGACTCTGACTGAAACTCGGAGCGTAGTGCGAGAAACGGCAAAAGTGCCAAAAAATTTTAAGTTTCGGCGTGACCTTGACCTCAGTGGCGTCGGTGACGTCATTTTGATGACGTAAGGGGTGATGACGTCATCAGCACGTCATTTCTGTGATGTCATGGGTGTGACGTCATAGAAATGACGTCATTAGTGATGACGTCATCGATGACGCAATCGATGACGTCATCGATGACGTCATCGGTGAGGTCATTGACCTCGATGACGTCATCCCTCAGGTGACCTTGAACTGAGCCAGCACCAACAATTTGACACTACTTGCGAGTAATGCACTTTGATGTTACATTCATGTTGATAAATAATACTCAGAACATATTTTCATAGTCTGCAAACTTTATTCTTTATGGGCATTTTATGCATTATTCATACAAAAGTAAAAAGCTCATTATTTGCCATTTTAGTTGACAAATCTCATTGTATGTTATTTCAGTTATTTATGAAAAATCCTAGACCCCAGAATTAGCCAGGGGTGGCCGAAATTTCTTGAATGATTGTAATCTCTAATTTATCAAAAGTTCGTGGTTTGGAGCTCATTATTTGCCATTTTATTAACCAAAAACTTATGTATTTTATATGTATTAGATATGTATTTTAGATATGTGCTGCGATAGCCTATGCTTGTACCTAAGTGATGACCACGTTAATCTTTCCCCTAGGAAAAATCTTCATAAAACAAACGAACCACACAACAATTAACATTCGTTTATGCGACGATCGTTTTTTGAAGGCCTTGAATTCAAGAGTGAAATCTTCTAAATATCTCACGAGTGCATGCATTCTTCTAACTGGTGCTTATTGCGGTCGTAGATAATAGTACTTTAAAGTTAACACTATTTTATGTTTAGGTATTGAAGTTAATTTTGTCATTGTATTTTAACGTCGATATTTTAG
This sequence comes from Neoaliturus tenellus, assembly GCA_030545055.2. Taxonomy (NCBI): domain Eukaryota; kingdom Metazoa; phylum Arthropoda; class Insecta; order Hemiptera; family Cicadellidae; genus Neoaliturus; species Neoaliturus tenellus. The sequence goes on from CM061531.1 coordinate 301,600,783, forward strand.
ATTAATTGATTAAATTGTGTTTTTCACTGTAGACTAAATTGATTTTAATTTTGATCTTAAGGAAATAAATGATCCCGTGGGAATAGCATAATCCTATGCCATAGCAATAAAAACGACAACTGAGAATATCCAGACACCAATCCCGAAGGCTGAAATGACGTTTGATGTCACGTGTCCAATAACCAATAACAATAACCAATAACAAAGGGCCACAGTGGCCCGTCCGAACACTCTAATGTGAATTGAACCGGTCGTGGCAACAGTAATTGTAGAACATGACTTACAAGATTACTGTACTTTCAACCGATATTTTGTATTGTAAATTTTGGGAACTAGCTTCAACATTAAACTTTGTGTTGTCATTATTCTTGAATTAATATTTAGTCATTAGGAATAACCCAGTTTAAATAGAAACATGATCAAACAATGGAATTTAAAAAAAAATGCACGATAAGATCATACAAGCAAGAACATTTCCAAGTAAGAACCTTTAATTTAAAGTATATTAGGTATTATATAATCGTTAGTGGGTTAGTTTCGAGGTAAAATATAAAGTAGACATAGTTCACGAGGAAGCAACAATTATAAGCTTTGCATAAGTGTAATAATAAATCAAAATTATTTTCAACTAATCAATTAAATTTTTTACTAAACAATTAGGCCTAACCGGTTTGATGTTGTTACAGAAGTTGGTTTCGGGACGGCAGAAACGGTGGTTTCATAAGTGGTTCCTTGCCTAGAAGATTGTGTATGCATTGATAATTTGCATACATAATGAGTTAAGGACATAATGCACCCATGTTCATAAGTCCGTTCCGTACTTTGCACACATATTGTGCAGTCCAGTTAAGTGAATCCTGGTTAGATTGGACTTCTACCTGACTGAAATCATGCCTGTCTACCATTACATTGATGCAATCTGTTACACAAATCCCATTATTACTGTCATTCTTCGTGTATAACTATTTGAAATCATGTGATTTGGAGGAAAAGTACATAGCTTTTTGTAACTAGAGAGTTTTTTTTTTTTCTTTTTGTGTTGTTTTATTCTAAATCACGTTGACTTCAATTTCAACAAGGCCAAAAAGAATACCTTATACTTAGTTTTGTGATCCTTGTACTATAGGATTGGACTACGCGTCTCGATGTTTAAGACATTTTAGGTCGCACAAATAAGGCTTGGGGATGGTGACCACGTCACTATTGAAAATTATACAAGTGAAAACACTTAAACATACAAAACACGAATTGATGAAACTGTAGGCTAACTTTTACTACAAATTTTAACAAAAGTGCGCGCATATTGAGTGCCGATTAAATCGAACAAGATATTTGTTTGTGTTAAAAAGTATGTTTGCAAAATATTTACCATTCTTAAAGTTTAGTGATGAAACGTGCAACAACACCATTTAAAAGCAAAACAAATATCTAGATTTTTAAAGAATTTCATTCCAATTCTGGACAGTTTAATTATAGGTCAGTTTAATTGGATCCATGTCTTGTTTATAAAAGGAAATGAAACTTAAAAACGTATAAGAACCAACAACCAACAAGATAAAGTTTTGAGGACTCTTTGGTGTCTTAATTGTGATAGCTGTACAATTTAGTATCCTTATTATCGCAGCACAGGGCGCTCTTTCTCCTCCCCTTATTTGATAGTTTATCACAGTATCACTGACCCAGTTCTGTTAGTTCGAGTTCCACCAGTCCCTTGAGTGGCTAAATTTATCACCGACCTAAAATGTCATTTTAAAAATGTTCTTCTTTTTAAAAGGTATTTCTCTCAATTGACATTCAAAATATGTCAATATTATTTACATAAATTATAAACAAGACAATGAACGAGATGTACTGTATGAGGATATTTTTTTATAGTAAAACAATCACAATGAATAAACCTCTACGAAAAAGGGATATAACAATTTCTATTGTCAATAACACTAATCAGTGATGTAAAATAACCACCTTAATTTACTGAAAAAAACGTAGGCCTAAACACACAATCACCAACAATGAACTTTAAGCCAAGTTTTCGTCAGGAAAAAACGGATTCACAGTTAGTAAACGGTGGGCCTTTTTTATATTGCACTTTTACAGGCTGGACTAAATGCGTGCCTCATATAAAAATGGATCAGTATTGTTAAGGCACTGTTTAAAACACATATATAGGGAGAGACAATAAAACTGTCCTACTGTAGGTGTACGGTAACTGTGCGATTTTGAAAAATAACCTAAATTGTATTTACAAAAAAGTTGGTTGTTTCAACTTTGACCTTACGTACATGGATGGAAATCAATGTTCTACTATCACAACAATTATTTTTTAAATATTGTGCCATTGGTAGTATTTTGGTTTGATGTTTTACCTATAGCTGACCGTGCACCAAATTTTGCAGCTCCTAACTTCTTTCTTTTCAGCTGTTTTCTAGGTATAGTATGCACTGAACAAAAGTATATCTGAAGCAGAAAATTAGGTAGGCAAAACATCGTTTCGTTGCATATGGTGCAGAACCAACAACACAGGTGGGCTCTGAGAATGAAAATGTATGCAAACCAAGGAAGAAACGAGCCTTACTTTTAGATTTTCGCTCTTTAAATTCTTTTTAAATTCGCTCCTTCCGATCTTCTTTTGTTCCAAATGATATTCCTTTAAAATCTGGATGTAATACTGAAGGAAGTCAGGATATGTAAAATCTGGTGAAGAGACGACGAAGGGATATCTCAATTTAGTGTTACTAAAAACACCAAAACACATAAACTTCACTTAAAGACATTATACTCAACAAAATATTATTTCATGGTAAAACATTAATTTCTATTGATGAACTTATGATCCATGGCAAATACCTAGGTCTATTATTTTTTTGTAAATACATTATTTGGAATTTTAAAAATTTTTACTGTTTTGTCGCCTTGCCGTGTTGATTTTACTACAGTGTTGTCTCTGAGACTAAATACTAAATACAGGGTGGTCCCATTAGTCTATAGCCGAAAAGTTTAATTGCATGAGATGTAGGCCTACCATCTGAGAATCCAGAATTCATGCAATCTATCGGGTGTCCCAGACCACCCGTACACCCCTTTTTAAAATCTACACATGTAAACCGGTTGCGCTCTATCCATTGATGATAACTTCAATGTACAGGGTGTACCTGTACCAGAAATAACATACCCAGAACGGAAGTCATTAATTTGAAATACAAACCCCCAATTTGTATGGTTTTTTTTTTATTTTACACGTAATTCTAAGACAACTTTACTATAATGTGTACCCCTAATCCTAACGGTTTGGGAGATATTCGAGGTAGAAATTTGATTTTTCCCATACGAATAAGATTGAGCTAAGTTTCACATTGATTATCTCTGTATATTTCCCGTTAAACTAAAAAATGCCTTAGCCTCTTTTTTTGAAACACTTTAGCATCATAAATTCTTAGTTTTGATGTAAATTATTTTATTTTCCATAATTTTTTCAATAGGGGAAAAATATTTAAATATACGGAAAACCAAAATTAATTACTAGATAATCTGTATTTTATGATGAAATATTATTTAAAATGTGGTTATAAGATATTTTTATGCTTGGACAGTTATGTTAAAGGTAAAAGTTTTGGTGTTTAATGGATATGGAAATTTGCTCCATGTTATTCTTATAGGGAAAAACAAAACTTCCACCGCCATTATCTCCCAAATCGTTAGTAGCCTAATACGGATACACATTAAATTGTAAAGTAGTCTTAAAATTATGTCTAAAATCCAAAAATACCATAAAAAGTGGGGGTTCGTATCTAGATTTGTGACTTCTAGTCTGGATAGGTTACTTCTGGTACACCCTGTACATTGAAATTATCATTAATGGATAGAGCGCAACTTGTTTAAGTAAAATGGCACAATTTGTTTTAGTGAAAAAATTAATTGTGTAGATTTTAAAAAGGGTGGACACCCGGTATATAATTTACATTAAGGATATGTAAAGAATAAGGCATGTGAAAACCCCACAAAATATATTAACTTAAGACGGGTATAAACCAATGTAGGCCTAATAAGTGGAATAACAATAGCTTCTTGGAAAAAAGGGTCCAATTATTTACTATAAAGAACATAATATTGTATAAATGTTAATTCTTGTCTAGATAAACACAAAACCCATAGAAATATCAATTAAATCCTGTAAATAATTGTGATAAATGTGATTAACAATTAAATTTATCGTATGAGTTATTTTTTGCAAATTTTCATTTCAAATCCTGAGTTGCGTTTTAAAAGAAACTCCCTGTAAGCCTCATCACCTAGACGGTTGATTGTTTCATTAAGTTAACAATAAACCAGAGCTTACCTGGCTCAGCAGCCAGTTTAGTGTTCAAGTGGTCACTAATGAGCAGAAGCTCATTAGCTACAACTGGGGCAACAGACAGCCGCATACAATAATTACTGGCTTCAGTTTACTTTCGTGTCAAAAACATAAATATCGAACAGAATATTGCTTATTTGAGGTTAATATTTTTAAATATTGCTCTCTTCCCTACTACAGTCATAGTTTACAATTGAATGACTAACACCACAAAAGTAATCAAACAATGTCACTCTTAAATTAATCCATCAAGCTGTTACTATGAAAAACTGCATCATATTGATAGTTTCAAGAATTAAGTTGAAAGAAATAAACGTCTGTATTTGTACAGTAATTACAGGTTTGGCTTGATACTTTTTTACAATACTAACCGAATTCCAACAAAATAAATTTAAACTGTTGTTCAGTTGAACTAAAGTACGCTCTCGAACCTACCAACAATGGCAGCAAGAGCAAGGTTTCAGAGGCCGCTGGACTGTTAGTTAGACTTGGTAAGCAGGTCCAATGGGTCAAACCGGGGTGGATCGGTGGCACGGGGAAGTGGATTTTTACCTCACCCATTTTTTCTCTGGCCATGACTATTCCAAGTCGTATTTGCACCTGATGAAAATAAAAGCAATTCCCCGTATTGCATCTATTTTCCAGGTTTTCTCGACAACGCGGTACACACTTTTTTCCAGGAAACAACCCGCCTGGAGGTCGACGATCACTCGATGTTTTCGTGGTGGACGAGATTTGCTAAAAAATGTTGGAGGCTCTGTGTGTCACATTTAATCGAAGGTGTTCTCCACACCAAGAAAACTGATCAAAACCCTGGCTAGATTACAGATTTGCGTGCCAGAAATGGTGTGAGCCCTGCGGGCCTAAGCCTAAATTAGCCTAGCCTGATGAAATGTGATAAACAATGCCGGGTTAGTGTTCAAAGACGTAGAGGAGGTTTGTTAATGGGTAGGACTACAGTCTTCCATGCTAAGACTTGTAAGAGCCCCCCACACTACAGGTGTTCATAAAAAAATTGTTCCGCCTCTCCCTAAAAAAGGTGTTTAACAGTGAAACTATATATAGTTACTAAAAATATGATTTAAACAACATTTCCGAAATGAGACACAATAACAGCAGAGCCACTATCGACCAAAAGAGATGTGAGAGATACGATCACTGATATTACACTGCTTTGATTTCCGGTGCGATGGAATCATCCGAGCCGTCGAGTCCGCCATTTCCGGTCTGATATGATCCTAAGTAAGAGTTATTACATGAAAACACACCCTACTGTACATCACTCCCTTCCATAAATGTGATACGCTCTGTTTGATCTGAAGTAATAAGAGTTGTATTGTTTAAGCTAATATATAAAAAAAAAATTAAATACATGTTTCTATGTTGTTATAACTTTGCTGGAAATAAATGGCTGTCTTCAATTAAAAATTATATTACTTTGTTATACCGGGTGTTCAAAAAGTTAAGGTGGTTATTTTTTTATTTCTACGATATTAAAATTTCGTTATTCGTTTTTAGTCGTGAAAAAACTATACTTGGAGGGTAACATTTAAAATTTTACTCTTCTAAAAGTCTTGAAAATCTTAAATATTAGCATAGGTTGTATATGTATATTAAATTTAGTCGTTTAGTAGAAAAAAATGTCGTAAAACCTAGAAAGTTTCTAAAATGGGCTGAGTCGAAAAAGGCAGGCGATCAAATTACGAACACAACCTTCTTGATTGAATTTCAAAATAAATATGCCTACATTATAGTCCCAATTTTCGTTTCGATGTCGGATTTTTCTAATTATTCTCTATAGTAATGCAAATCTTTAACTTGATGAATTCAACTAACGCTAAGGCTACTATTAGACTAAGATTTTAGGTTACCCTCCGAAAATATTGTTCATAATCGGAAAAATTTCAATATTGTAATATGACAAATAAAAAAATTATTTGTCCACTCCAGGACTATGGGGTTATCCAATGCATATCAATAATATATATTCCTCTAAAAGATATCTATCCTAATATAATTTTATGTCTAATTACACATAGTATCATTATGATAAAATAAATTTACCTGCACAAGGTTTTCCTAAATTAATGGTGCAGTTTTTAACATTAAATAAAGAAAAAACCATACGAAGTACATCAAAAAAATATTTATTTCATTAAACTCCTCATTGCAGATATCAATGTATCGGCCACCAATAGCTTAGTAGACAACTAATTTAATGTCAATATCGGTACATGCGCTGTGCAGCATGTCCATGTAATTAATGGTGCTGTCTTATAAATCCTCTCCTTTATGAGGAAAATCACGAATCGTCAGAGAGTATGGAAAAGTATAATGGTGCGCACCTAAGGAAAAAAAATTTTACCGGAAATTCCTTGGACAAAAATTACCAATATACGTGTTAAAATCTTTGGTAATTAATGGTTATTATTAAAAATTATCATTATCATAAATATTAACATTAATAAATATAAAACATTATATAACAATATGCATTCGCTCATGATTTCCCTACCCATAGAGTAGTTATTGTGCGCATGTGGTTGAGTAGTGGTAAGCAGGGACGTCTGGGTTAAAATAATCTTCTATATATTAATACGCAAGCATGTTTCATTTCCTCCTTCTTTCTCAGCTCGTGTGCATCGTAGGATAAATACGAGCATACCGTTAGAAAGATATAGTCCTGTAGATAAGCAGAATCACATTCTAATTCATATCGGATTCCACGGCTACACCCCACAGGCTTTCAAAGTTCCAATGTTAATCTTATGGAGAAAGGAGAATTGAATGAATCATTAAACAGCTGATGTAAGAACAACTGCTAGAAAATTCGGAAGAACAGATGTTTTAGTTCTAAAATGTTTTTAAGCTTCTTGGGTCCAGATCAACTGAAATTTTGGTCGAATTTCAATCAGGAGACGATCTCTAGTTAGAATAAATGTGTTTCATTGATAAAATTCAATATTAATTTAACATATGGAATTTTTTAAGCTAACAAATATTTTCTTTGAGCTTTACAATACTCTTAACAAAATTCTTTGATTAAAAATTACAAATTTGTTCAAGGGTTAATGCAAAATTAGCACACGTAAGCTAATTTTCTGCTGTGTCTGCACCTGAGCTGTCTGCATGACTCCAGGACGAACAGTTTATGAGCATCTGTAAACAAGAATGTAAAAGGGGGAAGTAATTTTTTTTCTTACCTGTAACTGCTTCGGGGGACACTGTGAGCATTGCCGTGCACCATTACCTTATTTTACTTTCTCGTACGTTAAGAAGGGATGAAACCATAAATGAATTTTTTTCAAACGATAAAGCAAAGACTACCAATAATTGCAATACTAAATAAGTGTTAAGTTATCTATAGATTTGTCCTAACCTTACTATTTTATTAGGAGCAGAAAATAACATGACACACACGACTTTTGAATTTTGGTCTCACATAACCTCAAAAGTTTCAGTGGCGGAAACCACGATGTCGCGTATTATCATTTTTCTGTGGTATAAGTTCTTGAGTCCCCAGCTAGGCTGCAGCACATACTGGAGCCTTTTAACTTATTTTATTTGTTAACAAACTACGATGCGCACCATCCCCCTACTCTCCCCTATACGATGTTCTTCACATACCCCCACAGGAAAAATTCACCAGGAGTCAAAACCGGCATCTAGAAAGCCATGGTTGGGGGACGCTCGGCCCTAACTATCTTGATTGATTTTTTTTTTTTTTTTATCATAATATAGAATTTGAAGTTATTGCACAATTAACCAAGAACAATGTGACGCCGGTTTTCTCACAAAGCAATTAAACTAATTGAGTTGACAAATTCAGAGGTGCCAACCATATTTGTCTACCTCGCATAGCAAATTTGTTATAAACATTCAAAACTGCACCATCCATTAAAAACCCATGTATAAATGTTGAGCATGTCATGTATAGTTTTCGATGTTGATCGCCTGATTCTGTATTCTGTTTGACGTCATCACCTCGGGAAATATTTTACATGTTGGCGAACGGAAATGAATACTTGTGGCTGCATAAGTACTGTAATCAGAATTGGTTGGTCTACCAAATTTGTATTGATCTTTTTTTTAATAACGTTTAAAGCTCTTTCAATTTAATTGAAATAGTTTTTTTTTTATAAAAACGGGAGGAAAACTGAACTTTTATATTTAATAAATTAGAAGGGAAGGAAATTAGAATAATAACATTGCAATAGTTACAGATTTAGAGTTATTGATGGAGAAACCCCTTTTCTACTCTTGGCCCTGCTCTAAATTTTAATAACAATGCTAAATTTACCAAAACTTCTTCATAAGATTAATGTTACTTATAAAACATAATGTTGTTAAAAATCGGAGGTTAAATAATGGTGGTTGTGATTTGTAGTTTTGAAATAAACTGAAAGTTTGATAAAAGGTCAAGTGAATCAGGTAAAATAATATGATTTATTTCTTTCACTTTTTACATTATAAAATGTGTTCTATATTATCACATTGATAATTCAAACATATTTAATCACATGTATCATTATTTGTAAAAAATAGATCGTTGGTTTTTGTATTTTTAATTGAAAGACTACTCCAAAAAATGTTTTCTCTCGAAATAGGTTTGGGTAAATTGGAAATATTTATTACAACTTTAAAATAATAATCTTTTAAGTACGTCTATTTAAATTTATTTCAAGCATTTTTCAGATTCAAACTTAAAAGCGATTTCATATTAAATTAATCATAACCGCTGAATAAACTTATACAATACACAATGATTCTGTAGTGTTTAAATAATTCGTCTACCAAAAAATTCCAATTTTAACTTTATATGTAACACGTGTTCTTTAAGTCCTATGTAGCTTCAATCTAGTCCTAATTTGAATATTAATTTATTGGTTGGAACATTTCAGGATTTGTCACCCAATATAGCCTCTACAATTTATAGTTGACCTAGTTAGCGATGAAATTAATGCGGCATAACCTCCGGCTCATCATTCATATACTTTATTGCAAAATTTAATTTTTCGAATTTTTAAAAGAACTCTTTGAATATTTGTACGTTTTCCATAATTTATGTGTACATTCTCCTTTACTTTTTATTTTGTATTTTTTTATTTTTTTTTATTTACAGACGTGGTAAGGCGGTGTCCCCACCAGTGATAAGGAAATCTATTTGGTTTATTCAAGGATCCTAGACCAATTCAGTGTGAAGTATGTTGTTAGTTTTTTAAATAAACGGTATCAGTTAACTGACACATACTTTCTCCCAACAATATAAAAAAGATGTTAAAAGCTTCAAACATTAATGTCTTGATGACTCAGTCGGATAGCTACCAGCTGAGCAGCGCAAGTTTGACCCTACGCGCGTCTGTGACTTTTAACAACGTACTGCGTTTACCGCTAAACGAAAAATTGAATTTTCTCCGCAACCACTTGACGTAGAGCAATAATTTAAAATACTGGATTATTTAGTTTTTTGAGCTTGATTTAATGGTGATAAGTAAAATTTATTTCAAGACAACATATATTTTGAAAATCCAAAAAATTGATTTTTGAAACACTTTTTACTCCATAACTTTTGAACGCGGATTTTCCTGGAGATGCGGGTGGTGTTATTTTATTCACCATTTTAAGCTTAATAAACCACAAAATTTTAATCAAAATCGTTAGAGCCGTTTTTGAGAAATTGTGATTTTTGACGATTTTTGAGGGTTTTTGGGGGTAAACTACCCTTAAAAATCAAAAATTCAAAAAAATGAAAAAAACGCCTGGAATTATCGTGGGTTTGGACCTACATACCAAATTTCACCAAAATCGGACCATTGGGGCATTCTCTAGCTCTGTTTACATCCTGACACACATACACACACACACACACACACACACACAGACATCACTCCGAAAACCACTTTTTTGGACTCAGGGGGAACCAAAATGGATAAATCCACCAACAACTTAAATTCGAAAATTTTGACGAAAACAATACTTTCTCCATATACTATGGTATAGAGGGAGAAAGTAATAAACGGTATCAGTTAACTGACACATACTTTCTCCCAACAATAAAAAAAGCTGTTAAAAGCTTCAAACATAAATGTCTTGATGACTCAGTCGGATAGCTACCAGCTGAGCAGCAGAGCAGCGCGAGTTTGACCCTACGCGCGTCTGTGACTTTTAACAACGTACTGCGTTTACCGCTAAACGAAAAATTGAATTTTCTCCGCAACCACTTGACATAGAGCAATAATTTTAAATACTGGATTATTTAGTTTTTTGAGCTTGATTTAATGGTGATAAGTAAAATTTATTTAAAAATAACAGCTATTTTGAAAATCCAAAAAATTGATTTTTGAAACACTTATTACGCCATAACTTTTGAACGAGCATTTTCTCGGAGATGCGGGTGGTGACATTTTATTCACCATTTTAAGCTTAATAAACCACAAAATTTTAATCAAAATCGTTAGAGCCGTTTTTGAGAAATTTGGATTTTTCACGATTTTTGAGGGTTTTTGGGCGTAAATAACCCTTAAAAATCAAAAATTCAAAAAAATGAAAAAAACGCCTGGAATTATCGTGCGTTTGGACCTACATACCAAATTTCACCGAAATCGGACCATTAGGGCATCCTCTAGTTCTGTTTACATCCTGACACACACACACACAGACATCACGCGAAAACCACTTTTTTGGACTCAGAGGACACCAAAACGGATAAATTTACCAAAAACTCAAATTTTAAAATTTTGACGAAACCAATACTTTCTCAATATATACATTTATAGGGGGAAAGGGGGCTCCAAAATGGATATATACATCATCAAACTAATGCGAAGTGTTTTACGAAAACAATACTTTCTCCATATACTATGGTATAGGGGGAGAAAGTAAAAAGGGATAGAAATTAAACTTTCCACTTTAAATGTTTCAGTCACACATTGAAACTGATGGCTCCCGCATACGATAGAACAAAGGACAATGGGTGGTAGTGAGAGGAGAGGGGGGGGGGGGGAAGACGATCGGGTTTCCTTTGGGCCAGGAAGTTTTTATGATCTGAAAACTTTACATAGCCTACTTTTCGGTCATTTTATTGCCTGATGAAATACATTGTTTGTTTTAAAATATCGCTTCAATTGAGGAATTGTAGTACTTTTAATTGAAAAAACAAATAATCCTTGAAAATAGTATTTTTAATTTAGTAAAATATTTGTGAAGTAATTATTTCTTTTTCATTTAAGGAATGCAATATTATGGTATTATATATCCCTGGTATCCTATTCCGGGTCCATGTAACGTTCATTTTGCGGTTCGCAAAAGCCAAAAAGTCCATAAGTTCAATTTCATATGAATGTCCGCGGTACTTAAAACTTTGGAAAGGGATTTTTGATTTTAATAAAGTTTGTTATAACGTGTAGGACGAGATCTATTTTCATGAGTTCACAAACTTGATGATCAGATTATGAAAACGTGGTTTTATAAGGTTTCAATATACTGGCTGGGTAGCTGAGTGGTTAAAGAGCTCGCCTTTGAATCTGAAGGTAGCCGGTTCGATCCTGAGAAAAGTTAGTGCTTTTTGATGGTTCGATACTGGACCCAGCTGCCTTTGGTCATTGGGCTATTAATTAATGATCCTGACAAATAAAACAGCTGATATTTGTCAGTAACAAAGCTACACCTCATCTGATCCATCACAATCATCACACTCACCCCTTCAGTCATACTCACCTTAAAATACGCACCACAGAGTGCGTCGGTGTTTCAAATAAAGTATCTAAAGTATCTAAAGGGATAAGAAATACGTAATTCGCATTTCACCTCAAATCATAAAGAATAACAGTTCTAATTTAAACAATTAAAACATTTTGAAAGAAAAAACCCATTTAAAAATTAAAAAATAAAAACAAACATTTTAGTATACAACTTCAACTGATTATGGATTAACTCTAAAAATATGGTTCCCATGTTATTCTTATAGTAAATTAACAAAACCCACTCTTCACCCTTTCTGCCCATTTATTGACATACATGTTATACATATCTTCACTAGGTAGGGATTAACTTACGTTTGCTTACTACAACCACATATCGTCAAATCTATTTACTCCCAATCGAGATTTTTATTGGAAATATAAAAATACCAGAACCTAATACTATTGAGCATTTACCTTCAGGTGCGTTTAACCTATCATTTGCTTTTGAAACCCCCATGGCATCAAGCCTGCATGCTCAACCCTACACAGTATATTTATTGCGAAAATCAAGGAATCAGCAAAAACCCATTGGAAATTCACTTAGTATGTACGTGTTTATAAAAAATGATATTTTTAATTATACCTAAAGATCGAATTCTCAAGTCGCAGACTACGTTTATCTCATCAGGATACTGACTCATCAGATAGCACCGATGAACATATCCAATAACTTGACATCCTTTGAGACAGTGAAACTTATCATGTGATTTTCTCTTTGTGCATGATATTACGACTACATACGACAGGCACAAACGACGAAGTTGAAGCTATTGATCGTTACGATCATAAGCAAGTTGGTTAAAGATCAAATTATCTGTTCTGAGAATAGCACTTCATATGGTTCTGTGACGTCGGTCTAACGTATTAATCTGTGATGTTAAATATTTTGAACAGTACGAATTTGTTTACTGTAGGAAAAGCTTTTAACTAATTTAAATTTGTTCAAGAAAGAAAGATTTCATAAAAATTACTGCCACAAAACTTTTCCGTACAACGGATCATTTTTTAATCCAAATTTGCTTAAATAATCACACCAATGGTTTATTTAATTTTATTAAGGAATTTGGCGTGAACAACTATAGCACATTTTTATGTTATTCTAAAAACAATTTTTGTTTATACTGAACTTTACTTCTCCTTTGGGTCTCATCGGTTCTAAAAGTATTGAAGAACTATACAAAACCGAGTTTGGCAGAAGTTAGAAAATACCAGCTGCTTCCTTCCACAAAGAAAGTTGAAACATGATAAAAACTGTATAGCATTATCCTGTAGGAAATGTTTTAACATTTTACTTCATAAATTTTTATTTTTTAAATTTATTTATTTTATTTTGATTTTTTTGTAAAGTAATTTGTTAATTTTTACATATCTGCATTACATGTATTAACTGCAATATATGCACCTAATATTTTTTATACAGGTTCATGCATACTTAATAACACGTCTTAACTAAAGCATATTAACGGTATATTAATGTTATTGTAAAACTTTTACTATTAAAAAATTCACTGAGCACTTTCTTCTCTCAAGACATATCCAATTTCATCCCAGGTAAATATGTTTTTGTAAATCAAATTATTTTCCTTTTATGTGAAATTTTACAGTTTTGTTTTGTTTTTGTTTTGTTTTTTTATACAATTAAAATTGTGTTTTGTATGTCGAATTTATCATTACTCTATCCATAATGTTATTATTTAATCTCATAAGTTCTTATGTGGAGATTTTAGATAAAACGTATTACGTTATAATCGTAATGAGGAACAACCCTATTTAATAAACTGTATGCCATGTAAATTAATTTATATAATAGTTAAAATAATTCATAGTTTTAAATACTGTAAAAAAGGGCTTAATTGGAACTCTCTACAATGTTGAATGTTCAAAATATAATTATGTGTAAAACTCTTCAAAGGAGATTTTCCAATTTTCAGTCTCGACACCCGGCTTAAGCTTGGATGTCATTAAAGTTGATAGACATTAAATCTTTGACACTTTCTTGGGTTGAACTTGCTCTCTAGTAATTAAATTACACTGAAACTTTTACGAAATACATTTAAAACTTTCTTTTTCCAGTTTCACAGCAAGACTCTTATCTTCTCAAATTCGTTTTATCTTTTTAAAACTATAAAACAATGTACCGGGATTTTTTTAATTTATGAAGTTCATGGGAAAGAAATTGTATAAGGTCCAATAACAGTTTACATCTATCTTTCATTTATCTCCACTTTTTTATTTTTAGCGAATTTCCCATAGGGAATGAGCTATTACCGTAGGTCTCATGGTAAGACCTAAGCCCGGGACCATGTTACTTTTTCGTTTTTAGGTGCCCAGAGACCAAAAATAATAGTCATATAATAGTCATTAAAATTTATATATATGTGTGTGTGTGTGTGTGTCCATAGACACGATAACTCTCGTAAAAATGGTCCGATCGACACCAAATTTGGTAGAGATGTGTATTCCTACGTTTATTTGGATGAGTTCGTAAACCAGACATATCTAACTACCGGAAGGGGTAGTTTTGGGGGGTTTTGTACCCCAAAAATGGGTTTTTTGCATTTTTCATGCGTAATTTTAAACAATTTAAAATTTTTATTTTGACCATTGGATTTAGCTCAAAAAAACACACAATTTAGTATTTTGAAGCTTTGCTCTATCTCCTTTGTTTACCGAGATATTAAAAAGTCTAAAGACAGTACATTGTATTTTGGGGCTCCAATGTTAATCTTATGGAGAATAACAATGTGTTAATATTTTACTTATTAACCAATATTTTTGGATGAAACTTGGTATTCAGCTTCATTTGGTTAAGATTCATCTATTTATGGTGAAAAATCTTGGTTTTTGTGCTTATCATGGCAGCAAACCTGCATACTCTTTTCCCATGTTAATCATATGGAGAATAGGCAAACTCCATTAGCAATAGACAGATATTGATGAAACTTAGTATATGGCTTCATATGGTCGAACTATTTTTTTTTTTTTTTTTATGCTAAAAACTACTTTTAGTGTTCCCCATGGCAGCATACCTGCATACTCTTTCCCTATATTTATCATAAGGAGAATAGACATTTATTTCCCTATTTATGGGCATGTGATGATATTTGGTTAACAGGTTTATCTTGCCAAAATTAAAATTACTAATTTGGAAATTCGCTGAGTACGCAGGTCTGCTGCGACGGGGGGTATTTTATCTTCATCCGGTTGGATTTAATTTGTATTCACTCGTCCATCACTTATAAGAAATAGCAAACCTGCTTACACTGCCTCGTGGTATTCTTAAGTGAAATAAATAACTCAAAATTTTTTTGTGAAATCCACTAATTAAACAGGTATTGATTGCCGTATTGTTGAATGAAAAAGTACAGTTTTTTATCTTTCAATGTTCTTTGAAGAAAATTTCCAAAATTGGTTTTCTACTTATACCTTTTGGGTTTCCAACACATTATGGTAGGCTATAATCTATCCACCGCAATCCATCCAGTGAAATAAAGGACACTCTCCCTTGTAAGCGGCCCCGCTGTGACCCTGGGCGGATTGATTGATTGACCAACAAAACCCAACAATGCGTGATGGATGTAAACTCTGTAACAGTTTATTTTCATTTAGGGTTTCCACAAAAATATGATATATATTTTGTATTTGTAAATATTTTTGTTTATCTTATATTTCGCTATTAAGTCCGTTGCAATGAGCACCAGTATAAGTAACAAAATAAACGGGTACATTACTAAGCCAAGTACAAACAAACACGTGACATTGTGAGTTCATTATGGTACAGGATACACTTTATGATACAAGTTCTAGGCTAATAAGGGCTCGGTATTTGACGGAAGTAGTGTTATAATAGAAACTAGGGTGATTGCTATGCTTGAAATCGAGCGATTCAGTTTGAATACTTTTTACTGTTTACGCTCTTTCAATCTAGTTTATTAACCAGTACATCTCCCATGGTTTAACATAACCTCTTTGGTATGATTAACTATTTGCTCCAAGAAATCAAGAATGAGAGGAAGCGTAAATTACATAGCTGACGTTCTAGCTTATTTTATTTATTGATAGCGTACTATGTAAGCCTTTACTATGTATGTTAACCACAACTCCTCTTATGAAGAATTTTTCTTAAAAATATATCAGGATTCCTTGTGCAGTTTAAAATGTCTTGTTTAATTGAATTGTATTTATTGTTTCTTGATCTTTGAGAACCATATATTATTGCGTTGTTGTTTCATATGTTATTACAACCATACACTGAGGCCAAGCCACCAACATGGTAGTGGGCGGTCGAGCATTCCACTTGCTCTCTTCACCAAACCACAACAGGGAATTAACCTACGTGTGTGCTTCGAGCTGCAGAAATTTGCGGTTTTAATTACTTTCGAAATAAATTATAAATTGAGCATACGTCGCTACCATCTCTTCCTTTATTTATTTCATATATCCTTCTAAACATGGCCAATCTTTGTTAATAACCATGATTAAATTACACAAACAAAATAATCCAATTCAAACACCATACGTAAACCACCCAATCATATTTATTTATAAAAGTATAACACTTCTAAAGTTGTAGCCGAAACACATCAAAAGTGGGAGCAGCAATAAGTTATTCAAGGTGGTTTCATGGCTGAACGCACCGAAGGGTTTACATGTCACCCGGGAGTGAAGAAGCGTTTTATTCCGCACCAAATACCCAACATTTCACTTATTTAAGAGGCCATATCGGTTTTTTACGTCATAGTTCTTCTTAACCGTTCGTGTCGAAGTAAAAATATTCGATTTTAATGTATGAGTCAAAATGCAGTGTAGTCAAAAATAATTGGACATATTTTAATATTAAATAAATAAATAACCAAGAAACTTAGAAATGTTGAATTGTTTTATTAAATAAAATATTAAAACCAGTTTTATACAGTAATTTCAAAAATATCGTTATAAATTGTTTAGTAATTATGACAAAGTGATTATAAAAAGCCTTTAAAATTACTATGCTTTCACGTTCCCCAGACATTATACCCTTAGGATTTTTTTCCTGGGGTTATGACTAAGACATATGTTCGCAAAGAAGGTTCAAGACTTTGAGGAAATTTAAAAGAAGAGTTAAAGAGGTTATTACAGGTATAACTCCAATAGTGCTCAGAAAAACATGGTCTGAGGTTGAATTCATACTGTAAACATTACGAGAAACTCTCTCTGAGAACGATGCTCTTAACTATTCCAATTAGCAAGTAGCAATTTAAAAGACACTTTTGTTAAAAGTAACGGTTATAACAGTTAACGAAAAATAACAGTTTAGTGGATCGCTACCTCCGCCAGACCGCGTGGCTCGGTGGCGGCCATTACTCACGACTGGACGTGTTCGGACATGTCGTGTGACGTCACGGCAGCACGACCATTTGTCTCCCCACTCTTCGACAACCGATTTCATTTATCCTCTTGTAACTCGCCCCATTTTCTTTTTTCTTTGAGATTAGCCTTAGAGTCGATCATGTTCTTTTGAAGTGATAGAAGGTTATGCTCCTTTTCGAGCTAGCCTTTTCTTTCTAGTGAAATTGTAAAGTAGCGTATATCATGCATTTTAATTAAAGTACCGTACCGTATCTTATGAAAGAGTTTAAGGAGCAAAAGTGGGTCTTTTTGGTGCGCAATCGTGTTTTAAAAACGATGCGCAGCCGAGTTTTTAAAAACGATTAAGCATTAGAAAGAAACTTTTGCTCCGAGTGATGAACAACGTTTTTTATCATAATGCGAAATTAATAGTACAGTAGTTTTCATCACTAGGAGCAAAAGTGGGTCTTTTTGATGCGCAATCGTGTTTTAAAAACAAGGCGCAGCCGAGTTTTTAAAAACGATTAAGCATCAAAAAGACACTTTTGCTCCGAGTGATGAACAAAGTTTTTTATCATAATGCGAAAATTAGACTTTTGATTGTAAAAATAATAACTATAAAATTTTATTTTCGAGGTTATATTTACAAAGTAAGTAATATGCAGTGTTTATATTTCTTTTATTTACAAACAATGATTTTCATAACGTTTGAATTTCAAACTTCTGCTCATCAACACAAATAAATCAATAGTAATATACTTGGCAAACAGCTGACTTTTCAGTACTAGGACCTAAAAAATTCTCCAGATGATTTTTCAGTCCTAGGACAGAAAAGAATTGGTTTTGGTACTATTGAGAGAACAAAAAACTGGCTGATTTCGTGCAGAATGATAAAAACTCTTTAATCGTTAAAAATATTAACCATAAAGTTGTATTTTCCAGGTTATATTTACAAAGTAAGTTATATGTAGTGTTTACATTTTTGTTATTTACAAACAATGCTCTTTACAACGTTTAAATTTCAAAATTCTGCTCCTCAACATTAATAAATCAATAATAATACACTAGCCAACAGCTGACTTTTCAGTCCTAGGACCTAAAAAATTCTCCAGATGATTTTTCATTCCTAGAACAAGAAAAAATCGGTTTTGGTACTATAGAGAGAACAAAAAACAGGCTGATTTCGTGCAGAATGTTAAAAATATACAGGGTGTTCGGAAAAAACGTTTAAGGAATTCAGGAGGTTATTGCCCACATCAAAATAAGCAAAAAAGTTCCTGTAAACATAT
Source organism: Neoaliturus tenellus (assembly GCA_030545055.2). NCBI lineage: Eukaryota > Metazoa > Arthropoda > Insecta > Hemiptera > Cicadellidae > Neoaliturus > Neoaliturus tenellus. Next base: position 301,619,493 of record CM061531.1, read on the forward strand.
GTCCTAAAATGCTTCATTAACCCGCTAGCCGCCATTTTGTTTTTTACGCTAAATAATTTTTATTTCCGTAATGGATTGTTGTATCAAGTTAATATTTGGCATGCACCTTTATCATAGCAATACCCATTTTGAAGAAAAATTTTATTTTTTCCAATGTGTATTTTCAAAATGGCGGCCATTTTAAAATTTTAAACTAAAATATCTCAAAACCGGTAAATTTTATAAAAATTTTATTAAACACAAAAAAGATGAAGAATTTAATTATCTAACTAATGGTACCAAGTTTGTAAGGATCTGACTATAAATAACGGAGTTATTGAGTTTTTTCTGCATAAAAACGTTGATTTTGCATTGTAATTAATGCAAATTAAGGTAATTTTAATTGAAAAATCTCAATAACTCCGTTATTTGTTGTCAGATCCTTACAAACTTGGTACCATTGGTTAGATAATTAAATTTGTCAACTTTTTTGTGTCCAGTAAAATTTTTATAAAATTTACCGGTTTTGAGATATTTTAGTTTAAAATTTTAAAATGGCCGCCATTTTGAAAATACACATTGGAAAAAAATAACCTTTTTCTTGTAAATGGGTATTGCTATGATGAAGGTTCATGCCAAATATTAACTTGATATAATGATCCATTACGGAAATAAAAATTATTTTGTGTAAAAAAACAAAATGGCGGCTTGCAGGTTTACGAAGCATTTTAGGACATATGTTTATAGGATTTTTTTTTGCTTATTTTGATGTGGGCAATAACGTCCTGAATTCCTGAAACGTTTTTTTCCGAACACCCTGTATATTTAAAAGCCGGGGTCGTTAACAAACGTTGAGCTTCACTGTACACTACGTAAAATATAGTTTGTTGGCTAATTAATAACTTTTTCATGCCAATATACTTTCAACCATGAAATATCCAAGAAACATAATAAAATTCCGTTTAGGTTATCATTATTGTAGTCTAAACTTTCTTCTTAAGAAAAAAAGAACTTCTGTTGTGTACAATGTATTCTATATTTTCGTCAGCCACTCTCCTATTTGCAAAGCAGAGCACGAGTTTGACGAAAATAATTTCGCCGACGATGAATGATAAAGCCAATATCCATTCGGGAGATATACCGTAACTGCTATTGATCTACTCCTAGGGTTTGCTCGGCGCTCTGTCCCCAACAAACTCTCTCGCTTTTACTCTTTTTGATTTACTGAATCACATTTGTCATCTTTCTAAATTATCGTTAGCCCACAAATGACTTTTTATGTCTTACGATAATGGCTTTTATCATGTGAGATTATACTGTATGGCTAAAAGCTTTTGAGGAAAAGCCATCCAAACACATAACATTTCTGTGACCATCCCAAGGATCGAATCCGTCACTTCTTGAACCAAAGTCCAAAACGATGACCGCTAAAGTAGCAAGAATTTTGTTTAAGTAAACATTTAAATCATGAAAAGTGAAACCATGAAATTTGTTTCTCTCTCATTTGTTACAAAAAATAGGAATATTTACACAAACATTTATACAAACGTTAAGCTTGTGAAGATTGAACGCCACTAACTAATATTTCCGAAATATAGACCTTTTTGTAAATGTGTTTGTAGAAAAAGGAAATTCATGCGTATTCGTGGAACACATACTTTGTCAACTGTGTTATGGATCAAATTTCAGGGTTTTAACCATTGAAGTTGGTACTAAACAGTTTTGTAGACCTAAAACTAAAGAATAGTTGGCACTAAATTTTCTCTTGCACCCCTGTTTTTGACCTTACATGTTAGATAGGCTACTTTGCTCGTATTTTTAGTAATGGAAACTTTGAATAGATTGGTCATTTATTTTAATCATTTAAACACTAACCATATTGTTTCTAAAGCCACGCTGGGCGCATTCATGACGTGGTGGTCCGGCGAACACAAAATATAAAATAGCAACAAACATTCTAACGAGCAATTGCTGATTATATATATTCTATAAAACACTTACGAACAAACAAATAAACAAAAATTTCATATCGGAATGTTAGCTTCCGGATTACCAATAAATAGTATTAATGGTTTAAATACCTGAGTTATGGTAATCCAATTGTTGTCGAGCAACTAGTTTCAACTCATTTATATAGAGTCATCTTCAGGCTTTTATACAAAGATGTAATTTCTCTTCATAAGAAGAACGTCAACGTTGATAAAAGTTTAATAAATAATGAACACACACGGTACGGATACATTACAAATAACGACACGGACACGACAGACACGAACACACACGAACGGAAACACTTAAAGACTTCTAATACTGATGTGGCTGACGAATTGACATAGACGCAATCCCGGCGGCGGTGGGGTCTATACAGTCTAGACACATCAGTATTAGAAGTCTTTAAGTCTTTCCGTTCGTGTGTGTTCGTGTCTGTCGTGTCCGTGTCGTTATTTGTAATGTATCCGTACCGTGTGTGTTCATTATTTATTAAACTTTTATCAACGTTGACGTTCTTCTTATGAAGAGAAATTACATCTTTGTATAAAAGCCTGAAGATGACTCTATATAAATGAGTTGAAACTAGTTGCTCGACAACAATTGGATTACCATAACTCAGGTATTTAAACCATTAATAAACAAAAATTCGTCAGAGCACTAATCAACCTGTTCGGCCAGTGTGGACACGGCTTAGAAATAAAGATTTTTTTATAATTTGGTTTAAATGAATCCAGAACAAAATTTAGATCTCCTAGGTTGAGCGGGTATCACGTGACTAACTTGGACAGACGCTGTCGCTGTCAGTTGGCTGGACGTTTTTTAAAACTTATCAAATACTTCACTCTTGAGTTGGTTTAGTTTTCCACATCAAATACACACCTACACGTTTGCTAAAACTTTAACTAAATTTTTCAGCTAATTTTGATTTTTTATTTACTATACATGTAAAGTAGTTTTCACAGGCTGAATATCTGCACTTCACAACATAAATTTAAGATAAACCAATCGATTAGCTTTGAGGTCATGCAATACGATGTTCAGACAGACACCTAATAAATGAATTAATATTATTCCATAGTAATAATACTCTTATCGCTGCTAGGTAAAACCTTTTTAATCTGGTTCAAACCACTTCAATATCGAGAAAGAGGAGAGCTTACTAAATCAAAGTGAGCAGCGTCCAAGGTTATTGCTCGTTTTAACATTTATTGATCTTGAAATCGTTCAACTTGAGCAAAGCAACCTCAGACCCCCTCATTCCCCGTCTTTCATGGCATTATGCTCTGTTTTATGGTCTTATCTCTTTGAATAATTCATCATCAATAATAAACAGGCCATTGAAACTTGATTTCATAAATAGGACGACGAACTCTATATTTTTCTTGTTCTATGGGATTTTTTTTTATTATAATGAACATTCTTCGTTTTGGCTGTTAGAACAATAATAATACTATAAATTATCTTTTCTTGAACTAAATACCGCGAAATATATTTCCCATTATTGTTCCTTAATAAAGTTTACTTCTCACCACGCCATTTTAAAACGGCAGTTCTGTACATTTGCATTTTTTTATATTTATTATATGACGGACTGAAATGACAAAAAAAACATTAAAGGTATATATTGTTAATAGTATATTTTTTATCATGAAGCGCGGTTTTATTATCACCGTCGAAGTTTTATATAATCCGATTAAAATGTTAATAAATAGTGAAACTCTAAGAAGCTCCTTCGCTTATACATGTCAAGTATGCAAACATCTCTTGTTACGATTAATTTCGGGTTGCTATCATGTGGTTCCAATTATATTTAATATTTAAATTCTAAACTCTATTGGTACAACTTTTTTATGGCATTACAAATAAAGTTAGGGTTGATATGATGCTAGAAATCATTTGATTTACTGTTTAGCCTGCTTCAAAACAAAAATAATTTTTTATGTACCTAAGCAATATTATTTTAAAGCCCATTGTTTTAATTTCTGGGCATCAAGCTATTTCGGTGGAAAAAACAATGCCACTTTAGATTAAATTCAATAATTTTCATAGTATGCATTTTCCAGAGATCACTAAATTAGTTTTTAAGTTGTTTTAAGTATTTAAATATTAAAATTGAAAACTAATAAGGTTCCTTGTGATGTAAAAAATTTGCATTACATGTCATAGTAAATTGCCTTTGGGGAAGAGGTTTAAATTTAAATTAAAACTCTAGTTTAAACACTGATATCACTATCCGCTTTCACCACTATCCGTCAATAAATAATTGAAACAATGGTAAGTAAAATAAATTAGGTTGAACTTGGAAACGTTCTATTATTAATATTTTACCCTTTAGCATGAATTTCATGTTAGAAGAGTTAAATATTTTTGTAATAATGGAAGTTTAAAGTAATGCCGACATTAGGGAGTTTGTAAAAGCAATTAGGTCGGATGAAGAAGTCAAGTTGAGAAGCGGACAACAAAGTTTGGCGGGAGTTTTACAGCACAGTCCAGCCGTTTCCTGTTCCGCCGGAACTTGGAAACTTTTGCATGAATCCAAACCGAGACCTGTAGGCAATGCATTTTACTGAATCGTTTCTGACGAACAAAGGGTGAGATATCACTGGAAATTCCATTGACGGTACGTGAAGTGTTTTGGACTTAATATTTAGAAGCAAAGGGTATGTTTTAAAGAATATCTATTTTACAATAAAATGTTGACTATCTTCGCATCCTCTTTTTTTAAGTAATTTTCGTATTTTGCTAAGGTTTGCAGGGTTACCAAAAATAAAGCAAAACACAAATAAGTTGGAAATTTTGCCATACGTTTTGAAAAATATTGACTCTGTATTCAATGAAATTGACATGACAAGTTTGACTTAAAGTAGCACTTCTGCTGTTCCCTGAGTATTCTAAGCTGACGCGATGGCCATTTTGTGAAATTATTCACTTCGGTGAGGTCTTAACATAACCGCAAGTAGTTATGTTAGGAGAAAACTTAAATAAAGATATAGTTAAGATGTTTACTTCCTTGGCATATCTTGAAAAGCTCTAAAGTATTCAAGCTGTGAAACTTATAATAAATAAATTGGGAAAAAGGAGTTATTTTTGTTGGATTCTTCTCAGTCTCTTTTTTTTAACTATCCTACAAGATACCTCATAAGAATATCATTTCTGCACTAACTTCGCGTTTTATTGTTAGGCACTATGAGCAGAGATTCTTTTAGTGTTTTTATATTGTTTGTCCTATAGTAAAGTGCATTGTCTGTGTTTTGTCTGTTGTCCAACTCAAGTACAATTTTGTCAACAATAGAACCTGTTACTCTTAATTACCAACAATAAACTATTCCATCTCTTTCAGTATCATCACTTCAGGTTAGAAAGATCGCCACAAGTAGAAGAAGTCAACAATTATTCAATTATTTCATCCTAAGTTTTAACCTTTCGAAATTTGGACGTGCCTAGCTGACTTTATTGTTTGCTAATTGTTACAACCAACCACAAACACTAATACCATAGGTACTAGTTCATTCATTAATTCAAGGAGGACCTAATCATTAGGGCACGTCAGCGACGTAAGCTTATTGCGCTCCCATAAATGAATGTTTCAGATGTCAACCAAATATACAATGCTGATTAACTGCAAGAGCAAGAAGTCTGCGTGTAAGCTGCACCCATAGTAGTAATCCACCCCTCAGCTGTCTACCACGGGTTCTCTCTAACTCATGTCAGCTCCCTGCAGTCAAACACCAAGTGATCTAGAATTTCGTCGGACTGCCCGACTTTTGTCGAGTCTCAATGGAGAGACACGTTCGCCACAGATGCTCCCTCAAGCGATAGTCTAGTGGCCATCCCTGTTGCTTGCCTGATGTACGTTGTCTCTTGCTGCAGGATATCTGAGGCAATTGCCAATATGGTATATGAAGCATGAGCTTAGGCTACTTATTATCAGATTAGGGAGGTTTTCTCATGTCTTCGGGTGTTCATCACTCGTTCATGACATTGCGACACTTATACTAACAGAGTTAACATTAATGAAGTTGGCAGCACTGAATATCGAACGACTCATTCCTTATGTCACTTTACCTCCTTTCGCCAAAGAAAATGTTCTTTGGTATCTTTCTGTCACACCTCATGTGTATGTTGCAGCTGGTGTCCAGCAACACGAACCAGCGCAACTGGCGCGGCATCCTGATCGCGCTGCTGGTCATCCTGATGGTGCTCGTGCTGATCGACACCTCATGTGTATGTTGCAGCTGGTGTCCAGCAACACGAACCAGCGCAACTGGCGCGGCATCCTGATCGCGCTGCTGGTCATCCTGATGGTGCTCGTGCTGATCGTCACCTCATGTATATGTTGCAGCTGGTGTCCCAGCAACACGAACCAGCGCAACTGGCGCGGCATCCTGATCGCGCTGCTGGTCATCCTGATGGTGCTCGTGCTGATCGTCACCTCATGTATATGTTGCAGCTGGTGTCCAGCAACACGAACCAGCGCAACTGGCGCGGCATCCTGATCGCGCTGCTGGTCATCCTGATGGTGCTCGTGCTGATCGACACCTCATGTGTATGTTGCAGCTGGTGTCCAGCAACACGAACCAGCGCAACTGGCGCGGCATCCTGATCGCGCTGCTGGTCATCCTGATGGTGCTCGTGCTGATCGTCACCTCATGTATATGTTGCAGCTGGTGTCCAGCAACACGAACCAGCGCAACTGGCGCGGCATCCTGATCGCGCTGCTGGTCATCCTGATGGTGCTCGTGCTGATCGTCACCTCATGTGTATGTTGCAGCTGGTGTCCAGCAACACGAACCAGCGCAACTGGCGCGGCATCCTGATCGCGCTGCTGGTCATCCTGATGGTGCTCGTGCTGATCGTCACCTCATGTGTATGTTGCAGCTGGTGTCCAGCAACACGAACCAGCGCAACTGGCGCGGCATCCTGATCGCGCTGCTGGTCATCCTGATGGTGCTCGTGCTGATCGACACCTCATGTGTATGTTGCAGCTGGTGTCCAGCAACACGAACCAGCGCAACTGGCGCCGGCATCCTGATCGCGCTGCTGGTCATCCTGATGGTGCTCGCGCTGATCGTCACCTCATGTGTATGTTGCAGCTGGTGTCCAGCAACACGAACCAGCGCAACTGGCGCGGCATCCTGATCGCGCTGCTGATCATCCTGATGGTGCTCGCACTGATCGTCACCTCATGTGTATGTTGCAGCTGGTGTCCAGCAACACGAACCAGCGCAACTGGCGCGGCATCCTGATCGCGCTGCTGGTCATCCTGATGGTGCTCGCGCTGATCGTCACCTCCGTCGTGTTGCTGACGCCACCGGACGAGGGTCCCCGGGTGAAGGGCTCCAGGCTCAAGCTGCAGGATATACTATCGCACGACCTCACCGCGCTGCGACACAACGGCTCCTGGATATCAGGTACGCCTACAGGCATGTTGATCCATCAAACTGTTTCTCTATTCCACATCCTCATAGGCCTACATAAAATTGTGTTTCTAACCAAACCTTCTACATTTGCTCAAATACCCAAAAGCTATGCATACATATTGTAAGAAAATTTATATTATAATTTTTACAAAATCATATTATCTAGCCCTGCCAGAGTTTTTTTATTCTGTCTCAAAACCTAGGATATCTTAATTATATGTTTCTTCCACATTATACAAGATTGCTGGTGTGAATTGACAAAAATTGGTCTGTTACATTGGCTTTTATTTGTCCTTCCTGGCAGCCTAAAGTAAAAATAAAACAGTCTTGTATGTTTCTAAGAAAAATATTAAAAACTTCATAGCCACACTTAATCCATCACCCATGGGGGAGAGAGAACGAAAGGACTGCTTTTATAAATGAATTAAGATTTTTTCAATACTATTACACAGTTATACAGTATAGTTAACACAGTTGAAAAATTATATTTTGGACTCATCTTTTAAACACATTTACCTCGGCTAATATTATTACTTAACTGTAAACCATCTCGGATGCCTTCGGCATTTATGCTTATGTTTTGAAAGAACAAGGGTTTGACGAAGCAAGTTCACAATAATCGACTTCCATATTTTTCATAGAAGGATCCATAAGTATTTTGGACAAAAAATTGTTTAATTTAAACATAAAACAAATAGCATATTTTCCAATTAAATTGTGACCATCAAGCTTGCATTTAAACTTTATTTTCGCCAGGATAAATATTTAAGAAATTGTGTTGTGAAGAATAAATTTTAAATATTGATCCCTTAACTTGATAAAATACTCAAGATCTCCTGGACTCATCAACAATAAAGCGGTGTCTTACACTTAGCTATAGATACAATGATTTTAAAAAAGTAGAAAAGTATTAATAATGTACTCCCTTTATTTCCCTCTTCAAATCTTTCTATAAAATTTTAACATGGAAAATGCCTTGTCTGTTTTATCAATGTATACAGAGCCAATGAAATAAAAAGAAACATAATTATGGGGAAGAGGGAACCCCGCCCCTGAAACACAGATAGTACCACCACCATATTTTTTTCAAGAAACTATTACTTATTTCATACTTTAATGTTTTTTTATTTGAATTTTTTTACATTTTCAAGTTTTTGGTGTTGTTGGATAGGGTTAGTCTGTGGTTGTTAGTTCCGCCAAAAATTGACGAGAATCTGACTCAAAACAAAATTGGTACCCTTGATTGAAATTTGAAATTTTCTCATTAGAATAACGTTAGGATTAGGTTAAGCATTTTAAATTTAAACATCTGTTTATGTACAGCTGTAAGTGTAGTTTTGTGTGATTACTGGTAATCACAATATTGTATTTGTAGGGTTTAACTGATTTAAAACCAAACCTAACGTTTTTAGCAAAGAAATTTGATAGACCGCATGTACTGCTCGGTTTCAAGCAACAAATGCCTTTATTGGTTTAATGGGAACAGAAGACTAAAATAATTTTACAGAGGTTTTTTTCCATTATTTTGATTTTTTGTAGACAAATTTGCTTATTTGGACATTTTTAAGGTGCATAAAAAAGAAGCACTCCCTATGGTAATCCCAATAGTAGCGCAGTATTTCACTCTGGTTTTCAGGGGCAAAAGTAAACATTTTTAACATGAGACTTCTCTAATTATTTGGTTCTGTATACATTGGTTTAATCATTTGTCGTTTGTCTTAGACCACGCCCAATGTGCTGTTGTCTCACCCTAATTGTGTGGTCCTCTTGTCCAGGTGAAGAGCTGATATTCAGCGATGACTCTGGAGGAATCAGCATCTTCAACGCCGCCAACCTCACCACCAGAGTCCTCATGTCCAACCAGACCTTCGTGAGTACCGTACACGCTTACTTAACTTACAACCATGGTGAAATCCCGAGTACCGAGTGACCGAGTCTTGATCGGTTGTAGTTCTTTTGCATTCAATGAAAAGGCAAATCATAGTTCAATTATCTCACACCTTGTTACTTACCACTGTAGGTTTAATCAATCGACCTATATCCGCGACCAATGGGACAGAGATTTGGTTTCTTCTAGGTTCAGTCCAAAATAGGATTTCATCACAGGTTTTTAACCAATCAATGTTTGAGATTATAAAAATTACTCTTCTCACGGTTTACCTTTAACTTTAATTCGAGTAAATTTAGTTTTTTCAGTATATACATATACGTAAACTGATATACATCCTACTTTAAACATCTGTTATGTATCATCAAATCAAACTCTTTCGATTCTTTATCTTATTTTTATTCTGTGTTTTATTGTCCGTTTTGATGATTTTAACATTCTCTGAGAAACTGTCTGGTATTTTTTATAGAATCTATATAATAATAGACAAGCATTTTTCTTTTCCCCTTTTTTCTCAGCTTTTTTGTATCGTAGGAGAAATCCGCGGATACCGTTAGAATGGTCCTCAGGGCTACGCCCTACAGACTTTCAAAGTTTCAATGTTAATCTTATGGAAGAAGGATAAATGATTGAATCATTAGACAACTGGTGTAAAAAATCTAGCAAAACAAAAGAACAGATGTTTCAGTTATAAATAGTATATTTCACCACTAGTCCGGAAAGTGACCCATTTCTGGGCGAGATAGGCCTAGTGTTTTACGCGCGAGGCGAAGCCGAGCGTGGAAAACACTATCGAGCCTGGAAATGGGCTTTCCAGACGAGTTGTGAACGATACTTTTCATCACGACGCAATTATTAATAAATGTGAAAGTTTTAAAGGAGGATTATTTTTGTAAATTCTTCGCCATTAGACAAAGTAAACAAAGCTGGAATTCAAAATTTAATTTGTTTTAAACCCCAGCTGATTGTTGCTGTACGGAAAAGTTTGTTTACCTTGGACGGAAAGTAATGTTTACAAACATTACTTTCCGTAATGTTTGTTTACTGATCAGTAAAATCAGCTAACGGTGACAGTTTGGGAAATGACTACTTTCCAAGGTCTCAGCTGTACGGCAAGTTGTCACTTTCGTATACGGCGTGATGAAAATACTTAAAACTAATAATTGGGTTCAGATAAATTGAAATTTTGGTCAAATTTCGACCAGTCGCCGATCTCTAGTTTAAGTTAACAGGTTCGTTAGGGATCCAATATGAACAACTCACAACGTTTGATACCAACGACATCTTTTGACAGTTGTTTCAAAAACTATGAGTAAATATTTTCTGCTTTTATTACTTATTTATTTTTCCAACTTTTTATTTTCGTTGATGGTAACCAAGGCCGTAAGTCGGCCTTTTGGCAACCTATAAGGCCAATGCTAAAAATTTCATTTTTAAACTTATTTTTAGAATAAAAACTAATTTTACTTTTATTGAAGCTGTTTCAAAAACTTTTTGGGGCCAAAATAATATTAGATTTACTTTAAATATAAAATGTGTTATTTGGAGATAAATTTGTTGTAGATAGGAACATATACACACACCCACATACATCGATACAAACACTCCTTGTTTAGTGTAGAATATATTAATAGCAACAAGAATATCGGGTACTTATTTATGAAAAAGCATATTCAGTCCGACATACTGTGCATTTAATATTATATAAGGGCCTTCCTTGCTCAGACACGTTGTTTAAGTACCCACGTAGGCAAAGACTCGTTTTCATCGTTCGTGACATGTTTCATTGGGGCGTGTAAGTTTTGCAGATGTTTATTTCTAAAATGCATGGTTAAAAACATTATTATTTTTCATAATTTAGTTTGATACCTTACTTAGGTTTTACATCAAAGAAGCAAAACTTTAAATAACTAGGAATGGGACTTTCGTTGTTTTTTTGTTTTTTTTTTTTCATAAATAATAAAATAATGTTTATCTAACATTTTAGTCGGTTCGAGAAATTTTTAAACAAATTTTACTTTTACAAAAGAAAATGTAAATATATTATAATTTGATTAGGTAAAATTTTGAACTGGATGTAAGTGATCGTTTACACATTTATTTTTTGTCATATTTCACATCAATGGAGAAGCCACACCTTTTGTGTCTATGGGGTGAAGTTATTTCGATCATTCCTTGACAGCACGGATCACGATCACCTTTCTTCCTCGGCTTACTAGCTTCCCATCCTCTCGTTCCCCCTTTATCAGGTGACTTGTCTAGAATGCAGGTGCGACCTTTCTTCTGCCTATCAGGAGACGAAGCCCCCTTTTGCCTAGCGTTGTCCTCTTCGCTAAGACAGGCTTTGCAACAGGCTGACCGACAGCAAAATTTCTCACACAGACATTTGCAGCACGGTGACAATTCGCAGATAGTTCTGCAAATCCCTTTTTTAACCTTTTCCACTCCACTTTCTACTCCACTTTCCACTGAGCAAGTGCAGTCTTTTCTGTCCTGGGAAGTCTTCTTGGCACCGTGTATCGGACAGTTAGGGTCTCTGCCTTTCTGGACAGCGCTGAACCTCTGAATTGAACACCCCACGAATTGACCATGATCGGGACAGTAAGGGTCGTACTTGCCCCTGGGACAAGAGCAGAGTCCGGGCATTTTCGAGCGTTTGTTTGAGTCCATCTTGTATATGCCATGTTCTCTGCAATAAGGGTCCAAAACAGTATTGCTCGGGCATGTACACAGATTTCCGTAAGCGCCAGGTCGTTGTCTACCGACTTTGCCATATTCTCCGTGTGCAGGGCAAAACGGATCTTTAACATCAGACGCTGGACAAGTACATTGTTCACCAAAGTCTTGCGGTCTCTTCCTAGAAGCTCCTGATCTTTTTCCATGAATCGGGCACCATGGATCACAGGTACATACGAGTCCGTCATAACGTTTTGGTCTCTTGGTTCCATCACAGTTGTATTTTCCATGGTCAGGACAATAAGGGTCCAAAGCTCCTGAGGGACATGTGCAAGGATCGCCGATCTTTCCAGGTATCTGTTTCCGTTTGAACCTCCCGTGCTGAGAACAGTACGGGTCCACCTCTCTGTGGGAAGGGCAACTACAAGGCTTGTCTGTGCATGACGGACGTCTCGTCCCGTCTGTCCTGTGTGTCCCGTGCTCCGGGCAGTAGGGGTCTACCACATCCTTCGACGGGCAACTACATGGGCCATCATCATCGGTCACCAAGTACGATGGCCTACCCCTGCTCGAAGCCGTACCTTCACCATACCCATGTAAGGGGCATTCCGGATCAGGATTATCCTCATCCGGACACATACACTCCCCGTGAATAGGGCATCTCGGACTTATACACATACACACTCCATGTTTGGAACACAATGGGTCTGGAGTTCCTTTACATATGCATTTCCCGTGCTCCGGACAGTTGGTTTCAGGCTTCTTCAAGTTTTTACAAGTGCACTTTCCGTGTTTGACGCATCTAGTGCGGAACTTGTTCAAATCCTTGCAAGCGCATCTCCCGTGTTCCGGACACTTGGGATGGCGTCTTCCCGTTTTGGGGCAGACACATTTCCCATGCCAGGGACATCTCGGGTTGGGTTTCTTCCGGCTGCTACAAATGCACCTCCCGTGCTTCGGACAGTTCGGATCGGATCTATCAGAATCGACACAGCCACATTTGCCATGCTTGCTACACACAGGGTTAAGCTTTCCACCGGTACATGTGCACTTCCCATGTTCAGGACAGTTCTGATCAACGCGAGATTTATCCGGACATGAACATTTCCCATGCTTCACACACGTCGGGTTGAACTTGCTCAAATCTTTACAAAGGCAGTTGCCATGTTCGGGGCACATCGGGTGAGGTTTATTCTTTGAACAGATGCACCTACCGTGCTCCGGACATCGCTGGTCTATTTTGTTTATGCAGATGCATTTTCCATGCTTCGGACAGTCCGGGTCAGACTTATCCTCTTCTTTACAGGTACACAGTGGCTTATGCACCACTCTGGGCAGTTCCTCCCCATCCCCTCTCTCTCTGTCCCTCATCGTCACCGGGCGGGCTTCCTCCACTTGGGACCTGTCTACTCTCCCCTCTCCCGATATCTCCAGGATCATATCCTTGAAAAGGGGCCCGTCTTGGTCAGACATTTCTTAATCACTTCAAAAGAAAGAAGAAGTTGGCTGGAGAACACCAACCGAGGAACTTAAAGCTTCTCGATAAGAGTTTTTGAATTCAAAGTCTTCCTGATGCATATCACTAGAATTTCTTCACAGTCCAGTATTTAAGCTTAGTATTTTATGTTGTACTTTTCATCACCTTTTAAATCATGCATCCCAGTTTAACTTTGAAGATTTTCTATGAGATTTCCTCTTTATAAACAAGTTTATTTCGATTTTTTACTGAACTTCATAAATATCACTACATACGGTACCCAATATATTGCAAAACGTCCACTTCAGTACTTCTGATTTTGAATGATCTTTCTCTCAGTCTTCTTTGAATAATCGTCGGATTTGATTTTTTCCCACAAGACCTGTAATTAAAAACTTCTGTAAATCGTGAGGTCTGGGCAATATGAAACAGTGATTCTTGTAAGAATATTGTTCTGAATAATATAATATCACTTCTAAGTTTGTCTTTTATTATATGAACGATAGGCCTACCTTTAAAAAAAATTTTATAACGTTCAATTTTCAATTTTATAAAATTTTGATGGAGGAACATTCCATTTTATGAGATTACGCTCTAAATTACCGTTATATTCAACGCTCATATCCTAAATATTATTCACTAAAGTGATTTCCCTAAGTTTTTACAAATTAATTTTTTTACTTCAAAAGACACATCAAACTGGCATGTAGTGTTCGTTACCTTTACATATCTGTTCTATTTATCGATACCTGCTTAGTGATAGTAATGATACTTAGGAGCTTATCAACAAAATCGTTCGGTTGTCAATACAAAAAATTGGATATGTGTCTTCAGTATCCAAAATCAAAGTTGATTGAGACTGCTAGTGGCTCAATGAATAAAATAATAACGGGTAAAGAAATCGAATTTGTCCTTTTAACCAATAAATGATTTTCATCAATCGTAGCTGATGGACATTTGGTATTTTTATGAGAACTTTAGTATAGTAAATATATATTTTTAAACCTTAAAACTTGAAACGAAATATAACCAAGTTTACAGTTTCCAAGCCATACTTGTTATATTTAGAGAATTCCTATTGTTTAGTTAATCGAGTTCGTAATAATATAAAAAATATGGTGTTTCTTTAGTTCTAACCATAAAAAGGAAAGTTTAATTTAAATATTGGTAGTTTTCCCTTCGTACAAGAATAATATAAAATCTCAATATTGTTGCTAAAAATTGATTGCACAAGTTTTGATAGTTTTATAAATACGGTATCGTAGCACATTTCATTTTTAAAATTAGTGTAATGATAAGCAGATAAAATTAAAAGATTTATTTAACTAAAAAATACGTACTTTATAAATTATTTAATTTAAGTGTTTTAAATTTAACTGTGTGTAAAACATGTCCTTTGTGTTTCACCATAATGCTTCGAAAACAGGTGCTCTAATACACAAAGTAGAAAAATAATCAGCTGTGGTCAAAGTCAAACAGCTGTTTCTACGAAATATGAATGAAAGCGAGCAAGTGCAACCACTGGGGTGAGAGAGGAAGGAGAGGAGCGTAGTTAAAATATTAACAAAAACTGACAACTCGTGGCAAACTCTGTTTAATAGCACGTTTAATTATAACAGTTTTTAATAATTATAATAGCTTTTAATAAGTGGCAACATTAAAATTAGATCAAACAAAAAATTAATAATCGTGGAAACAAAATAACATTGATAAATTTTTATGTATGCACAAATAGTAGTTTTCATCACTAGTTTCATTGTTGTACTAAGTAATATATTTTACTTTTAAGAATCAACAAATACATTTGAAATACTATTTGTGTTACAGGCACTAAATCTATAGTAGTTTTTATCACTAGGAGCAAAAAAGGCTCTCTTTGATGTTCAATCGTGGCGAGGCGCAGAAGAATTTTTAAAAACTATTAAGTATCAAAATGACACTTTTGCTCCAAGTGATGAGCAACGTTTTTATTATAATGCGGAATTATACTTTAATTGTTGAAAAATTTTATTAAAAATTTGTATTTTTGAGATTATTTTTACAAAGTAAGTAATATACAGTGTTTACATTTCTGTTATTTACCTTTGAATTGCAATTTCACTATTTTGCATATCAAATTGATAAAACAATAATAAAACTATGCAAACAGCTGACTTTTTATTTCTCTGACTGAAAAAATATCATAGCTCTAGGACATTAGGCCAAAATATTAGGTCTAGGACAAACATGTTACATAATATTGTTTACGTGTAATTAGAGACCAAAATAGGTGAATTTCTCGCAAAATAAAAACCCATTAGTTCCATTAGATTCTACGAATATTCCTGAAATATCCCTTAATTTTTAACAATGTTTGCATATTTAAAAATCAGTTTATCTTTTAGAAAAAGTATTAAAATTTTTAAGTTTGTGATAACCGTTGGCACTGAACGTCGACGATATCCTTTATTTAAACTACTTGCATTGCAATTTAAATTTT
This sequence comes from Neoaliturus tenellus, assembly GCA_030545055.2. Classification (NCBI taxonomy): domain Eukaryota; kingdom Metazoa; phylum Arthropoda; class Insecta; order Hemiptera; family Cicadellidae; genus Neoaliturus; species Neoaliturus tenellus. Next base: position 301,635,404 of record CM061531.1, read on the forward strand.
TTTATTTACACATAGAACTTTCATCATTCTAAAACAATGTATAAAACTCATTTTTAATAGCTAATTTTTATTCATACTCAATTATATCCATCGTAACAAAGCAAAGTAAAATAATTTCAACAAGGGAATGTCTACGTGCTCACTTCCACAAGAACTTTTTTTACTTTTCGGTCCTTCATTATCTTGCCAGCTGTAGCGTACAGATCATGGTCGAAATAGAACTTCAAAGTGCTATTCATTTCTTCGTTTTTCACTTCTATAGCGCCCACATACACGCTATCAAGATTTTTTGAAGGCGAAATAACTTTTTCCATCCTATGTTTTCCAATTTTTGCCCCAATTGTGGCGTATACTTCAATTTCAGACTTATTTGGTTTTACTTCATCTGAAAGGGGTTTTAAACTTAAATCTGCACTTGACTGTTTGTTTTCTTCGTTGTTTGAAACGTTTCTCGACACTTTTAAGCGTTTAGCTTTTTTCCGGGCAGGTTTACTCTTAGAGTCGTCTATAGGTATTAACAAGCACTCGACTGCTTTTACAGAGCTTTTAATATCAACGAATTCAAAATTTGTAATACTCGAAAGAATATTTTCGTAATCTTCCTTGGTCGAACGGCTATGCTGACTTTCACTATTGGTAGGTTCCACGAAGTAGCCATACAACACTGTAGAATCGTCTGAGGACAGAATGGCTGGTGTTATCGTGACAGACGCTAAACTCTGGTTGCCTGAAGAGATTTCAGATTCTAAAATACCCCGGCTATCATGATGTAAGACAACGAAATCTTTAGTTTTCTTAAGTGCTTCTGCATACTTTTTTACAATTTCACTTCTGCCGGTGGGTTCTTCTTCAATTTCATTAGCGTGTTCACTGTTGAAAGTTGTCTTAGGTATACCACTATTTCGTCTTTTCCTCATCATTCACAAATACGGTAATGGTTAACTTTTGATCCCCAGGTTACAATGCAATGTGTTATAACCTCTTCATAGCCTATAACAATAAAATTGTTTGTTCACATTCATTCTTGTTATTTCTAGTCACACCTGAAAAAATCAATTGATGTTGACTGCTAAGACACGAAAATTTATAACTCGAAATCGAGAGTGTGCTATAGTCATCAAGTTCGTAATAAACTTATAACGATCTTTATCTATACTTATTTAATACGCTAAGGGGTTTTTTGTCTTGAGAACTCCTCCTACAATTTTCAACCGATTTTTCAAGTTTTTGGTGTCGTTGGATAGGGCTTGGTCTGTAGTTGTTTCCGCCAAAAATTGATGAGAATCGGACTGAAAATAAAGGCGCTATCCACCATTGAAATCTCAAAATTTCCCATTTAAACAACATTGGGACTGAATAAAGCATTTGAAACATGTGTTAATAATCAGCTGTAAATACGTGTAGTTATTGGCGATTGAAGATATTCACATTATTGGATTGGTCAGATGTCATTGATTTAGAGCTAAAGTAACATTTGTACTGTATTTAAATAAATTGCTCGATTTCGAGCAACACGTATACTAGTTCAATTAAATAGCAGATTTTAAGTTGAGTTGAAACAACTTTGTGGTCCCTTTGTCCCTCTTAGTATGTTCCACATAGTTGAATCCCAATTAATTGTATAAAAGAGAACTTCAAAATTTCAATAATATAAAAATGTTAAAGGTAAAGGTAGCTTTAAAAGGTTACTATTCTTGAAAAACATTCATTTTAATTTTCTTATCAACTTCTCTTTAAATTATAACTCAACAAACAGAAGCTATGTGACAAACTATACTAACTTTTGTTTTGTTAAAAACTTATGGCCAAATGCCTTAAAACTTTGTTAATAATACAGTTTTTTATCACACTACAGCGATATCACCTGTTTCGACCCTCACTTATACCAAAGAAACAACTGTTTTCATGGCCTAGGCCGGCAAAATTTTCCGGCCTACTAACTATAGTTCGTTTTTTTAAACCTGATCCTTCGAGGGAGAGAAGGTGGAGGGGGTTTGTTTATACTTGCTACTATCCCATTGGCTGAAGCCTTTTGGTTTTTTTGTTGGTTTTTTTGTTGTTTTTGTTTTATTTCACTGTTGCATACCAGCTGTTAATTTTACATCACAACATGATGTGTATCAGTTTTACAATATTATTGGTAGCAGTTGTTTTTTTAATCAGTTTACTTTAGAACTGTTACTTTTTAACAAGGAATAGGTTTGGCTAAAAAATATAACAGCTGACTAGGAGTTACTGAAAGATATTTAACTTATTTAAAACGTTATTTGAGGAAATCTGATACTCGACACACGTTTGTCACGAGTTTAAATGTCTTGTTTACAGTTTAAATTTTTTGTTTACAGTTTAAACCCCTCCCCAACCCCAATTTTCTCGTGAAGGATCAGGCTTAAAAAACGGACTATATACAAATGGCGGTAATGGACGCGGTAGCAAATAAATCTAGAATATAATACGGTAGGTGGCAACAACAACAAATAACAAATCAGTGACGCAGCTGGTAGTTCAGCTGATAGCAACTGTCAAATACATATATATGACGTACGTGGGAAAATAGTGCTTTTACCTTGGAACCAGCTGTAATTGTTACCTACCGTTAGAGTACTCTAGTTTCGATGCCCTTAGTTGGTGTCTAGAAACACAAGCAGTTCATCTCGCTAGGTTAGTTGATGTTATGTTTTGTTTGTTATAACCGAAAAAAAATATTTTTTCATTACTCTACACACGAAAGTACACTTTCTAAACGTAAAATGAGCTAAGAAAGTAGGTTATTCCCGCTACTGTACGGCACAATTGCATAACGTTTACTTTCCGTGCGTATGTGGTGCACGGAAAGTAGCCGTTATGGGATTTTGCGGTGCAGTCCGATTAGCTGTTGCAATAGGCCGATCAGCTGTTGCACAACGCTTAGTTTCGGTGCGTGTGTTCCATGACATAAGCACGGACTTTTCTTGATACTAAGTTGAACAAACAACAATATTCATGTTGTTTACAAGTTTTTCAATAGTTTGGTAATTATATCGACGTCCGGACACCAACGATATTTGAAATTTTTTCACAAAACTATGTAAAATTACGCCCT
>CM061531.1:301643485-301655002 GCA_030545055.2 Neoaliturus tenellus
TGCGCGCGTGTGTGTGTGTGTGTGTGTGTGTGTGTGTGTGTGTGTGTGTGTGTGTGTGTGTGTGTGTGTGTGTGTGTGTGTGTGTGTGTGTGTGTGTGTGTGTGTGTGTGTGTGGGTGGGTGGGTGTGTGTGTGTGTGTGTGTGTGTGTCCGTGACCACGATAACTTTTGAACGGAACCTCCGATTTTGATAAAATTTGCTACAGGGGTGTAAGCCAGCATCTACTAGGTCGAGTTCGCGAACCAGAATGATCGGACCATGGGAAAGAGGTTTTATGGGGTTTCAAAAGGGTTAAAAATGGGTTTTTTTCCTTTTTTCCTTTTATTTAGAAAATTCAACAATTTTAACTTAAACCATTTAAAAGAGCTCAAAAAAACAAACAATCTAGTATTTTGAATTTTTTTCCTAGCTTAAATGGTTATGGAGAAAATCCAAAAAGTATGTTTTTCATGTTATTCTTATGGGAAATCAACAAAACCTTCTATCTTGCTTATTTATTGACTTATCTTGATAAAATTTGGTATGTACATTCATTAGGAAGCGTTTAACTTATATTTGCTTAGAAAACCCATATGGCGGCAAACCTACGTACTCACCCCTATAGGGTTTATGGGGAAAATAAAAAGAACACCATAGCCTTATAAAATTTGGTATGTACAATCACTAGGTACGGTTTAATTTATATTTACCAACAAAACCCATATGGCAGCAAACCTACATACTCTCATTCCCCATGGATTTTATGGGGAAATAGAAAATATATCAAAATTCCATTGGAAATTCGCTGAGTACGCAGGTCTGCTGCGACGGGGGTATTTAGATTTTAATATAGACATTTTTTAACCAACGTACTTTTACTGTCTTTGAAAGGAAGCACATTTTTTATTTAAAAACTTTTACTGAAAACGTCTTTTTATACACCATAATGTGTTGAATGTTATAATTGAACGATAACAATATAATTTCATGATGATGTCTTTAAAAAATCACACTGAAATTTCCTTTTACTGCACGTATCAAAACAGTTGTGTATTATACCCACAAATACTGCGATTTAGTTCATGTTAAATAATGCATAAAATAAATACTACACATCCCAACAAACTTGATTTATTGTAAGGTTTTGCCTGAACATGGATCACACATTCTTTGGTGGCAACACGTTCCCAATACAGTACTGATTTTTCAATAGTTCAATAGTTTCAATAGTTTCCACACTCAGTTAACAATCTCAACTGATAATAGTTTAACTTGATTTGGGCAATATGTCGATTACCTCGAACTCAAATAACTTTTGTTGTTCGCAATGCATGGCATATTGTTGCGCAAGTATTGTTTCAGTCTGGGGTCGATGTAGAAGTTGAAGACGCCGTTGCACCTGTTGGTTTTGATGGTCAGCGTTCCGGTCAGGTTTGCTCCCCGCATTTGTGGGGCCGGTTCCTGTGGCTTGATCGGTTTCTTACTCACGATTCCCTCAAGCACAATATCCAACTGTGGGAGCCTGGGGAGTTCTGTATATCTAGTGCTAGCCGACTCGTCACCCGCGTACCTCAGGAGTCTTTTATCTTTTTGCGATTGGCCGATTTCACATTTGCTGCCCAACTGACAGAACGCAGAAGTTACTTCTGTACTTGATGTTCCATTTTCGGGATCAAATTTTGTGATTTTCATGCAGCCACAAGGGTACTTAGTGACGGTTTTTAAACCACTGGGTGACTTCTCAACAATGATGCCGTCCTCTCCCGTTCTTCGACTACCTGGATCGTACATAGCGCTGGAAACTAAGAAATCTGAACCACGGCGTGATTTGCCTTTCCCTGATTTCCCTGATCGTCCCGATTTTACCGATTTTCCTGACTTTCTTGATATACCCGACTTACCATCCTCGTCCCTGCCTTTATGCTTTTGGTGGATTTTACTTTTTTTGCCCTTTCCGTAGGGATCATCGTCATCATAGATTACGTTTCCGTCGAAAGGATTTCTGTTTAGCTCAGTTTTTTTATTGACAAATATAAGAATCGCTTTGGGTCCCTGAGCAATCAGCTTTTCGCTTTTGATCGAGCCTAGTTGTTTCGTCTCACTTCGAATCTTTCTTGCACTACTTTTTCTGTAATCACTACTTCGTTTTACTTGCTGGCTGAACTTGTTGTCAGGCTGATCTGGTGCAAAGAAAACATTGTATGTTGTGTTCGGTAATTTTCCTACGTATACCATTTGATCTTGGGTCTGGTACAAGTTTTTCGGCAATGGTTTGTCTTTGCTTTTTCTTGTACACTTCTTTTTAATCTCGGCAGGGACTAATCCAGAATTATTGAAATCGTTTTGAGATTCATTTTCTATGATCGGTTCACTGAAACTTAATATAGTTTTTGTGGGTCTCATTCCTTTACTCCTCCTTCTTGTATCTTGTCCTCTTACTCCTTTTGAATATGTCTGGTCGTTCCCAAAGTTTACATCATACTTATTGGCCAACGGGTTATTAGTTTGTAGCACGCCAGGATATGCTAAAATATCAGTACTATACCCACGTTGGTCTTTTACTGTAACTGGCCGCTCTGGGATGTGTCCTTGCTTATCAAGATTATGATTTACTCCTCTCCTGATTTCGAATAATTCCGAGCGATCAGTATCTGTATTCCCCGTTGCTGAAGTTGAGACGATTTGAACTGGCTTGACGTTTCTGTTGAGGAAGGTATTTTTCAAGTCATCCCTAGTATCTTCTTCCTCTATGATCTCCACCACAGGCGGTGGCCTCAATCCTTTTCGTCTGTTTAAACCAAGTGATAGTCGATTTCCTGCGCTGTCATTTCGATATATCTTTGTTGGAAGTGAAATTAAACGGGCCTTACCATTAGAGGCATCTATTGCTTTAATTAACTCTCTGTGGGTTTCTGGTTCTATGACAATAGTATTCTGGTTTTCAGGTTGACTTGTGCTTTGTAGGTCTATATATTTTGTATTGGGATCACCCAAATTATCGTTTTGATTTCCAATTTTTGTGTCTAAGGTTGAAGTTGAACAGTAGTATATGCAAGGTATACTTCTGCCATCATCATTGTTCATATTAGTACAAGAGTTTCTGTTGAGGGTACTTTTTTGTTGTGTTGAGTTACCAAACCTTTTGTTTCCCTCGTATTCATCTATGTCATTGTTAAGATTATGTAATCTTATTTCTCTTTCTGTTGACTCTGCTTCATCAGGAATTTCGTTGTTTAGAGTTTGAGCTGGGTAAACACTGGCGAATTTCTGGCCAGCTTGTTCTTCTGGTATTACCATGATATCACGTATCACGTACTTTCTTGAAGACTTTGAAGAACTTCCTTGTAAACCGCGATTCGTTTTGGATATCGAAGACTTTTTGGGAATAGGTGAGTTGAGAAAAGACCGGGTTGACTTTCTCAAGCCTAATTTACTCCCAACAATTCCTGGTTTCCTCTTTGAGGATTGCTTACTACCACTTTTATTTATTGAAGCAGTGTTTGTGCTGAATTGAGATGCTTCGTTTAAAGTAGTTTCTTTAATAGCATCAAAGGCTTTGTCCATTACAGGGTGTCGACCAAGCGCTGAGACGTTATTGTCAACAGTTGCCAAGTATATTAGAGGTCTCGTGATACCATTGTTAACTTGTTTAATAGTTTCGTGTTTTACGTTATTCATTTCTGTGGCATTGTTTAGGTTATTGGTTTTCAAAAATTGCTCGATAGCATCCCGCAAATTTTCGCCATCTGAGTTTTCTTTTCTTGCATTCAATTCTTCATCTTCAAACTTTCTTCCATTATTTCTATTCCCATTATTGTCATTTTTTCGATCCATGGTGTCAGAATGAAGATCATCCGTCGTGTCAGTTTGATCTTGTGAATCCTGATTTTGGCCCCTATTTTGTTGCCCATGATGGTTTCCAACTCCACTTGGAATCCCTAAGAGATGCTGTTTCAGTTTAAAAAGTTGTGAGGAGGGACTTTGCTTATTCATATTGTCTTTATTGTTTGAAGGCTCCTGGGAGATGCATTCTTTAGACGTCTTAATGTTGACTGCAAAAACTGGCATAGCTAATGATGGCTGATTTTTTGATCCACCAGACTTATCTGATTCATTTACTTTCCTTTCTTCGGGACTCAAACTGTTTTGGGTGTTGTAAGGCTTTTGACCATTTTTATTTTCTTGATATTCTGATGTCAAATCTTGCTTCCCCGTAACGCCTGGGCTGTTTTTCGGGACTTGAGGCAATACATTTTGTACTTGTCCTTCAACTCTGAACACCTGTGGGTTGTGTTTTGTAAACACCTTTTCATCCGTTCCTTCATCAGAAGACGCTTCAGATGCAGTTCCATATACTGCATCTAACGAAGCAAATTCCACTTGTTTGGGTGCTAATCTACTGGTCACAGGACTACTATTTCCGACCAAACGAACTTTCGGTTTTCCATCTTGAGGCAAGGTAATGCATACCTCAGGAATGGCGTCTCTGTACTTCTTTACATTTTTCGTAGACTGTCTACCATTCTTTTTATTAGTTTTATTTTTTCTTTCAAAATCACTCTCACTAGTAGTTGTAGTGAATGCCTCAAATGTTTCTGTACTTCTGCTTGGCGAGGAGTTATTACGAGGTTTTTCTTTGCGGATTTTTGCTGCATCTAAGTCTACATTATATACGTAAACATTGTCATTTTTTCTGGTTAAAGGTTTCTTTTTAATACTTCCGTTAATTTCTTGAGTTCCGACTGCATTCAATTGTTCATTTCCGCCTTCTTGTTCGTTATTCTTTTTTTCTTTACTAGATTTATTCCTGATTTTTGAAAAGGTCTTTTTCATTTTGTGAAGACACTGTTGTGGACATTTGGATTGGTCTTTTTACAATGTATGTTCAGGCAAAATTTGATTGTTTTTATTAAGATTTTTTAAAAGGATAAATTCTAATTCACTCACATTAATCAGGACAAGGCCTCCGCGCAAACTAATTGTACTTGTGAACATGTTTCCAATCGTGTCATTTTCAGAGTCATTTCTGAAAAGAAAGGAAATGATATCACTAAGTTATCTTGAAAGTAATATAACTTAAAACATAGTATCCTTCTACAGAAGTTATGGACTGCATTCAAATTAAGCCTAAATTATACAGTACATTGAAACTGTAGTCACTATATCAACTATTGCAATTCTGCTGTCATAGTTAAAATAGCATGGTATTTTTAATTATGTATTTTTATATTTCTTTTACCCCACAATAACACATAAAAACCGTAGGAATTAGTCCTATATGAAAATAGCTGTGTTCCCCTCACCCCCTCTTGCCACCCGCTCTCACCCTGCAATGATGTAATTTTCTGTTTTGTTTACCATGTTTAATACTGTACAGTATACAATACAATTGTGGGTGAATTTTTTAACAGTGCATAAATTGTCATCGGACTATTTTCATGCAATCTACTAAAGAAAGTATCGAAGTAACTCAACAACCAAGACAACTGCGTGATAATATGGCCGACGCGATGTAATGACCTTTCTCCAAGTAACCTCTACACACGGCCTCTATCGTTCACGAAAAGCGATAAGTAGTCTGGAAAGCGGTCTAAAAACATTTTATCTCTATATGGGATAAAGCTCTTAAAGTGATCCAATATCTACTAACTTTTTATTCTATAACTGACAAATGACAGTATACTTCTTACGTGGGACCCCTTTATCTTTTAAATACTTTCAGGCATGCATTTCAACTCTCGAAATTTCCCGCCATTTTTTCAATATTGCGGCCAGTTTAAAAATTTGAAATACAGCCCCCCTATTTCTATGTCGTTTTATAATTATTTCCCACACAATTTTATGACATTGTTATTCTTTGGCATTTTTCTATAAACCTAACAGTTATGGAGCTAAAAACAATTGAAGTTCTTTGTTAGTAATATAAGAATAGCATTGAAACAAAATTTCATTGGCTGTATCTTCAAAACTATTCAGTAAAATAGAAAAATCAAGAATATTAACTGTTAAAAATATTAACTAAAAAGTTATATTTTCGAGGTTATCTTTACAAAGTAAGTAATGTGCAGTTTTTATATTTCTGTAATATACGAGTACAAACAATACTATTCATAACGTTTGGATTTCAAAATACTTGTGCACCTCAAAATTAATAAATTATTAATAATATACTTAGCATACATATTGCCTACGCATATAGATTTCATAGGCCTACGCACAGGCTCCTGCCCATGTAGGCCTTTTCCACAACTGCCATGTTTTAATGCACGAGCAAAGCATCAAAGCATGCCAATAAGTTATTGGTTCTTTTTTATTAAGAATAGTGAATTTTTCTTTCTATTATTGCTTTATCTCTTAGTTATAAGGCTATATTAATAAGTCACGTAGAATAGTTTAAACTTTGTTATCTTCTAAGGCATGTTTTGTTTCTGTGATGTAATTTATGCTATTGGAAAAATAAAGAATTTTCATTTCATTTCATCCTACAGCTGACTTTTCAGTCGTGGGACCTAAAAATATTTCAGCTGATTTTTCAGTCCTAGGATGGTAAGAAACTGGTTTGTTACTATTGACAGAACATGATAAAATGCCTTTTATTGAATATTACGCTTATAAATATTACGAGGTGACCCGTGCGCAATTTGCGCATTTTATGATTCTGTATGAGTGAAACTCACCTTTGGGACAGAGATCTATTTTTGTTTACTATTAAATCTCATTGCTATCTGGCTTTTAAAATTCATCTGAAGGTAATCAGCTGTTAAGTTACAATTCACATTAAAGAGATTGCAATAAAAGTTGGTCAACATTTTAAAGCGCCCTCTATAAATAAATCAAAGGTGAGGGGGGCGAAGCCCGAAACAATATGACCTTTTTAATTACGATTCGTCACTGCGGTATATCCTAAGATTTAAAATGACGCCTCAATCTTAAAAATCGGTTTTGTAGGTCGAGAGAAAAAGGGACGTAACAGACGAAACCCTTATAGAAATAAGAAGATAGATAATTTATTCATTAAGTTTAAGTTCAGTAAAATTATTACTTTCGTTCTCACACAAAGCTCGTTCGCTTCTCTCACTCGCCCTCTTCCATTTTAGAGACAAGCTCGTTCGCTTCGCTCACTCGCCAAGCGACGGGTGTTGCACTTTGGTATAACTTTCTTAAACAACAGGTTAAAGATGTAGCACATTGGTTTATATCTACAGTTATCAGCTGATTTTTGTTCAATTAATAAAATCTCCATAAGTATAACATGGAATATTTAAACTGCTCTAGTGCGGAAACCGGATTTTTCCCACCTATGGGACCGACGTCAATCGATTCCTGGTGGCCAAAACACCCATAATCAACCAAAAAATAAAAAATCCTTGGAGCGAAAAAAAGTTTGCCCGTACAAACGGAGCTTGTTTTAAAGTATAATAAGATACATTGATAAATACATTTAACGCAACCTAACCTTACCAATATGGTGGAAATTTTATTTTATGTTATTATGATGTCAATGTCTTAAAACGTCGTCTTAAAAGATTTTTATTCTTCCAATATTTTTATTTCATGGGATGATTTCGGAGATACAGCCAATTAAAGTTGGTTCCAATGTAATTTTATGGGACGAAAAATGAACTGAAATTGGCTATAGGCCTAGCTCCCAAACCGTTAGGTTTAGAGAAAAATGTCAAAGAATAACAAGGTTTTAAAATTGCGAAGAAAATAAATAAAAATTACATAGATATGAAGGTTTTGTGTTAACATTTTTAAGTTGGCCTCATGTTGGAAAAATGGTGGGAAAGTTCGAAACTTACAATACATGCCTAAAAGTATTTAAAAAAATAAAATAAAGGGGATCCCCCATAGTAAGTGTACTGTCATTCAAAGAATTAAAAAGTTAGCTATTGAATCACTTTAAACCTTTGCTCTATACATATTACATAAAAGCATAACTCAACCAATTTAGGAATTAGAATTAGTGGCCTCGCGTTAACAGATCAGTATCCAAATCAAACTCGTAACAGTTCAGTGTCAAGCGTTGCCTCTTTTAAACAGATAAGTATCCAAATCAAACAAACTCGTAACAGTTTAGTGCCAAGAGTTGTGTGAATCACATTTAAAATCATTAAAACTGCATTCCCGAAGTGATTGCGCAATTTGAACGATTGCTCAGAGCGCCTTCGAATCTCTGGTCATGTTAAAAGTTGGACAGGACTAATAAAAAGCTTGTAAAATGAGCAGTCATCAATCTTAATGTAGGGCTTGTCGCGGCGCGCTATCAATCAAACGGTGTCGCCTGTTCCCGCCAAAATGTTCTCGGTTGCTGGTGGTGGGGGCAGGGGGTTGCCTGTACTTCGTGTAATTCCCCCAGCGATCATTGTTTGGCGGATTATCGTGTTCATTTCTGGTTTTAAATATTGTATGACAACATTTTGTAGTTCGGTCCTACAGTTGGTTAAGATTTACTGCTAAGTTCTTCTAAATTCTATTTACTATATTAATACAGTACTCAATGTTTTTTTTCAATAGTTTTATTTAATGAATTATTATATAAATATGCAATTAATATTACGTGTTTGTCCCGATCTTCATTCAAATTCATCATAAACGTTTCGAACTTTCACTGTTAATTACAGGATAGTTTTAAATTTCCAAATATTCTCCTTAATAATTTTAAAATACTATACAAAACAGTATGTGTTGTTGTTTGTTGTTATAAATTCCCATAGTTTTTTTTTTTTTTTTTTTTTTTTTTTTTCACTTTGGTTTCAAAACTCGTATATTAGGTTGTAGTTCATTATTATTTTTGTACTCATTTAAAAATCACCTTTCAGACCTTGCATGTTATATGTATAGAGACATTTTTTTCCACTCTGCTACATTATTTGTACTGATATCCAAGCAGGTTTTAGAATGTTATGTCAATTTAGGAATTTGTGTCATTTATTGGGGAAAGTACAACATCACGAACTTTTCATAGACCGTTTATATGAATGACGAGTAGTGTTATACCATCGATATGAGCGATGGCTTGTGGATGCGATATTCCCTGGTGGGGATTAACGTCCGCACTAGTGCATACTAGTTCATCCATAAGTACCATCCTCATAATTAGACCAATTCGTATATGGGAGGTTGAAATTGTCGGTTCGGATCCCACGTTAAACTGTAGGTCCCTAGATACCATTGGCTGTTGGGCTATGAATTAACAGTCCTGTCTAAGGAGAATGTCGGCCTTAGTCAGTAACGAGACTACAAGATCGCGCCACAATCATCCTACACTCATCCCTCATTCATACTTGGCTTTAAACTACCTATTGAGTTAGGTCGCCATTTCAATAAAGGTATTAAAGGATATGCAGCATACAGATGGAAGCTCGGTTTTCCCAAACATGATCTACCTTCGACTTCAATTAATTCAAAGTTGTTCCGTTTGTATAATTCAAAATGTGTCATATAAGTACAAGAAGACGAATAAATTATAAGACGATAAATATGCTAAGACGATATGATGCTCTTACCAAGACTCTCTATGGTTTATGTAAAAATAGAAGTTTATAACAATATAAATTACAAGGCTCTACTGTGCATTTTATCACATGACCAATATGAATGTTATACCATTGTATAAAAAAAATAATAACAGTCTCATGCAGTATACAATTGAAACATTAACTTGTTTCCACTTAACGTTATACAATACGATAATCTAAGTTATCTGTGAACGATTATTTTTTATTAAAACTCCTGTTGAAATAAATCAAGTTTGTACTGAATAAGTTTTAATAATACCACAAAGACATTGCTTCAAGTTTTAAAATAAACTTGTAAATTTGAATTACATTGACCATATCTGGCACTTTTGTAGATAATTAATATTCAATAAGCCATGATCGGAAATTGTTGATGGCATTTTTAAATAAGTTTCCAATGTTGGCAATCAATGCGTTGATTTCTTGAACTGCCTCATTGAGTTCTAGCACCATATTGAAATCATCTTCTTCAAACTCTAGACATCTTTGACAGACAAATGTATTAATTGGTTCATTCCCTGTGCGGTTTTCTGTCGTTGTTGCCTTGTCAACAGATGGGGTTGATTCAGTATCTCCATTTTGATTTAATATTTCGAAATCCTCAGTAGAATTTTCTGTGATTTCCACACCGTCTTCACATAAGTCCCAATCACCTGATTCCAAGGATGATTTTTCTGGCTCCTTATTTGCTAGAGATTTATTATTTCTTTTCATTTGTGGTTAGGCTGACCATATAGTGTAAAAATGCTGACTAGTTAATTTAAACACATTTTAACAAATTTCATTGTTGCCAGAGAAACGATTCTAATTTATTTATCCCCTTTTATACTTAAATACCAGGGGGACAAAAAGTTCTAAAAAAATCTATAAAATTGGTAAGCGTCACTTTCTTCCTCAGACAAAGCTCGTTCGCTCCGCTCACTCGCCAAGCCGGTTTTGCACTTCCTTGCCTATCCCAGGTGTTTTTGGTCATTCGTCAACTTATGTTGCGAGACTTACATAACATATTATCTAGAACCACACGTTAAATATATAAAATATTGTTTTATATCTATAATTATCAGCTGATTTTGTTAAAATCTACAAAAAATCTCTATAAGGGTAGGTTTACACGTGAGAGTTTTTTACTCTCGGGGAGTAGTTAGTTACTCTCATAAAAATCTGACAGCTGTTGATAGTACTCGCAGAAAACTGTCTGGGATTAACAATCTTGGAAAATTCGCTGGTTGTGTAAACACCTCTGCGAGTACCTGCTGAGAGTACGAAACTCTCTGAGAGTGAAAAACTCTCACGTGTAAACCTACCTTAAGGATAATGTAGAAACTTTCAAGGGCTCTAGGACGAAACCCAGATTTTTCCCAGCCATGGGACCAATTTTACTCCAATGAATTCATCGTGCCCAAATACAAGACTCATATATTCAACAAAATAAAATCAGAAATCCCTAGACAGAAAAATTTTGTCCGTACAAAAAGTGCTTGTTTTAAGAGTACCAGGGGGACCGATCGTACTGTCGGTAAAATTATTTTTTGATTAAATCAAAATTATCGGTAAAATTTTTTACCAAACACCCTTAAGCCTCCCTTTTCCTTTCTCAGACAAGCTTGTTCGCTCCGCTCACTCGCCAGCTTCCTTTTTATCACTAGCTCGTTCGCTTCGCTCACTCGCCAGGCCAAAGGGTACTGCACTGGAATTAAAATGTTGAACCACAGACTAAAGATGTAACACATTGGTTTATATATACAGCTATCAGCGGATTTTGGTTCAATTTATATGCTAGAAAACTCCATAAGGATAACATGGAGTTTTGGAGTGCTTTAGGATAGAAAACGGATTTTCCCACTCGTGAGACCACCTCCAATCGATTCCTCTTAGCCAAAACAACCACATTAAAAATTAATAATAAAAATCCTTGGACAGAAAAAATGTTGTCCGTACAGGCAGTGCTTTTTAGAGCACCTGTAAAATATAAGAAATTGTTTTCTTATTAATTGTTTCTGATTACTTAACAATAACA
>CM061531.1:301655102-301888576 GCA_030545055.2 Neoaliturus tenellus
ATACCGACGCAGGAGCCGTACAAAGTACACGTGAGTCCGAGCTTTCCATTACACACACATGCTACACTCAACGCGGCGTTTCCATTTATGGCTACCGACCGTTATTATTTTTAAAGCCTTTCTACACATTTGTAACTCTTAAATGCGTTGAATGGAACAACGTGTACATTATTCTCATACAAATTAATTACAATATGATGATAATGTTTTTCATAAAACATCACTTTCTACCACATCCACAGATCATTTTTATCCACAGATCAAATGGAAAGATTAGTTCAATTTTCTTCACTAACTAAGTATGTACTAAATTTTATTTTTCAGTTTCATATAAGTTCAAGGCAATCCTCTTATTCAATTTTTTTTTCCAGAGAAATCAACGAACGTAATATATTTTGCATTAAAAAGCATATAAAATTTTGACCATATTAAAAAAAAGAGGATATTAGAATTCCGTACCGAGGATTATAAATTGACTTTTCGTACATAAATTAATTGCTTTAAATATTCTATGTTTATTTTTTATTTACTAAATTGTGTGACTTTTACAAGGTCCAATCTGATATAAAATACTATAAAAAAATCAAATACCTTCTAAGAATGTTTCACGGGAATATCCCAACTGTTTCCTTCTATCATAATAATTAATTGAAGAGTGCAAAATGTAGTTGACATATTTATCGTATGGTAAAATATGCGTTCCACAAGGTAAAATGCATGCAAACAAACCCAGCCATTCAGGACAGGAAATAATAAATCGCGCTCACCAAGGAGAAGTTCTATTTGGAAATAAGTTACGATTTGGAATATTATGTATTTCCTACACTCCACTTCTTGACAGCGTTTTTATTGTTACCTCAAGTTAGTTTGTCATCCTCTCGCTATGGATGGGTTATATTGAAAAGTTATGCAGTTTGGAACGTACATTGGTTTATTTATCTTTTTAAATATTATTTTACCAACGTAATGGGCATAACAGTTCGAACTCACTTGTTTTAACAAAAATATTAAGCTCATTATCATTATATGAAAACTATTGTGTTAAAATATATCTATAATAAATATAAAATATAAAATATAAATAAATATATAAATTAAGGTCTGGGTGCAATATAAATTATTAATAATTGAAATACTGCTAGACATTTTCTCATAAACTGAAATAATTAGTTTTTATACTAAGTTATGAAGTAGTATTTGGTACTATTTAGTATTAAGTACTTAAGAATCACTCAAGTTTTAATTTCGTTTATCCGTTCATCTGCAACAACTGATACTAACGAGTTTTAAACAACATATACTTTATTTTGTAAATTTCCATAATACTAAAATTTAGTAACACTCTGTTATAAATAATTCTTGCAAAATACTAGTGCTTGTTAAACATATAGTTAATTGGTACACCATCGAACCGCAGAACATATTGATGAGATTTCAAAATATACGGTTCGATTGAAATACAAATAATGTAAGTAAACTATCAAATAAAAATTGGAATGATAAACTTTATATACTCACAAAATCTGGAATTTCAATTATTTCTGCATAAAATGTTTGTGTAAGCCAAGTCTTCTACCTCTTTTATTTACGCACCCTCAGCCACATGAATTGTGGGGCTAAATTATGTTGATAACATGCAAATACAACCCTTTACTTCTTTAATCTTAGTTAATAATCCCAACGTTTTGGCTCTTCCCACTCCCATTGTGGTATTTTAATAGAGAACTTCCCCAATATATTATTTATAGCCGCTCTGAGTTAATACGCAGTTCCGGTGGCTTTTCACAATGAATATATTGAATTGATGCTTGTTCTTTTTTTTGCTTTGGCGAATCTTCACTATGATGATCTTTAAGGAATATCTATATAAGATGCTAAAACTGTAAGTTAAAACAACTTGCTGGTAATAAATTATTACAAATAAGATAAGACTGGCATTGCTCACTTAATTAATAAGAGAAATTTGAAATAAGATTTTTCGAATTTCAATACATATTAGTAAATATAAAAACAAATATGTATGAACAATTTACGAAATACAGGTTTATGACAAATTATGTTCATGGTTTTAAACACATTACATATAGTTTTATCTGTAAGTAAATTAAGTTAAATGAAATGGTTAAAATTTAGAAAAACTCGAAAATTTTTGTCACATGCAGATCCTAAGAACTATAAATCTTCGATATGGAACTCCTTGTAACTCCATTGATGTCAATCCTATACTCAGGCCCTTGCCATCCTTTGCAGAGAGTCTGCAGTACCTCCGCCATTTTGGTATTTCGTCACATAAGAACAATGTTAAATTCAATAAATGTCTGCGAGTTTGTTTTTCGTCAGAAAATTTCAAACTTGATGTCATTTTTATTGTTACCATTGTATCTTTCATTTAACATGATAGGAAATTAATAATAATAAAAAAATTATCCACTCGAATAACGAATAAATCATAAATATATATTAACTCCATTTTTAAACCATGTTAAACCATTTTAGGAGGTATATTTAAAAATGTATCCACGTCATATTAACAACTATACCATTATGGTGAACATATTAAAATTTCAGACACTTCAGAGAATTTCATAAATTTCAGGGTACTGCAGACTCTTGATTCATTATCGATTTTTTCGTTGGCATTGATAATCCATTAGGTTCTTAGGTATGATATCTGGTAATGGTGGTGTATACACCTTGTCGTTGATATATTTCGTAAACATTTCCCAAAAACGATAAGCCTTGTTGTGCACCCTGACGATTAATAACTTACACTTTTTAAAGAATATTTTACACCTTTTTTACAAGTGTGTAAAATACGATCAAAGCACTGACAATAAGTTTGCTGATGTTTTCATTAATTAGTTTTGGGGCTAACACTTTGCTCGTAAGAAATACCAAGTAGTTTTAAATAAGTATTAAAAAACCAATCTCATAATTTAAAATCACATTGAAACTAGGGAAAAATTTCTACGCTGGTTTCACATTCAAATCAGTTGTTCAATGTAAAGTAATTACAGGCGAGTTAGAAAATCTATAACATCGATGTTTAGATTCAGTGAATATGAGAATAGGAATACAAAAGGAATAGTCAAATGTGTTTGACGTTCGTTGAAGAATGCAATGATATTTTCTATTCTACATCTGAATGTTACATAAGTAGAAAAGATATATGAAATGCAATCCCGAAGCAGAGAGCTGCACCAAGCAATCAGGGAGTGCCATGTCCTGTTCGCTCATGCGGACAATTCTAGTTTATCCTATAGTGACTCTTTACACAAAACTGCAAATTTATATCTTAACAAAAAAATGTCTCCAACTTTCGTAATATATCTTTGATTTCATGTTTGTGAATTATTACGCCAAATTCAAAGACGTTTCAAATTATCAATGATGTGACATGGGGGGTAAAGTTTTATTTCAATCAACCATTTAGCAAGTCTCCAGAGAAGTTCTTTGTCTTTATCCTATCATACATAAGTTTAAACTTCTTTGCATTTAGGGTAATAATCCATAAACCAATCGTCAAAAGGCAGAGCATTAAGAAAGTTATCGCATTTCTGGAGTTCTGCACATATGATTATTTTATATATTTTATTTTGTAGTGGCATATTATAACGTTTTGAAAGAGAACGGTCCAAACTTCGGTCGTTTTACTGGCTAATGTCGACTGTGGTTAGATAGTATCTATACAATACTTAAAGCAGTTTTTTGTGAATACAAACCCCCCCCCCCTTCATTAATTTACAATTTTAATGTTTGATGAGTCAAAAGATTAATTTCAGTTTGTAGTTTTACAATAAGGTATGTATTTTTGAAATTTTATTCTGAGGGGAACGGGGAGCCATTAAGGTTTGTTTATTGTCTATCGTGTCTTGGTCATCTGTATTGGTTTTCGGCATAGTACTCAGCAAGTTTGACCATTAATTTGATGTACATATAAACCTATGATAAAATTTAAGATTTTCTTCTGACTAATGGTGGCCGTTCTCCTAACATGTCTAAATATATTAAACTCGAAATTTTTAATAGTGTCAAAAGATTTTGTGTTCAGTTCAAATCGTTTCTTAAAGGAATTTATTGAACAAAAAAATAATGAAGTTGGTAAAGGCACTTTTTTACACACTGGATACAGTGTTGTTATTTTAATATTAGAAAATCCGAGTTTCCATTAAAGTTTCGGTTTTCTGTTGTTCTATAAACATCGTTATCTAGTGGAAAGCTTAACGAGGCCATTTGGTGTCTGCTAACGTATTAAAACGGCGAAACAAGAGATAAGGTTTCATCTGGCCATTGTTGCATCCTCATCGATTTTGTGATTTCTTTCATATAAAACAGATAATGAATATTTGCAACATGTATGAAACTGTATTTGCCGATGAAGTATTATATTAACTGAAATAGGCCTACTGCAATATTGAGTTTGAGCTGAATTGTTGTAATGTGAATTTCTGATGTATAAACGGAAGACAACACATAACGTATTCTTCCAATAGTCAACAATCTCAATTCAGAAAATGTTAATGCTGGATAATTTTGTTTCGATAATGTAATTAAAACAATTAAACAACTCATAATTCTGAGAAAGAAGTTAATAATAAATTACATTAACCAAAATAAATTATGAAATTATTTCTGCAAAAATAAAATAATACTAAACAAAAATAACAGTCAAAGATTGGCTTAGTTTAAAAAGCTATTTTTTATGTAATCTTTTAAAGCATAAATTTTGTTAAATCAAACAAGGGTTTGGTTTGTTTATCCATTGCAACAAAAACATTTGTAATTTTTACGAAACATTTCACATTAGTTATTTTATAAATTGGATCTGTGATAAAAAATCCTAATTTCATGAAGCTAATGTCAATAACTAGGTTTTGTTTAGGTTTATTTGTTGGGTATCTAATATAACTGATATGGTTATAGTAGTGATGTATGAAATGTTTGATCTAATAAAAATTCAATTCAACAAATACCTAATACTAATACGGGTAGATCTAATACAAAATCAATTTAACGGTTAAAAGGCTATCAGACAAATTAATTCATAAAACTAATTTCAAGGACTCAGATACAGCTCAAGAAAACAATATTATTTCAATTCTCACATTTCGGCGCGATTTTAACAAATTGATAAATCACACACCCCGATGAATCTAAGCTATTTAAAGTCACCGAAGAACTGCTCTTTTGACATGTTTTTGAAAACGTTACGACTAAGTCAGCCTAAAAAGCGTTGTGATATGAAGAGTAAGCCTTACACAGCAGCATCCAGATGACCGACTGTTCTCTAGTGCTTCTCGCCATGACATTCGCTTGTTTGCTAGCAAAGTTTACAACAATGCAATCAGCTGTTTACTACAAATACGTTCAAAATATATAGCAATTGTACTGCGAAATATAGAAAAACTTTGCATTGTTAACGGGCAAATCAAACAAAAGAAAGGGGAATGTAATAATAGTTTCATAACAAAACTATTGTACTATGAAGGCCTTTAAGCCACGAGTGTTCTAAATATCTCACGAGTTGCTTAAAGGCTGAACAGAATCGTTCATACTCTATTTTATCTACGACCAACATAAATTTGGTAAATTACTTTAATAAACATGTCCAAAATTTAAACGCTATGGAACCTTTCCAAATCCAAATCCAAAACGTATCCAAAACGTAGCTAAACAGATGTAGTTTGACCAAGTCGTCCTTTTCACTCATATAAGATCACGTCCTTTTGAGGTTAGACAAGACGCATAATGCAACTAAAACTTAATTCAAAATGGAACAATCAGCTGGTATGCGAATTTCATAATTTCTATTTCTTAATTTATTTATGTTAGTCCTCGTATAATCTACGCTTGAGGCATTTAATAACGTTTTGAAGAAGAACGGTCCAAAACCCGGTCTTAAACTGTTGTGAGATTGCATCAATAATAGCCCAATGACAAAAGGCAACTTACTGGGTTCGGTATCGAATCCTATAAAAGCTACTAACTTTTATCAGTATCTAACCTGCAATCTTTGGATTCAAAGGCAGCACTAGGCCTATAGCCATTCAGTTACCCAACCAGTAAATTATTAAAACACTACTTTCGTCACATGCTGAGCTCTCATTGGTCTGTAACCTGTATTTTCATGGTCAACATGTACGTTAAAAACTACATTAAGTAACTTAAAATTTGGTTAATGATGTCCCTCTTTACGATGCTAGGCTACATGTAATATCATTATTGATTATTTTTGCAGCATTGCAGGTAAAACATATTTAACGGTCAAAGGGTATAAAATGGTAACGTAATTACCACTAGAAAATGTTAGTATCGAGATTCTTCAGGGAGAGTTTTTAATAATTATTTACAATATAGATTTACATTTGATTCAAAACTGTTAATCCAGGACTAAAGATTTTATAAATACCCCCGTCGCAGCAGACCTGCGTACTCAGCGAATTTCCAATGGAATTTTAGATTATTTACTTTCCCCATAAAAACACCATAGAATCGAGTATGTAGGTTTGCTGCCATGGGGCGTTGTTAGAAAATCTAACTTAATCAATAAATTGGTGAATGTAAACACAAAATTGTATCAAGCTCTGACAATTTTTATTTTCCCCATAAACCCCATGGGGATGAGTTTGTAGGTTTGCCGCCATATGGGTTTTGTAAGCAAGTATAAATTAAACCCTATCTAGATAATGTACATACCAAATTTGACTAAGTTATGTCAACAAATAAGTAAGATATAGGGTTTTCTTGATTTCCCATAAGAATAACATGGAAAACACATTTTTGGATTTTCTCCGT
Organism: Neoaliturus tenellus; assembly: GCA_030545055.2. Lineage (NCBI taxonomy): Eukaryota > Metazoa > Arthropoda > Insecta > Hemiptera > Cicadellidae > Neoaliturus > Neoaliturus tenellus. The sequence continues at coordinate 301,661,898 of CM061531.1, forward strand.
AACCATTTAAGCTAAGTTAAAAATTCAAAATATTAAATTGTTTGTTTTTTTAAGCTCTTTCGAATGGTTCTAGTTAAAATTCATGAATTTTTAAAATTGAGGTCCAAAAATGCCAAAAACCCAATTTTGACCCCTTTGAAACCCCATAAAACCCCGTTCCCATAACCCGACAATGCTGGTTTGCGAACTCATGAAAATAGACCTGGCCTTACACCTTCATACCAAATTTGATCAAAATCGGACATCCGCTTCAAAAGTTATCGGTACCACGGACACACACACACACACACACACACACACACACACACACACACACACACACACACACACACACACACACACACACACATATATATATATATATATATATATATATATATATATATATATATATATATATATATATATATATATAAGTTTATGTATACGGATTTATTGTTACAATTTTATACGCATATGAAGTTATTGTAACGTTTAATGTAGCAATTTTCTGTTACAATAAGTCGGGTTTTTTTATCACGAATAAACCCTTATTGCGACGTGTGTTGTGCACATGGATTAATTGCTACATATATCGTATAAGTTGGAAAAGGATTTATTGTGACATCGCTATTCAGGATAACCAACCTAGAAAAAATAAAAAACCCAATAATGGTTTTTAGCTTGTATAAACCCTTATTGTTACATCAGTTTCTCATATGCGTTTATTGCGACTAGCAGCTGTTTTTCATTTAGGCCGGTTCCTACGTGGGCGACAGATGCAACGCGACGAGAGCGACAAATTTTCAAACAAATGTATAAGCATTGAAGCGTTCTTAGTGGGCGACAGGAGCGACAACAATTTACAATGTATAACGTTATGGCGATGCAAGCTTGTCGCTGGTGTCGCTCCAGTCGCTCTCGTCGCGTTGCATCTGTCGCCCACGTAGGAACCGGCCTTAGCGGGAAGCGTAGACGGACTATGAATGAAATAGTTTTATTTGTTTAATCCTTTGAAAAAGGGGTTGAACTACTGATCTACTGTTTCTTTTTCGGCCCGGAGACGATTGATTACTCGACGTTTGTTGTAGAATTTGCAACTGTGTTACTACTCTATGACGAGCAATAATGGGAAAGTAATTTGCTATACTCATTTATTTTTCCCATACTCATGTTTTACACTACCAGATTATTTATTAAACCAACAATATAGGTTTAGCAGGGTGTCTACTGATACTGGAAATACTTGAAATACTGGAATGATACTGGAATTTTATTTTCATACTGGAATTATACAGAAATTTCAAAAGATATACTGTAATTTTTTTGAATGTGTAATTTTAAAAATGCATTAGCTTTTGTCATTTGATCCGTACATAATAATGTAAATATATTTGACAAGTCATTTTTGCTGTTTATGTATGTTTGCAAACCAACATCGGAAAAGTCGTTGTTCCCTTCAAATAGTTCATCAAGAAATGTAAACATTTATTTGTGTAAAGATAGAGCCTAGAAAATGTTTGATTTTATACTCAAAATTTATTTTTCTTTTCCAAATTAATCATATTCTTCCTTTTTTCACTTTTAAGTACAGTATTGACCTATTTCATTATTTTTTGTAGTTAAATGTTCTTTATGATTATTTTTCATATTAAATAAATGTAAAATAAAGTGAGAGGAACAGAGGACAATAGGATGAGTCGGGGGCCTTCATAAAAAAGCAGTAGCCTAAATAAATATGAAAGAAATGTTATTGCTGGAAAGTACTTATTAATCATAATCATACGTTTTTATCTTTATACAAAAATCGAACTCATTTCAATATTGATTACATGAATAAATTGTCATCATGGTTACTCCATCTTTTAATTAATAGTTCGTGAGTGATACGGTATTGGAATTTAAAAAAATATATACTGGAAATATACTGGAATTCTAAAATCAGATTTCAGTAGACACCCTGTTTAGGTTTGACTGATGCTAGGCTAAGTAATCCAAAATGGTAACACTACTTGCTAAAACAGTTTTTAAGTCGTTGTTTTATTACTAGGTGCAATAGGATGTTAACATACAACTGATAGTATAATTACTTTATTACTTAACCGTTTTGACTATATCAATGACCTTCTCTTGTGTTCAAATTGTTCTTATACAGATACGGATTTTCTAAAATGCACGCTATGCTAGGCATGCACCTAGAGAGTGGTCTTTTTACAAGGTGTGACAGGTGCACTGTACCTCGAACGGCCGGCACGCGCGACACGAAGTGGCCACGTGGAGCTAGAAGCGAAGCCGCCACGTCACGCGCCGAGTCGCTAACGGAAGTTTAAGTTTAATAAGACCTAGTTGTTTTAAATCGCAGAAAATATTTTAGAACTTTTATTAAATAATTTGTTGATTATTATGTCACCAATATATATGGCAAGTTGATGAATAAATTAATAAATGAAGCTATGCATTTTCAATAGTTCAACTTAATCTGATGCAGGGCTATTACAAAAAAAAAACATAAACTTTGTAATTGTTGATTAATAATAATAAATATTCATAATTGTGCTAATAACATTAAAGGATAATTGTACTTGTTAGTATAATGAATAATTTGTTAGTTTATAAGTTACATTTAACTTGTATACAATTAAAATTCTGCAAGAATAGGACGACGGTAAATGTGTGTAAAACTAGAAAGGTTTGTTTTTAATTATTTATTTAGTCACAGTAGGTCACAATACATGTCAGTTTGTAATTCCTCATCACCAACCACACCACCCAGTCTCTGTAGTCAAGGTGTTGTCCCACAAGGATGGTATACTGACGTGTGCCGCGCCCGCACCACCGGTGCCGCCCAAAGACCACCGAGTGTTATGGGTACGCGCAGTTTCCATTGTTGACAGGAGACGAGGGTCGGGCCGGGACGGAAGCACGTTTATTCATCGCATCGATAGCGGGCCACCTGACGACTAGACAACCAACCATCGGGACCACAAGGAGATGGGAGATGTCGAGGTGCGCCGATGGTCAGGGCATTCCACAGTGGATTACCGTCGACCCTCGGAGGGGCAGGGTCGAGGTGCGCCGATAGACAGTCTGGTGGCCTGTTCTCCATGTTTTGCTGCCACGCTGTTACTAATTAATTTCAAATTAAATATAAATGTTAGGTACGATATGTTGTTATTTAAACTGTGGGAAAAGCCCTGTAAATAAATAGAAATGTTTATCACTATGGCGAAAAGCGGGTTTATATTGGGTAAAATGGTACAAATCAACAGGGGAAAAAAATTAACATGTGTTGTTAGATTAGGTTAGGCTATTTTGTTCGTGTATAGTTGACTGTTAATATTGATATTGATAAACAGTCAAGATAATATTTTAACATGAACAAAAAACTGCATATGCATACGACATATTAAATTGTTATTCTTCAGTTGACTTTAAATATTGATACAGGATTGGTAAACAGTCCCCTATATGTAGCCTAATAATAATTAACACGAACAAGCAACGAATTGAAGGCAAATCTCAAACTGACCATCAGTGCACCTCGACCCTGCCTCCCGAGAGACACAAACCAACCATCGGCGCACCTCGACCCTGGTTTTTATGATCCTGACTGACCATCGGCGCACTTCGACCCTGCCCAAGGAGATGAGTGAGCAAGCAAAGAAAGCAGTTAAGCATAAAGCATTTTACGAGTATTTTTGCTGATTATAGTTGAGTGAACCATAGCGATTGTAAATTATTATATTTTTATTCGTATTCGGTTATCTTACTTTGAAGTATTTGGAATATATTGTGTCGTAGTCTGCATTAGTTGAAAAATAACAAATTAATTCTTATTGAGTCTAATATTGAAAGTGCAAATGCTGTCTAATTTGCGGTAAGTGCAACTGTGAAGTACTTGCAGACGAAGTCGGGAGAGGTGAATTTAATTGCTCGCCACTGAAAACGGAATCACAAGCCAGGACTGTGGAGAGATTTTTCTTTTTGTTATGTAAAAGCTCTCTACATTCCATTTTTGAGCAGCAAATTTCACCACTGATAGAGGGTTAAATAATTATTATAAATTACAGGCCGGTGGCATAGTGGTTAACACCCTGGACTTCGGGTAAATGGCAGTGATGTCGAGGGTTTGAATCCGCGTTCTGCCATTGACTTTTATCAGAACCTTTCACCTTGTACTGTAGCGGCTCACTCTCTTTTTCTGTCTAATATGATCCACGCACATACTATCAATAGTTTATGTGGACGTGGCAAAATAAGGCAAAAAGAGGCCTGCAAACCTCTTTTAATAATAAAAATATCCTTGAATGAATATAATATTAAAAGAAGATTTTAATTGTATGGTGATGTGTTTTGTCAAATCAAATCCCAATCCAATAGCTTTATAATTGGAGGGGTTTTGTTTCAAATTAATTCAATGGATAAGACGTTCACTAACGGCAAGTTACAATGGTCAATGGTTAGTGAAAATACTGGCCATACGATGTCTCAACAGCACATATGACAACAACTAATGATGAGCCACAGTAGCTGTCGGTACCAATTAGCGAAACAATTACCATTTATCAAAATATTATTTATGAAAACAAAGAATTTACTCCCGCTATTGTTACGGCAGTTTTACTGTGGTTCAATGGGTTTAAAAATTAAGATAATATAGTTTGTTAGGTATTACCGGAAAATTAACAAGGATCCATATATCCCTTGGATGGATGCAGTATGGTACATACTGGGGTGCCACACGCTGACATAGGGGCCGGTGGCTAATGGGCCGACTGCGGTGCCTACTTGAATAAATGGAAAACCCCATATATTCCATTAGTGCGATGAATTTAACTGATAAAAACTGTATATTAAGATCCGGGATATTATACTTACCAGTATCAGTATTGATACTTACCAGTATCAGTCCCGTATTGCCAATTTAAACATTTTTATTATTCTCTCAAAACGTAGATTGTACTGTTAGACCCATTAGTGTGCTCTTAGTTTGTTTTGTTTTTTTTTTCAAATTAATAGAAAAAGTTATGAAAAACTTATTAAATGCTGTTATAAGATAAGGGTTTTAATAATCATCAATTTCAATTTGGATTTTAAAAAAAATGAAAATATGCAGACGATGCATTAATTTCTACCACTGAAAATATTTACAATAGTTTTTATAACAATAACAAAACTACACGTTTATTTATCGATTTTAAGAAAACTTTTGATAGAGTTAGTAGGATAATTTTTATTTTTAATTTTTTTCATTAAGGTTACAGTTAAAATGGATATTTTTTCATTTCTTCGTCAAGGGAATTTAATAACATTTTTACTTGGAACGTTCCAAACACCGGGATTTTGTTACTATTTAACATCCACCATTTGTTAAAAGCTATAGTTAATTGATCGCCCATATTTTAAAGTTTGTAAATTTACTTACAAGACACCTTCTATGTTGAATTTATATTATTGAAAAGTGTACAAAGGTTACATGTTTATTTTTAAGCGGAAAGTAGTGTGTTTAGGAGGAAATTTATTGGTTGTACATAAATTAATTAAAAGTAACCATTAATTAATTTATGGTTAATTATTATTATCATAATAATTATTTAATTAATTAATTTAACGATTAACACACGTTAAATAGTGTTCATGAGACACGATCCAGTTCAACCATTTGACTATCTTGTTTGTTCATAAGGTGTAATAGTATTTTCACGTCAGATTTCCTTATTTTTTAGCATCACAAAATTTTAACACACCGCCTCAAAGAAAGCAGTCTTGACTCACTGTAAATTTCAGCTTACCAAATAGCAACACCTATTTTCGTAAAAACAAAGTAAACTTTGTTAACCCCTATAAATTTTATGGATTGGTTTCCCCGTTATTTATTTGTAAAGGGTTTTGTATATTGCTGTTATCCATAATCTTTGAACGTCGTTAACTTACACTGTCTCTATCATATAATTCTACAATTTGTTAACACCATAAAATTATCTTCGGCCATTTTGAAAAATACCAACACTTCGTCAGATGCCACTCTATAAGTTTAAATGAATTATTATTAATTTTCATTCACCCCTTTCACATATTATTGTTTGTAATTTGAACTCATCGTACGATACATAATTCAAGATTTTGGTGTAGTTTGATGGGGATTGGTCTGTAGATGTAAAAAATGATGAGAATCTATACTTATTTAATACGCTAAGGGGGTTTTTTTGTGTAGAGAACTCCTCCTACAATTCTCTACCGATTTTCAAGTTTTTGGTGTCGTTGGATAGAACTTGGTCCGCAGTTGTTTCCGCCAAAGATTTATGATAATTGGACTTAAAATGGGAACGTTATTCACAAATTAAATTTGAAAATTCCCCATTAGAATAACATTGAGATTGGTTTGATCATTTTAAACATCTGCAACATGCAGCTGCAGTTTTTTGTGATCGCTGTGATATTCACTATATTGGATAGGTCGGATTTCATTGATTTAGAACTAAATGTAACTTTTGTATTGTATCAAAATAAATTGCTCGATGTAGAGCAACACGTGCACTAGTCTGACTTAAAATAAGGCAACCATAATTTAAATTTGAAATTTCCCCTTAGAATAACATTGTGATTTGGTTTATCATTTTAAACATCTGTTTATGTGCAGCTGAAATAGGTGTAGTTAAGGGTGTTAACTGATATTTACGTTATTGGATTGGTCGGACATGTCATTGATTATAAACTAAATGTAACATTTTTAGCATTGACATGTCATAGTTCAATGTAATAACTTGATTTGGGTGCCAAGTAGGCCTTTAGTTTAAAATTAATCTTTCAACTTTTTAGAAGATACATTGTCTTTTCACTTCGGAATATTTCACCAACCCTCAATATTGCCCGATACTCTCAAAAACTATAATAACGTCCCATCCCTTACTAACTAGGCTAATCTACTGACCTACACGTCATTGTGACGAGCCGCGTGAGGACAACATTCCACGCGGTGTCCTTGTAACTGCGCGCCAATTTTATTGTGTGAGGATGGGGGAGCGGCGTGGCGGCGACCGACGGTCATTCATTAAACCGCTGTAGCCGCACATTAAAGGATTTGTATATTGTAGGATGGGTTGGGAGGTGACGGTAGTTGACCATGCACTTAATATATATTCTAGATACTGTGCTTAATAGTGACATAGTGACATTAAGTTTAGATGTATGACATGGTGATTATAAATAATTATTTTCTTACTTGAAAGTTGATAAGAAAGGGTTGGAGGGGGGGGGGCAAGGGACAAACTTGGAAAGGGAAGCGTTGTGTAAAACCTGGGAAATATCAGTTATGGTCTTAGGATGTAGGCCCTATCTGTTTTGTTCCTTAAATCTGAAAATATTTCTTAATATCATTGTAAACTAATTTTAGTTCCCAATTTAGCTTTCATGACACGTTCTGACAAAAAGAGGTGTATTTCATAAAACAAAATAATATGTAGTTAAAACTAACAAGGATGATAAATTTCTCGATTTTCCGAATAATGCGAGTATAGACGGGGCAGTACTAGAATGTGTGAGGATGCTGCTGACGAAACACTGATAGTTAATTATTTTCATTCAAGGATCATGCTGATTGGTGAAAGAATAAGAATAAGAATAAGAATAAGAATATCTTTATTTGCCGTTACAAGATTAACAAGCATGGCATGGTCAATTTGTAATAAAAATTTCTATAACTAGTTCTAAGAATTAAACCTAGTTTTTACATCATCAATAAAATCCTGATCCTTGTAGGGACATAAATCTAGCAAATAATCAGTAATACATTTTTTAAACAGAGTTTCATTTAAATTTCTAATGTACTGAGGCAAAAGATTGAAAAAGCGCTTTGATTGCTCAACGAAGCTGTTGGTTGTGGTGCTATACTTACATTGACTAGGTCTTAAGTTATGCCTACTTCTCGTACAATACCCATGAACAAATACATTGGTGTCCCTAATACTAAAATTATTTTTTGCAAATATTAAACATTTTAAAATATACATAGCTTGAAGACTTAAAATATTAGCTTCTTTAAATAATGGTTTACAGTGTGTTGTCATCTTAACATTAAACATAATTTTTATAGCTCTTTTCTGTAATGTAAAAAGTTTTTTCTTGTAATTACAGCCTCCCCATAACAATAAACAATAATTAAGATGTGAATATACATGAGCAAAATATACACATTTCAACGTAGTAAAATCTAAACTATCCCTTAATTTACTCAACAAAAATATGCCTTTACCTACTTTCTTTGCAACAGAATCAATATGAACTTTCCACTTTAAATCAGACTCTATGTAAACTCCCAAGAATTTAACAAAGCTCTTTTCCTCTTTAGCATTAAAATTAATTTTCAAATCCTGTGTTTTTTCTACATTTAAAACTAAATTGTTACTCACACACCAATCTTTAATTAAACAATTGGTTTCATTAGAGATGATTGAGTGGGATTGCAGGTTTTTACATGTTATTTGAATAGATAAATCGTCTGCAAATAGATAGGACTTATCATTATCATTTTCAATATTGCTTGGTAAATCATTAATGTAAATAATAAAACAGACTGGGCCTAGAATAGAGCCTTGAGGAACCCCATGACTAACTTTACTGAAATCCGAAAACTGACTATTGTAATATACACACTGAAACCGGTTATCCAAATATGATTCAAAAAACTTAACTGTTTTTTTGCTAAATTTATAATGAGTAAGTTTTTTTATTAAAATGTCATGAGAAACAGTGTCAAATGCTTTTTTCAAGTCATAAAATTTAAAAAATACTCTATTATTCTCTTCAATATTATTTAAACAACTATTTACTAACTCCTGTGCGGCATCATGAGTACCTCTTTTTTCCCTAAATCCAAATTGGCTACGATTAAAAAGACCATTTTCCTCGAAATGAGATACAATTTGTTCCTTAACTAAACTTTCTAAAACTTTGGAAAGGAATTAGATGGCTAGAACCAATGTATCTAGAACAAACCAAGGTAGGTGACACCAACAGCTGATTGAAGCATTTTAAAGTATCTCCTGCACCGTTGATGTCTTGTTGTTTATCTTGACACATGGGTGGTTTACTTTGAATATTTTAAGTGCTGCACCTTTGACGTCATTGATTTTGTTATTGTTTTTGTTGATGTCACCTACCTCCTTCTCATTCTAGATTTCTTGGCTAGAACAATTTTTCAGATGTTATCGTTTTTATTTTTTGCAAACAAATCTGCTCATTTTGACATTTAGAAGGTAGAAAGAGCGATTCCCTTGGCAATAAGGATTAATCCCAGATCAGCGCTTTATTTTAATATGTTTATCGATATTTTAACATGGGGTCTCTCTATTTATTTGGTTCTGTATAAATTGGCAATAAATGGGAATGTTTTTAGGTAAGAAAGTAAATCTAAAGTAAAAAAATAATTAAGTAGACCTAATATCTACTTAAAAATAAACATACCTACACTGGTGCAGTGCCTACATTACTGACGGGCGATGCGTTGTTTTACTAGGGTTGTTTATTGTAATTTTAATTAATTTTTAGTTTGGATTAAAAGTTGTACATGTCTTTTAAGAGTCATCTTCACCCATGGGCCAGTAGCCCATTGTTGGGCAGTCGGCAATGTTAAATATACTGCTTTTAATGAAAAACATGGTATTTAATTCCCCTGTTTTGGACGCCGTTTTTCAACCGATTTTCTTTAAATTTGGTAAGTGTTTAGTTGCATAGTTATATTATGTCCCTCATACCTCGAAATTCCAAAAATTTTACTAAATTTTGAAATATTATTAAGGAAAATCGAGTTACTTTGCGACGCCACAGAGAGTAATATTTGTTAATTTTTCAAAATTTCGAGGTATGAGGGACCTCATATAACTATTCAACTAAACACTTACCAAGTTTTAAGAAAATCTGTCTAAAAACGGGGTCCGAAACAGGGGAATCAAATACCATGTTTTGCATTAAAAGCCGTATGATTAACATTGCCGACTGCGCAACAATGGGCTACTGGCATAGGGGTGAAGATGACTCTTAAGGGTAGAACAAGAAAAATAGAGGTGGGGTACAGGGGTACATTGGATTTAGTACAGCTATTGTCACAAAGTTTTAATATTCTTGACAAGTCTGAGTTTTCTTTAATCGTCTATGAGTAGTGAGTGGTAAGGTGTACTTTAGAACTACAAGTTAATCACGAATATTATTGTTTAGCAAAACTGCAAAAAAACATTAAAGACAAAGACATAACTTCTAAGTTCTAACCCAAAAGGGAAATGAATATACAGTAACAAGATTTTGACAAATTTACCAAGAAGCTATTAAGCATAAAATATGTTATGATATCTAGATATGTTAAAATAAACCAAATGAAGGTGACATATTGAATTTGTGAAAGGATTTTTATATTTCTGTTAATAAACTGCAAACACACCCCGTGCGAAGAACGGGTACTCAGCTAGTTGCTACTAAAATGTCAACCCAATCGTATACTTTTGAATATCGTAAATAGCGATGTGTTTCATTTTTCTCAAAATCGCAAGTAGATTTTGTTTATACTTGAGATTTTTGTTTATTTGTGCGACTCAAAATCATGTAAATTATTTTTTTTACCTAAAACAATCTTTGAAATTGAAATGTTTAACAAAGGTCTTATATGTTGCCATTTTACTAGCGAAACAACAATGAGAGGTAAATAAAACTTACAGGAGAGCAATATCAACGAGGTTAAACTAGAAATAAAATGTTAGACATAAGATAATTTTATGCTGTCTTTGAGTAGTGAAACTTTACCCACGATTCCCGCAATTTCCTTGGTTTCCTACACTTAACCATCTTTTCCTTTCTTAACGGTTAAAGCTATTTAATTGGTCAAAAATTTCTGATTATGCTTTTTAAATATCAGATAATTAGTTGTTTGTTTTGAAACCACTTTGATTTGATGGGGGCCTACGAAAACTAACAATATGGTTAGTGGCAGTAGAACAGGAGGGTGCGAAGGTCAAGTTATACATTTAGCTAATTGAGAAAAAATCAACTGGCTTATTGAAAGTCTTGGCCTTGACACGTCTTTTCTATTGCCCCCCACTTTATATTACGTAGGCCCTGTCTGTAAGCAGGCTATTGAAGTTGGCAGGAAGGAAGCAGGTGAATATACTGGCTACCGGATGTTCGGGAATATTTTCTGGTAGGTTCCGCCGGAATCGAAGTTTACTTGTTCGTTTATCAACTTGTCCCTGTTTTTACATTTTTCTTTAAATATATGTAAATCTTCCCATGCGTTCATTAAGTTTCCTTTCTTACATGTCTTGACTATTTTCAGGTTTTCTTCTATGGTTTTTAGGGAGTGGCCATTTTCTAAAAGGTGTTTTGCTACATTTGATCTTTCCGGTTTGTTGTTCTTCCATGCTGATATGTGGTTCTTGAATCTCTTTATAAAATTAACGGTCTGTCCAACGTAGAAGTTGTCACTATCTTCACAGCTAATTTTGTAAATACCGGATCGATTGAATTGGTTATTATCTTCAATCTTGGGGTGTAGCAGTCCACTCATGGTGTTTTGTGTTTTGAAGGCAACAGAAACTCCGTATTTCTTGAATTCTCGATTATATTAAGAAATATTAGTTCTTTGAACAGCTATTCCAGGGTGTCCACCAAATTAACTTAACAAAATTCCAGTATATTTCCCGCATTCCCTGAGGATAATTCACGTTTTCCCAACGGTTAGACCACTATTTTGTCAAGAGAAATATACTTCAAAAAGTTTATAACAATTCATAATAATTATTATTGATGTTAAATCAATTGAGGTCCGGAGAAGGTCACAAAGGAAAAGGAAAGGTGCCTCCGATCGGCAGACATGGTCTCGTTAGATCGGCGAACACGACAATCCCGGCCGGCGAATATAATCGCCCAAAAGCGGCGAAGACAATTCGTTCGACGGTGACAGACGTCTTTGTTTGGCGGATACGAGCATCTTTGATCAGCGGGCATGAGCGTCTCCATTCGGCGAGAAAGCACGTCCCCTTTCGGCAGACATGACGTCTCCGTTCTGCGAGGTTATAGTTTTACCTTATACCTTATACCTCCTTCTATGTCTGGTACCCATGTTGTGGGATTGACTGCGTCAAATGAGTGTTCATAAAAAAAATAAAAAAAACACATACTTCAAAATAAAACAATAAGAAACCCACAAACATATAATTATGACTTTGTAGCTTTAAACTTCCGGTCGGCTGCAAAAGTCAAAAATCAGAAAAATCATCCTGGATGTACTCATCGATAGTGTATTAGGCCTTCCTCTTGATGTAACTAGCTAGTGAAGTCGTAAGTGCACCAATCTCTAGTTGCTGTACATGTGCTGGTAGCTTATTAAAGAAGCGGATAGCTGACACAGCATAGCTGGCCTGTGATCTTGCCAGGCGCACTCGAGGGGTGTCCAATTGACCACGCCTCCTCGTGTTGTACTGGTGTACATCTCCACGGACTGGTAGATCCCACAGGTGCTTCTTCACGTGCAAGAAGCAGAGAAAGATGTAATGGCCAACGACGGTGAATATGTTTTTAGTATAAATTTAGACTCTGCTTTGACACATTAATTGGAAAAGGAAAAATATGTTATAAACAATATTAGAGCGAGTTTATTTATTATTCAAAGACGACCAACCTCCCCATAAGATACAGATAGCAAAAACAGCACCACGAGCACTCCATTGAGTTGTAAAGGACTGGGGGTTATATTTCTTTTTCTTTGGGGTACTGTAAATTGTACTTGATGAATTCTATAGATCAAACATGCGTTAATATATTTATTTTGATGATTTTATAGTCTAATTAAAATTAAAAGAGTATTGGAATTGGCGGTGCTTCGGCAGTGTTCGGGTACATTCGGGACTAGTCGGCTCCTCTAAGTAAAAACTGCTGAGTTGTTCAAATAAACGAATCAACGAGTGAATTAAATGAATCATAAGACAATTTCTAAAAGAGGCAGTTCGTATCGCTAATTTATTTTAAGATGGTTACTTTGTTTCGATCGCCATCTGAGAACCAGGTAGTTGTTTCATCAGTTTTGTTTACAAGGTTTCATACCTATTCATCATTTTATTTCAAGGCTTTCATATCATTTTATTGTACAAAGGTTAGCGTTTAATTCGATGGATGTCACAAGTGCCTATGCTTATATATTTGAAAATTTCAAAAGTCCGTTTTAAAACCTAACACAACCTTATCCTCAACTGTCTATATAAATTATGAAGAAGATCACACTTAATAAATAGGTTTCTGTAAGAAATAGGGGAGGGAAAGAAGAGCGGAAGAGAGGAAACAAAAATATATAAAATACACCGACCTTGGATTGAAATAAACATGAGAGTTGAGTAGAAGTGCCATTAATAGTAGGCCTACCGCTCATCCCACATTGGCTCCATCCTCCCTTCCTCATCACTTGCGCGACGAGCGAAATTTTTAATGTCTGCGTATTAAACAAGTCCCGCAGCCTTTTCTTATTTTATATCTTGAGTCAACGTATACAGCCCAGTTAGGACAGGTAAAGGCAATTTAATTACCTTATCGCCTGGTTGTTATAGTATGAACGCAATCCGTTCACAAAATGGAACAATGATTATGTCTGACGTAGGCCTACATTGAAAACATTAAAACAGCCACATTTCAATAGCGAGGGGTTTTAGGCATTAGTAGTAGGAGGACGAGTCACGTGATGGAGGGGCGGGCGCTCCAGTAGGGGTACGAGCCGAGTGACCCCGACGGAGGTGGTCAGTCATTCGACATCGTCTTACCTTTGGTTGAAGAAACTATTACTATTTATTAATACTACGATTTATTTTTAAAGGTTTCATAAATTTGCTTTATTCTACTTCGACTATTAAATTTATCAATCAACTAAATTACGTGGGTGAAGAAACAATATACAGTATTGTAACTAAATTTATTAGCTTTCACCCACGGCCTAATTGAGCGAAGGTCCTACAATCTGGCTTTTTATTTACACGTACTCCTCCTGAACGGCTGGAGTGATCTTCACGAAATTTTGCTCGGTCATAGTATAGTCCGTTTTTTTTAACCTGATCCTTCTAAGGAGAGATTGTGGTGGGGGTTTGTTTATCCTTGGAAACATCCCATTGGCTCGAGCCCTTTGGTTTTTTTGTTGTTTTTGTTTTATTTCACTGTTGCATACCAGCTGGTAATTTTACATCACAACATATTGTGTATCAGTTTTACAATATTATTATTGGTAGCAGTTGTTTTAATCAGTTTATTTTAGAACTTTTACATTTTAACAAGCAGTAGGTTTGGTTTTAAAATATAACAGCTGACGAAGAGTTACTGAAATATATTTATGACTTGTTTAAAACGTTACTTGAGGAAATCTGATACTCGAACATGTTTGTGACGAGTTTAAACGTTTTGTTTACAGTTTAGATTTTTTGTTTACAGTTTTAATCCCTCCCCCACCCCCCATATTTTCGTGAAGGATCAGGTTTAAAAAACGGACTATAACCATCTCTGGGAAGGTATAAATCTGAAATGGTCCAAATCGGACATAAGGGTTCTGCCGGGGCCTACGAACTGCCCTACGGCCCTTTAGAGTAACCATGTTATTTTAATAGGGGAAATATTTTAATTGGTTTGTTTACTGTGTGTTGATTATACAGCTGTTATAAGGATCAAATTTAACTGCAGATTGTTACCATCAGATGTTTGTGAATACAGTAGTTTTATGTGAAATTGTTTTGTTTATTTTATGGTTTGTTTGCCTTTGTACGTGAATGAAATGCCACGTTTATGGAGAGAAGATGCAAATCTTGGACGACGCACCATTTAATATCTTGTGAACATTATTAGAGTATTGCAGACTTGTGGCGAGTGGCGAGTAAGCGCAGTGAACAACCTAAATCTGGCGACGACGAGTGTGTGCAGCGAATGAGCCGACCCAAAAGGTGAGTGAGAGCAGCGAACAACCTAAACCCTGACGGCGAGTGAGCGTAGCGGACAAGCTCACTTGAATTAATTTGCTACTATTGACTAAAATACAGTCGCTCCGCTCAATATTGCAAGCAGACAACTGCATTGTATACCGTACCTAGTTATTTAATCAGGACATCACATGGGTGAGAAACCAACCAACAAAATTAAATAGTAGACTATAATTAAGCATTCGTAATTCAATTGTCATAATAGATTAGGCATTTACGTCGCGTGAACCCTGTAATAACCTACTTTCAAACTGAGTAAATCCTGGCAACTTAACTCTTTTTTTACTGTGACGTACAAACTTAAAATTAATTAATTAAATATTCACGTGACCCAAAAGTACGTCACAGAATATTAACATCAAATAATCGATGAAATCCGATTTTATCGCATTTGGACGAGTGTATAAAAACAACTGTACCACGAGGACAAAATGAATAGGTTAAGAATTATCTACTATATATTTGTCAAATACCACTCACTCACGTATCAGAGAATCTCCAAAACTATAAGGCCTAGAGGGTTAAACTTGGCATGGACGTTCGTCTTTGCTCAAAAACGCTCACTAAGAAACGGTTTTGCAAAATTCCATCAGGGCTCCGCCCCACAGGACTTCAAAATTTCGTTACAATGTTATTCTTCTGGGGCATCTAAATTATATACTCCCGAATGTGTAACTGACTCACTCACTCACTCACTCATCGGGGTATCAGAAATTCGTCAAATGTCGGTAAAGTAGATTAATCAATCTCAAAAATACAGGTCGGTAAGTTTAGTTCTCGCTTGGGAATTACTCTGTAGTAAGTGATATATAGGAGATTGCAACTATCATTACTGGATACCACGACCGTGTTAATATCGCGCATTTACATTATCTTATCACCTGTGAGATTGTTAAAATTTAGGATGGCGTTTCAGTGCATTGCTGCTGGTTCCTTGGTGTCAGTCGCTTTCCTTCCGAAAGTAACTATGCTCAGTGCATGGCTAGTGCAGCCTCTGCTTTGGCTTGGAACTTTGTGGGGGAACGTTTACTGGATCTGCCATCGACGAGACCCTCTTATCAGGAGATCGTCTGTACCTAAACTCCCGCTCTGAGAATAGTGTGTCTCACAGGATTCTTCGTTTTGAGGAACTTTGTGCGCCATTTAGCAATATGGGCGAGGACGTTACCATTATACAGTTAAAGCTACATAAATAATACCTTGGTTACTACAAAAATTGCCAACATACTGGGAGTCGCGGATTACCGAAACACCCTTTTTAAGAAATTTTATAACATTAACCAATTGTGCCTCTATAGGTAAAGCGGTCTATCCACCGAGAGTAATTTCAATGTACAGGGTGTATCTGAAATTACCTCTCCAGACCGGAAGTCACTGATGTCAAATACAAACCCTCACTTTAATTTTTTTTTTTTTAGTTTTACACGGCTTTTAAGAAAATTTTACAATTTGATCTTGTACGCGTAATTTTAGCAGTTTATTGAATATTTGAGGTTTAAATTTCGATTTTCCTCATAAGAATAACATGGAACATATTTACAAATCTTCTCTGAGCATTTTAGGTTAAGCAAAAATGTCTCGGCACAAAAATGTCTTAGACTCTTATAAATACGTTTCCAACAAAAATTGTCAGTTTGGTCCAAAAATTTGTTTATCAAATTTACAACATGACGGAGATTAATGAACATGTATATAATTGTTTAGTAAAACTAATCACGTGATAATTGATGTTTTATGATGGTATATTATTTTAAATGAGGTTATTAGACATTTACATGTTTGGTAAATTCTGTTATACGTAAAATGTTCAGACATAATATATGTTAAATTTTCCCCAAATAAAAAAAAATTCTTGCTATTTATTATTCTAAATCAGTATGATTAGGGTTTAAAATATTAAATTTTAAAGTTGCTTCAAAATTACGTCTGGTCCCCTCAGTATTGAAATCAGTGTCAATTAACAGAGCAAAATATGTTTACCTACAACGGCACATTTTTTGTACAATTTTAAAAGAGGTGCAAGGTTGGTATGGGACACCCGGTAAGACAGTATCATATTTGCACGATAGTCCTCCCAAAATTGGTTCTTTATTTGGGATGGCACTTAATTTCTAACGAACTCATTAGGAAGTACATCATTGACTTTACCTAATAGCATGCTAATTTAAATTTTACAATTAAAAAAAAAAAAAATTAACTAAAATAGCAGATTACACAACTAATGTATCTTTTAGTGCTTACTAAGTTAATGTTTAATTTAAAAAGGTGGCAGTACAGTATTTTCATTTAAAATAAAAAAGCTTTTTTATTTCCTGCCTCAGAAAACTATCTGATTTCAAAATTTAGCTACCAAACATTTTTACCCAAAATAAATATGACGTTATTTTTTTCTACTCTAGCGGCCAAATTATAACATCTGAGGCAATCCTCGCGAACATCTTTCAAGTGAATACAAGTTTGGTTCTATGAATTTTTGCCCCCCAGTCCACACAATTAAACATAATTAAATGTTTATTTATTTTTGCGGGGAATTTTACAACATGTAGACGTAATTTTACAACTACTATAATATTTTACTCAGAACCTTCACTTTGCACGTAGACATATCTTGCACAGTACCAATATCAATTAAATTATCAAACTTAAAAATTATCATGATGATTTTCAATATCACGTATTCTTCTTTTGACTGTAAGTCGGAACGAATTGCTATATCAAGCAACTGATTGTTTTACTTTGATTGTTATTTACTGACCTGGTCCTACGGCTAAAACATACGTCCTTTGATGTGTATGGTAATTTTAATATTTTAACCATTATTTAACATACTTTTGTTAGTAACTACTGTATTATTGTATTTAGATGCTTAAAGTTTTTTTTATTTGCCTTGACAGTAATTTTTTAGGAAATTAGGTAAATTTAAAAGTTTTACACCATTAAAATCTGAAATGAAGGAATTGTAATGAATGCCAATATTACATTATGTATTTATCATTGTATGTTCAATATTACTGGACCGTTATGTTATTCCCTGGAATTTCAACACAACTAATTGAAGGATAGTAACTGAATAGTATTTTTGTAAATAAAAGCGGTTTTTGGCAAGTTTTATCCACGTTGTTAAGATTTCCAATTATTTTGTTTTAATGGAATTTTTCATTGTTTTCGATGATCTACTGCACATTGTTTATGCAGTTTATCCTCTTAGGCTAATTTTTTCATAGGCTATATTTATTTATACGTATTTTATAATTTTAAGTAAATACTTATACAATACCTACATAGTAAATTTATTCACAACTCCATTAACCTTTATAGAATTCGGGGGAATTAGGAAGGGGGTTTTTGGAAAGAGTCTCTGAAAACGAGCCGTAGGCAAATATATTTTCATTCCTTAGATTGAGTTAGTTGCATAAGTTCAAATTTAGGTTATTTCTGCAGTCGTGGGAGTTAATTTATGTTATAAATAAATGACAAACTCATTTATTTTGCTATTTTGCTCATTTACAAACTCTTATATTTATATTTATTCTGTTAATTATATGCGACTTAAACAACAATTAACGAATATCTGGGCAACCCCTAAGGGGGCATGAGGGCGGAGCCCCCATCGAGCCGTAGGCGAGTTTTTAATA
Organism: Neoaliturus tenellus; assembly: GCA_030545055.2. NCBI lineage: Eukaryota > Metazoa > Arthropoda > Insecta > Hemiptera > Cicadellidae > Neoaliturus > Neoaliturus tenellus. Next base: position 301,680,502 of record CM061531.1, read on the forward strand.
TAAACCAAGGCAACAACGAATCTCCAAAACTATAGAGCATGCAGGAATTAAATTTTGTATAGATGTTCTTTTTCACCCATTTGTGCTCACTAAGAAACGGTTTTATGAAATTCCTGCAGGACTCCGCCCCACACCACTTCAAAATTTCGTTACAATGTTATTCTTATGGAGCACTTAAAATACGAACCTAGGAAAAAACGAATCTCCAAAACTATAGGACCTACAGGGTTGAAATTAGGGATGGAATTTCCACTTTGCCTATAGATGCTCACTAAGAAACGGTTTTGCGAAATTCCTTCAGGGCTCCGCCCCACACGACTTCAAAGATTTGATGTAATTCCTGTTGAAGATTCAAAGCTATCAGCTGTTAGTGAAATAATAAATTTAAGAGACGACATAGCCATATGTCAATGTTTTTATCTCTTTGTACACAATTTAAATGGTGCAAAATGTTTATTGGTTAAGTTAATACAATAAAAGGTGATGACGAACCTTGAACTGTTAGAAACTTACAGTGCTCTCGTGATTGTTCCTGTCTTTTGCCTGCATTATCCTTTGCTATGAAAGCGTTTATCGCAGATTGCCGCAGTATACTAGCCAAAATCGTCAAACATGCCACTGATAACTGGGACAGGCTGATGCACGTTAATTTCATGACAAGAGAGTGTCTGCCTCATCAAAACAGAAGGAAATATCTAGGCCTATCTACGACGTCGAGCTCTTATATATATTTAATTTAATTTGAGTTAAAAATTACGGCCGAAATCAACAATGACAATTTGAAGTGTTTATTAATGAAAATATTAAATGGCAATACATGGACAAGCAGTAAATGTAAAAAGTTTCAAGTTTACATGTGAAATAACCTAGGGTCAACAACGAATCTGAAAAAAAAACCAGACGACCTAAGGTACTGTATTGATAGTTGGTATGGAAGATCCACTTTGCCCATAGGTGCTAACTACAAGATGTTTTTGGAAAGCTATTTAGGGCTCCGCCCCACAGGACTTCAATATACGTTCGGGCCTATGGCGTTAAGAATTGGGTTCGGTAACATTCTGTCCCAGTAACATTTTGTCCTAATTTGAATTTCTTGGAAAACCAGTAACATTTTGTTCCAATCTTTTTTAGAGTTGATTAAATCAGCTAACGAGGTGACATCTTGTCCCAACGAAAATTTGACATGGGTTGAGAAGAGCAGCTCAGGTAATAAGAGCAGATCAAGGCCGAGCGGCATGCGGCCGCATGAAGCGCCGGCCTGGGAGGGGGGCAGATTAAAAGTACGGTGTTATTTGATAGTTACAAAAATTAACGCTTCGACAACCGTGTATAGCCTACAATTCGGTAGTGTGTGTCAAAACAGCGCTAAAGGTCGTGGACACATGGGACGGCTAAACTCCCGGAAATCTGTTCCATTTCACAGCCGCCGGCTGTATTTTGAGAGTCCGAACACAACTCAATAGATAGCCAGCGAAATAGCCAGCGAGGGCTTCTGAGACTACCATGTTACGAAACCCATGTTGAATCTTTAACACGTGGATTCTAATTATTAAGTTAACAGCCCTTATCATCATTCTTACTAAAGCTTTTGTTTTTAAATTGAAATGCAATTCTACAAATTGATTAGTTGTTTTATACTTTTACATAACTGTTATTTATTTAAACATAAGTAGGCCTACAGTATCAAATGGCATTTCCTTTTTATTTTACTAATTAATAATTGAATAATGACTAAGCATAAATTGTATGAATTTTTTTCGTGTAGTGCTTTAATTTTGTATGACCGCCATTGGAATATAATACAACTACAAGAGATACAAGATGTAATAAACTAGCAAAGTAGTGCGTAATAATTAGATTAACAAAATGGTGATAACAATTTAGTTATTCCACCAACTCTGTTCGATCCGATTGAAATCTCTCTTTCAAACAATGCAAATAAGTACCGATCCAAAGATTCTATTCTTTGACATCATTATGTTCACTAAGCAGCGGTAATCTCGACTAAGCGTTGGCATTTATAAAAAAAAAACCAAAACAATTTACACATTTGCAGTTGGCTTGCCGTAAAAATTGGCAAACATTTCTTGGGTCCTTAAATACTAAAGAAAGGTTCGTGGTGTAAAATGAAAGCTATATAACAAATTATTCTTTTTCATTCCATACACTATTGCTAGTGCTTCTCTATATATGAGACCGTACTGTAGATAACTTGGTTGGCGAAAGTGTGTGCGAACAATATGACTCGGGCCTGTCCACTCTCTTTGCCGTCTTTATCCTCGATACTCCACACGTATGCCAGTCCTGTACTAGAGGTGTCTACCGTCTAAATTGCAGGCTTTTGGGGATGTAGTGAGCCAAACCGGGCGCTGTAGTAAGCCCATCCTTAATCCATTTAAAACTTTGAATACAGTTCAATCATTGAAAACTTTGAATGACAAAGGGCACGTCTTTCTTTTAGAGAATATACAATGGTATTAAAACTCCAGCCTAGTTCTGAAGAAAATTACAATAATTAAGGGGGCGGGCGTTCGAGTGCCGCCATGTTAGATTTATTTCCTATGAGAGCAATGCTAAACTTATCCCTGTCATGTATTCCTTTATTTTTTTATCAGATTGGTTAAGAATAAATTGTGCTCGACTCTACATTAAATTCATATATCCTTTTGCAAGATCGATGCTTTGTAAATATTTTATAAAATACTGTACAAATGGTTTAAGAGTAGTGAAAAACTTATTTTATTATTTTCATTAGATAACAAATTGTTATTGATTGTTGCTTTAATTGTTATTAAAAATAAATCTCCCAATCCAATTCCGTCTTTATGAATTCTTTATTTAGAGCTATAAACCACAATTTTCTGATTACAAATAAGGAACTGTTGCGTTTCCCGTTTAACATTGCTCTAATGGTGGAAAGACGGAATTTGGATCGACTCCTCCAACGCCCGTTAATCTATTTTACTTTCACCGAACATCTAAGCCAAACCATTGCTGTTACTAGAATCGGCAACACGACATCGTAGTGTTCATGCTTTATCCTAAAACTAAATCAATTGATTTCAATCAGTGTGTTACCTGATAATTTTTTTTTTTATTTGGAACAAAAAAGATTAATATAATATTGCCTATCAGGCATCTAATGAAATAAAGAGAATCCGTTGTATTAAAAACTGGCAATACTCCCATATAACCTAGTATCGGGTTAACCAAGCCTTGCTCGTTGGTTTTAATTCACTTTTCTAGTGTTATCATGTCAAAGTCTTATGGTGATTCAAACACTGAAAAAAATGTATTGAATTTAAAAATACTGCAATACAGACCATCACTCTTTATGAAACAAGTGAATTTAAAACCACTTTACATATTGCACTGTGATGCAGGCAAATCTCCCTCCAAATTACTCGTAGTTTACATCTATAAATTATTTAGTACAGGGTCTAACCAAACCTTTGCTCGTTGATTTTTTATTCACTTGTGTCATAGTACCATGGTAATAACAAAAATAATAGAACTCTTCTTTTGATCAGTTTTTATGAACCACATGTTTACTGTGAATAAGTATAGATGGTTGTTGATGTAAACTTTATCATACCCAAAAACACAAAGTGTTAAGGGGTTGCCAAGTCCTAAAAAGGTATGATATCAAAATTTGTTCCAAGTCAATGACATTGGTTTTAGAATAGCTACTTGACAAATTGATTGGATTTTTTTAATGCTTGGTAAACATTCTATAAAACATTATTGTTTTATCTAGAAATTGTACTTGGCCAGCAGATGTGTGGTATTTTATTTTATATTGTATTAACTGTATGTAAATTCAGAACTTCCCTATTTTATCGTAATATATACCCATTAGTAAATAAACTTTACTAATACATCTGCTGGCTATTCTATCTTTGAACTAAATTAATATTCTATTTATTAAAATACATTGAGAATTGAAAAGTACAACTCATTTTATTGATAATCTGTAATGGAATCCATAAATGTAAACAAACATTTTAATTAATTATTTTAAACAGCTGATTCATATTTTAAAACATAGAAGATTGAAAATATAAAGATATAACAGATTCTCCCACGCTACAAAAAAATCACGGACTAAATCGTTGTGGTGCTCTCCTTAGCCTCTGCGGTCTCTGAGGTGGCTGATCATCCGGAGGGATGCACACTTGTTGCGGAATTAATGCCAAGTACGATTTCTAGATAAAATAATAATGTTTTACAGAATGTTTACCAAGCATTAAAAATCTAATCAATTTGTCAAGTATCTATTCTAAAACCAATGTCATTGACTTGGAACAAATTTTGATATCATACCTTTTTAGGACTTGGCAACCCCTTAACACTTTGTGTTTTTGGGTATGATATCATTATTTTTTATCATATTTGGCCATTTGGGTTTTTAAAGTAAAATCTTTAAGTAGAAAAACAGATTTAATTAAAAGCTTTAAAGTTAAGCGGAACACTATGTTTGTATTCGTTTGTCTGGAATTTATACAGAGAAACACTGCTGTCGTTTATAGGGTAGTTTTTTTAGCTATTTAGCTGCATTAAGAGATTAAAATACTAATTTATGGGTCCATGCTGAATACCCGTGATTCGTAAGGGAAGTGACAGGAGGTATTAATTTGAAGGTGTCTTTCATCTTGATCACCCCCTTCGAATTCATCTTTACTATCGAGATATAAATCAAAGATTGTTAAATGCATAAGTTTGTGTCGTGTTAATGTACCAAATTTTATTGCTTCATCTGCAGTGTTAAGAAAATGTACGGTACTTGTGTGTTTTTATTGAGTTTGCTGTTAATTTTCGGGTTGTAACTTAACCAAAGAAAAATTACACTGTTGTAACAACAAAGTTACAACAGTGAGAATAATAACAGTTCTCCAGTTCTAAAGATAACAATATTTTATTTTTTTAATACAGTTATACACATAATTCAAATGAATTTATTGGCTTGGTCGAAAGGCAACACAATTTTAAGTAAAACAATTTTCTGTATAACACAATATATAAGTGCCAGCTGATCAAATCAATGAATATGATAGCAGATGTTTTGGCTTGGTTTATACAACGAATTAAAAGTATAATGCCAAATGTTTGCTTTGTTTACCTTTTAAATTTATGAAATGTAAACAAAATGATTGAAGAAATATCATATTTGTTTTATTTTGTGATATTTAAAGTGAATGAACTCGATCTTTGTACACAAAGGTTTGTACTACGTACAAATACGAGGATTCCTACAAAGTTTCGTGTGATTCCCATCAGTGATAAAGGCTGTAGCTTTGCTTAAAAATTTAAATAGTTTGTTGTGCGTAGGAAACCACATTTCTGACATTTTTTAGGCTACTTTTGAACGCATATATTTTACTTCATTTGGGGGTTTTAAAGTAAGCTTGGTGATTTTTTGTGTTCATTGACCCAGTTAAACGGATAGAAAACGAAAAATGGGTTAATTGCGTTATTTTTGTGCCCTTTTGAGAAGTGAAAATTGGCCGTATTCTGCTTCGTGTCTACAGTGACCGGCTCACGAGAATGCACTTGATCCATTAGTAAACAATCATATGGAATAACAATCCAGCCATTCAAATTGAATATTCACCTAGATGTATGTACTAAACTAAAAACATCGTCTTATTTAAAAAAATAAATCAATCAAAAATAAACATTGTCTTAAGAGATAATCTGAAATGTTTACCATCAAACATGTGTTTTGTTTGAAAACTGTAGCAATTCTTAACTATGCTAATGTTATTAGTTATGCTTATCCCAGGTTTTGTTTTGTTATTTTGCTGCCACCTTTAAACTAGAACTATGCGTATGAAAATAATTGCTGCTTTACAAATAGAAATGAAATTAACCTGTTTAATAAAATGGATGCTATGTTTTCTATATTATACCAAATTGAAGTGCTATGTATTGTAAATAAAACGGACATTGGATGGTTAAATCTGGAGGGTAAACAAAACTCTAAAACTCTCGTAGCGTTAGAAAGGGGTCGAAGTTAATTCTGACCGTCATTATCTTTCTACTAAATGTTTAATGGATGGACGCTAAGAATACCCACACTCCACTCATAAACGTCTTAATTATATTTTTTTCACCAAACATGTATTAATAAACTAAACGTACTGCATGAATATTTTTGGTGATCCGAGGTTACGCCACACTTGGTCCGACCCCAGCTTGTTCCCGGACATGATATTGACTGCAAACCGTCCCAGTTGTTCCTCGGCAAGATTCCTAGTGAGGTAATGAGTCCCGATTGTCCCGCGCTGCGGCTAGGGCGGCCGTATATTACTTTCGCTTTCCTGCACACGATGACGCCAAGTACCAAGAAACCCAGTGTCGTTATGTCATTTTCAATCCAATTCAACATTTATTGAAAGTTGTTAATATAACAAGTTTGTTCCAATTATTTTGATACCAAATTTGATATAAATATGCTGAGATTTAATTATTAACGAAAAATAAAACAAATTGTACGTTATGTAAACACATTTACACAGCTTTGATTAATGAATGGGTTTTGAAATTCGATGGATCATCACTGTTCTAGGTTATAGATTTTTCAAGTCATAGAGGTTTGATGAAAAAAAGTAATATCTTTTAATTAGTTTTTAAACACTACTGCAACAAATTAAAGTATTGAAATACATTTACAACTGTTACAAAGCATAACGTTTTTTACATGAAATTCCTTTCAAATTACAATAAAACCTCGACTCCCAATAGATCCACCTACCCGACAACACTGATCCGCATGAGGCTACAGCGCTCGTACTTGCAACACGTGACTCAAAAAAGTAATAATAGCAGGTTTTTTCGCGCCTCGTTCGTCGATATTTCATGCAACGTATAAACATTAGAATTGAATCTGCCGAAATTGAGGCAGATTTTATGCGCTGCGGCCGTCTTTCACCGACGAAATTGACATAATGAATTGGCATTTTTGGCCATTGCAGTAGCTAACAATTAGCTACCTCTTTTCAGAGGTCCAATCGTCATTTAGAGCCGACAATATAAGCTATGAACGAGTGAACGACAAAAGCCATATCGGTGGTATCGGCTCCTGTAAAATCAACTTGTTGTTAAGCAATCTTTACTCTACTATTATGTTTTGATTTGTCATAATTAAACAATCATATGATTTCGAAAGAAATGTTTTTAGAAATGTAATGCAACAATTATGGATTTAAATTGTAAAATGTGATCCATTTCGATCCATATGATCTTGAATATTCAAGTGCATTCTCCTGGGCCGGTTACTGTATATAGGCACGCGTCGTCTGTTTGGTTGGGTGGGACTTGGCGACGTGACACGACCGTGCCACTGGATAGTCTGATTACAAATGACAATGTAACAAGAACCCAACGAGCATGGCTCGGTCAACTGTTAAATGTGAAAATAACACAAATTTAAGGTGTTGTATGACCCCTCCATTTGTACAAAATTTACATTTTATTTTAGAAAAACCTTTACGCCCAGCTCTATCTAATAAGATTAAAATTAGTTGAACCGTAGGAGAAGTTTATTGTACTAAAAAAGGTGTCGCGTACTCCATATTATAATTAGAACAGAGATAGATGAATGGATCAGTCCATTTTTTTCTATTGTTGAAACTGCCAACAATTCTTTCATTCTGACTGTAACTAAAGTTCCTTCGGCTGATTTATTTAAATACTAAAAGCATAATACTAGGTTACTAGGTACTAGGTTGTCTAATTTAAGAGAAATATGTTTTATGTATCGGAACAACAGTACTTAGTTTTTATTTATTATGAAAAATGCCAGTTTCAAAATGCAAATTGAAGATTTTAACTGAAAAAGAAAATATGAAGTCAGCAACATATTTTACAATGTACAAAAATATCGAAACCGGCGATCTTTTCATTTTCAAAGTATATATTCATTAAACACCTTGTTGACGTAAGTGCAACAAAAAATTAATGTGGTCGGGACGCAGGTGTCCGTTCAGAGGGAGGTAGGGCGCTGCGGCCTTGGTCATGGCCTTTCTCCGAACTTACAAAAAATACTCATTTCCAACTTATCCACTTGATTAGACTTACTCACCACTATCACGTTTCCATTTCAAATTTATTTACCCTTTTACAATATATTTTTACCTAAATTATTATTATTATTATTACTTTCACATATTGTAACATGTTTTATCACAACTATACACAATACATTAATTAATTAATAGGCAAGCAAGATTCTTTTTCTTTTATCGGTTTGTGTGCATTGTTGGAAGGAGATGCGGATACCACTGAAAAGTACATGTCCAGTAGAATATCAGGAATACATTATAATTCAAATCGGTCCCCAAGAAAGATAGAAGATTTGCACCAGTAGTTTTCGAGATATCGATTAAATTAATTATTTCCGAGTTTTCATTCATAGCGGCTAAACTATTGATTTTCGTTACTTTGGAAAAAGCTTTATTGAACTCCTTGGGTCTAAAAACATACAAAAAGAGTCATAAGATGTAAGATTTGCACCAGTAGTTTTAAAGATATCGATTAAATTAATTATTTCCGAGTTTTCATTCATAGCGGCTAAATTATTGATTTTCGTTACTTTGGAAATAGCTTTATTGAACTCCTTGGGTCCAAAAACATACAAAAAGAGTCATAAGATGTAAGATTTGCACCAGTAGTTTTTAAAGATATCGATTAAATTAATTATTTCCGAGTTTTCATTCATAGCGGCTAAACTATTGATTTTCGTTACTTTGGAAATAGCTTTATTGGACTCCTTGGGTCTAAAAACATACAAAAAGAGTCATAAGATGTAAGATTTGCACCATTAGGCTTAAAAATATCGATTAAATTAATTATTTCCGAGTTTTCATTCATAGCGGCTAAATTATTGATTTTCGTTACTTTGGAAATAGCTTTATTGGACTCCTTGGGTCTAAAAACATACAAAAAGAGTCATAAGATGTAAGATTTGCACCAGTAGTTTTAAAGATATCGATTAAATTAATTATTTCCGAGTTTTCATTCATAGCGGCTAAACTATTGATTTTCGTTACTTTGGAAATAGCTTTATTGGACTCCTTGGGTCTAAAAACATACAAAAAGAGTCATAAGATGTAATATTTGCACCATTAGGCTTAAAAATATGGATTAAATTAATTATTTCTGAGTTTTCATTCATAGCGGCTAAACCAATGATTTTCGATACTTTGGAAATAGCTTCATTTAACTATTCGGTTCTAAAAACATAAAAAAGTCATAAGATGTGTGAGATTTACGTTAAAAATCTTCTGTCAGTAAAAATAATTTTAGTCAACTTATGTATCTGAAGCAATTTATCTTTGTACCTGGCAACGTAGCAATAAAGGTCTATGCATGTCTTAAACTTACACAGTATCGTACACGCCATTCAAATCATTATTACTTAATATTATTAAACGTTTTTTGATCATTCCAACTTGAAAATGATATAAAATATCGTTTAAAAACTTTAATTAGTGGAAAGTCATAAATTTGATAAATGTAATTAATTTCTGAGGGATTTTGTGACAGTTGGCAATCCTGTAAAATTGTAACAATAAGTCCATATGCACAAACTGAGAAGCTACGCTTACTTATACCGTTTGTGACAGATAAACCTTTATTGTAACTGTTACAATAAAGGTTGATGCGTGCCACATGTAACAATAAAGGTTTATCCATTAATATATATATATATATATATATATATATATATATATATATATTATACATATATATGAAAATGAACGAGCGGTGTTTTTGGCTTCTGGGGACCTCAAAATGAAAAAGTAAAGTGGTCCCGGGCTTAGGTCTTACCATGGCTACTACCATAATAGAGTATTCCCTATAGGGAAATTCGCTAAAAAATTGCAAAACTGAATGTTTGTATAGGTATAGATAGTTAAAATATTTTATAATTATAAATTTTTTCATACATTGATCTTATAGTAAACGTAATGGTAAGGGAACATTGCAAGTTTATTTGGAAAACTTCATCTTTAATTATAAAGTATAAAATACCTATCTTATAGATTATTCAGCACTCAATACATTTATAGTTGAATACTTCTACTATTAGAGTAAGCTTTCAGTTTAACAGGCATCGAAAACTGTAATTTGAAATATATTAACAAAAATTTGATTTCATATTCTAGGCACAATTTGACGTACAATATTCAACTGACCTGTCACAGAGGTATGGCCATGTTTGGGCACATGTTGCGGATCAGTGTATTAGGATGGTCATGTACAATTCATGACACAATTAAACGTGTGGTTCAATAACATGGGATGTGTGGCTGACTTTCTGAATGATTTAAGCCAATTTATTTCCTGTAGGACAAAATGGCTTCCAACTACAGTAGATTTAAAAATATAATTTTTATTTCTTTGCTGTAACATATTAGTTTGTATAAATGAAAAAAAAAACTCGATTGCCTGTCATTAATGGAGATTAATTATGGCTTTGAAACAGAACTTCTTTAAATGATTTATTATAAATATAAAAAACATAATAGTTAATTTTTATTTTCACTCATAAAGACATAGGCCTATTTGTAATAAAAACATATTATAAAGTCAATATAAATTATAATATTAATAGCTTTTTCCCGCGGCTTCACTCTCGATGCTGTGAGGTTTAGCGATTTTACTTTTGTATATGTGTACAAAGTTTCATGATGATTCGTCGAGTTGTTTTTGAGTGAAAGCGTAACAAACATCCACGCTTTCACGTTTATAATATTAGTAAGGATAAATTTGTAATAAATGATGATATGTAGTTTTACTTAAACTGTAGACGTATTTCAGGGGAAAATACAGATTTTGTTTAGCTACAAAACATACATTTTTACATAATTGGAATAAAAATGGGTTTAACGTTATTGCCAAAAATGTTATCCTGAAATGACAAAAGGATGAGATTGGCTCCCTGGACTCTAGACGGCACGGTTTGTAGCTGACAGCTTACATTGGAGGGTCTCTGTTTGATCTTGTTCATATCAGATGTCACTTTTGGGTACTAAGACATCTCTTTGAAACAATGCAAAAATTAAGAAAAAACGAAGGTTATTAGCCTTCTACGTGAATAACCAATCAAACAAATATTACATTTTAAAATCGTTTTAAACCTGAGTTGTCTTTGTCTGATATTTCATTATGTATTTTTAACAATGATGTAGGAATAATAAAAACCCTCTAGTTACAAAATTAGCTCATTATAGTTGTTATGTTCAAATGAATGTAAACCTGTTTAAAAAGGCACCTAGGCACATCTCATTTTATTCGAATTGAGGATATTTCATACATTAATTTTTTATGGAATCTTTATTTGATCACTATGACTTGGATCCCAATATCCTTTTTATGAAAATTGTATGAAATGTGAACTACGAAATAATTTAGTATGTAGGAAACGTTTAATAAAACGTACACACAATTCTGTAGCTTTGACACTGCACATTTTCCAAAGTACGTGATGCTTAAAAACGTTAAGATCCGAAATAAAAATAAAAATCCATAATAGTTTGTGGTTAGTACAATTGCTTACATACATTAGACGAGAATTATAAGATGTATCCAGATCACTAAAGTCTTGTGGTAAAATAAAGGACCTACAAGGTTCCTTCGGACCCTGAAAATACGTGATTTCAATACAAAAACACTCATTACGTATGTAACAGAAAACCTATAAATTTAACATAACCTACCATCTCATGTTAAAAAATTTAATTATACATATAACCATAATAACTTAAAATCTCACCCCAGTAAGTAAAAAATTTTGAGCTCTGAATTTCCACTAAAATTATAACAATCTCGTATAAAAAAGAAGTTTTGATTGTTAAAAAGAATTGCAAATCATCCCAATGAAATATCTTATTTACATAATTCTGTAATGAATGACAAAGCAGTGAAAGGTCAAATGTAAAACAGAACACAATAGGCATTATTAATGCTACTTCCAGATCCAGCGCTTCACAACTTGTCAGGGGAAATTCAAACTGTTTGTTGGTTGTCCGTCCAACAGATTCGGTACGACCTTCCATGCAGGGAATATTTTTACTATATCTCCTTTTATAGTATAGATGTTCCATACCACGGTGTAGACCAAGTAATAAAACTCAATGTACTATAATTGAATTATAAAAATATGCATTTTCAATAATGAGTAAGATTTATACTTCTTCAGGGGAAGAGTCCAAAAAAGAAAAGAAGGAAATCCTATAATGCATAGATCACATTAGGAAACACCACATTATAGGTTTCTATAATTAGAGAACAACGACAGTAAAATTGACCTCAATAGAATTACTTGAACGTGAAAACTCTATTTTAATAAAAGTTTTAAGTGCATTAACTTTCAAAATATTCAACTTTTTGAGGGCAAGTTTATAATAAATTGTTAAAAAAACTAAGGACTTACAATCGTGTATGAAATGACTTATGCGTAGGGTAAAGTCTGTCCCAAAAAATAATTGCACCAACGATGAGATACAAGAAATAAGATAATAAAAAAATTAAGGCCTCTGTAGTATATTATTCTAATTCTTTTTTCTGTTCCTAGCTAACCTGGCATGAAAATTCGAAGATGTCGGATAGTTTACCTATGAATTTTCTGTTATTTTTTTATACATTTTTTGTAATTGTATTCATTGTGAACGCCGCATATGATATACAATTTTAGATACATTGTTTAACTTAAATTTCATAAATGATAACGAATTATTAATTGCTTAAAATAAAGGTATCTTTGATTTGTAAAAACCATCAAAGAGGTTTTACTTTTTATACCGAAAGAAGATAACACTGATGTTGATCAGAAGAGCCCGCATTAAAGGACGCTCCCCTAACAGCCAACTTGAAACATGAAGTGGTAGAAGGGGGGTGGGAGCATTTTAAAGAATATTGGAAGAATGGGCCCCCCAATGTGCTTGTAATTGATAAGTATTTTTCATAGCCTACTTATTTCAAAAGTAGGTTATAGCAATGTATACAGAACCTAATTTGGTTCTGTATACATTGTTTATAGTTTTTTAGACCAATTATATACGTTTATTATTATCTATCCATACTGCATGAATCAATAAATAATGGTAATGCGTTAATAATATTAAATCAGTTTTTTATATGTTGCACTCAAATTATCAAGCGGTGCTAAAAGTGAGTTATATTTTTTATTTGGTACCAGGGGGACCGAGCTTAAGCTCGGTAAAATTATTTCTTTCGTTCTCACACAAAGCTCGTTCGCTCCGCTCACTCGCCCTCTTCCATTTTAATGACGAGCTCGTTCGCTTCGCTCACTCGCCAAGCCTGCTGCACTTTGGTATAATTGTATAACTACAGATTAAAGATGTAACACATTGGTTTATATCTACAGTTATCAGCTGATTTTTGTTCAATTAATAAAATCTCCATAAGGATAACATAGAAACTTTGAAGGTCTCTAGCGCGAAAACCGGATTTTTCCCAGCTATGGGACCAACGCCAATCGATTTCTGGTGGCCAAAACCCCCATATTCGATCAAAAAATCAAAAATCCTTGGAGCGGAAAAAAACTTTGCCCGGACAAATGGAGCTTGTTTTAGAGTATAAGAGTACCAGGGGGACCGAGCTTAAGCTCGGTAAAATTATTACTTTCGTTTCTCACACAAAGCTCGTTCGCTCCGCTCACTCGCCAGGTGGAAGGTTTGCTGCACATTGGTATGATTTTCCTAAAACCACAGGTTAAAGATGTAACACATTGGTTTATTTTATCTACAGTTATAGTAGTGCAGATTTGCCGGTTCTGAGCCATGACGTCATCATGATGACGTCAGCAGTGATGACGTCATCAATGACGTCACTAATGACGTCACTAATGATGTCATATGACGTCACATGACGTCACATAAATGACGTCATGGTGACGTCATTACCGCTGACGTCATCATGATGACGTCACTGACGTTAATTAGGTCAAGGTCACGCAAGAATAAAAAAAAAAAATTTTGCACTTTTGCGATTCCTCAAAATATGGCGAGAATTTGAAATTTCTCGAGGAATCACAAAAGTGCAAAAAAATATTTTTTATATTCCCTAGCGATCAGACTCTTGACCTAATATATCCGTCAGGGGTCATTGACCTTAACCCAGAACCGGCAAATAAAAAAAAAAATTTATATTTGACTTACCCACCGAGACTGAGAGCCGAAGAATAATTAATTTCTTCAAACACCCGACAGTGTGACAAACGACACGCGATCCGAACAGCACCGCGTCCGAAGACGTACTGACTTGGGCGCAGGCGGTTCCCCAGGTACCCGGCCCAGTGGTGGGGATAAGGAGGTGGTGGGGGTAAAGTGGTCAGAAGGAAGAAAAAATTCATTTTTTACAAACAACTGGTCCCAGCCGGTCCTTTACCGGACCTCCGTAACTCGGATTGGAAATATTTCCTGAGAAATATTTATTTTTATTCTTTCTCAGGTGATCTTGGAACTTGTGAAATTTCAATCAAACCAAAAGTGAAAAAAAATTTTCTTTTGTTATTTGAAACTTTGCCGAAAAATTAAGAAATGTTTGATATTTTGCTAAATATTTAAATTTAAATTCAATATAAGTAAATTGAGTGCAAAAAGTGAGATGTGCACACCACAAGAGTTGAACAGCAACTGAGCAAGTTGCTCCGTGTATCTCAGGTACTCGGTCGAGTGGTGGGGATAAAGAGGTGGTGGGGGTAAAGTGGTCAGATGAAATAAAAAAATTTTTTTTTTTGCAAACCTTACAACCGAGTTAGTTCTTCATGACTAGGTATAAAAAAATAATTTTTTACCTACACTCTTCAACATGTTCAAACGTGTTCAAGGTCAACCATTTGAAGTTTAAAAAAAAAAATTGTCTTTAAAATTTTATTTACAAAAATCCTCCTTCATCCCCATATGTGCTGTCCGGACTTGTGCTTGATGTTGTCGAAGAATTTTCTTCACAGCAACATGTTCCTTGTGTATTTTGGACTACCCCTTCTGCTTCATCCATACTGTCGTCGATGGTTGGACAGTCGTATTCCAATTCCATTTTAATTACCATCCCTGGATTTTGAAGTAGCCGCATGTGCAATTTTTCATAAATTTCTTTTAGGTATTGAAGGTTGTCAACAAGTAATTCCCACTTCATTGTGTTGTGTAACCTCTAGCGTAGCTGAGTTGGAAATGAAGCAAGTCTTGCTTGCAGGATTGATATTTTGGAATTGTGGTGGGGGTAATTGATACAACCAGACAGGTTGAGACATGTTCAAGGTCAACCATTTGGAGTTTTAAAAAAGAAAATTTTATTTACAGAGTAATGTTGAAAACTGGCAATTTGGCTGCTTTATCTGAACACTCGATGCATTTTAGGCAGTATACAACTGCGTATACCAAGTAGAAGAAGATTGCAATCAATAAGGCCAAGATTATGAAGAGATCTAATTTTAAAATTCTCTGAATTAGCATATGGTCCTTCCTGATCCGTCTTTCTTCCATCCTTCTTTCCATCATCTCTACTAGATCCACATGCTGGCATCTCCTCCTCCCCAGGCTTTCCGCTTCATCGGCCTCATATATTGGTGGTGGAACATCCATGTTTGCAGCTCAAAAGATGAAGATGTAATGAAACACATTGGTGCTGCATCTGAGGTCTCCAAGAGGAAAAGTGGTAGGGGAAAACCTGAACATGTTAGAACATGTTCAAGGTCATCGAATTTGTGTTTTAAAAAAATTCTATCTTGCTACAATACTGTAGCAAGATAGGTTTTTTATTTTGTTTTTATTTTATCATTCCTTTATTACAATACAAAAATATGCATATTGAAGTACAAAGAGGATACAAAATATAAATATTAGTCAGGAGAAATATTCCAAGTTTGGACTGGCTTGAGTCTTCATGGATGATCTTGAGGAATAGGCTGAAGAAGTTGATGATGGTGACCTAGGCGGCTCGTCATCCCTGGGGACATGAGGGCATTTTGTGTTGCAAGCAACAATTTGCATGTTCAATCGGTATCCCTGTTCGATTAGTGATTTAAATTCTTGAACAATATTGTTTAATTCTTCCATATTTCTTACAAATACTTCTTCATAATTTGCACATTTTACAGTCAGAACCATCTTGATGTTTTCCGTATGATGTCCAAAGGCGGAATGAATATTAGCATGGTTATTTGAAGGTAGTATGAAATAGTGGTGGGGGGAAGGATTTTACACGCTGTCTGATGGGAGGTGGTTAAATTTTTTCCAACTAAACATATTGATTGAACAAATGGTGCAAAGTTCTTTAGGTGTTTCGTAACTCATAACTGGAGCTACATGGCCTAATTGTAAACATCCATCATTTTGTAGGAATTGTGCTGGGTTAGATACAGCAGCCCTTCCACAATTTTGACAAAATTTTGTACCATCACTAAACTTGTACCACCCAAAAGTGTTGTAACCTTTGTTGTCTAGCTTGTACTGTTTGATAAAAATTTTAATTTGCTGAGGAGCGTTGGAACGTAAAGTATGACTAAATAGCTGTTGATCTTGAATAATTTTTCTTACACAAAGCTCAAATAGGGTGCTCATTGTTTGACAGTTGCAATCAAACTGAACTTCTTTACAGTCTGTATGCTGGTAACCCGAAATGGTGGGGGAAAACACACACACACACACACACACACACACACGTATTTCTGTTTGGAAAATATATTTTTTTTTATTTGTGCAAAGGTCAAAGGTCAAGGTCACCCCAGAGCTTTTTAAAAAAAAAGGCAACATATCAATATGTGAAAAAATTTTTTTTTGTGTTTCACATATTGATATGTTGCCTTTTGTGTGTTTTTTTTTTTTTTTTTTTTTTTTTTTTTTTTTTACTATCTTTATTTAAAACAGTACAAACAAGATTACATGACAAAAATTATATAGTTAAAAAATACAAACAGATACAAGAAAGAAAATATTATTTATTTTTTAACACTGCTGCTTGTCTGCGATGTGGATGGTAAGCTCGGTGGAGTTGCTGCCGCTGCATCCGTGGGACACCAAGTAGAGACATCCCGGTTGAATGGAGCGTAGATCTTCATTTTGTAGTAGGTGGACAAATCTCTTCGGAAGGTAAATTTGGAATTTTGCTTCATCCCCCGGAGTATATGGTGCTTCGCTGAGACTGCAGCAGATTGCTTCGCCGACAGTAGTTTCCATTTTCTTCAGTGCATGTATAATATAATGTTTTTCATCCTTGAGTTCAGAACATTTTTTTACCGGCAAAATTGTAGACTTGGAGTGGGCGTTGAATTGTTCCACCAAAGACTGCAGAAACTGGTTGGATGCCATGGTTGTTCTAGAGGTCCTCGCTGTCTTCGTGCTCTGAGATGTTGTCGTCTCGGAATCTCGAGTAATACTCGTGCCAGGTCTCGGTCTGCTCCTCGCTTTTATAATCGCCGTTACCCCCACCACCATCGCCGATTTCTCCATCTTGCAGGTAAGTCGCTAATTTTAAAGCGTTTTTTAACGCACAGTGCCTGTCCCTTTCATGTTCCACACTTTGTGTGCAAATACAAATGTTTTCAGCAATAAATTTAAAATTTTTATCTATTTGCACATCTTTAACTGGAGTAGATGTAAATTGTTCTATTCATCTTTTCTTTTCAAGTCCTTTTGTGTAAATATTAGTAAATCTGTTTGAAAATTGATGCATAATATGATACAAGTCTGAATAACTGGTAAAACCGTCATACCAATCGATATGATGAAAATATTTCCAAGTCCATCGGTTTGTTGTTGCGGCTTTGGTGGTTAGTGAAGAAAAAGAGCATGGTGGTTTGAATAAAAATGTGTAAGGAATATTTTTATCTATATCGTAAAATACGAGTTCTTTAATTATAAACCGATCATCGTTACCACGAAAAGCTTGAAATTCAATAATACCCGGCTTGGACTTGATTTCTTCTTCCATGTCCATTTGAAAGGTCACCCGTCTATCCATCACGGTGTCAGAAGGTCAACTGTTTTCCACACCACGGTAGACATGTATTTATGCCAGGCCGTACAGTTGAAGGCGCGTTGGTGTATATTTAACGTGGGCACCATCCCCGGTAGGCCTACACCCACAAAATTTTGAATTTTTTATTGAAAATTTGCCAATTTAAGTGTAAAGTGTTGTGAAAAATTTTAAAACTTTATTTAACTTTCCATCTGGTCATTTTTGTTGTTCTCATTATCATCACTTTGATCCTTTTCATCACTGAAATGTGTTTCTTCATCCGATTTTACAAAATTATTTTTTTCTTGCACATATTGTTCCAATTGTCTCCACATTTGAACTTCATGAGGAATTCTGTTGAATATTGAAGTGTCCACAGGTCCATACAAAATTGGTGCATCCGGTTGTTTGTCCAAAGTGTCTGTTAAATAATCTTTAATAATCGAACTGGAGAATACTAGCTGTCTTAAATATCTTGTTATTGGTTCAGTTGCACATGTTAAAATAAAAAATTCTTCTCTGTTAAGTTGAATTTTTATGTCATGTTTGGTTGTATCTCTGAATCTCATTTGATGTTCACCTCGGTGTTCAATAATATCAATTTCCAAGTCTGAATCCAATAGTCCTACTTTTGTTTTCCTGCCAAACATGTTGCTATTAAAATAACATTCCAACAAATGGAGGTGTTTCATAAAAGATTCCCAAGCGTTGGCTGTAAACAAAATCATCTTTGTTCCGTGGGTTAAAATTACTGTAGGTGAATAGTCGGTTGATTTCATAACTCCAATTAAAACACTTTTATCCAAACTTGAAGAGATTGGATAAAAAATTCGTAAAAATACCTCCATCAAAATATTTGGTGAAATATTTTCTTCCACATTTCTCTTCCTCTTGGACAAATATTTCTTCTTTTTACCTTTTTCTTCTTCTTGATCTGCGCCGTGTTGTTGTTCATTCATATCCAAAAATTCTGAAATCTCTTTCTCTATATCGCATTCCGTTGTACCACTAGTAGAAGCCATATTGAAGATGATGCTACCCATACGATGTCAGGCAACAAACTGATCAGGAGCGGTCTGTGCGCTCCCCTTTTATAATCGCGCCGGTGATTGAAATTTTACAAAAACGAGTTTTTATAAAACATTTTTAACAATTCCTGTCAAAGGTGTGTAAGTGACAATTTTATCGTGTAAAATTAAGCAATATGCTGTAGTATTTGCTGGTATCGCTTTAGCAAATTCCATTTCTATTTTTATATCCACACTTGATGACTTTACCGATTCATTTTGTTTAGAACAATCGATAACTACTATTGGGTAGTTATCTAAATATTTTTCTGGTGAAAGCAAAGGCGTATTTGTTTTACCGTAATATGAATTTTGAAATCTCGCATACATATCGTATAGTATGCTGAATTTTTTATCTGCAAACGATACATTTAAATTGTCGTATGGGAAAAATTGTGAATTTAAATAAACTTTAATATTTTTCAAGTCACAATGATCAAATTGGCCCGCATGTTTAGTAATATCGTCTCTTCTAGCTGTTTGTAAACCAAATATAATATATCTGGCCCGTTCCACATAATTTGATGTTTTAACAGTCCAAGTGTGTCGATCTGTAGTAGTTAAACTGGGATGTTCATGGAATTCCCAACTTCTAAATGGAATTACAATATCACGATCGGCTTTTAATTTTCTTAATAGCAGCATCCTATGCTCGTCAGCTAATTTAACATGTGGAACTCTCCATACGATTTTGTCCAATGTTAATTTCCATTCTAAAGTCGCATCAGTTGTACCATCCACAGCTTTAATAATATCTTTATCGTTTGAAGATCTTAATAAAACCAATTCTTGTTTAACATTTAATATTATTTTTCTGTAATCTTCAGCAAAACCGAGCAATAAACGTAATGGAATGTAGAAATCAAATATTCCCTTTGAATTTGGACTGATTGTATCATTGTAGGTTCAACCCATCCGGCGGGTTTTAATAAATTAGTATCATTCGGTGATATAGATGTTAATCCTTTTAAAGTTGTTGCAATACCTACTTTTTTAGTGGAATCTACTGTAACACCTGATATTTCATATCTGATTTCATCAAACAGGAAAGCCATCGCGTTATTTATATATGGAACTTTTGTACCTACACTATTGTCCTTTTTTGTTACTTTTCCTTCGATATACAAGTAACTTTCACATGGTAGTGTGTAAATGTCTTGATGTTGTATAGGAATACGAATTTCGTCGTTATTGTTCAATTTTGATGAAGTGTAAGGGTTGTGGGTGTGATATTCTTTTTCCCATAGGGTTTCGTCGAATGTCGGACCCTGCGCTATATCCAGTATATCCATAATCGGTTAATTTTAATCCAATTCTCTCTAAGAAACGAATGTTCTCGCGTGTTAACTCCTCCACAGCTGAAGAGCTACTAATACGATTCCCCGTAGGTTGTCCACTTTTAAATGATAAACCCATGGTTTTTGTATTAAAGTGTCGATTTTAAATGTAATCTAACTGTAATTGGCTCTTCTCGGAAATCTTTCAAGTTACCGTCTTGATCCAATACGTTCAACACGATGTCTGAAATGAAAGTGGTGTTCAACGGCAGATATACTAGGTTTTGTGGTTTTTCAACAATTTTAAATCCTGGAGGTACACTCGGGTAAAAAGTATGTATTATATGAGTATTTGCTCCATCTCTGTAAGCTCCCTGTATAATGTTACAAGTTATATCTATACTATTAACTTTTAGTATAGTTACAGTTTGTTTACCAGAATGTGTTTGATTTGGTTCTAAAATTGCCCCATCTTTGGGAAATCCTAACAATTCACCAATTGAGTGTTCCTGAGTAAAATCTATATAATATTTGGAGTTAATTTCAGCTTTCATCGTATTGTTATTACCTTTTAATGTTATATTGTCTTTTCCCATTTTATTTTGCAAAAATTCATTAATATGATCAATTTCATAAGAACCTGTGGGTAAACTGCAAACTTCTAAGTCTGTAAACTTCCCACTGGCATCTTTTCCCTTATAATAATGCAATAAGTTATTTTTACCTTCCGTAACATTGGGAATAGAGTTGTAAGTTGTAAAATCCAACAGTGCCGCTTCCCAAAATCTTCCTTTTTGCAAGCGTAACGCTGGAAAAAGGATACTTCTTAAAGTGGACGATTTTCCTGTTAATGATACCGTATAGGATGACATGTCAATGGTGACTGATACTTTTAGCTAGGAATTCCAAACATAAATGGCCACATATTAATGTGTTATCAGGTTGTTCTCTTTTATAGTTGTAATATATGTTTTTAGCAGATTTAAAGTAATGCTCGAGTTCTTTAGGTGGTGGTAAATTGCCAAAACTATCAAAGTAATAAATATTATCACCTAATTTCTTATAACAAACCCAATGAGTGCCAGGACCTTCAGAATTGTCTAAATTTACAATACCGGTTTCGTTTTTCCACATTTTAACTGGTAAAGCATCTTTCATAAAGACACCGCGAAAAAAAGGTATTTTTAAACATGAAATGTATTTAAATAATTCGATATTTGTTAACGCTTTATGTGGTATTACTAATTGATTTCTTTTATTTAATATGCACGATACGGTCTTAGGTATAGACCTGCCCCGTTTTTTACCATTGACCATACTGTTGGTTTTTTGCTACCCTTTCTGGTGGAACGTCGTTTTCTTCTAATATTCCCCCCATGTTTTGTCTTTGCCGATCTCCTTTTTACTTTTCTCCTCCTTTTTCCACCTCCTACCGCTGTTTTAGCCTTCATACCTGCTGTTACCACTAAAGCTGCTGCTTTTTCTGCAATACTAGCGTCACTAGACTTTACTCGTTGCCAAGCTATATCCGCGAGCTTTTTATCAGCTATCGATCTATTTTTTGTATCGCTAAATGTGGAATATGCTATATCGTGTTCTTTACAAGCTTGATCTAACTTATTTATGCCTGGATCGCCTCTTTCCAGTCGTTTTTTCAATTTAGCTCCTGGTCCGCAATACTGATAACCTCCCGGTATGTGCAATTCGTATGGTAAAGCGTCTATTGCTCTATTTACGACAGATCCTACTGGAATTCGATTTAAAGCTTTACTTAACAGAGAAACCGCTGTGGACGTGATACCGCCTCCTTTCCGTATAGTGTCTCGATATGGACTGGTGTAATGAAACGTCATGATTGTTTTTATATTCGAAAAGCGTAACCTATGTGTTACCTCTACGACAAGTTGAACATAAATGACGTTATTTATATTTTGATCAATTAAATACTAAAAGGACCCCATAATGTGGATCCTAGAATTTGTGTTGTTTTATTAAAAAAATACTTATAAAGGATTTCTTGTTTTATCCATGTATTTCTCATTTTTTCATCAACATGTTTATATTGTCCGCTTGCAATATAATTATTCATATCAAACATTATATTACCTATCACTTTAACAAGGAAATTAACATTTACAGCGTTATCTACATAATCAGGGTCTGCAACTCTTGTTAATCGTTTGTTATTGCAATTCCACCATCTATGTCCAGTTGGCTCTAATTGTATTATCTGTTCAAAAGTAACAACATTACCAGGCAATGACGCGGGAGCTATATTTATTAATTGTTTTCCTTTACCATCCCAAACATTATTCTTTAATCTATGTCCATCAAGAACTTTATCCTTTTCTTCAAGTAATGTAAACTTTTCATTTCCTTGTACAAACACATCCCCCTGCCGTGATACCACTTGGTCTTGTTTTACAAATCCAGATGTCTCTTGTTTTAAAGTCTCTTTCATTTGACCAACTGTTGCACCATCTGATGGTGCTGAACCATCTTTAACATTTGCTAAACAATTACCAAAACAATCTATAACCCCTACATCACGTATGATACAATGATCTTTAATATATTTTAGATTTACAGCATCGTTTTCAGTTTTCGGATAACCTATATCATTAATAACAAATTTATAAAAAGAAAATCCATCTTTTGTCTTTTCAGGTATCAAGGAATGTAAATAGCGTCTATTCACGCTGTCTTTTGCATCTTTAGGGTCATCTACGTTGGATATACGTTTATTGTTAGCACTATACGTTTTTCCATTGAAGTTTAACGTATTTTTTAATTCAGATGACAAATAACCTTTGTTTATTGCATCACCGTTTTGATTTGGTTTACCAGCGTTGATAATTCTATGATTTTCTGCATCATATGTGTTATTGTGTAGTCTTAATGTTGGTGATATCTTTTCCTTTACTATTTTTAAATTTACTGCATCGTTTTCGTCCGTGGGATCTTTTATGTTTTTCAACCTTTTATTACTAATATCATAATCTCCTTCAGGTGTTTGTGGTAAACCAGCACCTCTTTTTAAGTTATTCGCGTAATATAATCCATCCGAGGAATACCGTCCGAACTTGTCGACACTCATGGTGCAACTGAATAGCATTTTAGGGAGTAATGCATTTTTATGAGATTACCCCGCGGTTTCTAAGTTCATCCACTAAAGCCACCCATTCATTTTCCAATCCAGTATGACCCGCTTCTTTGGCTTCATGTATTAGTTTCATTCTATCCATCAATTTATTGATATTATTGTAATAAATTACGTTTGTATTGTATAGTTTCTTCATCAATCCTTTACCGGTGACTGATTTGCTTCTTTTTCTCGATTCTGGGGAACTTAAATCTAAAGTGGATGCTACTAATCTTCTTTTTACAGGTTTTCTTCTTATAATTGGTATTAATTTGGAAACAAAATCTTTATATTTTACAGATCTATTTCTATATATGGGTGCTTCAGGTAAATAATTTCTTCTATATGCATTAGTTTGTTCCAAAATTTTGCTATACACTTCCAAATCATCATTTTTTACCAATGCTTTTAAAGGTTTATTTTGAAATAATAATTCAAATAGTCCCCTTGTTCCCTTATATATTTGATCACCTACGCGAATATTATCATGTTCATCGACATCTAATTTGCTATTACCAATCATTACACCTTCTTTGGATATTCTTGCTCCATAACTGTGGTATTTTTTAGTAGAATCAGTTCCAATTAACAGTTTTAACAAGTATTTTCTTCCTAAAGGTCCTTTTGTATGAATATTTTCACCCAATAAGCTTATGTTTGATGGTTCTCCTTCTGTTTTTTCTTCTTCACTCGCTATAGATACCACTTCTTCTTCACTACCAGCATATACATCTTCTCTTTCTACCGTTGTATCACTAAATATGGAGGCTTCCGGGTCCTCATCGCTAATATCTTCTGATATTACACTTTCCCTTTCATATTCTGTTATCGGAGCAATAATATCACCTTGAAAAGAAGGTTTAGTCAATTTTTTGTTCAATTGTTTCAAAGGCTCTGTAATAGGTTTAAAAGTAGATTCGAGAAATTTCTCCCTTTCGCTGATACCTAACTTTAACGCTCTGTTTTTAGCCCGAATTGAATCACTAAGTGATTTAATTTCCTTTACTAACTTTTCTTGGTTAACCATGTTTGTAGCAAGACGTGCTGTACAAGAATGATTGTGTGATATAGTGGTTAGTGAATTAATATAAATTTATTGAAACCTATCCTGTATCGACCGTTATTTAGTGGTTGTTCCTTCATAATTGTCAAAAATCCATAATTTTCAGCCCAAGCCTTACCACATATGTCTTTAAACTGTTCATATGACATATCCGCATTGACATGATCGTAATATATGTGTTTTAAGTTGGTTTCATCCTGTTTGAATACAATTAACACATTTGCGTTGTCTCTTATCAATTGTTTTGGTATTTTACTATAAGTCTGGCCTATGTAAATGCTATCTATATTGTTATGTCGCCCCATAGCGAAATAGCTCCTGATAGTGTTTTGGTTTTCACAGGATACATCATCAAATATAAAAACTGAAAATGGTTTAGCTTCATGCGGTTGCATTACGCTTTCACTTGCATCAAACTTGTAATATTTCACTTCTGGCACATTATTAAATATTTTTTCTAATAATTGGTATTTGGGTTGTTGTAATGATTTGGAAAAGACATACAAGTTATTGAAACGCAATCCTTTTGGGTTTGTAATCAAATTGAATACTACATTTGTTTTACCACAATTGGATGGACCGGTTACAAGACAACGCACCGTGTTTGGTAACAAAACACCATGTTTACCGCTGTTTAATTCCGAATTGTCCACCGTGAGTTCATCAATATTATTAATAGTAAAACTATCCTTTTGCTGTATTATCTCCATCCTTTGTAAAGGTTAAACCTAAAATGATGCTCCATCATTATATGAGATCCTTTTTAGGTATCCAAGAATCTTCACTCTTATTAAATCCTAACCATCGCACTTTAACTTTATCTTTTTTTCGTTGCAACACCTTTTCAACGAGATATACATCACCTACTGTGAATTTTAACATTTCATGTCCATAAAACCCTCCTTCGAGCAATTGTCCTTTATTATCTTTTAAAATGTAAGTTTCTGGTACTGTAGGTTGCACCTTAAATACGGTAAAAAACCTCATTTGTCCAATTAGGCAGATATCTTTTACTGAATACACCTTTGTATTTGCTTATTCGCACTTTATCACCAACATTAAACACTTTAGGCTTTAGTTTTTCAACTTTTGGTTTAGTATTCATTTTTATACGTTTTAATACAAGTTTTTCATTTTTACTAGTCACTTGGTTCGGTTTCATACCAATTGTTCTATGGAACTTGTTATTGTAATCTTTTATTAGTTTTGGTAACATATCAATCCATACGTGCGATCCTCTGTTTGAAAACATCTTGTACATCGCACCTTTTAAAGTTCGATTGAATCTTTCTATGATTGATGCTTTTACTTCTGAATTAGTCGAATAATGGTTTATATTGTGTTTTTTCATTAAATTTGAAAATTCTTTATTAAAATATTCTTTACCATCATCGGTTTGTAAATGTTTTATGGTATTTTTGTCTCTCTGTATCGCAGTTTCCATGGCTTTTGTTACACTCTTGCCGGTTTTATCTTTTAGCGGTAAAGCATCTGCCATTTTTGTAAAACAATTGATAATAGTCAATATATATTTAAATCCTTTATTTTGTTTACTATAAGGAATCATTTCGATTAAATCAGCTTGATATAGATCATTCATTTTTTTTATAACAGTATTTCTTCGGGGAAATTTTCTCCTAGCCGGTTTATGAAGTTCATGAACAATTTTTTGTTTCAAATCCATAATTTTATCCTTCCTCATTCATGGATGAAGTAAAAATAAATTTTTTATTACATTATACCCATATTTAACTGGGTCAAGGTCATTCAAATTGATGTAAAAAAATGGGGAACACGGCGTTGGACTTGCCGTGTTCCCCATTTTTTTACGGAAGGAAAAGGAATTTAGGTCGAAGAAGGACGAAGATGGACGAAGAATAGGTTAGTTGTCGATAGGGTTGAGAGAGTAGTGGCCGAAAGGAAGAGTGTTGATTTTGTCATCCATAATATGTCTTTTGTCATCATTTGCCGATAGTGCTTTTTTCACTTCTGTAACACTGTAAAGTTTGTGTTTTTCACTCCTTATGGTGTTGAATTTAGCAGTCAAAGTGGTGTTGTTAAATAGACAGTTTTTGTAGTGCTCAAAGTCTATATTTTTCTTCAAATAACCTGTCTTTACACCTTTTGCTTTCTTAGTGGTTGATGTTTCTTCTTGTTCTTTATATACTTTAAAAGAATATAATTTTGACCGTAGAGCAACAATTTCTTCCATGCTTGCTCCGTTGCATTCATCTTTGAATTTGCCTAAAACTTTCTTATTATTTTCATTAAAGTTCGGGTGATTTCTTGGGTAGTCGGAAAAATCAAAATCATTTTTGTGTATGAACGTCCGAAGATCTTCATACATGTCTAAAGTTTTTATCCAATACACAAATGCATCAGTGTCTATGTATGCTATTCCTATGTTGTCACGGCCATAGTAGTCAACCATCTTGTTATAATGGAAATCGTACAAATGGGTTTTTGAAATATCCAATATGCACATTCCTGCATACAACGGTCGATCCATAACAATTTTGGTTTTCTTCATGCTCACGGCAACGAGGTTTTCATTTATTATCATTGTCGATCCGAAGTTTGGTTTCTGCACTAGTTTTTCCAATTTTGCAGGGTCTGAAACTAATTTTACAATCTTGTGTTTCCTTTTGTTCTCCAATGTTTTTCCAAATATGGCATTGTTCATCAATTTAAAAAGTCCTTTTGAAATGCCGATGTTGCTCTAGCTCTTCTTGCGGTGTTTCCATCGATGTAGGATTTTAGCCAGCATGATTGAGAGAATTGTAATACTCGGTGAATTTTTGTTATTTTCAGTCCTAACTCCAACGCTTGTTGTACAACCCAGTAGTGCGCCACATAACGATTTTTGTTGTTTAATGTCATCATAAGTTTGGGCCATTTACCTGTTGGTGATACTTCAGTTTTTGCCAACAGCGGCAAGTCATAATGATGATCGTGGAGTGTTTGCGGGTATTGAAAATCGCAATCTAAAATATATCCAGTGTCACCTTCTTTGGGAATATCCATAATATTTCCAATTGAATCTGGGTTTATCCATTTAAAGTCTCCATGAGGTAGCGGTTTAGACATGGCCCAACCGTACAAATTATTCGCATCAAAATAGCCAAGAAAAATCGAATCTTTAGTTTCATCATAGTTTGGTAGAAATTTATTGTTAGCTTTGACATGTCTTGTAACGGCCTGGGTCAATCCACCGCGTACACCCGATTCAATCATCAAAACCATATCGATGTCGGTTAATAGTTCCAACTTGCACTTGGTGGATTTTAGCATCGCCTGCCATGCTAAGCCGGGAGATGTAAACGAATGAAGGGGGTCCAGTCCATAGGCGTCGAAGCAAGTGTTGCGAAATTCTTCCATTATGTCGCAGAGAAGTGTCACATCCAGTTTCATGTAAAAATCAGAATATTCACCAAGATTTTGCATGCCTAATTCATTCCACACATTGCAGGCGTGTTCGTAGTCTTCGTTAGTGATTTCACATCCAGTCAATTTACTGGTGAATGCTTCCCTCGGCGGTAGTCTTCTTTCTTCGTAACGTTCCGGGCTGTCGATGTAGTCATAGGGGAACACCCCTTTCCGTAGAACCAAATTCATCTTGTCCTGCGGAACAATTTTACTTGTTTCCCTTAGATCGTGTCTCCTTAGGTTTTCAGTCAGTTTACTTAGACTAGAAGGCATAAATCTAAATGAATCAACAAATCGGAGTTTAATTTTTTTATCTACAGTTTTTGAAAAACTAATAAATTTTTCTGTCGTTTCTGCCAATACCTCTATTTTCCCATCATCTCTACCTAATTCAGGTATGATAAAATGTGAATCGTCCCCGCTAAGGTTGTGTAAGACCACTGGAATAAACTTTGGTAACTTGTAATTTACATTGCATCTATTACACGCTGCACCTCTGTACTGTCCAGTCAAATGATCGTGGTCTTTAACTTTATGGTTGTCATCTGTAAACTGGTTCTTGCACAAATAACAAATTCTTGCCAAGTCATGTTGTTCCTCCTCTTCATAATC
Source organism: Neoaliturus tenellus (assembly GCA_030545055.2). Classification (NCBI taxonomy): domain Eukaryota; kingdom Metazoa; phylum Arthropoda; class Insecta; order Hemiptera; family Cicadellidae; genus Neoaliturus; species Neoaliturus tenellus. The sequence goes on from CM061531.1 coordinate 301,709,074, forward strand.
CAATGGTGTCATCGGTACAATATTGTCAAACATAGCTTGCACTTTCAAAGCAATCTCATATAATTTGTCAAGAAAAATCTTTGGTGCGTTTTCACCTCGGTATAATACAGGTGTTGATGAAAGTCCATAATCTTGTAAATGTTCCTCAGTCAAGGTAGATTTTACAATTAAACAAAAACTATTGGCTTTATGCTCTTGATATTTTGTCCTCCTATTGATTTCTTCTTCCGCCACATCTTCCGGTATGAGTATCGATTCAAAATTAGCATACACCACAAATGGAACTCTGTACTGATGAGCAATTTTTTCAAATTTTACTATTGAACGATTGGCAGAAGGTAAACTAACTTTTACTTCATAATTGTCATTACAAAGCCTCTGGTGTTCCTGTAGCCACTGACGTCCACCTCTTCTTAAATCACTATTTACAAAACAGAAGCAACGCTTACAAACTGTAATTTTATGCTCGTTTTTTGTTAGTTGTGCAACTACAAGTCTTTCAAAGTCTTTTATATATACACAGTGGGAAATTTCCCCTTTCGTAATTAACAATAAATCAGTGTGATTCCTTAATTCTGTTTTTACAACCTTAATTGGATACACCGTGTTAGAATCATCCAAACCAAAAATATTTACACTAACACCTACATTTCTTTTTTCAAATTTACAAACATCTTTAATATTTACAGGGTATGACATTCCTTGAAAGTTATATCTAGTATTTACACGATCGTAGTGCCTACTCACTCTGCATGGGTGTTGATTAGGCAAAATATATTTACAAAGCATGGCATATTTAAAACATTCTTGATCTTGGTTCTGTACATTTATACAACTTTTAGTTTGTTCAATTTTCTTGGGTAGAGGGATGTAACTGCTTCCTCTCATACCGTATCCGTGTTTTTGAACTCTAAGATCTAAACCTTCTATTGACACCAACCTCCATCCTGACCCTCGGCCTTGGTGTTCTTGCAATTTCACCAACAATTCCGCAATACATTCATCAATAATATTTTTCAAGTCAGAAGTAAACATAAGTGTGCGATTTTTTGTTACAAAGCCTCTTAATTCTGTTTCTAATTCAATGTTAATAAACAATGCGTCTAATACTAGTCCGAATTTTATAAAATTTAGTCTTGCCAATTCCTCTTCCAAAGTCTGTTCAATTAATAATTTTGCTTGGTTTAAAAAGTTATCCAACTCAAGATGTTCGTTATTAATTTTGAAATGTACTACCTTTTGACCAGGTAAAGCTGTAGTACGTAGAGATCTTGTTCCGTCGTCTTCTTCCGGTTCAATGTCCATGTCCAGTTCAGTGTCCATATCTGTGTCCAGGTCCGTCCGTGCTGTGGTTGTTCCAGCTCCTGATGCTCCAGCGCCTCCGAACTGTATGACGCTGGGTCGTCTTCTTTGCATCATTTGGAGCTCGCTCTCCCAGTAGTCAAGCCTTCGATGGTGTTCGGCTAAAAATTGGCCAAGCGAGTCCAAATCTCCTTCGCTGACTTGCACATCCGCCGTCTCCTCCGCTTCATGCAATTCTTGATGGATCTGCAGGATCACTTCGTCTGGGAAAAATTCCCCACAAATATGGCAAAGAAGCATTTTTTAATACTTATTGCCAAGAGCGCCTTTGGATGTTAACTCCACGAAAGTTTACCAAAGAATGAGAGACGCTCTTGACCGACCTCCTTTTATAGCGGGTGGTGGGGGGTGATCTTGGGAAAACCCGTTCTGCGCATGCGCAGAACAAATCTGCACATGCACAGAACAAAATGTATATATGAATATATTTTATTTACACTTTGGTATTTAGGACAAATATATAGGTCAAGGCCACCTTAAATCTGGTAAAAAAGAGGGAACACTGGATAAGAGATGGTAGTAAGATTGACTTTATAACAAATACTTTCAATAATATGTCAACAGGTTCCAAAGTTAAATATTTTTTATTATTTACAGCCCAACTTGTTTAAAACTAAAACTTTTAAATATATATGTTTCAGCAAATGCTTTTGGCACACTTACCACATGCCAAAACTCAAAAAATGTACAGAATTAAGATTGATCTCGCGGGGAAATACTATTCAATTGAAATTTCGATATCCGGTTATATAATCATATGGACTTGGTGCTAAGAAAAGGAGTGTTTCCTTATGATTATATAACCATCAATTTACTTTTAAAAAGCTTCGATTGGTAGTAGACATGTTTCATCGAATTTTTCTACTCCGGTTATATAATCATATGGAAACACTCCTTTTCTTAACACCAAGTCCATATGATTATATAACCAGATACCAAAATATCAATCGAATAGTATTTCCCCGAGAGATCAGCTGAATCCTGTACTTTATATGAGTCTTAGCGTGTAGGAAGTCTGGCAAAAGCATTTGACCAAAACGAAATATATTTAAAATTTTAAGCTTAAACAAACTAGCGAGTATAAAAATAAAAATATTTCCTAACCATTGACAACCTGTTAACATATTGCAGTGTTAAAGTATTTGCTATTGAGTCAATCTTACCATCACCTCCGATCCAGCGTTCCCTCTTTCTTACCAAATGAGACTGAGGCTTGACTACCCGTATATATGACGTTTCCCCCACCACTAATGCTCTCCCCCACCACAATCAATTCTCAAAAGTGGATCAAGGCCATCGAAAATTATTATTTTGAGCGGAGGATAGAGCATCTGCTGCTCTATCCCCCGCTCATATTCTTTTTTCTTCTTTTTACAGTTTTATAATTTTTATGGATTTTTGTAAAATGCAAAACAAAAAAAATATTTACAAAAAAGTTATTTACAAAGGTGAAACTTCATCACCGCTATCCTCGTCATCACTACTCTCCAAAAATAATCTTCTACTACAAAATACAAGTCTTTTACACAACGACATTCTGTCCAATATAGCTCCTACTTGAGGGGTGTTCTGATCTTTATTTCAAAAGGGTGAAGGAATAATTTTTCCCACTCTGTTCTGCAAAACCTCAATCAAGTTAAAGTTCAAGTCCTAGTTTAACACTTGGTTGGGAGAATTACATTAGTTTGATACTTATTTCTACCGTTACACTTGCTCCAATTTCAAAAAGATATAAATAATATAATCCTGGATACTGTTCTTTTTCATGTCCTGCATGTTCCTTAATAAAGTCAAAAGCCAATCTTTTTGAATATTCATTATGAAACACTTCTCTTACACAAACAAGAATTTTTTCTTCCAGAAATTTCACTTGGATTGTTGTTAGTTTGCTTACATCATCCTTATCTATCAGGGGTAGCTTGTAGGTAAAAGTATTTGGCGGTAGTTTGTGCGTTCTATTAAGTAAACAACAAAATTTTTTATACAATTTCTGCTCATTGTCTGTAATACTATTAATACCAAGCAGATTATAGTAAGAAGGATCATAAGGTATACGACAAGACATTTTTAGAACCAGTCGGCACGAGAGCTGGAGCTAAAATGAGAAGTGCGTGCAACCCAGCCGCCTTATATCCCCACCGGGTGACCACGCCCAAGGTGTCCTAAGATATTTATGTAAATTTAAGGTAGCACTAAAACGGTGCTGCCTATATTTTAAATAATTACAAATATTTTCCATCCTTAAAATTTCACAGTTTAAAACTTGTCAGAGACCAACAAACTGAAACAAATTTAATACTTTTAAATATATTTGTTTCATCAGATGCTTTTTTAACACATATGGCAACACTAAAAAAAAATGTACAGAATTAAGACTGTTTCCACAAAAAAAAAAAAAAAAAAAAAAAAAAAAAAAATACCAAAGTGTTACATGCATATTCAATTTAGCTCAAACACAATACAGAATTAATACCAGCATAAAATATTTCAAAATCCAAATCTTTAAAATTTATATTTCAGGTAGCACTAAAACGGTGCTACCTATATTTTAAATAATTACAAATATTTTTTCCATCCTTAAAAATTTCACAGTTTAAAACTTGTCAGAAACAAACAAACAGAAATTTTTTTTCTAATTTAACCATTACTAAAATACATACATGACACCACTGTGCAAAATATTACCTTTATACTTATGCTACATCAAACAGTGGAACATCCATGTCAACCCATTGGCGGCTCGAAGGAGAATGAGATGAGTCAAACTTGCTTCAGAGGTACCTCAGTGGTAGACTGGTGGGGGGAACAGTAAGCCACTACTATTTTTAACTTGTTGTATAAGTAACAATTTCACACTACTGGCTTGGCAGCTCCACCTCCCTCGGGGGGGGGGGCGCAGTTTTCGTCCGGAGCAAAAAATTTTTGGTCAAGGTCAAAATCCAAAAAAAAAATTTCGGGGGGGGAGGGGGGAAGGGGGGGCGCAGTTTTCGTCCGGAGCAAAAAATTTTTGGTCAAGGTCAAAATCCAAAAAAAAAATTTCGGGGGGGGGGCTCACTTGCCGTCCGGGGCTCGGGGGGGGGGTCACCTACCCCTAGGACTTTAACTCTTGGATACCTGCTACCCTTACTCATGTGTCAACATCAAATAATATTTTGTTCCACCACAGTGTGGACAGCCAACACTTAGTCGCATCTCGCTCTAAGTCCTAAGGAGTCCTCAGAACTCAGGCAAAAATCCGCCTAAGTCATGGCTGACCTACATATCGTGTGGAACAAAATATTATTTTATTAACACACAAATATGGGTCAAGGTCATCCAAAAATTAAAAAAGAAATCCCCCCGATGCCTAAGACCGCCGGCGGTCAGAGGCATCGGGGGGATCTCAACATTTAGGGGGAGGTGATTTAATAAAAAATTATTTATTTAATTTTGAGTTTCCTTAAGGGAAACATGCTACAATAATTTGGAAGAGGCCATGCTAACCATGACCGAGGATCCCGTCTTAACCCGTAGGTACTGACTTTTGCCTAGCACACCGGTCAGTGTCAGGATCCGACGCCTCGTGCTAAAGGATGCCAACCACCCATCTAGAGTGATGAGGTCCAGTAGCGCCCCTGACCGAAAGAGGCCTAAGGGTGGATCCCCAGGGGCCTACCCCCGGGCTCGTTAGGCGCCATGCTATTGTTGGTAACAAATAATTCTTGAGGTTCTGAACCTCGAAAAATTTTTATTTTACAGAAACTGTTAAGTCTCAAAAGCCTAACACTTAAGCTGCCAATTTACGGAGGAGTACCTCCAAGATGCGAATTTAGAAAAATTTCTACTTGGGGACAACCTGTGAAGATTAGTACAAATAAATATTTTTCAACACACAACACTTAGACTAAATAAATCCAACACCAAGACCTAGCAGAAGCAGCAAGCGCAAAATAAAATATTTCTTAACACTACACATGCCATGCCTTAGACTAAAAGAATTCCCAATATAATGCGGCGCCAACATTACATTGCGAATCCTGTAGGGCAGAGCTTCAACCACTCAGCTGAAGTGTTTGAAACCAACTGCGAGGAAGCAAAGCCTCAGAGAACCTAAGCTGAGCCGGTCAGAAGTGGGGGAACCGGATCTGGTTACGTAAACAGCCAGACCTCGACACGTACTTGTTTGCGGCATTGGACAATCTCCAAGAGCCACACCTGAATACATTACTAACCGGATCTCATTATACAACATGTGTCAAGGTATGGCAACGCCTCAGGCTATGCCACCTCCTCCTCCTCCCCGGGGGGGGGGGGCTCACTTCTCGTCCGGAGCCAAGGTGGGGGGGTCTTGGGACTTAGAATATTTTTGATCCAGGACAGTTGTAGTATAGAATTATATTTTAGCTTGCCAAACTCAGCACAGCCGGCAGAGACGGTTACGTAATGCTTATATAACAGACTGGTTTCTTGGCCAGCTTGCCAACTGTAGCTCAACAGAAGGTAAGTCAGTTTATTGCAAGCCAACAAACACGCCACACCTCGCCGCCGCGGGACTTTTCTGTGAGTAAATTTTTATTTTTCCTTCTTATTAAACTTAGCAAAACAGAACCTAGCCTGTTTTGCACAAAATTAATTTTTGTTACACTGCTACAATTACGTTTACTTAACAAATTATTTTCCACTCATTATTTAATATTTTATTCCTTACTTGTTAAGACTTAGAAACTGAAATGTTGGAAGACTGTTTGATACAAAATTACTTTTTATTTAGCTATACAGGTCTCCTAATATTTTCCTACACTTGTATTTTGCAGGTGTGGCTAAATATTTTTCGCTCACAATTTAATTTTATTCCACACAAGTGGATTTTGAACTTTACTACAAAACTGATCCATGCCCGTCTCCTACAAAATTATTTTTCATTTGGATCTACCTCTTTTAGTCTTACATTAAATATTTCTTGGAGTTAAATTTTACACAAGTCTCTCGGTTAATTTTTCTGCACAGTACATGTTACACCTTGGACAGTTCCCAGCAAACTGTTTCTACACTTGGCAACAACAGTCCGCATTACCCCCACCACTACTCATTCCCCCACTATAGCCCTGTTCCCCCACTACTTCCAGCTAAGGTGCAACACTTGACTGAGTGTTTCAGTTTTATCCAAACCTTACTGTGAGACACACCTATGGCTGAAACTTTGCGAGAAAAGTTATTAAGAGTAAAATTTTTGCTGGCCAAGCAAAATAATTCTGTTAAGGTGTCCAAGACTTCCACTTTAACAAAAATGAAACGTTGCTTCAAAAATAATCCAAAATTTTACTCAAGGGACACAAATATCACTATGGATGATAAAATGTTTCAGAAACTTTTAGACGAGCTAACTTTTGCCAGTAAGGTTACATTGGTGACTCCAATTCCCGACCAAGTTCCAAGATCACCTGAGAAAGAATAAAAATAAATATTTCTCAGGAAATATTTCCAATTTGAGTTACGGTAAAGGACAGACTCGGATGAGTTGTTGCAAAAATTTTGCTTTTTTCTTCCTTCTGACCACTTTACCCCCACCACCTCCTTATCCCCACCACTGAGCTTTGTACCTGGGATACCGTCTGTGTACAAGTCAGTACTTCTTCGGACGCGGTGCTGTTCGGATCGCGTGTCGTTTGTCGCACTGTCGGGTGTTTGAAGAAATTATTCTTCGGCTCTCAGTCTCTCGGTAGGTAAGTCAAATATAAAAAAATTTTTTTTATTTGCCGGTTCTGGGTTAAGGTCAATGACCCCAGTAGTGTAAAATTGCGGCCGCTGGCCCAGTTCAAGGTCACCTGAGGGATGACGTCATCGAGGTCAATGACCTCACCGATGACGTCATCGATGACGTCATCGATGACGCAATCGATGACGTCATCACTAATGACGTCATTTCGATGACGTCACACCCATGACGTCACAGAAATGACGTGCTGATGACGTCATCACCCATGACGTCACAGAAATGACGTGCTGATGACGTCATCACCCCTTACGTCACCAAAACGACGTCACCGACGCCACTAAGGTCAAGGTCACGCAGAAACTTAAAATTTTTTAGCACTTTTGCCGTTTCTCGCACTACGCTCCGAGTTTCAGTCAGAGTCCCCGTGACCTTGACCACTTGGAGCGAATTTTCGACAAGAAACGGCAAAAGTGCCAAGTTAAACTCGAGTTTCTGACATGACTCTGCCTAAATGGGCAATCGGTTATCCCTCAGGTGACCTTGAACCAGTACAACGCCCGCAATTTTATGTTACTGTGACCTTGAACACTTAACAACGGAGCGCCGACACCGATGCGCACCCCACGACAGCCACCGAGTGACTGACTATCAGGCTCTGTGTACTCTAGGTATATGGGGAAGTGGAGGGGGAAATCTCAAGGTCATCCAAATGGAGTTTTAAAAAAGTTGAAGAGTAGAAAGACTACTCTTGTGCTTCCTGGGCGACCTCATCAATCTCTAATGGATCTGTAAACCAATCCGATCTGTAGCGGCAGGAGTCCAGAAAACAGGTGCACCACCCATCAGGTTGTCCGTAGCATTTCCGACAATTGGTAAGATTGGAGAAGTGAAATTTAATACACCGCTGCGGACAACAAGTATAAAAGTATTTGGATTTGTAGATTTTGAAAGTTTGTAGTACCGGCGGTGGCAGCTGTTGGTTCTTGCATCTACACCTGCAACATCCGAAGCATTCACATTGCCGGCAGGCCAGCCCATCCATTTGCCACTTTGGTAAGAGGAAACACTTATCCTCACAGCAATAGGTTGTCCCCGTCTCTTCCTCCCAACGCTTCTTTGCACAATATGTGACGCCTTGTATCTCCAAACACCTATGCTCGCAACATGAGATGCGCTTACTTTCCATAGTTGATGTTGCTTTGACGAGGGAGCACGATGAAGTGATGCTGTGGTCAGTGGGAATGGGGTTTATATAAACTAAGGTGAGTGGAGGGGGAAAGGTCAAGGTCATCCAAATGGAGTTTTAAAAAAGAAAAGAGTAGAAAGACTACTCTTGTGTATCTATAGCGATTTCATTGATAGTGAGTGCTTCTGTATGCCAAGTTGATCTGTACTGACAGGCTCCTAAATAATGTTTGCAAAAACCTGCAAAATGATTGTTGCACAATTTGCAGCCAGTTAGCTGTTTTAATGTGAATTCAATGCAACGTTCAGGGCAACAAGTGTACTTATGCCCTCTCATCTGGTACACATGGAATGTCTTCAACTCCGGTTTCGGCTTCTTCCAAGACTTGCACTTACACATGCATTGACCAAAAGCTTCACATTTTCTACACGCCAGGCCATCCGCAACATCAATGTCATTCGGCCATGAAAAACATTTCCGTTCGCAACAGTAGTTGAGTTGACTCTCCATGTTGCTGTGGTGAAGGTGCGCGATGAAATGATGCTGCAGTCATTGAGAGTGCACCTTAAATAAACTCAGTGGAGGGGGAAAGGTCAAGGCCATCCAAACGGAGTTTTAAAAAAGATAACTAGTCGTCCTCCTCCTCCTCATCCGTTGTACTTAGAGAGCTGTCAGACGAAGAGCCCCGTGCAGGTGCTCCCCAGATGAAAAACAAATCAATTTTAAAACGAAGACCAGGATCTTGCATCATCAATTCCTTTAATTTGTCACATACTAAGTCGACCTTGTGCAAGGTGTCAACAACAAGCTTCCAATTCGTTGGTTCAATATAACTTGTAGTAGAGTCTGCCTCGCTGATAACCACATCCTCCGGCCGTATTGGAGTGTAAAGATGTGTAAAGTTCTTTGGCTGTAGCTGAGGTTCAGGCTGGCTGGAAGTGGAAGGTTGAGTGTGGACCCCTGTCGCATCGAAATCCATAGTCATTCTACATTCAATGTTGGGGTTTTCGTTTAATACATACACCAATTTCTCATGCAACATATCCACTTCTGCCGAGTCTTGCAGATGAACATTCCAGGAAAATGGCCATTCTTCATCCGTAGTGGAGTCAACTCGAGAAAGAGTGCTGTCCGCCATGATAGCTAAGCAAGGAATGATGTGAGCTACAGACTGTGGTAACAGTATTGAAAAGTAGAGGGGGTAAACCAAAAGTACGTGGAGGGGGTATTTTCAAGGTCATTTAATTTGGGTTTTAAAAAAAGGAAATAGTGGAGGGGGAATTCTCAAGGTCATCCAATTTAGGTTTTAAAAAAAAAGGAATGAAGCTTACTCCTCTTCAGCCTCGTTGTCCCCTGCATCTTCATCAGCCTCATCTTCATCGACGTCAGACTCGCCGTAAGGATAGATCGGGGACATGGGCGAATATTGTGGAGATTGTTGACCGTTGTTGTCGTCCCCTTGCATTCTAACTTGGGACCAATCATAATTTAAATTCATTTGTATTATGATCCCAGGGTTGTCCCGCAGTATTTCCTTCATACGTTCGCAAATTGACTCCAAATAGTGTACACTATCGATCGACAGTGTCCAACCCGTACTTGTACCGACATCAGTAGTGGAGTCAGCTTGGCTGATGGTGTTGTTGTCTGCCATGGTTGCTTGTCGGACAAGGAATGACGGTTGATGTGATGCTCATGCAGGAACATGGTGAAGTGGTGGGGGGTGTGGTGGAGTAGTGGGGGAATTTTCAAGGTCATCCAAACGGAGTTTTAAAAAAAAGGAAAACTTACAAAGTAACATTGAAACTTTCCAATTGATGGTGGCGAGCGTTTTCTTCTGCAACCTTGCCGACACATGTGACTATGCCGTACAGTATGAAAAGTACAACCATAATAAGGCCGAACAATAAAAGATAGCCGTTGACTATCATGATATTTTCTGAGTGGATCTGTTTTCTTCTTATCGCCCTCTCCTGCATCCTCTTCTCCAACTCGTGGACGAAGTCACAACATGCGTGAGGACATCTTTCATCTGTTGGTAGGTTTGCCATTGTTGATGTTGTCGGTGTGGCTGTTGAAGATGGAATGAGGTTTCCAATTGCGATGTGCCATGTACACCAATAGTCAAGTGGTGGGGGTAACAAAGCAGTGGAGGGGGAAGTTTCAAGGTCATCCAAATTGTGTTTTAAAAAAACCTATCTTGTTACTGAGCTTATATGTCAGTAACAAGATAGGTGTTTTTGCTCTTTTACTTCTTTAATATAATGAAAAAATATACATATTCTACAATGGTTAGGACAAGAAATACAACTGCTAGTCAGCTGAAGTAGTCCAAGTTGTCTGGCTCGGTCTTCATGGACGCTGGTGAGGAAGCCGTCGAGGAGTGTCCAGGCTCTTCCTTTGACTGCCGGGTGTTCCGTATATTGCAAGCGTAAACTTGCACATTTATACGGTAGCCTCGTGCCACCATCAGCTGCAACTCCTTGTATAAGTCGTTTAGCTCCTGCTGAGTCTTGATGCTCACCTCCTCGTAACTTGCGCAACTGACGTTGAGAGACATCCTGATGTTGCTAGGTTGGCTGCTGGAGTAGAAATGAAGCCGAGGCACAGCGTTTGGAGGTACATGGAAAAGTGGTGGGGGTGATGGTGGTGGGGGTATGGAAGATGCAATTAAACACTTCTAAACTTTTTCCATTGATACAAAGGGATGGAACAAATAGCACAGGTGTCCTTGTAGTTTTCAAATCTAAACATTGGTGCTAGAAATCCAAACTGTTTTCTACCACCTTCCTGTACGAACCGTCGAAGGTCTCTGACGGCAGCATTGCCACAAGGCCTACAAAACTTTTCCCCGTCTTGGAACCTATACCAGGAGTATCCCGAATACCCTCTATTATCTTTCTTGTACTCCTCGATATCCTGCTTTACTGTTATAGGGATATTATCTCGTAAAGCCATCTGGAATAAAGATGCGTCAGTTATAACTCGTTGTAAGCAAAGCTCGTACAAGGTGCTCATCGTTTGCTAGTTGGCAACAGAATGACCGTTTTTCGCATCCAAGCAGGTTTGAATCCTAGTGCGGTAGTGGGGGTAATTACGGTAGTGGGGGTAGTTGTGAAATGCAAAGGTCAAAGGTCAAGGTCACCCGCGAAGTTTAAAAAAAAATGCAACATATCAATACGTGAAGTCTGTCACATATTGATATGTTGCATTTTTTGTTTTTTTTTTATTTTTTTTGTCTTTTATGATTCGTTTATTTATAAAACATTACAACAACAACATATGTACAACATTAAAACTTAAATCTAACACTGCTGCTTGTCAGCGATGTGGATGGTCAACTCTGTAGAATTGCTACCCGTGCAGCCGTGGGACACCAGGTATAGACACCCGGGTTGAATAGAGCGAAGATCCTCGTTTTGTAGAAGATGGACGAATCTCTTGGGCAGGTACACCTGGAACTTTGGTTCATCCCCCGGAGTAAACGGTGCCTCGCTGAGACTGCAGCAGATGGCCTCCCCAACTGTAGTCTCCATCTTCTTCATAGCATGGATTATGTAGTGCTTCTCGTCTTTTAGTTCCGAGCACTTCTTTACAGGTAATATTGTTGACTTGGAGTGAGCATTGAACTGCTCGACCAAAGTCTGAAGGAACTGGTGAGATGCCATGGTCAGGTTACAGATCGTCTTCTTGCTCGGAGATGTTGTCGTCTCGGAATCTCGAGTAATACTCATGCCAGGTCCCTGTCTGCTCCCCACTTATATACTCTCCGTTACCCCCACCACTCCCCAATTCCCCACTTTGAAGGTAAGAGGCGAGTTTATAGGCATTTTTCAAAGCGCAATGTCTATCTTTATCATGTTCTGGGCTTTTTGTACAAATACATATGGTTTCCAGCATGTATTGATAATTCTTATCCAATTCCACATCATTAACCGGAACATGAGTAAATCCTTCGATCCATCTTTTCTTTTCCAGCCCCTTTGTGTAAATATTGGTAAACTTGTCTGAAAAGTGATGCATAATGTGATACAAGTCCGTGTAACTTGTAAAACCATCATACCAATCGATATGATGGAAGTGTTTTGAAATCCATCTGTTGGTAGTAGCGGCTTTACTAGTTAAAGACGAATAAGAACATGGTGGTTTAAATAAAAACGAATAAGGAACACTTGTATTCATGTCCAAAAACACAAGTTCTTTTATAATGAATCTATCATCATTACCACGAAACGCTTGAAACTCAATAATACCAGGCTTGGACTTTACTTGTTGTTCTTCTCCCTTGTCCATTTTGAAGGTCACACGTCTGCTCATTACGAAGTCAGGAGGTCAACTGATTTCCACACCACGGTAGGTACTACTTTTATACCAGGCCGTACAGTTGTTGGCGCGTTGGTGTATATTTAACGTGGGCACCGTCCCCAATAGGCCTAACCCCACAAAATGTTGGTTATTGTTTTAAAAACTAACCATTGTCATTTAAGTTTCCATCTTTATATTTTCCTTATTTTCATTTTCATCACTAACACTTGATTCTTCTCCTCCATCTTCCTCTTCTTCCTGTTTTACTGATTTCTTATGTAGTTGAGCGTACTTTTCCAATTGTCTCCACATCTGTACTTCATGAGGAACTCTATTAAATATAGAAGTATCCACAGGTCCGTATAATATAGGTGCGTCCGGTTGTTTGTCCAAAGTGTCTTCCAGATAATCTTTAATAATCGAACTTGAAAACACCAGTTGTCTCAAGTATCTTGTTATAGGTTCAGTAGCACAAGTTAAAATGAAAAACTCCTCTCGATTAAGTTGAATTTTGTTATCATGTCTTGTTGTGTCTCTAAACCGTAGCTGATGATCACCACGTTGTTTAATGATATCAATTTCCACATTTGAATCCAAAAGTCCTACCCTTGTCTTTCTTCCAAACATGTTACTACTTAAATAGCATTCTAGCAGATGCAAATGTTTCATAAACGATTCCCAAGCACTGTCCGTAAACAAAATCATTTTGGGTCCATGAGTTAAAATTACAGTAGGGGAATAATCTGTAGATTTCATAACACCGATTAAAACACTTTTATCCAAACTGGAAGAGATTGGATAAAATATTCGCAAAAATACCTCACTCAATATGTTTGGAGAAATATTATCTTCAATATCCCTTTTTCTCTTTTGTATAGTCTTTCTTCTTTTACCTTTTTCTTCAACATTATTACTGGCGTGAAGTTGTCCGCAAACGTTTTGTTCACCTCCTTCCTGGTGACCTTGAGGATCTAAAAACTCAGATATCTCCTTCTCAATATCTACCACATTTTCAGGTGTACCACTAGGAGAAGCCATATTGAATACGATGCTACCCATACAACAGTAGGCAACAAACTGATGAGGAGCGGTCTGTACGCTCTGCTTTTATACTCGCGGAATGAAACAAAACCGGTTCTTACAATACATTTTTAACAATTCCAGTTAAAGGTGTGTATGTTACGATTTTATCATGTAGAATTAAACAGTATGCAGTTGTATTAGCCGGTATAGCATCGTTGAATTCCATTTCTATTTTTATATCCACACTTGAAGACTTTACTGATTCATTTTGTTTAGAACAATCGATTACAACTATTGGGTAGGCATCGAAATATTTGTCAGGTGGTAATAAAGGTGTATTTGTTTTACCGTAATATGAACTTTGGAATCTCGCGTACATATCGTACAATATACTGTATTTCTTCTTAGTGAATGACACATTTAAATTGTCGTATGGAAAGAATTGTGAATTTAAATAAACTTTAATATTTTTCAAGTCACAATGATCAAATTGTCCTGCATGTTTAGTAATGGCGTCTCTTCTACCTGTTTGTAAACCAAATATAATATACCTGGCTCATTCTACATAATTCGATGTTTTAACAGTCCAAGTGTGTCGATCCGTAGTAGGTAAACTGGGATGCTCATGAAATTCCCAACTTCTAAATGGAATAACAATATCACGATCGGCTTTTAATTTTCTTAAAAGTAGCATTCTATGCTCGTCAGCCAATTTAACATGTGGAACTCTCCATACAATTTTGTCTAATTTTAATTTCCATTCTAAAGTCGCATCTGTAGTAGCATCTGCAGCTTTAATAATGTCTTTATCGTTAGAAGATCTCAACAAAACTAATTCTTGTTTAACGTTTAATATTATTTTCCTATAATCTTCAGCAAAACCAAGCAGCAAACGTAATGGAATATGAAAATCAAAATATCCATTTGGATTTGGAGTGATCGTGTCAATCGTAGGTAATACCCATCCGGCAGGTTTAAGTAAATTGGTTTCATTGGGTGTTATAGATGTTAATCCTTTTAAAGTTGTCGTAATACCTACTTTTTTAGTGGAATCAACTGTTACACCTGATATTTCATATCTAATTTCATCAAATAGGAAAGCCATAGGATTATTTATAAATGGAACTGTTGTACCAACAGTAGTACCGTCCTTTTTAGTAACTTGTCCTTCAATATACAAGTAACTTTCACATGGTAGTGTGTAAATGTCTTGATTTTGTATGGGAATACGAATTTCATCGTTATTGTTTAATTTCGATGAAGTGTAAGGGTTGTGGGTGTGATATTCTTTTTCCCATAGGGTTTCGTCGAATGTTGGACCCTGCGCTATATCCAGTATATCCATACTCGGTTAATTTTAATCCAATTCTCTCTAAGAAACGAATGTTCTCGCGTGTTAACTCCTCCACAGCTGAAGAGCTACTAATGCGGTTTCCCGTAGGTTGTTCGCTTTTAAATGTTAAACCCATGGTTTTGTATTAAAGTGTCGATTTTAAATGTAATCTAATCGTAATAGGCTCTTCTCTGAAGTCTACCAAGTTACCGTCTTGATCCAATACGCTCAACACGATGTCTGAAATGAAAGTGGTGTTCAACGGTAGATATACCAGGTTTTGTGGCTTTTCAACAATTTTAAATCCAGGTGGTACACTTGGGTAAAAAGTATGTATGATGTGGGTGTTAGCCCCATCCCTGTAAGCACCTTGTATAATGTTACAAGTTATGTCTATACTATTGACTTTTAATATTGTTACTGTTTTCTTACCGGAATGTGTTACATCTGGTTCTAAAACAGGCTCATCGTTGGAAAATCCTAATAAATCACCAATTGAGTTTGGTTGAGTGAAATCTATATAATATTTGGAAGTAATTTCAGCTTTCATCGTATTATTATTACCTTTTAATGTTATATTGTCTTTTCCCATTTTAGTTTGCAAAAATTCATTTATATGATCAATTTCATAAGAACCTGTGGGTAACCTGCACTCTTGTAAGTCTGTAAATTTTCCACTGGCATCCTTTCCCTTATAATAATGCAATACGTTATTTTTACCTTCCGTAACATTGGGGATAGAGTTGTAAGTTGTAAAATCCAATAGTGCCGCCTCCCAAAACCTTCCTTTTTGCAAGCGTAACGCTGGAAAAAGGATACTTCGTAAAGTGGACGATTTTCCTGTTAATGATACCGTATAGGAAGACATCTCAATAGTGACTGATACTTTTAGCTAGAAATTCCAAACATAAATGGCCGCATATTGAAGTATTATCAGGTTGTTCTCTTTTATAGTTATAATATATGTTTTTAGCAGATTTAAAGTAATTTTGAAGTTCTTTTGGTGGTGGCAAATTACCGAAACTATCAAAATAATATACATTGTTATTTAGTTTCTTATAACAAACCCAATGGGTGCCAGGCCCTTCAGTATTATCCAAATTTACAATTCCAGTCTCATTTTGCCACATTTTCTTTGGTAAACTGTCTTTCATAAACACACCGCGGAAAAATGGTATTTTTAAACAGGAAATATATTTAAATAATTCAATATTGGTTAATGCTTTATGTGGTATGACCAATTGATTTCTTTCATTTAATATGCACGATAAGGTCTTAGGTAAAGACCTGCCCCGTTTTTTACCATTGACCACACGGTGGGCTTCTTCCTGCCTTTTCTTGTAGATCGTCGTCTTCTTTTTATATTTCCTCCATGTTTTCTTGTGGTTGACCTCCTTTTTACTCTCCTTCTCCTCCTTCTTCCACCTCCTACTGCTGTTTTAGCCTTCATACCTGCTGTTACTGCTAAAGCTGCTGCTTTTTCTGCTATGCTAGCGTCACTTGATTTTACTCGTTGCCAAGCTATGTCCGCAAGCTTTTTGTCAGCTATTGATCTATTTTTTGAATCGGCAAACGTGGAATATGCGATATCGTGTTCTTTACAAGCCTGATCTAACTTATTTATGCCAGGATCGCCTCTTTCCAGTCGTTTTTTCAATTTAGTTCCTGGTCCGCAATACTGATAACCTCCCGGTATATGAAATTCGTATGGTAATGCGTCTATTGCTCTATTTACTATGGATCCTACTGGAATTCGTTTTAAAGCTTTACTTAACAGAGAAACCGCTGTGGACGTGATCCCACCTCCTCTCCTTACAGTGTCTCTATATGGACTGATGTACTGGAACGTCATTATTGTCCTTTTATAATCGCAATGTACAACTTATGTGTTACCTCTATGACAAGTTGGACATAAATGAAGTCGTTTATTGTGTTCTTTTATTAAATATCAAAATCACCCCAATCCGATGATCTAAACTTTTTTGTACGAGGGTTGATAAAATAGTTTTGAACAATTTCCCGTTTAATCCAAGTACCTCTCTCAGATTCCAACAAAGGAGTACGACCTGAATGAATACCAATAAGATTGTATACATCAAATAATGCATTTCCTAAAACTTTTACAAGAAAATTAACAGTGACAGCATTATCCACATGTTCAGGGTCTTTAAGGTCTGTTATACGTTTATTATTACAAGTATACACTTTGCTATCCATTTGTGATAATGTGATAGCCTGTCCTACAGTTGCAGCATCATTTGCTTCTCTTCCTTGCGCCATGTTTGTTAATTTTTTATTACTACATATAAAAAACGCATGGTAATTATTTGGATCTAGATGTACTGTTTGTCCTAAGGCAGCCGCGTCTCTATCTGCATGACCCCATGACACATTTGATAACCTTCCATGCCTGCAATCCCAATAAGTGTTTTTGTATGTCAATAAATGAAATTTTTCATTACCTTGAATAAAGTCATCCCCTTGCTTTGATAATACTTCATCTCGTTTTGCAAATCCAGTTGTTTCTTGTTTTAAAGTCTCTTTCATTTGACCCACTGTTGCACCATCAGATGGTGCTGAACCATCTTTTACATTCGCCAAACAATTGCCAAGACAATCGATAACTCCCACATCACGTATGACACAATGATCTTTTATATATTTGAGATTTACAGCATCATTTTCATTTTTTGGATAACCTATATCGTTAATAACAAATTTATAAAAAGAAAATCCATCTTTTGTCTTTTCAGGTATCAAAGAATGTAAATAGCGTCTATTTACGCTGTCTTTTGCATCTTTAGGGTCATCTACGTTGGATATACGTTTATTGTTGGCACTATACGTTTTCCCATTGAATTTTAACGTATTTTTTAATTCAGATGACAAATAACCTTTGTTTATCGCATCACCGTTTTGATTTGGTTTACCAACGTTGATAATTCTATGATCTTCTGCGTCATATGTGTTATTTTGTAGTTTTAATGTTGGCGATATCTTTTCCTTTAATATTTTTAGATTTATTGCATCGTTTTCATCCGTAGGATCTTTTATGTTTTTTAACCTTTTATTACTCATATCATAATCTCCATCAGGTGTTTGTGGTAAACCAGCACTTCTTTTTAAACTATTGGCATAATATAACCCATCCGAGGAGTAACGTCCGAACTTGTCGACACTCATGGTGCAACTGAATAGTATTCTAGGGAGTAACGCATTTTTATGAGATTACTCCACGGTTTCGGAGTTCATCCACTAAAGCCACCCATTCGTTTTCCAATCCAGTATGACCCGCTTCTTTAGCTTCATGTATTAGTTTCATTCTATCCACCAATTTATTGATATTATTGTAATAAATCACATTTGTGTTATATAGTTTCTTCATTAAACCTGTACCCGTAACGGACTTACTTCTTTTTCTTCGTTCCTGAGCACTTACATCCAAAGTGGATGCCATAAATCTTCGTTTTACAGGTTTTCTTTGTGTTAACGGCATTGTTTGTCTTCTAGTTGGTATTAACTTGGATACAAATTGTTTATATTTTAAAGACTTAGATCTAAAAGGAGGCTGGTCAGGTAAATACTTTCTCCTATATGCATTTGTCTGTTCCAAAATATTTTTATATGCTTCCATGTCTTTTTCTTTCACTACCGATACTGAAGGCTTATTTTCAAATAATAATTCAAATAATCCTTTTGTGCCCTTATACCTTTGATCACCAATGACAATATTATCATGTTCGTCAACGTTTAACGGGCTATTACCTATCATTAAACCGTCTTCTGTTAATCTCGCTCCATAACTATGGTAATTCTTATTAGGAATTGTTCCGAGTAACATTTTTACCATGTATTTCCTTCCTAAAGGTCCTTTGTTATGAATGTTTTCACCCAATAAGCTTATGTTTGACGGACCTTCCCTTGTCTCTTCTTCTTTTTCCTCTTCACTAGCAGTTGATACAACTTCATGTCCTCTTTTGGCTTTTACTTCATATAATTCTTTTATTCCACTATAGTCCGGTGATTCTAGCTCTCTTTCGGGTTCTCCACCGGTAAAACCACTATACGTAGAGGATTCCAGGTCTTCATCACTAAAATCTTCTGATTTTACATTTTCTCTTTCAAACTTCGTAATAGGTGCAATCGCATCTCCTTCCAATACAGGTTTAGCAAATTTTTTGTTTAATTGTTTCAAGGGTTCAGTAATAGGTTTAAAAGTAGATTCAAGGAATTTCTCCCTCTCGCTAATACCTAGTTTCAATGCTCTGTTTTTAGCCCGAATAGAATCACTAAGTGATTTTATTTCTTTTACTAATTTTTCTTGGTTAACCATGTTTGTAGCAAGACGTGTTGTACAACAATGAATGTGTTATACCACGTTTAATGTATTAATATAAATTTATCAAATCCTATCCTGTATCGACCATTGTTTAGCGGTTGTTCCTTCATAATTGTTAGGAACCCATACTTTTCAGCCCAAGCCTTTCCACACAACTCTTTAAATCGTTCAAATGTCATATCCGCATTTACATGATCAAAATATATATGTTTTAGGTTGGTTTCGTCCTGTTTAAATACAATTAACATGTTTGCATTGTCTCTAATGAGTTGTTTAGGTATTTTGCTGTAAGTTTGGCCAATATAAATGCTATCTATGTTGTTATGTCGACCCATAGCGAAGTAATTCCTTATTGTGTTTTGGTTTTCACAAGATACATCGTCGAATATAAACACGGAGAATGGTTTAGCTTCTTGTGGCTGCATGACACTCTCGCTTGCATTAAACTTTAAATATTTAACTTCAGGCACATTAGTCAGTATTTTTTCCAATAATTGATACTTTGGTTGTTGTAGTGATTTTGAAAATACATATAGATTGTTAAATCGTAATCCTTTAGGGTTTGTAATCAAATTGAATACTACATTAGTTTTTCCACAGTTGGAAGGTCCGGTAACCAGACAACGAACGGTGTTTGGTAACAAATTGCCATGCTTCCCACTATTGAATTCTGAATTATCCACTGTGAGTTCATCTATATTATTAATAGTAAAACTCTCTTTTTGTGGTACTATCTCCATCCTTTGTAATCTTTCAACCTAAAATGATTCTCTATCGTTATATCAAATCCTTTTTAGGTATCCAAGAATCTTCCGTCTTATTAAATCCTAACCATCGTACTTTGACCTTATCTTTTTTCCGTTACAACACCTTTTCAACTAAATATACATCGCCTACTGTTGATTTTAACATTTCATGCCCATAAAACCCTCCTTCAAGCAATTGTCCTTTATTATCTTTTAAAATATATGTCTCAGGTACTGTAGGTTGTACTTTGAATACAGTAAAAACCTCATTGGTCCAATTTGGCAGGTATCTTTTACTGAATACACCTTTATATTTACTTATTCGCACTTTATCACCCACATTAAATTTTTTAGGCTTTAGTTTTTCAACTTTTGGTTTAGTATTCGTTTTTATACGTTTTAATACAAGGTTTTCATTTTTACTAGTTACTTGGTTTGGTTTCATCCCGATAGTCCTATGAAATTTGTTATTGTAATCGTTTATAAGTTTTGGTAACATATCAATCCATATGTGCGATCCTCTGTTGGAAAACATTTTATACATTGCACTTTTTAAAGTTCTGTTGAATCTTTCGATTATTGAGGCTTTTACTTCTGAATTGGTTGAATAATGGTTTATATTGTGTTTTTTCATTAAATTTGCAAATTCCTTATTAAAATATTCTTTTCCATCATCTGTTTGTAAATGTTTAATAGTATGTTTGTCTCTTTGTATAGCTGTTTCCATTGCTTTTGTAACACTTTTGCCACTTTTATCTTTTAGTGGTAAAGCATCTGCCATTTTTGAAAAACAGTTAATAACAGTTAATATGTATTTATATCCTTTATTTTGTTTGCTATAAGGAATCATTTCGATTAAATCCGCTTGATATAAATCATTAATTCCTTTTATCACCGTATTTCTTCGTGGAAACTTTCTTCTTGCAGGTTTATGAAGTTCGTTGACAATTTGTTGCTTCAAGTCCTTCATATTGCAGGTTTCAATGTTTGTTGTATCACATGTATAATCACAATGAATGTTGTTTTAAATATTCACATCATTTATATGGGTCAAGGTCATCCAAACTTGTGTAAAAAAATGGGGAACACGGCGTTGGACTTGCCGTGTTCCCCATTTTTTTACGGAAGGAGAAAGGAATAAGGTCGTAGTTGTAGAAGGACGAAGAATAGGGTACTAGTTAATAGGGTTTAGAGAGTAGTGGCCAAAAGGAAGAGTGTGGATTTTGTCGGGCATAATGTATCTTTTATCATCCTGAGCTGACAACGCTTTTTTAATTTCGGTGACACTGTAGACTTGATGCTTGAAGCTTCGGATATTGTTGAATGTTGCTGATATCGTAGTATCTTCAAACAAACAAGTCTTGTAGTGGTCAAATGTCACGTGTTTTTTCAAATAAGATGTCTTCACTCCTTTTGCTTTCTTCACTGTCGGTGTGTTGTTCTCGTGGTACATCTTAAATGAATACAATTTCGCCATCAGCGCCACTATTTCTTCTAAAGGCATTCCATTTGCTTCATCTTTGAATTTTCCAATTACTTTTTTATATTTTTCATTAAAATTTGGATGGTTTTTCGGATAGTCAGAAAAATCGAAATCTTCTTTGTATGGAAAAGTCCTTAGGTCTTCATACATGTCCAAAGTCTTTATCCAGTAGATAAACGCGTCCGTATCCATGTATGCGACTCCAATGTTTTCCCTTCCGTAATGTTTAACCATTTTGTTATAATGGAAATCATACATCAGGGTTTTACTTATATCCAAAATCGACATACCTATGTATAACGGACGGTCCATGACTATTGTTGTTTTCTTCATACTGACAGCGACTAGATTTTCGTTTATAATCATGGATGTTCCGAAATTTGGTTTTTGCACTAATTTTTCCAATTTCCTAGGATCACTCACTAATTTTACATTTTTGTGTTTTCTTTTGTTCTCCAAGGTCTTCCCAAAGATGGCATTGTTCATTAATTTATAGAAGTCCTTTTCAAATGCTGTTGTCGCTGCAGCTCTTCTTGCAGTGTTGGAATCAATATATGGTTTCAACCAACAAGACTGGGTGAATTCAATTGCTCTATGAATTCTCACTATACGTAGACCCAATTCAAGAGCCTGTTGAACTACCCAGTAGTGAGCCACATAGCGATCCTTATTCTCCAAGGTCATCATCAATTTTGGCCATCTTCCTGTCGGTGAAACTTCAGTCTTGGCTAGGAGAGGCAAGTCGTAGTGATGGTCATGAAGGTGCTCTGGATATTCGAAATCACAGTCCAAAATATAGCCTTTTGGACCATTCTTTGGAATCTGTGAGATGTCTCCAATGGTGGCCGGGTCGATCCATTTGAAGTCAGCGTAGGGAAGCGGATTTGACATTGCCCAACCATAAAGGTTGTTTGCGTCAAAGTAGCCAAGGTAGACCGATGGTTGTTGCTCGTCGAAGCCGGGGATGTACTTGTTGTTGGCTTTGACATGACGTGTTACAGCTTGTGTCAAACCGCCCCGTACACCAGATTCCATCATGAGCACCATATCGATATCCGTTAGAAGTTCCAGTCGACAGTTGGTTGACTTTAGCATAGCTTGCCATGCTAATCCTGGAGATGTGTACGAGTGTAGAGGGTCCAGTCCATAGGCGGAGAAGCAGGTGTTTCGGAATTCTTCCATCACATCGCACAGCAGAGTTACGTCCAATTTTATATAAAAGTCAGAATATTCCCCTAAGGTTTGAATGTTTAGTTGGTTCCAAACATTACAAGCATGATTGTAGTCTTCAACGGAGATTTCACTTTCGTTTAATTTGCTGTTGAAGGCTTCGATCGGTGGTAGACTGGTTTCTTCAAATTTTTCTGTAGATGTTATGTAGTCGTAGGGGAATACTCCTTTACGTAATACTAAGTCCAATTTATCTTCAGGTACAATCTTGCTGGTTTCTTTTAGGTCTTCTCTTCGTAGATTCTCAGACAATCTGCTCAAACTAGATGGCATAAATCTATAAGAGTCTACAAAGCGAAGTTTAATTTTACCTACGGTTTTTGAGAAACTGATGTACTTTTCCAATGTTGTAGCAAGAACATCAATTTTACCATCATCTCTTCCTAACTCTGGAATAATGAAGTGGGAGTCGTAGCCGCTAAGATTGTGTAACACGACAGGGATAAAGTGGGGCAGTTTGTAATTTATATTGCATGAATTACAAGCAGCTCCTCTGTATAAACCTGTCAGGTGATCGTGATCTCTTACTTTTGGATTTTCTTCACTGAAGCTCTTCTCGCATAGATAACATCTTGATGCCATATTGTATTCTTCTTGTTGATTCTCATTCAAAGGTTCCATAGGTACGACATTACCATACAAGCGTTGTACCTTTTCAGCAATGTCATACAACTGGTCTACGAAATACTTAGCGGCTTCTTCACCACGGTAAAGTATTGGAGTGGATGTTAAACCATAGTTTTGCAATTGGTTTTCAGACAAGGTTGATTTCACTATTAGACAAAAACTGTTGGGTTGATGCAACTGATATTTTGTTCTTTTAGTCACTTCACCGTCCGGCAGCTCCTGTGGTACTAACGTAGATTCAAAATCTGCGTAGATGACTACTGGAATCCGATATTGGTGAACTGTTTTGTTAAATTGGATACACGCTCGAGATGGTGGTGGCAGACTAATCTTCACTTCATAATTTTCATTACAAAGTCTTTTGTGTTCTATCAACCACTCTAATCCTCCTTGTCTTATTTCTTTATATGTGAAACAAAAACATCTTTTACACACTGTTAACCTACGCCTCTGTTTTGATAATTGATTTCGAATCAAGGATGCAAAGTCCTTTATCCACACATAATGTGAAATTTCACCCTTAGTGATCAGTAACAAATCAGTGTGGTTTCTTTGCTCAACTTTTACTACCCGCAAAGGATAAACGTTGTTCGAATCATCCAGACCGAAAACATTCACTGAAACGCCAGGATTTTTCTTTTCAAATTTGTCTATGTCTTTCAATGTAACTGGGTAGGTGAGGCCTTGAAAGTTGTAGCGGTGTTCATTTTCGTAATACTCTCTACCAACTCTTTCAGGATGATCTTTAACATACTTGGTTAACATTGCATACTTAAAACATTCATTACCTTCATTTTGCACATTCCTACACGATTTAGTGTTTTGGATTTTCTTTGGTAAAGGGATAAAACTACTACCCCTTAAACCATATCCATGCTTGTGAACCCTTACATCCATACCTTCAATTGATGACAAAGTCCATCCAGATCCTCTTCCTTCATGTTCTTGAAGTTTTGTTATAAGTTCTTCCAAGCATTCTTCAATAATATCATCGATGTTGGAGGTGAAGGTAAGGGTTCGGTTTTTGGTAATGAACGCTCTCAATGCTGTTTCACCATCAGTATTGTTAAACATAGCCTCTAACACCATTCCAAATTTAATAAAATTTAATCTTTGTAGTTCTTCCCTCAAGGTTCCACCAACAAGTTCCTTAGCCTGGGTTATAAATGTTTCCAGTTCCAATTGAACATTATTAATTTTAAAATGTGTTACAACTCGTCCTGGCAAGGCCGTGGTGCGCAGTTGTTTCACATCTTCTAGTTCTTCTTCAGTGTCCTCTTCTTCAGTGTCTTCTTCTTCAAAAGGTCTTCTAGCAGTAGATGGTCCAGCACCAGCAAATTGGATCACACTAGGTCTTCTTCTTTGCATTTGCTGTAGATAGCTGTCCCAGTAGTCCGTCTGCTTCTGGTGCTCTTCCAAAAACCGGTCAATTGAGTCTAAGTCTATTTCATCCATGGTAATATCTTCTTTTCTATCTTCGTCTTCATGTAATTCTCTGTGTATGGTGAAAAGATCTTCGTCTTGAAAGATTTCCCCACAAATGTCGCAAAGAGCCATTTCAAACAGTTTGGCTTTGAATGCACACTCTGTGAATGTCCACGCAATAATGAGCAGCGCACTCCACCGGGACCCTTTATATCCGAGGCAGATAGGTGGGGAAAGTGACGTCATATGGAAACAGGTTATCACTCATGTGCTAAATTTAGCCTTTACACAACCGTTTGTAATACATTTATCAGTAGGCTTGATAAATTGATGATATTTGGTCTAGATTCAATAATTTGTACAAGTTTTTTCAAAGACGTCTGTTTGAGCAAGTTTATGTAGGTCAAGGTCATTTGGAATTATTATTTTGAGCGGGGGATAGAGCACTAAGCAGCATCATTTACTACAAAGTGCTCTATCCCCCGCTCACATTCTTTTTAACTTTTTGTTTAAACTTTTTTACAAGGGTGAAACATCACCATCAGAGTCGGAATCATCCTCATCACGGAATAGGCAGCGATGACAATACATAATTCTTCTGGCAACTAACATCCTATCCATTGGACGATGGGGAGTGTCTTGTTCTTGTTCTTCTTCTTCGATTTCCAATTGGAATTCCATTTCCGACTCAGATGACGACTCTAATGTTTCGTAGGCGTGCAAGTCCACCTCATTGTCCGTTGAACCAGCTTCGTCAGAGTCCGTTTCAATATCCATTATCTCTTCCTCCTCCTCTTCTTGATCAACCGCAGGTAGTTGGTCCTCTACTTCTATAATTTCTAGAGGTATTACCTCCAGAATAGAGACAATTCTGTTGCGATGGAACACGGTGTTGTCAAGTGGAGCCATGGTATGGAAGTGTTGTATCCATCCAATTTGCTTACCCTTTTTATACCCCCACCAACTATACAATTTATGTGGGTCAAGGTCACGTAAAGATACCCTTTGAGCGGGGGATAGACCACTAAGCAGCATGCTAGTCCATTGCCGCAAAGTGATCTATCCCCCGCTCTGTTCTACAAAAACCTCAATCAAGTCCAAGTCCAAGTCCTGTTTAACACATTTTATTCTAATTCCATATCCAATTTAAAAATTTCAATTTCACATGGTTTACATTCCTGATGTATCAAACACTCCAGCTCCCTAAACATATCGTCCAGTTCGTCCAAATTATGATGTCCTACTTTTAACACATGAAGGTGGTTCATGCTTTGCATTGTAGCATGACCATCAACAAACAAGTTTCTTTTCCACGCTAACATAAATTGGCAGTTTTCTTGAAAGATTTTTCTCACCAAACAATCATACACAGCCGTCAACATGTCTCTACAATCTTCATAGTGTACCATCACAGAATACCTGTCCAAGTTAGCACCAAGCAGCGATCCACTCATTGTTTCTAGCGTTCCACTGGAAGGTCCAAAGCAGAATGAAGTCGAGATGTATAGACCCCCTCTTTTATACCAGTTAACCGGTTGTCCTTGCTGTAAAGTGGGTCAAGGTCATCCAATGCTACCCTTTGAGCGGGGGATAGACCACTAAGCAGCATGCTAGTCCATTGCCGCAAAGTAGTCTATCCCCCGCTCTGTATTCTACACACACACACACACACACACATGTCCATGTCCAAGTCTTTCATTACATACCCAATATATATTCAGTTCCTTCATCATCACTATCACTCATCACTGCTTCCACAAACTCCACAGGATTAAAGTTAAATTGTTTCAATTGTTCTTTTAAGTTTTCAATTTGTTGGTCCTTTACTTCTAAAACACTGTGAAGGTGTGATATGTAGTCCGCTGCCTCGTTGATGCTTGCTACTCTCGGATCGCCTAACTTCAAGCTGGGAACTACACCCTGCAGCCTGAAGTACGCCATACGCCTTTCTTGCTCCTGCCGTTGACCAGGACTGAGCAAGCCTTGTCCGTCTTGGCTTACCTCCAGCAAGGTCCGTAGCATCGGAGCTTTGCAGGCGTTTGCCCGAGCAACAGTTATGCTGTGGAATGGTCGAGCAGGTCCACGAGTAGCAGGCAGAACGTTGGCAGCACGCCTTCTTGAAGAAGAAGAGGAAGCCTGAGAAGTTTTGGAGTTGAAAGCCATGTTACAGTGCTGTATTCAGCTAAGCGGTACAAAGCAGAATAACCAAACTGCACGTTAATACCCGTATATATACACTTATCAGTGGTGGGGGTACTAGCCAGCCTTGGTAAAGTGGGTCAAGGCCATCCAAAAACATTACCAGAACGGGGGATAGATCACTAAGTGGCATGTTAGTCCATTGCCACAGAGTGATCTATCCCCCGCTCTGTATTCCGCATTCACACACACATTCATACAAACACGCAAGTCCCAGTCCGAGTCTTTACCCACACCTATCCACTCTCATCCTCACTATCATCACTATCATCTAACAATCTGTCACACTTCATAATTAGTTTTTCCCATTCTTTCCGGATCAAAAGTATTTCACTGTGTGCACTCTCCAACAACCTCTTCTTTTCCTCTAACAACCTGTCCTTTTCCTCTATCAATACGTTACAACCTTTAATATATCTTATAGCAGCTCTAACAGTGTCTTCCTGTGAAGATGCACCAACCACTACACCTGGCACTACCTGCTGGAGTTCTTCATACAAGCTAGACTCTCTTCTGGAGGCTCCACTGCTGCACAACTCCGTCTTGCTCGGAGTGAATCCGAAGAACCGAACGCGACTCTTTGACAGGCGGCCCCGCCGGATCGGTCCAAAGCTTGAGCCAGAGTTGGATGCGGTCGGGCCAGAGGTAGAGGCTGGAATGTTCATGGCTGACATGGTAGTATTCAGCTAAACAGTGTAAAGCAGAATGAGAAGACGGTTGATCACCACTCCTATATATACCCATTTTTAGTGGTGGGGGTAACCGGGGGGGGGGGGGTAAGTTTAAGGACTTCCACTAACTTTCCCTTAGTCCTCGCGGTCATCGGTTTTACATACCTTTAGCACACCCATCATTTTGGTTTCTTCGATAACATTACACACCTCAAAAACCCAAGCAAACAGCTCATCTATGTTGTTATAATTAATTTTTGTCCAGTGTTGATACTTGTGGGTTTGTTTGTTTATAATACATAGATAAAATGTAGACCCATCTCGTCTTATACAACACTCAACTTCCATTCTATGCCGGTTTAGCACTTCCCAAGCATTGTGTTCATTTATCAAGAAGTCACCACCTTTGTAATTGTACTGTGACATGTTTACCACAGAGCATAGGAACGGACTGAAGCAAATGAACGGCTCATACAAGCTTATTAAAAGCGTTAGAGTGGGGGGTATCACGTGATACACGACATAAGTTGTAAGGTTAGCAGTTTACTTTAAACAGTAATCTATGTGGGTCAAGGTCGTTCAAACTTTAAAAATTTTTTACCTCCAAACACTTGTAGCAAGCTACAAGCGTTTGGAGGTAAGTTTTTTATTTGTTAAAGATTTTTGTAACTTAGTCTTCACCCTCAAGGACACGGTTTGAGATTGTCCCAGTGATTTTACATCACCGCCAGGTTAAAGTATTATACAAGTCAAGTATTTTTTTTTTTTATTAGTTGACTTGTATAATACCCCTCTCCCTTACTTTAAGAGGGTTAAGACTAAATTTAGAAAAATTAATGTGGAAGAGGAAATTTATTTAATGTCCAACACTTTTAAACACAATTTTGATTTTTTGGTGAGCCCATGTCCTAGTCCATTTCCCAAACAGATAGGCATCCTTTTCTTCGAATTAAATAAGCCCCGGGGACAAAAAATTCTCTTTGTACCATCGCAGGTGGTACTTTCATTCTATGAAGGCGGCCATCACCTTTTAGAATGATTTGCACATTTATGTTAAATGCTCCATAAGCTTGAACAATGAAATAATATTTTTTGTCCCTCTTGAGCCTATTAATTTTCAGCTTCTGCGGACTGTTGGGGTGTTTGAACTTGGACTTTTCAGGCATAATATTAAGGCTATAGGGCTTTGGTGTCGGAATTTTGATTTTCTTATTCAAGTGTCGTTGGCAACGATCTTTTTCTGGAAGAGCAAAACTCGGACAACAAAGAACCACAGCCTCTCTGCTAAACCAAACATAATCGCATTTATCACGCTTGCCAGCAGGGCATTTAACACGATTACGTTTCTTTTGTGTTGGACTCTTAGTGTTTTGGAGCGGCGCTTGATCTAACTTAGGCTGGCTGGAAAGGATGGAGGGTGATGGTTTAGCACGGTCAAGGGGTAATTTGCAAAGAATTTTGGGTCGGGTAGGAGAATGGGTTAGATCAATAGTGGTTTTAGGTGAGGTAGAATTGTCTGGGGAGAAGATCGATTTACGGGATGGTTTGACTGTAGATGGAATGTTGGCTTTGGGTGAGGTTGACTTGTCTGGGGAAAAGATCGATTTGCAGGATGGTTTGACCGGTGTGGATGGCATGGGGGATACGGGTAGTGGACATTGGGTCTTTGTATAGGAAAGGATTTTCTGTGTACGGGAGTAGGGAATGATTTTGGACCTCGACTTCTTCTCCTCAAAGACCGCTGACTCCGAATCAGAATCTGACAACAATGAGATCGGCGGTGATGCTATGAGCACTCGGCTGCTTGCAGGGTGAGCGCCAGCCCCTCTTGAAGTCGACGGAGCGTCACCAGCACCACTGACACTTGGACTTGTTGGTTCCGTTGGTGGCAGCGGAGATAGGCTGGGCATCGAAGGAGCCGACGGCATCTCCAAACAGCTGAGGATTGTGCTCATCAAACACGTTTGGAGAATCGGAGCAGCGGAGGTTGAAGTTGGAGTAGATGTGTTGGTCGGAGTAGACGTGTTGGTTGAATTCGATTTGATGTATGGGAGAACTGGTGGATAGTTCTTGAAGCGCATGTTGAGGTAAAAAGAGCGTTAAATGCAAATAACGGAGAAGAACTTCCAACGAAGGCTGGAGCAGGAATGAGAAGTGCGTGCAACCGGGCCCCCTTATATCCCCACCGGGGCTGCCACGCCCAGGATATCAGGGGTGGGGGAGGGGGTGGGGGTGGGGGTTGGGGGGGGGGCTCGCATTTTTGTCCGGGGGGGGGGGCTCGCACTTTTTGTCGGGGGGGGGGGGGTCAGGTAAGTTATGTGGGTCAAGGTCACCCACAACACTTGTACTCTAAGTGTTGGCTATACCCCCACCACAACTGGGTCCCTAGGCTGCACAACACCGCTTCGCCAGTATGTCTCCGGCTTCCATGCGGTGCGTCTCGCTGTTCTCTAGCTCTCTATATGTAAGTAATTTTACAAGTTCTGAATGTAGGTCACTACACTTTAACTCTGGGACGATATCGACTTGTAGTATTTCAGTGTTTTGACTCAAGGTCATCACACTTTTACTCTAGCACATCGGTTATCGTACCAGAGGTGCTCAATAACCTAACTTGTAATGTTTTGGGTGGCGTTTTCACGCCACGTGGTATCGCCATGAGTGTCCAGTCCAAGTTTTAAGTTAAATTAATTTTACTGTAATCTTTTCCATTTCCGCTTCGTTTTGCCAAAGTATAAGGTGTCGCTTAATAAAGTGGTATTTCTCTAACGTTATAGGAGATTGCAAGGATACAATTAGTTTATTTAGGAGACTCTTCATCTTGGAGTTTAACACAATTTCCACTTTGACTTTGCTTCCTCGGCTCTCACAGCCTAAGCTGTACAGAAATGTTTCTTCTAGTGCCAACTCGGGCCAAGAGAACAGTGTGTTGACTGTAGGACAGCTCATGGTGAAGTGATGCGATACTCCAGCGTACTACCTCACCTTCCCCCACCACTGTGACCTTCCCCCACTCCTGTTGTTTCCCCACCTCTTTTCCCTTGACTCATGCGCTACGAGCAGTCTCTCAGTATTGTGCGGACTTTTGTGAGGGGAAGCCATGTCGCGGGACACTTTAGGTAAGAAACTTAGCCGTGTTAAGGCTTTATTAGTTGCTCACTGTCCACCACCCAAAGTTAAGAGAGTTTCAACTTTAGCTAAGTGGCGCAAACTGTTGCGCGGACACCCTAAGTTTTATACAAAACAGACTAATGTCAGTTTTACTGATGAGGATTTGTTTAAATTATTGGATGAAATGACTTTTCCTTGCAAAATTCAGTTAGTTACTCCCATTCCTGACAGTTTAGAGTCTTAGTCTCTCAAGCCGATATACCTAGCATACACAGAGCCTGACAGTCAGTCACTCGATGGCTGTCGTGGGGTGCGCATCGGTGTCGGCGCTCCGTTGTTAAGTGTTCAAGGTCACAGTAACATGAAATTGCGGGCGTTGTACTGGTTCAAGGTCACCTGAGGGATAACCGATTGCCCATTTAGGCAGAGTCATGTCAGAAACTCGAGTTTAACTTGGCACTTTTGCCGTTTCTTGTCGAAAATTCGCTCCAAGTGGTCAAGGTCACGGGGACTCTGACTGAAACTCGGAGCGTAGTGCGAGAAACGGCAAAAGTGCTAAAAAATTTTAAGTTTCTGCGTGACCTTGACCTTAGTGGCGTCGGTGACGTCATTTTGATGACGTAAGGGGTGATGACGTCATCAGCACGTCATTTCTGTGACGTCATGGGTGTGACGTCATCGAAATGACGTCATTAGTGATGACGTCATCGATTGCGTCATCGATGACGTCATCGATGACGTCATCGGTGAGGTCATTGACCTCGATGACGTCATCCCTCAGGTGACCTTGAACTGGGCCAGCGGCCGCAATTTTACACTACTGACCCCTGACGGATATATTAGGTCAAGA
The DNA here is from genome assembly GCA_030545055.2 of Neoaliturus tenellus. Classification (NCBI taxonomy): domain Eukaryota; kingdom Metazoa; phylum Arthropoda; class Insecta; order Hemiptera; family Cicadellidae; genus Neoaliturus; species Neoaliturus tenellus. The sequence continues at coordinate 301,740,659 of CM061531.1, forward strand.
GTCTGATCGCTAGAGAATAAAAAAAATATTTTTTTTGCACTTTTGTGATTCCTCGAGAAATTTCAATTTCTCACCAAAATTTGAGGAATCGCAAAAGTGCAAAAAAAATTTTTTTGTATTCTTGCGTGACCTTGACCTAATTAACGTCAGTGACGTCATCATGATGACGTCAGCGGTAATGACGTCACCATGACGTCATTTATGTGACGTCATGAGACGTCATATGACGTCATTGGTGCCGTCATTAGTGACGTCATTGATGACGTCATCACTGCTGACGTCATCATGATGACGTCATGGCTCAGAACCGGCAAATCTGCACTACTAGTTATCAGCTGATTTTTGTTCAGTTAAAAAATTTCCATAAGGATAACATGGGATCTTTGAAGGGCTCTAGCGCGAAAACCGGATTATTCCAAGCTATGGGACCAGCTCCAATCGATTTCTGGTGGCCAAAACCCCCATATTCCAAAATTTGAAGGAAATCGTCGGAGCCGTTTTTGAGATAATTGTGCAAGCAAGCAAACAATCAAACAAGCAAACATTGCTCGTATAAGAGTATAGGATATAGCTTACACATTTAAGTTTTCACAACACAAAATAAGAAAATTTCGAACCTTTGTTTCGTTGTTTAGGGCTTGAAGAGACTGTACTTACAAGATATAAGAAAGAATATATTGAAGAAGATATCCCGGTAGTATGGCAGTCGGATGTTTATTTGTAATTGTAGTGAACTGTATACTTATATTGTGTAAAATCAATTTAGGGAATGGGGAAAACAATAATGAAAGTTTTTTTTGCAAACAAGTTATGGACCGGAATGTTATTTCTTTCCTCCTCTCCACTTTTTCATAAACCTTAGTTTAGTTGCGACTAAACTTTTATAGTTGTGACAAGTACTACTTGTCGCAATTTAAACATCTTGTGCAGTGCTGCGACCTACTTCAACCTGATTTCAATTGAAACAACAATTTCATTTTTATGTTACATAACCTCAGACAAGATTTATAATTAAAATTAAATAAAGTATGTGTTCGTATGTAACATTTTGAATACTTTTCAATAACACTTAACATAATGTTAAATTTTTTTAATTTTTAAAATTTTTCTCTTAGATATAAATTCTCTGGCATATTCTGTAAAGTGAAAAGTGATTTATTTCTTGATTTTTAAAGTATAGTTTAAAACAATAAAATTTACAACACCATGTACTACAAAACAAATTTTCATTTATATTAATAAATAAATAGGTATAAGATTTTAAATTTGTGTCGGTAACACACTTCCGTTGTTATAAAATTTAAAAAATAAAGATATTGAATGTAGTAACGGGAAATTCTCTGAACAAAAGGCAAACGCGAATAACAACTTAAGAGTATTTACAATCTCCACTTATGTAAATTTTACGGAGAATCAGCGATATCATTAAAAATCTTGGCAAACAAACAAACTTCCCAACAAAGAGAGTTTTCTACAGCATGTTAAGGAAAAGACGGTGAATGTTTCTTTCATATAAATAACACTATACGTAAAATTCTTAAATTAAAAATACTCAGTTTTTCTCTATTTTTAGTAAATTCTACATTCCTTACGGTGTGTTTTGTGTGTGATAGTATTTGAATTATTCATTTTATACTAGCTACTTATTACTATTAGCTGTAAAAATTATCGATTTAAAAAAAAATATTGTATATTTCAAACTCTTGACAGAAGTCATCCTCTTTTTATAAGTGTTATCTGTTAAGGATGGCTTCTGACAAGAAGTTGAAATATTTGTTTCTTTAAATTGTATTTTTTCAAATTGATCAATTTTTATTACTAATACGGATGGGTAGCCAGTATAAAATAAATAAAATCTACATGACAAGTAGTTATTAAAACATATTAATAACATATATAAATGAAGTGTAATTAATTTAATTAACAATAAATTTATAATGTCTAATTTAAGAATAGTAATGTTATAAAAAATAATTCATATTTGGTTAAAATACCCACTTTTTGAGGTCCCTTTCGCAAAACAGTTATTCAGTGATTCAGTGATTCGGTATTCTCCTTTATGGTTTATTGTTTCACCTATATTTTCCCAATGAATATGTCAAAGGTCAAACAAGTGTCTTATATTATTTTCTATTTTAGCGGTTGAGTTTCATCATGAAGGTCGTAAAACAAATCCACAGGAATTTGCCAGCGAGTAACGACCAGAATATGTGTGGGGTATCAATGAGGCATCGCATGGCTAAAGCCGTTCTTTAGACAAATGACGTAGTTAAGGAGCGTTAGAATACAAATTTTGGATAGGAAATATACTGCAGAATTCCCTCTGTTGAGTTTCATTATTCAATACACTTAGGGTTTATCTTTGAACATTATTATTAGAAATATTGTTTGTAGAGGTTCGATTCCGACCCAGTTGCCATTTGTCATTGGGATATTAATTAATCCACGATAAACTTTCTAACAACTGGTCGATGTTAGATAGTAACAAGACTGGGGTTTGGACCGTTCCCCGTCAAAACTTTGAAAAATGCCACTGGCGTAGATAGATAGACACACACAAAAACCAGTTTATTGTTTTACAGCAATTGATCGTTTTAGATGAACGATTATACCATTATACCTAGAGTAAAAAAAAAAAAATACTTTAAGTATTTTTGGTGATGTATAAAGTAAGGCGTTAGAGGGCCCTTAAAATTACAACTCGAACTTTCTTTCCTCAAGTGTGGGATATTGTAAAGCGGAATCCGATAAAGAGACTCATTGTCTTCTTGGCTTATCTTACTTTGTTATCTACCGTAATTCTGTTTGCATTATTCTTATTTTACGTAGTAGGTTTTTAATGTATTTTAGAAATCGCCTCCTGCTTAAAATTCAACTAAATTTTTTTCGGTTCACGAGGACTGTGTAGACCAAATTAGTTAAAACAACATGTAATAACTTAAACATCTGTTCCTCCTGATTTGCTACCAGTTGTTATTACAACAGCTGTCTAATGATTCTGTCAATCATCTTCTACCATAACCTTAACTTTGAAACTTTGAGAGCCTGTAGGGCGTAGCCCTGGGGGCCGGTGTAAATTAAAACGCTATTCTGCTCTTCTACAGCACAATACCTTTCTAAAGGGGTGCACGGATTTCTCCTACGATGCACACGAGCTGAGAAAAAAGAAGGACACGAAACATACTTGCCTATTATTTCGATTTGATAGATTTTACGATTTGAGTTAAGTAAACTTCATTCATTTTGCTGAGTTTGATTATTTTTTTTTATTATTATTATTTTTTTTTGCTTATGCATGAAATTGTTTGCCATATGAGAATGCTTAAAATGTCTATAATAAGAGCAAAGTTTATTGTTCTAAAAATTGAATTTACAAATTATTAAAGTCCCATCTTGCTTTTAGCTGTTGTATAAATGTTAATTTATGTATTTAGAATGTTCTACTAAAGTGATAAAATTGGTTTTATTTGGATCTCAAAGCTAGTATTATCTGAGAGCCACATAGAAGTAAGCTGAACAAAGCAGCTGTATCTGACAGCTGACTGGGACTGGATTCACTCCAAAGGAAATTGAAGATCAGTTGGCTAGTTAGAAACTCTAACATGGGCACTATTGAATGCTATTAAAGGATACTAGTTGGCTTTCAACTTTAAGATAATTTTACACTTAATCCAACCGCAGTATGAGTGAGAAACTGTTAGAATATCTGTGTTCAATGAATTACAACAGAATTTAATTTGGTTAAGGCTTTAAAGTACTTGTAGTTAGTTTTGAGCAGTTTTGTATTCAGCTGTAAATTCAAAATACAATAATTATTTTTTTAGTTGTATTAAAACTGTATTTTAAGCATTCAAATATGGCGAATGGTTATATTTTGTATGAAAATAACGAATTCTTATTTATTTAGGAAGAACAATTTGTTAGGCTTACCATTAGTGAGTGACAGACAGCCTTAATGAGATTCATCGCGGTCAAAAAACCCTAATTAGATCTGCTTTAAGCAAGAAAGTGAAATATTGTAATGAAGCGAGTTCCGATAATTTTGAAGCTATTATGGTTGAAGTCTTAAGTCAATATAAAATTATGTACATATTTATCAGATAATAATCGATGTGTAGGAATTAATTTTTTATTTCGAGTACTTTTAATACTTTTCAAAAATTTACAGTTTCTTAAAAATTGATAATCTCATCCATTTTACAATTTTACAAGCCACTCTCAGGGATTGTCACTTAAAATATAAAAAAAATAATTTCCCTATGTAACGATATCTATTTCATTTATGATCACTTAACAAAATAAAAATATTACATACATTTTAGTCCAGCCTCCTCTTAAAAAAATAAAAACATCAATATCAAAGTAGGAAAATTAATGCGAATTCCGTTTCACAGCCTTGGTGGAGAGTGCTGTCTATGTAATTTATATTATATTTATTAATTTTTATTTGATTCAAAGAAATATCAGAATGACTTATATAGTATAATATTGACTACTTAATATCCAGCTTCACCTTTGGGATAATAGTGCAATTGGCTGTGTTAACCATACGGCAAAGCATGGTATTTTATTCCCCTGTTTCAAACGCCGTTTTTAGCAGCTTTCCTTCAAAATTTGTATTCTTTAGTTGAATAGTTATATTAGGTCCCTCATACCATACCATAACAATTTGAAAATATTACTCTCAGTGACATCGCAAAGTAACTCAATTTTCGTTATTTAGATTTTTTTACTAATCCAATTTATTTTTATTGATATATTAGGTATGTGGACCTACATCTACAAACCTTATCCTACAATAAAACACAAGTCATTTTTTACTAATAAATATCCAAAAATAAATATATTTATTTTAAATTTAAAATAAATATTTTTATTTTTAAATATTCAAATAAATATCTGAAACAAGGGAATGAAGAGGCATGTTTTTACTGAGGTGAAGATGACACTTCGTAGAACCATTTAGGAAGTAAATGTAATTTATAACTCAAGGACAAAATTATTTTAACTAGGTCCAGAATGACCCTTTACGGATCGAACTATCAATCTCAGGATAGCATAGAAACATAAAACCACTTTGTAAATAAATTTTTAAATAAACTGTAGTAATGCATAAAAAATACAAGCACAAGTACAACAATTTTTATTCGTTAAAATATCACAAGATAAGCCGAGAGATGACTGAGTCTCTCTATTGGATAAGATTTTTCAACATTCAACATTTTTGGAAATACAGTTCAATATTCTACTGTTTTTCTATTTGCAATTGCACCGATATCAGCGTCAAATATATGTAACGTGGTATAGAGTAATGCGTATTTTTCGTTTGCAATTGGGACGAATATATTTCTTAAATATTTTTAATAATTCAGAATAATCGTGTAGTTTAGGAAAAAAACAAACAATTTATGAGCTATGAAAATAAATATCGTATACGAATGTTACTCGTATTAAAATTATTATATTTGAGCTATTTTTTAAATTTTTAATCAAAGGTTATGTATTGTAAAACATAATGTAAAAAACTATTTAATAAATGTAGTTGACAAATGACATTAAGGTGAAATATACTTTCAAATTTTAAATTGGGAATGTATGCATCATAAATAACGCTTGCCGCTATGAACGTTGATTTGAAAGCGAGTTAAAGTTTTGAATGTTATATTTCTCCTTTTATTGGCATCCTGACTCTGTAACCTGGAGCAGTTTTGGCATAACATTAGTCATACTATTTGACCTACTTCAAATTTGAAATGGTAGAGTTTTCTATGAGTTAGCTTTGGGAACCTTTATCCATGTGTCATAAATCCTGATTATAACAAACTTTTTAAAACTATGTATTACATTCAACAATGTTAGATATACTTTGTTATTAAAAAAATCAATCAATTTGTTCCAAATGTCTAGTTATTTCAAGGTAAAGATGCAAAAGTATCACATTGCAAACCCTAAACAGATTCATAAACCATTCAAAAAAGAAAAATATATTTTTATTATTAAAACACTAACTTGGCAATTTGGTGTCATAATTTTTGTTAATATCTATAATATTTGGGGCGAAAATGTGTAACAAGTTTTATGAGTTTACATAAGTTATTAACCACTATTATAATAATTTATTAGTTATAATATTGGTGTGAAGATTGGTAACAAGTAATTATATTAGTAATTAATTAGCCACTATAGATATTAATTAACAGGCTTTCTTTTTTCTTCGAACTATAAAATTTCTGAAAAGCGTAAAGTTTAATTTATTTTAACTCGTTTTGTAAACAGTTTCACAGTTGCAGTATAATTTCTGAAGTTAAAACAGAAATTTAACCTTTGATGAATTGTAATTTATTCTACAAAATATGTTAGATTTAATTAAAACAAGGCCTGAGGTATGAATTATAACTTTTTACTCTGTAGGCCAGTAAATAATATTAAAATATAATATTGTTTTACACTACCTTGAATCTTTCCCCTAACATGATTTTTCGTCTTTGCAAAACCAAATTGTAATTATTGAAAAACTCATTATGTCGACAGAATATGCTTCAAGGTATGCATGTACTCTATACAAAAATATGTACTCAATGTTCGGGTTTAATAAAAAGCTAAAATTAATTGTCCATTCATACGTTATACGTTATGTCTAACATTTTTAGCTTGAATGTACCAATATATAAATTTTAAATAAACATTTTGTATTTTAAATATGATACAGGTTATCAATGTTACTCTCTCTTGACTTTGGTCTTCAACGTAGATCTTTGTAATGTAATGATAAATATTTGTGAAAAAGCGTGTACCTAGATTTAGAAGAAAATGATACAAGGGTTCCTTAAATAACAAGGATAATAGTTTACCATGAATATAAATATATAAGAACCATATTTTATAAAGTATTCATATAGTGTTTGATATTAATATAGAATGAATTCAAAGAATGTGACGCGTAAGTCAAGGCTATTAACCATCCCAATATCCAATACCATCTACTAATAACGTGTATTTATAAAACATTTGCTGAGGAATGTAAATTACGGGTAAAATTGTGAATGTTACATTTGATTACCCCGCGAATATGCAGACTAGTGAACTATGAGTCCACTTTCGTGTCCGGTTCAGATGTATCAACTTCCGTAGATGTTTCCAGATGCTATAAATTAAACTCGTATTTTTGCTCAACGTATTTTTAACTAACATGCCTATAACATTAATAGGTTTTACGTTATACAACACAATAACTTGAGTTAATAAATAAATAAAAATATTCATTATAGAAATTCATAGCTATGTAGTCCTGGCAATCGATAAAAAATGTTAATGTTTATGAAGCTGTTTTGATGACTATAGGCCTAATTTATTTTAGTATATTTAATCCTATACTATAATACTATAAAAAGTCTGAGGCGATGTATTTTCCATAATCTCGAGATCTAGCGGGTAGATTTTGCTTGAACTTTGATTTCAGAGTGTTTTAGTCCAAAAATAAGTTTATAAACAACCTCAACCCCAGGAAAAATCTATTTTTGTCCAAAATTAAGTTTTAAAATTTTAATTTTTATCTTTCGTCTTATGGGTTGCCATTTTGGTAACAAAATAACAACGAAAGGTGAACAAAACTAAAAGAACACTCTAAAGCATTCTTTTTAAATCGTTGTAAACTGTGCAGGAGTATAGTTGGTTGTTGGTCTTAGCCGAATTGCCTGATTAACATGATAGCCTTCTATAACAAAAGTGAATGAAAACCAACGAGCGGGGCTCGGTTAACCTGGTACTAAAAATCTTGACCATGAAAAGTTTAATAAATATTTTATTATTATTATTAGTCCTGCGCGTAAACTTTTTTTAATATATTGGTTATAAAAACAGAGATAATTTTTAAAAGTCATACATTTTATACTTTAGTTGTAAACGCCTTTCCTAGAATATATAAAATAAACGATTACTTTTTGTTGTATAGCCTTTGCAGAATATCAATACAATACTGATGTCTAAAACCGTAAGTGTATGGGGAAAAGTCAATGTATTTCCTGTATGAGTAATGCAGATTTAAATTATGGAATGCTAAAAATAGAAAACTTTCTTATTGCGTTTTATATTGGTTAGTTTTATATTGATTCACCAGATAAATAATTTTTAACGTAAAAAAGAACGAGGATTAAAAAGAATAATACTTCACCTTAGTTCGATTTTATCTTCTGTTTGAATTACAGAGTGCTTCAATTGAATTCCGTCGTTTTAAAGACAAAGGCCATTTGATCGTCTTCCTTTGTTTTAAATGCAGCGCGTAATGATTAAAAAAAAATAGAAAATTTACAAAATATACATACAGCATTGATACAGACAATGAAACAACAACAAAAATTTAATGAATAAAACAAAGTAAAACAATATATCATAAATGAAATAAAATAATTATTGAATGAGATAAAGAAAATTTTGTAATGGATCTCTTCACCATATTGGTTCTCCGTTGAAAGAACTCTTAATGTCTCAATCAGAATGCCTGGGTCTTCTATTCACTAGAGCGAATATTTGAAAGGAGTTTTCGACTCACTGAATAGTGGCAAGAGGAATAAGAAATGGATGAATGTTATAAGATTTGATACTGATGGACTTCTTTTTTAATCTCTCCTAGATGATATTTAATTTAACTATCAGATTGTGTTTAAAGCGATATTTGAAAATTCCTGATTTAAGCTGTTGTTAAATGAACAAATAATCTTGGCTTTCATTAGAAATAAGTTTATGTTTGTTTTTTTCAAACATTCGTCATGTCATAATTTTAACTACAAGATGGGAAGAAGATACAAAGTGTCACACAGTTGTGCATTTAGATAATTGTCGTCCCATCGAGATTGTTGTTTGCGAAGATTGGAAGCTCCTTATCTAACCACAGTTTTTTACAACATTTGCTGCAGAAAGTTTTGAGGTGATGGTATGGAAGTGGTCCCTAACCTTAGATACACATTGGTTGGCATTACAGCAGAACAAATTAGGTGTATAGAATGGAATCCCAACATAGAAGTAAGAGATTTGTTCAAAACGGGCTTTTTTTTATCGGAGGTGGAACCTATAACTTCTTAAGCTATGGCTGGATGGAATTTGCTTCAAAGACGGTCAATATTATAGTTACGCCCTTGACGCCCGGGTCAAGGGTCGAAAGTGAAATGTATAAGGTTTGTGTTTCAAAGTGGTTTTAAGTAAAAGTTTGTAAAATGATTGATTGAATCATTCAAAAGAATATACAAGATAGAAAAAATAAGCATACACTATTACAAAAAAGTAAAAGATGAAAATAACATTAATATATCAATAAAAAAATTGGTTTTCATATTGGAGCCAAAAAAATACGTACCTCGTCATCGTAGTTGTCCGGGTCAGACATGGTGTGTTGTGGGTCGGAAGTCCCTCGTTCACAGGCTCATGTCGCTATCAGGCCCGAGGGGCGGAGCCCTCCTTGTCCGCCATACTGCCGCCTCGCTGCAACAGAAGAGTACAGATAAGGTTCAGTAGTTGTCCGGGTCAGACATGGTGTATTGTGCGTCGGAAGGCCCTCGTTCACAGGCTCATGTCGCTATCAGGCCCGAGGGGCGGAGCCCTCCTTGTCCGCCATACTGCCGCCTCGCTGCAACAGAAGAGTACAGATAAGATACAGTAGTTGTCCGGGTCAGACATGGTGTATTGTGCGTCGGAAGGCCCTCGTTCACAGGCTCATGTCGCTATCAGGCCCGAGGGGCGGAGCCCTCCTTGTCCGCCATACTGCCGCCTCGCTGCAACAGAAGAGTACAGATAAGATACAGTAGTTGTCCGGGTCAGACATGGTGTATTGTGCGTCGGAAGGCCCTCGTTCACAGACTCATGTCGCTATCAGGCCCGAGGGGCGGAGCCCTCCTTGTCCGCCATACTGCCGCCTCGCTGCAACAGAAGAGTACAGATAAGATGCAGTAGTTGTCCGTGTCAGACATGGTGTATTGTGCGTCGAAAGGCCCTCGTTCACAGACTCATGTCGCTATCAGGCCCGAGGGGCGGAGCCCTCCTTGTCCGCCATACTGCCGCCTCGCTGCAACAGAAGAGTACAGATAAGATACAGTAGTTGTCCGGGTCAGACATGGTGTATTGTGCGTCGGAAGGCCCTCGTTCACAGACTCATGTCGCTATCAGGCCCGAGGAGCGGAGCCCTCCTTGTTAGCCATACTGCCGCCTCGCTGCAACAGAAGAGTACAGATAAGATACAGTAGTTGTCCGGGTCAGACATGGTGTATTGTGCGTCGGAAGGCCCTCGTTCACAGGCTCATGTCGCTATCGGCCCGAGGGGCGGAGCCCTACTTGTCCGCCATACTGCCACTGCCGCCTCGCTGCAACAGAGAAATAAATGTACAGGCAAAATACAAAGAATAAACGGGTGTTCCAAAAGTCCCACAACGGTCAAATAGTTTTTATTTACTTGTCAACGTACGCCAAGTACATTTTGTGATCAAGTTTTTATTTTTCATAAAACTGTTTATTTGTCATTTTACTCTTCGAGGGGACAGCCCAATGAGGAAGTCTTGAAAATCTTTTAAGTGGGGGCTAAAGGATCTCGTAACGTCATGCATTGCTTCACCTGCTTCAATTTTTTGCCTTTTATTTTAAGTCTTATAAAAGTAATGTGGGGGGGGGGGGTTAATGAAAGATATAGACTTGAGTTCTTTGATCTAGTTTTTATTATATTATTTTTATATATATATTTGAATCCGTATCAAGCTATTAAGGCTCAAAGTTCATCTAAGTTGAATCAAATTCGATCCACTCTAGCTTGATAGAAATAAAAAAAAAATAGGTAAATAGCCTGTTTTTATCTTTAATTTAAAATTATTTCCACTTTTGTCGGACTTAAAAGAAAGGCAAAAAATTGCAGCAGGTGAAACACTAAAAGTTGAATTTTTGACACACGAGACCCCCCGATACTGACAGCTTCTGTCGGAAACTTCTGGGCGGGCAGGCCATGAAGGTAGGCCTATCAAATGAATAGTTTGTATTAATTGAAATGCCTACTTCCCGCAGCCAAATCTCCTTCCTCCATATTACCTACCTGAGTCTTGGGTCCCACACTTGCTGAAGTGTAGCAGCGTTGTTTTTCAGCCACAGTGTTTTACATCGAACACTGCATATTGTTTTCGCCCTCAGAATGCTTGTAAACAATGCGAAACGTATTCAGGTAAATTCAGCAACGTCCACTATGGCTGACCCTTTATCCCCCTCTTAAGAGAAGCATAGGTTGAAGCAAATCAAATTAATGGTCTCAGTAGAGTAAAATGCCACAAAAGCGGCTTTATATCGACGACAGAGTAAAATATGGCAGGCGATTAGACTTTGCATTAAAATCATAAAACATATATTTAAAAATGCAATAACTTATAACATTTACGACTTTTCAAGGCCACGTTTTTTGTATATTATTATGGATTTAAAGACATTTAGAGTGATGTGTAAAATGATGAAGCCCAATGAAGTTGCCTCCTTAACTTCCTTTGGGGACATCGCTTAGAGAAAGTCATTTAGAATATTTTATTAGCCTATGTCATATCATACATGGTTCGAAAGTCTTCAAGTTCATTACAATATACCATAAACCCGACTAAAAAAGGTCGCATTTTTTAAAAATTTATTGTATTTTATACTTTCCGTTATGGGATTTTAATAAAAAGTTCAATCGGACACCAGTTTTACTTAGTAAATTTTTTCAAGGTGATGTTGGCGGTATTTTACTCAAATACGTAAAAACCTTAAATTTGATTTGATACCAATACAAGATTACATTAAAGATTTTCAAGACTTTTCATTGGACCGTCCCCTTAAGAGTCTGCAGTATCTACGCCATTTCGGCGTTTTGTCCCATAAGAACAATGTTATGAAGATTAATCGTGGCTTTATTTAAAAAGAAAGAAATACAGTACTTCAGCATAAAGAAAGATACTTAACAAAAGATTGTTTGATTACTTACAGTTCGCTGCCACTGTAACGGTCCCTATCAGAAAATGACAACCAAATGAAGCTGTATTCCGAGAGTTTTTAAATTTGGTAAAATATTCTACGAAGGAAGTGACGCAAGTAGACTGAACACCCTTTTCTGTAAAGGTTTCGTTTAGTGAAAATCATAAATATAATCATTAGATGACTTTCTCTAGAACATTCACTGATTTTTTTAGACTAAATGAAATCTGATTTATGCATTTAGAGGGTCAAAGCACTTACAAATTTAGTGAAATACGAGTATATAAATTTAATAAAGTTTAAAACTGTCAATTGTTTACCAGGCCCAATGGTCTAGCATATGTCCCTTTTCCTTCTTTTTTTCTCAGCTAGTGTGCATCATGAGAAATCCGCGCATACCGTTAGAAAGATGGTATCTTGTAAATGAGCAGAATCCAATTATAACTTAAATCGGCTACCAAAAGCTACTTCCTACATGCTTTCAAATTTTAATGTTAATCTTGTGGAAGAAGGGTAATTAATTGAAGATAGTTAATTGAATCATCACGCATTGAGCTAGGGCAGTTTAAAGTGCAGGCCAGTTACTTTCGTGAAAGTGTTTTTGATTACCTGAGCTTGACAGTTGTAGATTAATTCTACTTTTAATAATGCACTAACCTCCACATTCTAAAATTAAGCTGATCCACGTCGGTTATTTTAAAGTTGACGCATGCGCATCTTTGAAAATTGCTGCCAACAAGCTGACAAAGATTTTACCCGATCGTTAGTTTCGGGCTTCATCGACAGAGCACACCACTAACCAAGAAGTCATCGTTATCAACAATCTACTTTATCAGCACTCGCACGCCCGCCTCCCAACAGTCAGAGATGGTTCAAGGTGTCCCTCAGGGATCCATCTTAGGACCAGTTATATTTCTGTTGTATGTAAATCAAACTGGTTCATCAATCCAGCATGGAGAGGTGATCCAGTACGCAGATGACACTACTATCTGCATCAAATCCCATTCAAAAAAGAATTGGAAATCAAGGCATACATTGACCTCAACTCTTGCATTCAGATGTTTTCAAAAATAAATCTGAGAGCAAACAACTCTAAATCAAAAGTCATGGGATTTTGCTTTCGGCTTCGGGAATCAAACCTGCCTCTTGCAGTCATGGTAGATGAAGACCTCCTAGAGGAAACTGATTCCGAAAATTTTTGGGAATGCACATTGACAGAGGTCTTACCTGGGAAGACCATGTTGATAATGTATGTGCAAGAGACTCTTCTGGTGTTTTTTATTGCGTAATTTATCAAAATTTTGCTCCCAGGAAGCACTGCTCATGGCCTATTTTGGCCTTATCTACCCCCACATTTCCTACGGGATATGTGTCTGGGGTGGCTGCGCTTATCACAGACTTGAGAGGGTCTTTCGATTGCAGAAGAAAGCGGTAAGAATCATTTCAAAATTGAAACCAAGGGAATCATGTTGAGACGCTTTTAGGGAGCTTGGAATACTAACACTGCCCTGTCTCTACATTTTTGGAGTGGCTGTCTACTTCAGATATAAATGCTCACTTGTTCAAAACGGCGACAACCACTCCCCTTATATTAGGGGTAAGGCTAATCTTAGAGTGCAACAACACAGAACTGTGGCTTTGGAACATTTCCTTCTCAGTTTGGAATAAAAATTCTAAATAAGCTCCCTGAAGGCGTCAAACATTCTCAAAATCAAAATCAATTCAAAACTCGATTGAAGAGCCTTCTGGTGTCAAACGTTCTGTACTCGGTCGTGGAGTTCATGATGAGTCGATGAGTTAACTATATTATAGGTGTTACCGTGAATTGAATTTCAGTACTGATGTAAAGTGTGAACCTGTAATAGAGTGTTACAGTGATAGTAACGAAGATGACGTCCATCGGACTTATTATTATTTTATATTTATATGACGTTTGCAATGCAATAGTGTCTTGCTGCAAATAGAGATTATTACTATTATTATTATATTTTGACAGCTGTTGTACCGTTAGAAAAGTAGTGTCTTGTAGATGAGCAGATTCCTATATTAATAGTTCCTATATAGATTCCTATAAATAGTTCTCATCGGTCAGTAGTGGGGAATGGGGGCTTTTGGGCCAGTTCAAGGTCACCCGAGCGATGACGTCATCGATGACGTCATCGAGGTCAATGACCCCATCGATGACGTCATCGATTGCATCATCGATGACGTCATCACCAATGACGTCACTTCCTTGACGTCACACCCATGACGTCACAGAAATGACGTGCTGATGACGTCATCACCCCTTACGTCACCAAGATGACGTCATCGATGTCACAAAGGTCAAGGTCACGCTGAAACCTAAATTTTTTTGGCACTTTTGCTGTTTCTCGCACTACGCTCCGAGTTTCAGTCACAGTTACCATGACCTTGACAACTTGGAGCGAATTTGCGATGAGAAACAGCAAAAGTGCTGAGGAAACTTGAAGTTTGCAACGTGACTCTGCCTAAACCGTCATGTGACACCGCTCGGGTGACCTTGAACTGACCCAGAAGCCCCCATTCGACCATTACTGCAACCGCGATGCGCACCCTAAGACAGACACCGAGCGACTGACTGTCCGGCCCCGCGCACTCTAGGTATATGGGAAGTGGTGGGGGAAATTGTGATGACCTTGGGAAACTTGAAAATGTCAAGCCGGGTAGCACCGTTTCGGTGCTACCTTAAAGTTACATGCTAAAGTGTGATGACCTTGAGTAAAAACATAGAAATACTACAAGTTGATACCGTCCCAGAGTTAAAGTGTGGTGACATTGAGTCAAAACACTGAAATACTATAAGTTAAAATCATCCCAGAGTTAAAGTGTGATGACCTTGAGTGAAAACACAGAAATAATACAAGTAGATCCCGTCCCAGAGTTAAAGTGTGGTGACCTTGAGTCAAAACACAGAAATACTACAAGTCGATCCCGCCCCAGAGTTAAAGTGTGACGACCTTGAGTTAAAAAACTGAAATGCTATAAGTCAAAATCATCCCAGAGTTAAAATGTGATGACCTTGAGTCAAAACACAGAAATAGTACAAGTCGATATCGTCCCAGAGTTAAAGTGTATTGACCTAGATTCAAAACTTGTAAAAATACTTACATATAGAGAGTTAGAGAACAGCGAAACGCACCGCATGGAAGCTGGAGACATACTGGCGGAGCGGTGTTGTGCAGCCTAGGGACTCAGTTGTGGTGGGGGGTATAGCCAACACTTAGAGTAGAAGTGTTGTGGGTGACCTTGACCCACTTACCCCCCTCCCCCCCCCCACCCCCCTCCCCCCCCCCACCCTCTCCCCCCCCCACCCCCCCCCCCCCCACCCCACCCCCTCCCCCCCACCCCCTCCCCCCCCCCACCCCCCCCCCCACCCCCCCCCACCGCGAATTTTTTTCGGAAAAATTTTTGACCTTGACCAAAAAGTTTTTTGCTCCGGACGAGAAGTGACCCCCCCCCCCCGAACTTTTTTTTCGGAAAAAATTTTGACCTTGACCAAAAAGTTTTTTGCTCCGGACGAGAAGTGACCCCCCCCCCCCCTCCCCCACCCCCTCCCCCACCCCCTCCCCCACCCCCTCCCCCCCCCCACCCCCCTCCCCCACCCCCTCCCCCCCCCCCACCCCCCCCCCCCCACCCCGAATTTTTTTCGGAAAAATTTTTGACCTTGACCAAAAAGTTTTTTGCTCCGGACGAGAAGTGACCCCCCCCCCCCCCCCCGAACTTTTTTTTCGGAAAAAATTTTGACCTTGACCAAAAAGTTTTTTGCTCCGGACGAGAAGTGACCCCCCCCCCCCCCTCCCCCACCTCCTCCCCCACCCCCTCCCCCACCCCCTCCCCCCCCCCCCCCGAACTTTTTTTTCGGAAAAATTTTTGACCTTGACCAAAAAGTTTTTTGCTCCGGACGAGAAGTGACCCCCCCCCCCCCCTTAACTTTTTTTCGGAAAAATTTTTGACCTTGACCAAAAAGTTTTTTGCTCCGGACGAGAAGTGACCACCCCCCCACCCCCTCCACCACCCCCCCCCCCCCCCGAACTTTTTTTTTCGGAAAAATTTTTGACCTTGACCAAAAAGTTTTTTGCTCCGGACGAGAAGTGACCCCCCCCCCCCCCCTCCCCCACCCCTGATATCCTGGGCGTGGCAGCCCCGGTGGGGATATAAGGGGGCCCAGCCAGAGCCGGCTCGCAGTCCGCTCCCGCGCGTTGAACGTGAACGATCGGGACGGACCGCCATAGGCATCACTAAACATTGAATGGCGCCTTCAGTGTTTAGCGAAGTCTACTCTAACTTTAAGACTTGTATTAGTTGTAAGATATTGCGCTTGCGTTTGGGTATTGCGAATTGTTCTATATTAGAGTGTTTTACTTGTACCCTATGTCTCCTGTGTGTGTGTGTCTTTTATCCTTTGTGTCTTGTTTGTCATATGTGTTTAATGTGTATGTGCTTGTTCCAGCATTGACTACGTTGAGCTCAATTGTGTGTTGTAAGTGTGTTATATTTTTCTAAAGTGTATACGCTTGTTGTAGCATTTCCCCCTTGAGCTTTTGCAATGCTCAAAGTAAATCGTAAAGACAGGGAACGGGAGTAGGCCCCCCGTGTAAAGTTACTTTTGTATAATTGTTAGGCTCCTCTCATGCATGCTTCAATGCGGCTGAGAACTCTCATGCATGCTTTAATGCGGCTGAGAAATAGGAGTTGGTCCGTTTGTACGCCTATATGGGGGTAATGAGCCGATGACCTCTGCACTCGGACCGAGGACGTAAGCCACTAGGGTGTCCCTCAGTTAGTTTCCCTTCCGGAAACTCAAAATTATGTAAATGAAACTTTGTTAGCTATTTGTGTTTTTTTGTCCCCAAGGCCCCCGAACATTCGTGGTTCGCCATGGATGTACGGGGGCCGAAATTTTTTAATGTTCGTATGGCCTTGACCTAGTAAGAACTTATATAAATTTACTGCATTGCTGAACTTAAATATTAAATATTAAAGATAGGGAACGGGAGTAGGCCCCCGTGTAAAACCACTTTTTATAATTAATTGTTAGGCTCCACTCATGCATGCTTCAATGCGGCTGAGAAATTGGAGTTGGTCCGTTTGTACGCTTATACGGGGGTAATGAGCCGATGGCCTCTGCACTCGGACCGGGGACATAAGCCACTAGGGCTGTCCTCAACCTCTTTCAAAATTATGTAAATGACCTTTTGTTAGCTATTGGAAAAGTTATTTGTTAGCAATGCAGTAAATGCTTAAGTCTTGCGTGGTGAAGGTTAGACGACATTGGATGTTGCCTGTTGTCATAGTTGGGTCTCTTCGGAGGCTACAGCGATGACAACCCAAGTGCCCCAGGTGGGGCTTAATTTTTTTAAAGTTTTTTCGTGACCTTGACCTAAATACAGTAATAACCCCCCCCCCCCTCACCCCCTCCCCCACCCCCTCCCCCACCCCCCCCCCCCTTCCCCCGGAACTTTTTTTTGAGAAAAAATTTTGACCTTGACCAAAAAGTTTTTTGCTCCGGACGAGAAGTGCCCAAACAAAAAATTTGTACAAAGTAGTGGATTTAGACCAAAGATTATTGGTTTATCAAACCTGTTGAAGAATAAATTGAAAATGGGTGTTTAAAAGCCAAATCTGCTACATGATTGATAAACTGGATGTATATGACGTCACCTTCCCCCACCCTTCAACCTCGGGTATAAAGGGACCCGGTTGAGCGCGCTGCTCATTATTGCGTGGACATTCACCGAGTGCACACTCAAAGCCAAACTGTAAAAAAAATGGCTCTTTGCGATATTTGTGGTGAGTTTTTCCAAGATGAAGATATCTTTGTTTTACACCGAGAATTGCATCATGAAGAGAACAGAAAAGAAGAGATTGTTGTAAGTGAAGAAGACTTGGATGCGTTTGATCGGTTATTGGAAAACTGCCAGAAGCAGATGGACGACTGTGATAGCTATCTACAGTTACACCGAGAATTGCATCGTGAAGAGGACAGAAAAGAAGAGATTGTAGTAAGTGAAGAAGACTTGGATGCGATTGATCGGTTTTTGGAAAAACCCCATAAGCAGAAGGACTGGGCTAGCTATTTACAGTTAATGCAAAGAAGAAGACCAAGTGTTATTCAATTTGCCGGAGCTGGACCATCTACAGCTGGAGGATTTATTCAAGAAGAGAAAATGGAAGAAGAAGATACGGAAGAAGTGGAAGATGTAAGACAACTGCGTACCCAAGAAGAGGATATGGAAGATATAAGACAACTGCGCACTACAGCCTTGCCAGGACCAGTTGTAATTCATTTCAAAATTAATAATGTGCAATTAGAATTGGAAAATTTTATAACTCAAGCTAAAAAACTAGTTGTAAAAACATTGACGGAAGAATTGGCAAGATTGAACTTTATTAAATTTGGATTGGTGTTGGAGGCTATGTTTACTAATACCGATGGTGAAAATTCACCGAGAGCATTCATTGCTAAAAACCGAACCCTTACAACCACATCTGATATCAACGAAATTTTAGAAGAATGTTTGGTTGAACTGCTAGTGAAACTTCAAGAACATGAAGGAAGAGGATCCGGCTGGATGCTATCATCAATTGAAGGTATGGATGTGAGGGTTCACAAGCATGGATATGGTATGAGAGGAAGCAGCTTTATCCCTCTACCAAAGGTGATCCGAGATACAAGATCATGTATCAATGTGAAAAATGAGGATAATGAATGTTTCCGGTATGCAATGTTAGCAAAATATGTGGAAGACCATTCCTGTAGACCTAGCATAGCATACGAAGCTG
This sequence comes from Neoaliturus tenellus, assembly GCA_030545055.2. Lineage (NCBI taxonomy): Eukaryota > Metazoa > Arthropoda > Insecta > Hemiptera > Cicadellidae > Neoaliturus > Neoaliturus tenellus. The sequence continues at coordinate 301,759,430 of CM061531.1, forward strand.
TTCAACACCGCTATAACTTCCAAGGTATGTCGTATCCTGTTAGTCTTAATGATGTTGCTAAATTTGAAAGAAAAAACCCAGGAGGTTTCAGTTAATGTGTTTGGTTTAGACGAATCAAATAACGTATACCCGTTACGAGTTACAAAGACTGAACGTCAAAATCATACAGATTTGCTGCTATTGACCAAAGGTGAAATATCACATTATGTTTACATCAAGAACTTTGAAACTTTGGTTGGACGACAAGTGACTAAAAGAAAATTAGAGTAACAGTGTGTAAGAGATGCTTTTGTTTCACAAATAAAGACTTGAGACGTGGAGGATCGGAGTGGTTGTCGGAACACCAGCGGCTTTGTAATGACAACTATGAAGTGAAGATTAGTCTGCCACCACCATCTAGAGCATTTGTCCAGTTCAATAAAACAGTTCACCAATACCGGATTCCACTAGTTATCTACGCTGACTTTGAATCCACGTTAGTGCCGCAGGAACTTTCGGATGGTGAAGTAACTAGAAGAACCAAATATCAATTGCATCAACCTAACAGTTTTTGCTTATTGGTGAAATCTACTTTACCTGAAGAACAATTGCAAGACTACGGCTTAACATCCACTCCGATACTCTACCGTGGGGAAGGAGCTGCTAAGTATTTTGTAGACCAGTTGTATAACATTGCTGAAAAGGCGGAACGCTTATATGGTAATGTTTTACCCATGAAACCTTTGAACCAAAATCAACAAGAAGAATACTTTTCGGCAACAAGATGTTATCTATGCAAGAAGAGCTTCAGTGAAGAAAATCAAAAGTAAGAGATCATGATCACCTCACAGGGTTATACAGAGGACCTGCTTGTAATTCATGCAATATAAATTACAAACTGCCTCAATTTATTCCTGTCGTGTTACACAATCTTAGCGGCTATGACTCCCACTTCATTATCCCAGAGTTAGGACGAGATGATGGAAAAATCGAAGTATTAGCTGAAACATTGGAGAAGTACATCAGTTTTTCAAAAACAGTTGGTAAAATTAAACTTCGCTTCGTAGACTCTTATAGATTTATGTCATCTAGTTTGAGCAAATTGTCTGAGAACCTAAGAAGAGAAGATCTAAAAGAAACCAGCAAAATTGTACCTGAAGATAAATTGGACTTAGTATTACGAAAAGGAGTTTTCCCCTATGATTATATAACTTCCACAGAAAAGTTTGAAGAAACCAGTCTACCACCGATTGAAGCCTTCAATAGCAAATTAAATGAAAGTGAAATCTCCGTTGAAGACTACAATCATGCGTGTAATGTTTGGAACCAACTAAACATTCAAACTTTAGGGGAATATTCTGATTTTTATATAAAATTGGATGTAACTCTGCTGTGCGATGTGATGGAAGAATTTCGGAACACCTGTTTCTCAGCATACGGATTGGATCCTTTACACTCGTATACATCCCCTGGATTAGCATGGCAAGCTATGCTCAAGTCAACTAACTGCCGATTGGAGCTTCTCACAGACATCGATATGGTCCTCATGATCGAATCAGGTGTACGAGGTGGTTTGACTCAAGCTGTGACAAGACATGTTAAGGCCAACAACAAGTATATCCCCAACTTCGACGAGCAACAACCATCACTCTACCTTGGATATTTTGATGCGAACAACCTCTATGGTTGGGCGATGTCAAATCCACTTCCCTACGCAGACTTCAAGTGGATTGACCCGACCACCATTGGTGACATATCACGGATTCCAAAAGATGGCCAAACAGGCTATATTTTGGACTGTGATTTTGAATATCCAGAACACCTTCACGACCATCATTACGACCTGCCTCTCCTAGCCAAGACTGAAGTTTCACCGACAGGAAGATGGCCCAAGCTGATGATGACCTTGGAGAATAAGAGTCGATATGTGGCACACTACTGGGTAGTTCAACAAGCACTTGAATTGGGCCTACGTATAGTGAAAATTCACAGAGCAATTGAATTCACCCAGTCTTGTTGGTTGAAACCATATATCGATTCCAACACTACAAGAAGAGCTGCAGCGACAACAGCATTTGAAAAGGACTTTTACAAATTAATGAACAACGCCATCTTTGGGAAGACCTTGGAGAACAAGAGAAAACACAAAATTGTAAAATTAGTAAGTGATCCTAGGAAATTGGAAAAATTAGTGCAAAAACCAAATTTCGGAACATCAATGATTATAAACGAAAATCTAGTTGCTGTCAGTATGAATAAAACAACAATAGTGATGGATCGTCCGTTATACATTGGAATGTCGATTTTGGATATAAGTAAAACTCTGATGTATGATTTCCATTACAACAAAATGGTTAAACACTATGGAAGAGACAACATTGGAGTTGCATACATGGATACCGACGCGTTTATCTACTGGATAAAGACTTTGGACATGTATGAAGATCTAAGGAGTTTCCCATACAAAGACGACTTTGACTTCTCTGACTATCCGAAGAACCATCCGAATTACAATGAAAAGAATAAAAAAGTAATTGGAAAATTTAAAGATGAAGCAAATGGAATACCTTTGGAGGAAATAGTTGCGCTGATGTCCAAATTATATTCCTTCAAGATGTATATGGAAAACGACATACCGACAGTGAAGAAAGCTAAAGGAGTCAAAACATCGTACTTGAAGAAACGTGTGACATTTGACCATTACAAGACCTGCTTGTTTGAAGATTCTACAATGTCTGCAACGTTCAACACTATCAGAAGCTTTAAACATGAGGTCTACAGTGTCACTGAAGTTAAAAAAGCACTATCAGCTCAAGATGATAAAAGGCATATTATGCCGGATAAGATTCATACTCTTCCTTTCGGCCACTACTCTCTAAACCCTATCAACTAGTAACCTATTCTTCGTCCTTCTACAACTTCGACCTTATTCCTTTCTCCTTCCGTAGAAAAATGGGGAACACGGCAAGTCCAACGCCGTGTTCCCCATTTTTTTACACAAGTTTGGATGACCTTGACCTATATAAATGATGTGAATATTTAAGACAACATTCATTGTGAGTATACATGTGATACATGAAACATTCAAACCTGCAATATGAAGAACTCGAAGCAAGAAATTGTCAACGAGCTTCATAAACCTGCAAGAAGAAAGTTTCCACGAAGAAATACAGTGATAAAAGGAATAAATGATTTATATCAAGCAGATTTAATCGAAATGATTCCTTATAGTAAACAAAATAGAGGATTTAAATACATATTGACTATTATTAATTGTTTTTCAAAAATGGCAGATGCTTTACCACTAAAAGATAAAAGTGGCAAAAGTGTTACAAAAGCAATGGAAACAGCTATACAAAGAGACAAACATACTATAAAACATTTACAAACTGATGATGGAAAAGAATATTTTAATAAGGAATTTGCAAATTTAATGAAAAAACACAACATTAACCATTACTCAACCAATTCAGAGGTAAAAGCATCAATAATTGAAAGATTCAACAGAACTTTAAAAGGTGCGATGTATAAGATGTTTTCTAACAGAGGATCGCACGTATGGATTGATATGTTACCAAAACTTATAAGCGATTACAATAACAAGTTTCATAGAACTATCGGTATGAAACCAAGCCAGGTGACTAATAAAAATGAAAAACTTGTATTAAAACGTATAAAAATGAATACTAAACCAAGAGTTGAAAAACTAAAGCCTAAAAGGTTTAATGTTGGTGATAAAGTGCGAATAAGCAAATACAAAGGTGTATTCAGTAAAAGATATCTTCCAAACTGGACAAATGAGGTATTTACTGTATTTAAGGTGCAACCTACAATACCAGAAACTTACATTTTAAAAGATAATAAAGGACAATTGCTGGAAGGAGGGTTTTATGGACATGAAATGTTAAAATCAACAGTAGGTGATGTATATTTAGTTGAAAAGGTGTTGCAACGAAAAAAGGATAAGGTTAAAGTACGATGGTTAGGATTTAATAAGACGGAAGATTCTTGGATACCTAAAAAGGATCTAATATAATGATAGAGCATCATTTTGGGTTGAACCATTACAAAGGATGGAGATAATACCGCAAAAAGACAATTTTACTATTAATAATATAGATGAACTCACAGTGGATGGTTCTCAATTCAATACTGGAAAACACGGTGTTTTGTTACCAAACACGGTGCGTTGTCTGGTTACCGGTCCTTCCAATTGTGGAAAAACAAATGTAGTATTCAATTTGATTACAAATCCTAAAGGATTACGTTTTAATAATTTGTATGTATTTTCAAAGTCACTACAACAACCAAAATATCAGTTATTGGAACAAATACTCAATAATGTGCCTGAAGTTAAATATTTTAAATTCAACGCGAGCGAGAGTGTCATGCAACCGCAAGAGGCTAAACCATTCTCAGTATTCATATTTGACGATGTATCTTGTGAAAATCAAAATACAATAAGAAATTACTTCGCCATGGGTCGACATAACAACATAGATAGCATTTATATTGGTCAAACTTACAGCAAAATACCGAAACAGCTCATTAGAGACAATGCAAACATGTTAATTGTATTTAAACAGGATGAAACCAACCTAAAACACATATATTATGACCATGTAAGTGCGGATATGCCATTTGAACGATTTAAAGAGTTGTGTGGAAAGGCTTGGGCTGAAAAGTATGGGTTTTTAACAATTATGAAGGAACAACCGCTAAACAATGGTCGATACAGGATAGGATTTGATAAATTTATACTAATACACTGATCATGATGTAAAACATTCATTGTTGTACAACACGTCTTGCTACAAACATGGTTAACCAAGAAAAGTTAATAAAGGAAATAAAATCACTTAGTGATTCTATTCGAGATAAAAACAGAGCATTAAAATTAGGTATTAGCGAAAGGGAGAAATTTCTTGAATCTACTTTTAAACCTATTACTGAACCCTTGAAACAATTAAACAAAAAATTTGCTAAACCCGTTTTGGAAGGAGATGCAATTGCACCTATTACAAAGTTTGAAAGAGAAAATGTAAAATCAGAAGATTTTAGTGATGAAGACCTGGAATCCTCTACATATAGTGGTTTTACCGGTGGAGAACCTGAAAGAGAGCTAGAATCACCAGACTATAGTGGTATAAGAGAATTATATGAAGTAAAAGCTAAAAGAGGACATGAAGATGTATCAACTGCTAGTGAAGAGGAAAAAGAAGAAGAAGCAAGGGAAGGTCCGTCAAACATAAGCTTGTTGGGTGAAAACATTCATAACAAAGGACCTTTAGGAAGGAAATACATGGTAAAAATGTTACTCGGAACAATTCCTAATAAGAATTACCATAGTTATGGAGCGAGATTAACAGAAGATGGTTTAATGATAGGTAATAGCCCGTTAAACGTTGACGAACATGATAATATTGTAATTGGTGATCAAAGGTATAAGGGCACAAAAGGATTATTTGAATTATTATTTGAAAATAAGCCTTCAGTATCGTTAGTGAAAGAAAAAGACATGGAAGCATATAAAAATATTTTGGAACAGACAAATGCATATAGGAGAAAGTATTTACCTGACCAGCCTCCTTTTAGATCTAAGTCTTTAAAATATAAAGAATTTGTATCCAAGTTAATACCAACTAGAAGACAAACAATGCCGTTAACACAAAGAAAACCTGTAAAACGAAGATTTATGGCATCCACTTTGGATGTAAGTGCTCAGGAACGAAGAAAAAGAAGTAAGTCCGTTACGGGTACAGGTTTAATGAAGAAACTATATAACACAAATGTGATTTATTACAATAATATCAATAAATTGGTGGATAGAATGAAACTAATACATGAAGCTAAAGAAGCGGGTCATACTGGATTGGAAAACGAATGGGTGGCTTTAGTGGATGAACTCCGAAACCGTGGGGTAATCTCATAAAAATGCGTTACTCCCTAGAATACTATTCAGTTGCACCATGAGTGTCGACAAGTTCGGACGTTACTCCTCGGATGGGTTATATTATGCCAATAGTTTAAAAAGAAGTGCTGGTTTACCACAAACACCTGATGTTATGATATAACTAATAAAAGGTTAAAAAACATAAAAGAACCCACAGATGAAAACGATGCAATAAATTTAAAAGTATTAAAAGAAAAGATATCACCAACATTAAGACTACAGAAAAACACATATGACGCAGGTAATCATAGAATTGTCAATGTTGGTAAGCCAACTCAAAACGCTGATGCAATAAACAAAGGTTATTTATCATCAGAATTAAAAAATACGTTAAAATTCAATGGAAAAACGTATACTGCTGAAAATAAACGTATATCCAACGTAGATGACCCTAAAGATGCAAAAGACAGCGTAAATAGACGCTATTTACATTCATTAATACCTGAAAAGACAAAAGATGGTTTTTCTTTTTATAAATTTGTTATTAACGATATAGGTTATCCGAAAAATGAAAATGATGCTGTAAATTTAAAATATATAAAAGATCATTGTATTACACGTGATGTAGGAGTTATTGATTGTCTAGGTAATTGTTTAGCGAATGTTAAAGATGGTTCGGCACCATCAGATGGTGCAACAGTGGGTCAAATGAAGGAAACTTTAAAGCAAGAAACATCTGGATTTGTAAAACAGGATCAAGTAGTATCACGGTCGGGTGATGTGTTTGTACAAGGAAATGAAAAGTTTATTTTACTTGAACAAAAAAATAATGTTTGGGATTGCAAAGACATGAAATTATCAAATGCGCAATTAGCTACAGATGCTCATGATGTTCCGATTTTATCACAAGTTTTACATACTAATCCAAACAATTATCATAGAAGTTGGTTGGGTACAAATAGAAGAATAATTGACATATTTCCAGGTATCGATGATTACGATTGTGTTGTAGTAAAACAATCTTTAATATTAGACAAACCAAAAGGTAGTACTTTCAATGCGAAAAATAAGAAAATAGGTAATTTGGCACAAGGAACAGATCCAAAGGATGCTGCAACTGTAGGACAAACATTACAATATGATAGTGCAAATCAAGAGTTTATTTATAATACCAAAAGATTTAAATTAATGGATGTAAATGATTATCAAAATATATTAATTGCAGATCCAAATTCATTTAGCGGATTTAGAAAATTGTCTGGTGAGGAATTTATTCATAAAAATCATGTATTTAGAAATGAAGCAGACAGATCATTAATTAGTGCAGATTTAAAATATTTTAAATGTCCCGGGAATGATGCAAATGTAACTGATGAAGACTAAGAATTTGTATAAAAACTGATATGGGTTAGAAATCGGGACTAATATTATAAAAATGGGTTACACTCTAGAATGTTATTCAGTTGCACCATGAGTGTTGACAAGTTCGGACGGTATTCATCAGATGGATTATATTACTTTAATACTTTAAAAAGAGGTGTTGGATTACCACAAACACCTGATGGAGATTATGATATTAGTAATAAACGGTTAAAAAACATTAATGATCCCACAGATGAAAATGATGCAATAAATTTAAAAGTATTAAAAAAAGAGATATTACCAACACTGAAACTAGACAAAAACACATATAACGCGGGTAATCATAGAATTTCCAACGTCGGTAAGCCAAATAAAAACGCTGATGCAATAAACAGAGGTTATTTATCATCGGAATTGAAAAATACGTTAAAATTCGATGGAAAAACGTATAATGCTGAAAATCGACGTATATCTAACGTAGCAGACCCTGTAGATGAAAAAGACAGCATAAATAGACGCTATTTACATTCTATAATACCTGAAAAGACAAAAGATGGGTTTTCTTTTTATAAATTTGTTATTAACGATATAGGTTATCCAAAGAATGAAAATGATGCTGTAAATTTAAAATACATCAAAGATCATTGTATTACACGTGATGTAGGAATTATTGATTGCTTTGGTAATTGTTTAGCGAATGTAAAAGATGGTTCTGCACCATCAGATGGTGCAACGGTGGGGCAAATAAAGGAAACTTTAAAACAAGAAACATCTGGTTTTGTGAAACAAGACCAAGTAGTAACACGACAAGGAGATGTATTTGTACAGGGAAATAAAAAGTTTACTTTACTTGAAGAAAACAATAGTGTTTGGGATGGTAAAGGAAAGTCATTGACAAATTTAGGTATTGGTGAAAAGCCTGGTGATGCTGTTACTTATGAACAGATAATACAATTAGAGCCAACTGGAAAACAATGGTGGAATTGTGATAACAAACGATTAACAAATGTTGCAGACCCTGATTATGCTGATAACGCTGTAACTGTTAATTTTCTTGTTAAAGTAATAGGTAATTTATTATTTGATATGCATAATTATATTGCAGCCGGACAACATAAACCTATTGATGAAAAAATGAGAAGTGCATGGATTAAACAAGAAATTCTTTATAAATACTTTTTTAATCATAATACACAAAAGTTTAGATCAACAGATTGGGGTACTTTTGATATTTAATTAAATAACACCATAAATTACATCATTTATGTGCAACCTGTCATAGAGGTAACACATAGGTTACGCTTTTCGAATATAAAAGACAATCATGGCATTTCATTACACCAGTCCATATCGAGACACTGTAAGGAAAGGAGGTGGGATCACGTCCACAGCGGTTTCTCTATTAAGTAAAGCCTTAAATCGAATTCCAGTAGGATCTATCGTAAATAGAGCAATAGACGCTTTACCATACGAATTTCATATACCGGGAGGTTATCAGTATTGCGGACCAGGAACTAAATTGAAAAAACGACTGGAAAGAGGTGATCCAGGCATAAATAAGTTAGATCAGGCTTGTAAAGAACACGATATCGCATATTCCACGTTTACCGATTCAAAAAATAGGTCAATCGCTGATAAAAAGCTAGCGAATATAGCTTGGCAACGAGTAAAGTCTAGTGACGCTAGTATTGCGGAAAAAGCAGCAGCTTTAGCGGTAACAGCAGGTATGAAGGCTAAAACAGCGGTAGGAGGTGGAAAAAGGAGGGGTAAGAATAAAAAAGGATCAAGCAAGAGAAAACATGGTGGTAATATTAGACTAAAAAGACGTTCTCCAAGGAAAAATAATAAAAAACCGACAATATGGTCAATGGTAAAAAACGGGGCTGGTCTATACCTAAGACCGTATCGTGCATATTAAATAAAAGAAATCAATTGGTTATACCGCATAAAGCGTTGACTAATGTTGAATTATTTAAATATATTTCCTGTTTAAAAATACCATTTTTCCGCGGAGTATTTATGAAAGACAGTTTACCAAAGAAAATATGGAAAAATGAGACTGGAATCGTAAATTTGGATAATACTGAAGGGCCCGGCACCCATTGGGTGTGTTATAAGAAACTAAATAGTAATGTATATTATTTTGATAGTTTTGGAAATTTGCCACCACCTAAAGAACTTGAACATTACTTTAAATCTGCTAAAAACATATATTACAACTATAAAAGAGAACAACCTGATAATACTTCAATATGCGGCCATTTATGTTTGGAATTCCTAGCTAAAAGTATCAGTCACTATTGAGATGTCTTCCTATACGGTATCATTAACAGGAAAATCGTCCACTTTACGAAGTATCCTTTTTCCAGCGTTACGCTTGCAAAAAGGAAGATTTTGGGAGGCAGCACTGTTGGATTTTACAACTTACAACTCTATTCCCAATGTTACGGAAGGTAAAAATAACTTATTGCATTATTATAAAGGAAAAGATGCCAGTGGGAAGTTTACAGACTTGGAAGTTTGCACTCTACCCACAGGTTCTTATGAAATTGATCATATTAATGAATTTTTGCAAAATAAAATGGGAAAAGACAATATAACGCTAAAAGGTAATAACAATACAATGAAAGCTGAGCTTACTTCAAAATATTATATAGATTTCAGTAAGTCACACTCAATTGGTGATTTATTAGGATTTCCCAAAGATGGAGCAATTTTAGAACCAAATAAAACACATTCCGGTAAACAAACTGTAACAATATTAAAAGTCAATAGTATAGACATAACTTGTAATATTATACAAGGAGCTTACAGAGATGGAGCAAATACTCATATAATACATACTTTTTACCCCAGTGTACCACCTGGATTTAAAATTGTTGAAAAGCCGCAAAACCTGGTATATCTACCTTTGAACACCACTTTCATTTCAGACATCGTGTTGAACGTATTGGATCAAGACGGTAACTTGATAGATTTCCGAGAAGAGCCTATTACGGTTAGATTACATTTAAAATCAACACTTTAATATAACATCATGGGTTTAACATTTAAAAGCGAACAACCTACGGGAATCCGCATTAGTAGCTCTTCAGCTGTGGAGGAGTTAACACGCGAGAACATTCGTTTCTTAGAGAGAATTGGATTAAAAGTAACCGATAATGGATATACTGGATATAGCTCAGGGTCCAACATTCGACGAAACCCTATGGGAAAAAGAATATCACACCCACAACCCTTACACTTCATCAAAATTAAACAATAACGATGAAATTCGTATTCCCATACAAAATCAAGACATTTACACACTACCATGTGAAAGTTACTTGTATATTGAAGGAAAAGTTACTAAAAAGGACGGTACTACTACTGGTACAACAGTTCCATTTATAAATAATCCCATGGCTTTCCTGTTTGATGAAATTAGATATGAAATATCAGGTGTAACAGTTGATTCTACTAAAAAAGTAGGTATTGCAACAACTTTAAAGGGATTAACATCTATATCACCTAATGAAACCAATTTAATACAACCTGCAGGATGGGTTTTACCTGCAAAAGACACAATCACTCCAGATACAAATGGAAATTTTGATTTTCATATTCCGTTACGTTTGTTGCTTGGTTTTGCTGAAGATTATAGGAAAATAATATTAAACGTTAAACAAGAATTAGTTTTGTTGAGATCTTCAAACGATAAAGATATTATTAAAGCTCCAGACGGTACAACAGATGCAACTTTAGAATGGAAATTAACATTAGACAAAATTGTATGGAGAGTTCCACATGTTAAATTAGCTGACGAGCATAGAATGCTACTATTAAGAAAGTTAAAGGCTGATCGTGATATTGTAATTACTTTTAGAAGTTGGGAATTTCATGAACATCCCAGCTTGCCAACTACGGATCGACACACTTGGACAGTTAAAACATCTAATTATGTGGAACGAGCCAGGTATATTATATTTGGTTTACAAACAGGCAGAAGAGACACCATCACCAAACATGCAGGCCAATTTGATCATTGCAACTTGAAAAATATTAAAGTTTATTTAAATTCACAATTTTTTCCATACGATAATTTAAATGTGTCATTCGCTAATAAAAAGTACAGCATATTGTACGATATGTATGCAAGATTCCAAAGTTCATATTATGGTAAAACGAATGCACCTTTACTATCACCAGAAAAATACTTAGATAATTACCCTATAGTTGTAATCGATTGTTCTAAACAAAATGAATCGGTAAAATCATCAAGTGTAGATATAAAAATAGAAATGGAATTCAACGCACCTATATCGGCTAATACAACTGCATACTGTTTAATTCTACATGATAAAATCGTAACATACACACCTTTAACTGGAATTGTTAAAAATGTATTGTAAAAGACCGGTTTTCCTACATTCCAATGCATTCCGCGAGTATAAAAGCAGAGCGTTCAGCTCGCTCCTTATCAGTTTGTTGCCTGTTGTTGTATGGGTAGCATCTTATTCAATATGACTTCTCCTAGTGGTACACAAGAAAATGTAGTAGATATTGAGAAGGAGATATCCGACTTTTTAGATCTTCAAGGTCAACCGGAGGGAGATGAACACAACGCTTGCGGACAACTCCACGCCAGTAATAATGTTGAGGAAAAAGGTAAAAGAAGAAAGAATGCACACAAGAGGAAAAGGGATATTGAAGATAATATTTCTCCTAACATATTAAGTGAGGTATTCTTGCGAATATTTTACCCAATCTCTTCCAGTTTGGACAAAAGTGTTTTAATCGGTGTTATGAAATCGACGGATTATTCACCTACTGTAATTTTAACTCATGGACCCAAAATGATTTTGTTCACCGCTAGTGCTTGGGAATCTTTTATGAAGCACTTGCATCTGCTAGAATGCTATTTAACTAGTAACATGTATGGAAGAAAGACAAGAGTAGGACTTTTGGATTCAAATGTGGAAATTGATATTATAAAGAATCGTGGTGACCATCAGTTGCGGTTTAGAGACACAACAATACATGATAGAAAGATTCAACTTAATCGAGAAGAGTTTTTTATTCTAACCTGTGCAACTGAACCAATAACAAGATACTTGAGACAACTAGTGTTTTCAAGTTCTATTATTAAAGATTATTTGGAAGACACTTTGGACAAACAACCGGACGCACCTATATTGTACGGACCTGTGGATACTTCTATATTTAATAGAGTTCCTCATGAAGTACAAATGTGGAGACAATTGGAAAAATACGCTCAACTACATAAGAAATCAGTAAAACAGGAAGAAGAGGAAGAAGGAGGAGAAGAATCAAGTGTTAGTGATGAAAATGAAAACAAGGAGAATGTAAAGATGGAAACTTAGATGACAATGGTTGGTTTTTAAAACAATATCAAACGCTTTGTGGGGTTAGGCCTACCGGGGACGGTGCCCACGTTAAATATACACCAACGCGCCAACAACTGTACGGCCTGGTATAAAAGTCGTACCTACCGTGGTGTGGAAATCAGTTGATCTTTGGACTTCGACATGAGCAGACGAGTGGCCTTCGCAATGGACAAGGAAGAAGAACAAGTAAAGTCCAAACCTGGTATAATTGAGTTCCAAGCGTTTCGGGGTAATGACGATAGATTTATCATAAAAGAACTTGTGTTTTTCGACATCAATACAGGTGTTCCATATACATTTTTGTTCAAACCACCATGTTCTTATTCATCATTAACTAGCAAAGCCGCTACTACCAACAGGTGGATTTCAAAATATTTCCATCATATCGATTGGTATGATGGTTTTGCAAGTTACACAGACTTGTATCACATCATGCATCAGTTTTCAAACAGGTTTACCAATATTTATACAAAAGGACTGGAAAAGAAGAGATGGATCGAAGAATTTACTCATGTTCCGGTTAATGATGTGGACTTGGATAAAAACTACAAGTATACGATGGAAAATGTTTGTATTTGTACTAAAAGTCCAGAACATGAAAAAGATAGACATTGCGCTTTAAAAAACGCCTATAAACTCGCATCTTACCTTCAAAGTGGGGAAGTGGGGAGTGGTGGGGGTGACGGGGGTTATATAAGTGAGGAGCAGACCGGGACCTGGCATGAGTATTACTCGAGATTCCGAGACGACAACATCTCCCAGCAAGAAGACGAAGAAGAAGACACTCTTTAACTCAACCATGGCATCTCACCAGTTCCTGCAAACTTTGGTTGAGCAGTTCAATGCTCACTCCAAATCTACCATACTACCTGTCAAGAAGTGTTCCGAACTTAAAGATGAGAAGCACTACATTATCCACGCCATGAAGAAGATGGAGACTACAGTTGGAGAGGCCATCTGCTGCAGTCTTAGCGAGGCACCATTCACTCCGGGGGATGAGCCCAAGTTCCAAGTCTACCTGCCAAAACGATTCGTCCATCTCCTCCAGAACGAGGATCTGCGCTCCATCCAACCTGGCTGTCTCTACCTGGTTTCCCACGGTTGCACGGGTAGCAATTCCACCGAGTTGACCATCCACATCGTCGACAAGCAGCAGTGTTAGATTTAAGTTTTACTGTTGTACATATGTTATTGTAATGTTTTATAAATAAACCATAAAAGACAAAAAAAATACAAAAGACAAAAAATGCAACATATCAATATGTGAGGTTTGTCACATATTGATATGTTGCATTTTTTTTAAACTTCGCGGGTGACCTTGACCTTTGACCTTTGCATTTCACAGTTACCCCTACCACCAAGCTAAAGGTCAAACATGCTTCAATGCAAACACCCCCACCACTTTTTCATAGTACCCCCAAGCGCTGTGCCTCAGCTTCATTTCAACTCCGACGGTCAACAGTACAACATCAAGATGTCTCTCAATGTAAGTTGTGCTAGTTACGAGGAGGTAACCATTAAGACTCAGCAGGAGCTGAACGACTTGTACAAGGAGTTGCAGCTGATGGTGGCGCGAGGCTACCGTATAAATGTGCAAGTCTACGCTTGCAATATACGCAATCTCCGACACCCAAAAGAAGAGTCTGAACATTACTCTTCTCCAGCGACTTCATCACCGGCGTCCATGAAGACTGAAGCGAGCCAGACTTTGGATTATTTCAGCTGACTAGCAGTTGGTTTCTTCTTCTTACCATTGTAGAATATGTTTATTTCTTTATTATATTAAAGATGTAAAAGAGAAAAAACACCTATCTTGTTACTGACATATGTGCTCCGTAACAAGATAGGATTTTTTTAAAACACAATTTGGATGACCTTGAAACTTCCCCCACTTTTTTATAGTACCCCCAAGCGCTGTGCCTCAGCTTCATTTCAACTCCAACGGTCAACCATACAACATCAAGATGTCTCTCAATGTAAGTTGTGCTAGTTACGAGGAGGTAACCATTAAGACTCAGCAGGAGCTGAACGATTTGTACAAGGAGTCCAAAAATGAGGTTGTCAACAAAACCGATGATCAACAATTGTGGGACTCCTCTATTACAGAAAAGGAATTACATGCAGCCGTCGAAGCTGTGGAGGAAAAGGAAAAGAACCTTAGGCAGCTCTGGTTGGCTCAGATGGATATTTGCGGATCTGTGCCGCGTGATGATTTTGAACTTCAATGTCAGATGGCGATTACCCAGCAACTAGAAGAAGCCGAAAAGGAGCTAAAGAGTGGAGGTACTATTTGGGCGGAGGTGAAAACTGAGAAACATGAAGAATATACCGAATATGATGATTAAACGTACTGTTGATCCCAATCCTTTTAGTTTAAGTGGTTATGTTATAAGTAAATAGACAAAGTTTCCTTTTTTAAAACTCCATTTGGGTGACCTTGAAATTTCCCCCACCACTCTGTTATACCAGCATTGCTCGCTGCAACAAGCATCATTCCTCCTCCAACAACCATGGCGGACACACCTGCTTGCGATGACATGTCTTCCACCGAAGATGTACCCACTACAAGTTGGAAATTGACAATCAACGACGTGCATTATTTAGAAACCATCTGCGATTGGATGAAGTCTATTCTCCTCGACAACCCGGGAATAAAGCTCAAGGTCACTTTAGATTATGATTGGTCTGAAGTTATAATGCAGCAAGACGATCAAGAATCAGATCACAGTGGAGGTCAACAATCACCGGAGTATTTGTCACATTTACCGTTGTCAACCATATATCCTACAAATGAGGTGGAAAGGGAAGAAGAGGAGCATGAAGTTTAGAGTTTCTTATTTTTTAAAACCCAATTTGGATGACCTTGAGATTTCCCCCACCACTTTCCATATACCTAGAGTGCGCAGAGCCAGACAGTCAGTCGCTTGGTGTCCGTCGAAGGGTGCACATCGCTGTTGCTACTCCAATTCCTGACAATTTGGGGTAGTTCAAGGTCGCCACACTTCTACTTTGGAACGACATCAACTTGTAGTATTTCTGTGTTTTGAATCTAGGTCAGTACACTTTAACTCTGGGATGATATCGACTTGTACTATTTCTGTGTTTTGACTCAAGGTCATCACACTTTAATTCTGGGATGATTTCGACTTATAGCATTTCAGTGTTTTAACTCAAGATCGTCACACTTTAACTCTGGGGGCGGGATCGACTTGTAGTAGTATTTCTGTGTTTTGACTCAAGGTCACCACACTTTAACTCTGGGATGATTTCAACTTATAGTATTTCAGTGTTTTGACTCAATGTCACCACACTTTAACTCTGGGGTGGTATCAACTTGTAGTATTTCTATGTTTTTACTCAAGGTCATCACACTTTAGCATGTAACTTTAAGGTAGCACCGAAACGGTGCTACCCGGCTTGACATTTTCAAGTTTCCCAAGGTCATCACAATTTCCCCCACCACTTCCCATATACCTAGAGTGCGCGGGGCCGGACAGTCAGTCGCTCGGTGTCTGTCTTAGGGTGCGCATCGCGGTTGCAGTAATGGTCGAATGGGGGCTTCTGGGTCAGTTCAAGGTCACCCGAGCGGTGTCACATGACGGTTTAGGCAGAGTCACGTTGCAAACTTCAAGTTTCCTCAGCACTTTTGCTGTTTATCATCGCAAATTCGCTCCAAGTTGTCAAGGTCATGGTAACTGTGACTGAAACTCGGAGCGTAGTGCGAGAAACAGCAAAAGTGCCAAAAAAATTTAGGTTTCAGCGTGACCTTGACCTTTGTGACATCGATGACGTCATCTTGGTGACGTAAGGGGTGATGACGTCATCAGCACGTCATTTCTGTGACGTCATGGGTGTGACGTCAAGGAAGTGACGTCATTGGTGATGACGTCATCGATGATGCAATCGATGACGTCATCGATGGGGTCATTGACCTCGATGACGTCATCGATGACGTCATCGCTCGGGTGACCTTGAACTGGCCCAAAAGCCCCCATTCCCCACTACTTCGGTCCCTAGAGATCCGCCCGATAGGCTTTCAATGATTCAAAGTTAATCTAATGGAAGGAGGGTAATGGATTGAACCATTAGACAGCCGTTAAATACTATCAAATAAAGAATAACAGATAAGATTTAGTAAAAACTAATCAACTGACATTTTGGTCCAATTTCAAAAAGTCGGCAATCTCTAGTTGTGATAAAGAAATATATTGTTTTAAAAATGTATGATAATAACATATTATTACTAGAGATCGCTCACCGGTGGAAATGCGACCAAATTTTTCAGTCGATTCTGGCCTGATTAGCTCAAAAATATTTTAGGCCAATTAATTTAATAATTATACTTTTGACAGTTATTGCAAAATTAAATACAAATTCAAACAAAGCATTAAGAAAGGATATTTCAGTTCAAAAATAGTTTTTAAACTAATTAGGTCCAGATCAAGTGACATTTTGATTGAACTTTTACCAGTGGACTATCTTTAGAAAAGTAATTTCTCCATTGAAAAATCCGAAATCCATTTATATTATTACAATGTATAGAAATGCAACACCAGTAATATTTCCAAGACAATCCATCATGTTATAATTGCACATTACTGGATACAACACCAGCTGAATATTGTTGATTACGTTCTGCATGAGATTAATCAAGGCTGGATCGAATATTGTTGTTTAGCAAATAATAACCAGTAATCTGGCCTCCATGGAGTCCTGTCCATATGTACAGTCTCCATATAATCTTAAATAATTACAATATATTTTATGATAAAAAGTAAATATTATATTACATTCAAAATAATAGAGTGCAATTGATATTTTTGTGAAGAAGTATGTTCGTTCACTAGTCACATAATGTTATATTTTTTAAACCGTCAGTTCTGGGATTAAAATATTAAAAACTCGTTCATTCAAGTGCTGCAGGGATACTTTATTCATAATGGGAGTCGCCTTGGGTAAGAAACCCAGTAAATGACGGTACATTACAGGAACGAAGGATCGAAGCTGCTAGCTGAATAATGCAACCACAGCCGAATTTAAAAGAGAAAGTGATTTTTCAGCTCCCTAAACATGGGAAAGAAAACATTACCATTTGCTTTTTTACTTTCTATATCCAAGAATGAAACAAAAAATATGGAGCATAGCATAGTTGTAAACAGTTTTATAGACATGCTTAGAGAAACTCTTATCTAAGATATAAACTCTAAGATTAAACTCTAAGATATCAGAGATAGCTTAGATGGATTATAATTTATTCCTCTAACTTCCCAAACGTTGCCATTTTGAGAAAATAACTACCTGTTTAGTTTAGTTGTAATTGAAAGAGCTATGTGGTTAATTGTTTGTTCTTATCATTTCTTTGTTGCATTTTTGGAATAATATTAACCTAGGCTGGCCCAAAATTAAAGATTCTAGATAGAAGCTCCAGTTCAACACAAAATGATCGAGGATAAAAAAATACATTTAAATGCATCAACCATAATAACACAAATAAATAAAACAAAATAGCTTGTTTTTTAATGACGGTGGAAATTTAATACTAGTAGGACTTATCAGTAAGCGGAATTTAATTTGTCAGGAATGACAAAACTTTTCGTAAATTTTATTCTTGATGTGTAATATGTTGAATTTATGTGAGTTTTTCTGGAAAAACTAATGTAAGTTTTTTTTTCTTTAAGCACATTAGTAGTTTTTTAAAGCCCATTTGTAATTTCTTTATAATTAAATAAATGTAATTCTTGTGATATCAAGTCGAAATATTATATTATCATGCAGTTATAATTACACCTTATGTTACAGTTCTGTTTAAAGTAGAGCGATTCCACGAGCAATAGTTTAAGACCAGGTTGTACATAAACACATTGTGTTTTGTAAATCCAGTTAAATGGAGGTATTACCTTTAATCCCGTACCGTAAACAGATTAGGCTACCACGGGAAAGAAAACATCGATTTTTATTAAAACTTTGGCTGTACAACTAATTATTACAATACAGGTTGTTGAAGCCGAATATACCTAAACTTATACACACTAATCTTATTAAAAATATTACTGTCGGTTCAAAGTAAGCCTTTCCTTAGTTAATTAATGATTAAAATTGTTACGTATTTTTATTCAAGCTATGCGTGGAATTCAAAGAAAGCTTGTTTACTTAGAATATGTCTTTAGGTGACTTAATTCGTGTTTTTCTCATTTTCTAATATTAGTTGACATTTTCTTACTTTGATCTAATGTATATTTTTTATAATTATGACTACTAGTGTCATTATTGGAATTTTTATTTTATAACAGATAAAAAATATTGATGTTCATGAAAAACTAATTTTGTTTGTTGCAGCTCAGCGTGATAAGATATTTTATGCAATATTTAGTATATAGTACAATGTAAATAAAGACAATGTAATATAACAAACAAACAATGTAATATAAGACACATAGCAAATGCACGTAATGCTTGGTCCAAATCTGCTCAACATGCTGGATCCACTTTGTTCGAAAAATTTTGGTGAATTTGTCTTACGAATTCAGGAAATCAACAAACATTTTATAGCAATAATTAAGTACGGTACAAAATGATTTACACTCAAAATCATAATTTTTATTGCCATTGAGCTTTATAACATTATTGGAATAGGCATAGTCAAATTAAGGCATATTATGTTTAAATAACATACATCAAAGAGTAAAATGACTACTAAATAACCTCATGCTAAAATAGCTAGATTTGAATAGTCGAATCCAAACATTCAGTAAGAGAATAAAATGGATTTCCTAACAGGCAAGCGTAAACTTTTGACTTAAAAATATAAATCGTGGCTTCAAGAAGACTTCAGGTAGCTTTTTAGAAAAACAATACGATTATTAAAAAAAAAAAAAAAAAAAAAAAAAAAAAAAAATACTTGTGAGTGCAAGCCGGTGTTGGGAAATCTTCAGAGCTATTTTGCCTCTTTGTATTGTGTGAGTGTATGTCCTGTCGGGTGTAAAATTCATGTAAATTAACTTTTGTGTATATTAAGACATTGTATACAATGATGACTGTGCAAATGTGAAATTTTATAAAGAATTCGGTTTGGTTGTGATTTGTATTGTAATGAGCAATAGAAAATATAAAAAAAATTTACAGACAGTATATTACAGAATATTTAATGTCATAATTCAGATTCAGATTCAGACTTGTATAAATCCGGTTATATCTTTTAAAAATATAATGATGAACGATTAAATATTACAACTATATGTTACTAAATAAACGATCAAAAATAAGATAAGCTCAGATGAAATGGCTTAATTAAATTGTTAAATATATTGCCTCTTGTACTATGAGTGCATGTCCTGTCGAGTGTAAAATTCATGTACAAAAATTTGTTTTTAAAATTGAATTTAAGCTTAGTTATGATAATAAATCATAAGACTGTTCTATTCAGGTTTTGAATTTATAACTTCACAAATAAAACATCGTCTTCAATAGTTGTGTATAAAACAATGCGATAAAACAATAAGAACACCTTAAATTTACCTATAAAAATTGAACAACAATGGAGTCCCGAGGATGCTCTCAGTGCTTTAAACAGAGCAATTCAACAGATCCTCAATATGGCACCCAGCCAAAATGGCGGGAATAACACCAGCCTTAGAGACTCATATTCACCTTTTCTAATCTAGATAAGAACATAAAGTGTTTTCCTTAGTTGGTATTTTAAAATGTTCTATATAAATAAGCGTACCTTTAATCTCAATATCAGCAAAGAATAACTGCATTTTGCAATATATTTAAAGAATGTATTATACACTTCAGCTAAAGAGTGATAATAAGCAAGAGATTCTATATCTATAAAGAAAACCGCATTTTTAACTGGGTAAACCTCAAATTTTTGTCACCTCTTTTTAGAGACCTAATTTTATTTTAATACCGGCAGTTTATTTTGATTTGTGACGGGAAAGATATCCAATCAATGATTTATTTAATGGTTGATGTCTAATATTAGAACTCTATAAGTAGTGGAAAAACGCGGGAGCTGGCTCAGTTCAAGGTCACCTGAGCGATGACGTCATCGAGGTCAATGACCCCACCGATGACGCCATCGATGACGTCATCGATGACGCAATCGATGACGTCATCACTAATGACGTCATTCTGTGACGTCACACCCATGACGTTGCAGAAATGACGTGGCGATGACGTCATCACCCCTTACGTCACCATTATGACGTCATCGATGTCACAAAGGTCAAGGTCACGCTGAAACCTAAAATTTTCTGGCACTTTTGCTGTTTCTCGCACTACGCTCCGAGTTTTAGTCAGGTTTCAATGACCTTGACGACTTAAAGCAAAAGTAGACGAGAAACAGCAAAAGTGCCGAGGAAACTCAAAGTTTGCAACGTGACTCTGCCTAAACCGTCATGTGACACCGCTCGAGTGACCTTGAACCGATACAACTCCCGCGTTTCACCATTACTGCAACCGCGATGCGCACCCTACGACAGACACCGAGCGACTGACTGTCCGGCCCCGCGCACTCTAGGTATATGGGAAGTGGTGGGGGAAACTGCGATGACCTCGGGAAACTTGAAAATGTCAAGCCAGGTAGCACCGTTTTGATGCTACCTTAAATTTACATGTTAAAGTGGGATGACCTTGAGGTTGACTGTGAACCTGGGACCTAGGATTGTCTTTAACAGTTTGACGTTTGTGCCAGAGTTTAAGTGTGGTGACCTTGAACTGGTTAAAATCAAAACTGCACAGCAGACTGCACAACACGGATGTGCACCCTACGACAGCCGCCGAGCGACTGACCTCCGGGCCCTGCGTACTCTAGATATATGGGGAAGTGGTGGGGGAAATTTCAAGGCCATTCAAACGGAGTTTTAAAAAAGTCAAAGAGTAGAAAGACTACTCTTGTGAGTCTATAGCGATTTCATTGATAGTGAGTGCTTCGGTATGCCAAGTTGATCTGTACTGACACGCTCCTAAATAATGTTTGCAAAAACCTGCAAAATGATTGTTGCACAATTTGCAGCCAGTTAGCTGTTTTAGTTTAAATTGAATGCAACGTTCAGGGCAACAAGTGTACTTATGCCCTCTCATTTGGTACACATGGAATGTCTTTAACTCCGGTTTCGGCTTCTTCCAAGACTTGCACTTACACATGCACTGACCAAAAGCTTCACATGTTCTACAAGCCAGGCCATCCACCACATCAATGTCATTCAGCCATGAAAAACATTTCTGTTCGCAACAGTAGTTGAGTTGACTCTCCATGTTGCTGCGGTGAAGGTGCGCGATGAAATGATGCTGTAGTCAGTGAGAGTGCACCTTAAATAAACTCAGTGGAGGGGGAAAGGTCAAGGTCATTCAAACGGAGTTTTAAAAAAGATGACTAGTCGTCCTCCTCCTCCTCGTCCGTCGTACTTGGAGAGCTGTCAGACGAAGAGCCCCGCGCAGGTGCTCCCCAGATGAAATGTATGTCTATTTGAAAGCGCAGGCCGGGATCTTGTACCATCAACTCCTTTAATCTATTACATACCAATTCCACTGTGTACACATTGTTAATAATCAACACCCAAGGCTTTGGCTGAACACAACGTGTAGTTGAGTCAGCCTCGCAGACAGTTACATCTTCCGGTGATATTGGAGTATATAAATGTGTAAAATCTCGTTGCTGAGGCTGGCTTGAAGTTGAAGGTTCTGTGCCGACCCTGGTTGCATCAAAATTCAAATCCATTCTACATTCAAGAGGTCCAGGGTTCCCGTTGAATACATAGAGTAATTTTTGATACAAGACTTCTACTTCTGTCGCATCTTGTAAATGAACGGTCCACCGCAAGGGAAATGCTTCGTCCGTAGTGGAGTCAACTTGAGAAAGAGTCCTGTCCGCCATGGTAGCTAAGCAAGGAATGAGGTGAGCT
The DNA here is from genome assembly GCA_030545055.2 of Neoaliturus tenellus. Taxonomy (NCBI): domain Eukaryota; kingdom Metazoa; phylum Arthropoda; class Insecta; order Hemiptera; family Cicadellidae; genus Neoaliturus; species Neoaliturus tenellus. The sequence continues at coordinate 301,781,956 of CM061531.1, forward strand.
GCAGTCAATTGTAACATTATCGAAAAGTAGAGGGGGAAATTTCAAGGTCATCCAAATTGGGTTTTAAAAAAAGGAAGGAGTGGAGGGGGAAAGTTCAAGGTCATCCAAATTGAGTTTTAAAAAAGGAAAGAAGGTCACTCCCCATCAACCTCGTCGTTGTCTCCTACATCTTCATCCGCATCAGATTCATTGTATGGGTAAATCGGTGACATTGGTGAGTATTGCGGTGAGTGCTGACCGTTGTTGTCCTCCTGCCGCAATGTAACTTGCGACCAATCATAGTTGAAATTCATTTGTATTATGATCCCAGGGTTGTCCCGGAGTATTTCTTTAATTCTTTGACAAACTGTTTCTAAATAGTGCAAACTGTCGATCGACAGTGTCCAGCCCGTACTTGTTCCAACATCAATAGTGGAGTCAGCCTGGGTGATGGTGTTGTCAGCCATGGTTGCCTGCCAAACAAGGAATGACGCTTGATGTGAGGCCCATGCAGGAACATGGTGAAGTAGTGGGGGCGTGGTGAAGTAGTGGGGGAAGTTTCAAGGTCATCCAAACGGAGTTTTAAAAAAAGAAAACCTAGAAAGTAACATTGAAATTTTCCAACTGATGGTGGCGGACGTTTTCTTCTGCAACCTTGCCGACACATGTAACTATGCCGTACAGTATGAACAGTACAACCATAATAAGGCCGAACAACAAAAGATAGCCGTTTACTATCATGATATTTTCTGAGTGGATCTGCTTTCTTCTTATCGCCCTCTCTTGCATCCTCTTCTCTAACTCGTGTACGAAGTCACAGCATGCGTGAGGACATCTTTCATCTGTTGGTAGGTTAGCCATTGTCGATGTTGTAGGTTTGGCTGTTGAAGAAGGAATGAGGTATCTAATTGTGTTGTCTCATGTATATCAACAGTGAAGTGGTGGGGGTAGCGAATCAGTGGAGGGGGAAGTTTCAAGGTCATTCAAATTGTGTTTTAAAAAATCCTATCTTGTTACTGAGCATATATGTCAGTAACACGATAGGTGGTTTTGCTCTTTTACTTCTTTAATATAATGAAGAAATAAACATATTCTACAATTGTAAGGACAAGGAAGACAACTGCTAGTCAGCTGAAGTAATCCAAGTTGTCTGGCTCGGTCTTCATCGACGCCGGTGAGGAAGCTGTCGTTGAAGAGGAATGTCCAGGCTCTTCCTTCGGCTGCCGAAGATTCCGTATATTGCAAGCGTAGACTTGCACGTTTATACGGTAGCCTCGTGCCACCATCAGCTGCAACTCCTTGTACAAGTCGTTCAGCTCCTGTTGCGTTTTGATCGCCACCTCCTCATAGCTGGCACAGCTTACGTTCAGAGACATACTGATGTTGTTCGGTTGGCTGCTGGAGTTGAAATGAAGATGAGGCACAGCGCTTGGAGGTATATGAAAAAGTGGTGGGGGTGTTTGCATTCAAGCAGGTTTGACTTGTAGCGTGGTGGTGGGGGTAATTGTGAAATGCAAAGGTCAAAGGTCAAGGTCACCCGCGAAGTTTAAAAAAAATGCAACATATCAATATGTGACAAACTTCACATATTGATATGTTGCATTTTTTGTCTTTTGTATTTTTTTTGTCTTTTATGGTTTATTTATTTATAAAACATTACAATAACATATGTACAACAGTAAAACTTAAATCTAACACTGCTGCTTGTCGGCGATGTGGATGGTCAACTCGGTGGAATTGCTACCCGTGCAACCGTGGGAAACCAGGTAGAGACAGCCGGGTTGGATGGAGCGCAGATCCTCGTTCTGAAGGAGATGGACGAACCGTTTCGGCAGGTAGACTTGAACTTGGGCTCATCCCCCGGAGTGAATGGTGCCTCGCTAAGACTGCAGCAGATGGCCTCTCCAACTGTAGTCTCCATCTTCTTCATGGCGTGGATAATGTAGTGCTTCTCGTCTTTAAGTTCGGAACCCTTCTTGACGGGTAGTATGGTAGATTTGGAGTGAGCATTGAACTGCTCAACCAAAGTTTGCAGGAACTGGTGAGATGCCATGGTCGAGTTATAGATCGTCTTCTTCGTCTTCTTGCTGGGAGATGTTGTCGTCTCGGAATCTCGAGTAATACTCATGCCAGGTCCCGGTCTGCTCCTCACTTATATAACCCCCGTTACCCCCACCACTCCCCATTTCCCCACTTTGAAGGTAAGATGCGAGTTTATAGGCGTTTTTTAAAGCGCAATGTCTATCTTTTTCATGTTCTGGACTTTTAGTACAAATACAAACATTTTCCATCGTATACTTGTAATTTTTATCCAATTCCACATCATTAACCGGAACATGAGAAAATTCTTCGATCCATCTCTTCTTTTCCAGTCCTTTTGTGTAAATATCGGTAAACCTGTTTGAAAACTGATGCATGATGTGATACAAGTCCGTGTAACTTGCAAAACCATCATACCAATCGATATGATGGAAATATTTTGAAATCCACCTGTTGGTAGTAGCGGCTTTGCTAGTTAATGATGAATAAGAACATGGTGGTTTGAACAAAAATGTATATGGAACACTTGTATTGATGTCGAAAAACACAAGTTCTTTTATGATAAATCTATCATCATTATCCCGAAACGCTTGGAACTCAATTATACCAGGTTTGGACTTTACTTGTTCTTCTTCCTTGTCCATTGCGAAGATCACTCGTCTGCTCATGACGAAGTCCAAATGTCAACTGATTTCCACACCACGGTAGGTACGACTTTTATACCTGGCCGTACAGTTGTTGGCGCGTTGGTGTATATTTAACGTGGGCACCGTCCCCGGTAGGCCTAACCCCACAAAGTGTTTGATATTGTTTTAAAAATTAACCATTGCTGTGTAGTTGATTGTCATTTAGGTTTCCATCTTTACATTTTCCTTGTTTTCATTTTCATCACTAACACTTGATTCTTCTCCTCCTTCTTGTTCCTCTTCTTCACGTTTTACTGATTTCTTATGTAGTTGAGCGTACTTTTTCAATTGTCTCCACATTTGTACTTCATGAGGAACCCTATTGAATATAGAAGTATCCACAGGCCCGTACAATATAGGTGCGTCCGGTTGTTTGTCCAAAGTGTCTTCCAGATAATCTTTAATAATCGAACTTGAAAACACCAGTTGTCTCAAGTATCTTGTTATTGGTTCAGTTGCACAAGTTAGAATAAAAAACTCTTCTCGATTAAGTTGAATCTTGTTATCATGTCTTGTTGTGTCTCTAAACCGCAACTGATGATCACCACGATGTTTAACAATATCGATTTCCACATTTGAATCCAAAAGGCCTACTCTTGTCTTTCTTCCAAACATGTTACTACTTAAATAGCATTCTAGCAGATGCAAGTGTTTTATAAACGATTCCCAAGCAGTGTCCGTTAACAAAATCATTTTGGGTCCATGAGTTAAAATTACAGTAGGTGAATAATCCGTCGATTTCATAACACCGATTAAAACACTTTTGTCCAAACTTGATGAAATTGGATAAAATATTCGCAAGAATACCTCACTCAATATGTTAGGAGAAATATTATCTTCAATACCCCTTTTCCTCTTCTGTACATTCTTTCTTCTTTTACCTTTTTCCTCAACATTATTACTAGCGTGTAGTTGTCTGCAAGGGTTGTGTTCATCTCCTTCCGGTTGACCTTGAAGATCTAAAAAGTCGGATATCTCCTTCTCAATATCTACTACATTTTCTGGTGTACCACTAGGAGAAGCCATATTGAATACGATGCTACCCATACAACAACAGGCAACAAACTGATGAGGAGCGACCTGAACGCTCTGCTTTTATACTCGCGGAATTCATTGGAATGTAACAAAACCGGTTTTTTTTACAATACATTTTTAACAATTCCAGTTAAAGGTGTGTATGTTACGATTTTATCATGTAAAATTAAACAGTATGCAGTTGTATTAGCTGATATAGCCGCGTTGAATTCCATTTCTATTTTTATATCCACACTTGACGATTTTACCGATTCATTTTGTTTAGAACAATCGATTAAAACTATAGGGTAACCATCTAAGTATTTTTCTGGTGATAGTAAAGGTGTATTTGTTTTACCGTAATATGAACTTTGGAATCTTGCATACATATCGTACAATATGCTGTACTTTTTATTAGCGAATGACACATTTAAATTATCGTATGGAAAAATTGTGAATTTAAATAAACTTTAATATTTTTTAAGTTGCAATGATCAAATTGACCCGCATGTTTGGTGATGGTGTCTCTTCTGCCTGTTTGTAAACCAAATATAATATACCTGGCACGTTCCACATAATTGGATGTTTTAACAGTCCAAGTGTGGCGATCCGTAGCTGGCAAACTGGGATGTTCATGAAATTCCCAACTTCTAAAAGGAATTACAATATCACGATCAGCCTTTAACTTTCTTAATAGTAGCATTCTATGCTCGTCAGCTAATTTAACATGTGGAACTCTCCATACAATTTTCTCTAATGTTAATTTCCATTCTAAAGTTGCATCTGTTGTACCGTCTGGAGCTTTAATAATGTCTTTATCGTTTGAAGATCTCAACAAAACTAATTCTTGTTTAACATTTAATATAATTTTTCTATAATCTTCAGCAAAACCAAGCAACAAACGTAACGGAATATGAAAATCAAAATTTCCATTTGTATCTGGAGTGATTGTGTCTTTTGCAGGTAAAACCCATCCTGCAGGTTGTATTAAATTGGTTTCATTAGGTGATATAGATGTTAATCCCTTTAATGTTGTTGCAATACCTACTTTTTTAGTGGAATCAACTGTTACACCTGATATTTCATATCTAATTTCATCAAACAGGAAAGCCATAGGATTATTTATAAATGGAACTGTTGTACCAGTAGTAGTACCATCCTTTTTAGTAACCTTTCCTTCAATATACAAGTAACTTTCACATGGTAGTGTGTAAATGTCTTGATTTTGTATGGGAATACGAATTTCATCGTTATTGTTTAATTTTGATGAAGTGTAAGGGTTGTGGGTGTGATATTCTTTTTCCCATAGGGTTTCGTCGAATGTTGGACCCTGAGCTATATCCAGTATATCCATAATCGGTTAATTGTAATCCAATTCTCTCTAAGAAACGAATGTTCTCACGTGTTAACTCCTCCACAGCTGAAGAGCTACTAATGCGGATTGCCATTGGTTGTTCGCTTTTAAATGTTAAACCCATGATTTTGTATTAAAGTGTCGATTTTAAATGTAATCTAACCGTAATAGGCTCTTCTCGGAAATCTATCAAGTTACCGTCTTGATCCAATACGTTCAACACGATGTCTGAAATGAAAGTGGTGTTCAACGGTAGATATACCAGGTTTTGTGGTTTTTCAACAATTTTAAATCCAGGTAAAAATCCACTTGGGTAAAAAGTATGTATTATATGGGTATTTGCTCCATCTCTGTAAGCTCCTTGTATAATGTTACAAGTTATGTCTATACTATTGACTTTTAATATTGTTACAGTTTGTTTACCGGAATGTGTTTGATTTGGTTCTAAAATTGCTCCATCTTTGGGAAATCCTAATAAATCACCAATTGAGTTTGGTTGAGTAAAATCTATATAATATTTGGAAGTAATTTCAGCTTTCATCGTATTATTATTACCTTTTAATGTTATATTGTCTTTTCCCATTTTAGTTTGCAAAAATTCATTTATATGATCAATTTCATAGGATCCTGTGGGTAACCTGCACTCTTGTAAGTCTGTAAATTTCCCACTGGCATCTTTTCCTTTATAATAATGCAATAAGTTATTTTTACCTTCCGTAACATTGGGAATAGAGTTGTAAGTTGTAAAATCCAATAGTGCCGCCTCCCAAAATCTTCCTTTTTGCAAGCGTAACGCTGGAAAAAGGATACTTCGTAAAGTGGACGATTTTCCTGTTAATGATACCGTATAGGAAGACATCTCAATAGTGACTGATACTTTTAGCTAGGAATTCTAAACATAAATGGCCGCATATTAATGTGTTATCAGGTTGTTCTCTTTTATAGTTGTAATATATGTTTTTAGCAGATTTAAAGTAATCTTGAAGTTCTTTTGGTGGTGGCAGGTTACCGAAACTATCAAAATAATATACATTGCTATTCAGTTTCTTATAACACACCCAATGGGTGCCGGGCCCTTCAGTATTATCCAAATTTACGATTCCAGTCTCATTTTTCCATATTTTCTTTGGTAAACTGTCCTTCATGAATACTCCGCGAAAAAATGGTATTTTTAAACAGGAAATATATCTGAATAATTCAACATTAGTCAACGCTTTATGTGGTATAACTAATTGATTTCTTTTATTTAATATGCACGATACGGTCTTAGGTATAGACCTGCCCCGTTTTTTACCATTGACCATATTGTCGGTTTTTTATTATTTTTCTTCGTAGAACGTCTTTTTAGTCTAATATTACCACCATGTTTCTTCATGGTTGATCCTTTTTTATTCCTACCCCTCCTTTTTCCACCTCCTACCGCTGTTTTAGCCTTCATACCTGCTGTTACCGCTAAAGCTGCTGCTTTTTCCGCAATACTAGCGTCACTAGACTTTACTCGTTGCCAAGCTATATTTGCTAGCTTTTTATCAGCGATTGACCTATTTTTTGAATCGGTAAATGTGGAATATGCGATATCGTGTTCTTTACAAGCCTGATCTAACTTATTTATGCCTGGATCGCCTCTTTCCAGTCGTTTTTGCAATTTAGTTCCTGGTCCGCAATACTGATAACCTCCCGGTATGTGAAATTCGTATGGTAAAGCGTCTATTGCTCTGTTTACGATAGATCCTACTGGAATACGATTTAAAGCTTTACTTAACAGAGAAACCGCTGTGGACGTGATACCGCCTCCTTTCCGTATAGTGTCTCGATATGGACTGGTGTAATGAAATGCCATGATTGTCTTTTACATTCGAAAAGCGTAACCTATGTGTTACCTCTATGACAGGTTGCACATAAATGAAGTCATTTATTGGGTTATTTAATTAAATATCAATATCACCCCAATCTGATGATCTAAACTTTTGCGTATTAGGGTTTGTAAAGTATTTATTAAAAATTTCCCGTTTAACCCAATTACCTCTATCGGATTCGGACACCCAACTATGATGTGTACGGGTTGCAATAAGATTGTATACATCAAATAATGCATTTCCTAAAACTTTAATAAGAAAATTAACAGTGACATCATTATCCACATGTTCAGGGTCTTTAAGGTCTGTTATACGTTTATTATTACAAGTATACACTTTGCTATCCATTTGTGATAATGTGATAGCCTGTCCTACAGTTGCAGCATCATTTGCTTCTCTTCCTTGCGCCATGTTTGTTAATTTTTTATTACTACATATAAAAAACGCATGGTAATTATTTGGATCTAGATGTACTGTTTGTCCTAAGGCAGCCGCGTCTCTATCTGCATGACCCCATGACACTTTTGATAACCTTCCATACATGCAATCCCAATAAGCGTTTTTGTATGTCAATAAATGAAATTTTTCATTACCTTGAATAAAGTCATCCCCTTGCTTTGATAATACTTCATCTCGTTTTGCAAATCCAGTTGTTTCTTGTTTTAAAGTCTCTTTCATTTGACCCACTGTTGCACCATCAGATGGTGCTGAACCATCTTTTACATTCGCCAAACAATTGCCAAAACAATCGATAACTCCCACATCACGTATGACACAATGATCTTTTATATATTTGAGATTTACAGCATCATTTTCATTTTTTGGATAACCTATATCGTTAATAACAAATTTATAAAAAGAAAATCCATCTTTTGTCTTTTCAGGTATCAAGGAATGTAAATAGCGTCTATTTACGCTGTCTTTTGCATCTTTTGGGTCATCTACGTTGGATATACGTTTATTGTTAGCACTATACGTTTTCCCATTGAACTTTAACGTATTTTTTAATTCAGATGACAAATAACCTTTGTTTATTGCATCACCGTTTTGGTTTGGTTTACCAACGTTGATAATTCTATGATCTTCCGCGTCATATGTGTTATTTTGTAGTCTTAATGTTGGCGATATCTTTTCCTTTAATATTTTTAAATTTATTGCATCATTTTCGTCTGTGGGATCTTTTATGTTTTTTAACCTTTTATTACTAATATCATAATCTCCTTCAGGTGTTTGTGGTAAACCAGCACTTCTTTTTAAACTATTCGCATAATATAATCCATCTGCGGAATACCGTCCGAACTTGTCGACACTCATGGTGCAACTGAATAGTAATTTAGGGAGTAACGCATTTTTATGAGATTACCCCACGGTTTCGGAGTTCATCCACTAAAGCCACCCATTCGTTTTCCAATCTAGTATGACCTGCTTCTTTAGCTTCATGTATTAGTTTCATTCTATCCACCAATTTATTGATATTATTGTAATAAATCACATTTGTGGTATATAGTTTCTTCATTAAACCTGTACCTGTAACAGATTTGTTTCTTTTTCTTGGTTCTGGAGCACTTATATCCAAAGTGGATGACACAAACCTTCGTTTTACAGGTTTTCTTGGCATTATCGGCATTGGTTGTCTTCTCGTTGTTGGTATTAACTTGGATACAAATTCTCTATATTTTAAAGACCTAGATCTAAAAACTGGTTGGTCAGCTAAATACTTCCTCCTGTATGCATTGGTGTGTTCCAAAATCTGTTTATATGCTTCCATGTCTTCTTCTTTAACTAACAATTCTAAAGGCTTTTTTTCAAATAATAATTCAAATAATCCTCTTGTGCCCTTATATCTTTGATTACCAACAATAATATTATCATGTTCATCAATGTTTACCGGGCTATTACCAACCATTAAACCTTCTTCTGTTAATCTTACTCCATAACTATGGTAGTTTTTATTAGGATTTATTCCAGCTAACATTTTTATCATGTATTTCCTTCCTAAAGGTCCTTTGTTATGAATGTTTTCACCCAACAAGCTTATGTTTGACGGATCTTCCCTTGCTTCTTCTTCTTTTTCCTCTTCACTAGCAGTTGATACATCTTCATGTCCTCTTTTAACTTTTACTTCATATAATTCTCTTATACCACTATAGTCTGGTGATTCTAGCTCTCTTTCAGGTTCTCCACCGGTAAAACCACTATATGTAGAGGATTCCAGGTCTTCATCACTAAAATCTTCTGATTTTACATTTTCTCTTTCAAACTTTGTAATAGGTGCAATTGCATCTCCTTCCAAAACGGGTTTAGCAAATTTTTTGTTTAATTGTTTCAAGGGTTCAGTAATAGGTTTAAAAGTAGATTCAAGAAATTTCTCCCTTTCGCTAATACCTAATTTTAATGCTCTGTTTTTATCTCGAATAGAATCACTAAGTGATTTTATTTCCTTTATTAACTTTTCTTGGTTAACCATGTTTGTAGCAAGACGTGTTGTACAACAATGAATGTTTTACATCATGATCAGTGTATTAGTATAAATTTATCAAATCCTATCCTGTATCGACCATTGTTTAGCGGTTGTTCCTTCATAATTGTTAAAAACCCATACTTTTCAGCCCAAGCCTTTCCACACAACTCTTTAAATCGTTCAAATGGTATATCCGCACTTACATGGTCATAATATATGTGTTTTAGGTTGGTTTCATCCTGTTTAAATACAATTAGCATGTTTGCATTGTCTCTAATGAGCTGTTTCGGTATTTTGCTGTAACTTTGACCAATATAAATGCTATCTATGTTGTTATGTCGACCCATGGCGAAGTAATTTCTTATTGTATTTTGATTTTCACAAGAAACATCGTCAAATATGAATACTGAGAATGGTTTAGCCTCTTGCGGTTGCATGACACTCTCGCTCGCGTTAAATTTAAAATATTTAACCTCAGGCACATTATTGAGTATTTGTTCCAATAACTGATATTTTGGTTGTTGTAGTGACTTTGAAAATACATATAAATTATTAAAACGTAATCCTTTAGGATTTGTAATCAAATTGAATACTACATTTGTTTTTCCACAATTGGAAGGACCGGTAACCAGACAACGCACCGTGTTTGGTAACAAAACACCGTTTTTCCCAGTATTGAATTGAGAACCATCCACTGTGAGTTCATCTATATTATTAATAGTAAAATTGTCTTTTTGTGGTATTATCTCCATCCTTTGTAATGGTTCAACCCAAAATGATGCTCTATCATTATATTAGATCCTTTTTAGGTATCCAAGAATCTTCCGTCTTATTAAATCCTAACCATCGTACTTTAACCTTATCCTTTTTTCGTTGCAACACCTTTTCGACTAAATATACATCACCTACTGTTGATTTTAACATTTCATGTCCATAAAACCCTCCTGCCAGCAATTGTCCTTTATAATCTTTTAAAATGTAAGTTTCTGGTATTGTAGGTTGCACCTTAAATACAGTAAATACCTCATTTGTCCAGTTTGGAAGATATCTTTTACTGAATACACCTTTGTATTTGCTTATTCGCACTTTATCACCAACATTAAACCTTTTAGGCTTTAGTTTTTCAACTCTTGGTTTAGTATTCATTTTTATACGTTTTAATACAAGTTTTTCATTTTTATTAGTCACCTGGCTTGGTTTCATACCAATAGTTCTATGAAACTTGTTATTGTAATCGCTTAAAAGTTTTGGTAACATCAATCCATACGTGTGATCCTCTGTTGGAAAACATCTTATACATCGCACCTTTTAAAGTTCTGTTAAATCTTTCAATTATTGATGCTTTTACCTCTGAATTGGTTGAGTAATGGTTAATGTTGTGTTTTTTCATTAAATTTGCAAATTCCTTATTAAAATATTCTTTTCCATCATCAGTTTGTAAATGTTTTATAGTATGTTTGTCTCTTTGTATAGCTGTTTCCATTGCTTTTGTAACACTTTTGCCACTTTTATCTTTTAGTGGTAAAGCATCTGCCATTTTTGAAAAACAATTAATAATAGTCAATATGTATTTAAATCCTCTATTTTGTTTACTATAAGGAATCATTTCGATTAAATCCGCTTGATATAAATCATTTATTCCTTTTATCACTGTATTTCTTCGTGGAAACTTTCTTCTTGCAGGTTTATGAAGTTCGTTGACAATTTCTTGCTTCAAGTCCTTCATATTGCAGGTTTGAATGTTTCATGTATCACATGTATAATCACAATGAATGTTGTCTTAAATATTCACAACATTTATATAGGTCAAGGTCATCCAAACTTGTGTAAAAAAATGGGGAACACGGCGTTTGACTTGCCGTGTTCCCCATTTTTTTACGGAAGGAGAAAGGAATAAGGTCGAAGTTGAAGAAGGGCGAAGAATAGGTTACTAGTCGATAGGGTTTAGAGAGTAGTGGCCAAAAGGAAGAGTGTGAATTTTATCCGGCATAATACGCCTTTTATCATCTCGAGCTGATAGTGCCCTTTTAACTTCAGTGACACTGTAGACCTCATGTTTAAAGCTTCTGATAGTGTTGAACGTTGCAGACATTGTAGAATCTTCAAACAAGCAGGTCTTGTAATGGTCAAATGTCACATGTTTCTTCAAGTACGATGTTTTGACTCCTTTTGCTTTCTTGACTGTCGGTGTGTTGTTCTCGTTGTACATTTTAAATGAATACAATTTTGCCATCAGTGCCACTATTTCTTCTAAAGGCATTCCATTTGCTTCATCTTTAAATTTTCCGATTACTTTTTTATTCTTTTCATTGTAATTCGGATGGTTTTTCGGATAGTCAGAGAAGTCAAAATCGTCTTTGTATGGGAAACTCCTTAGGTCTTCATACATGTCCAAAGTCTTTATCCAGTAGATAAACGCGTCGGTATCCATGTATGCAACTCCAATGTTGTCTCTTCCGTAGTGTTTAACCATTTTGTTGTAATGGAAATCATACATCAGAGTTTTACTTATATCCAAAATCGACATTCCAATGTATAACGGACGATCCATCACTATTGTTGTTTTCTTCATACTGACGGCAACTAGATCTTCGTTTATAATCATGGATGTTCCAAAATTTGGTTTTTGCACTAATTTTTCCAATTTCTTAGGATCACTTACTAATTTTACAATCTTGTGTTTTCTTTTGTTTTCTAAGGTCTTCCCGAAGATGGCGTTGTTCATCAATTTGTAAAAGTCCTTTTCAAATGCTGATGTTGCTGCTGCTCTTCTTGTAGTGTTGGAATCAATATATGGTTTCAACCAACAAGACTGGGTGAATTCAATTGCTCTATGAATTCTTACTAAACGTAGACCCAATTCAAGAGCTTGTTGAACTACCCAGTAGTGAGCCACATACCGATCTTTATTCTCCAACGTCATCATCAATTTCGGCCATCTTCCTGTCGGTGAAACTTCAGTCTTGGCTAGGAGAGGCAAGTCGTAGTGATGGTCATGAAGGTGCTCCGGATATTCGAAATCACAGTCCAAAATATAGCCTTTTGGACCATTCTTTGGAATCTGTGAGATGTCACCGATGGTGGCCGGGTTGATCCATTTAAAGTCACCGTAGGGAAGCGGATTTGACATTGCCCAACCATAAAGGTTGTTTGCGTCAAAGTAGCCTAGGTAGACCGATGGTTGTCTCTCGTCGAAGCCTGGGATGTACTTGTTGTTAGCTTTGACATGACGTGTTACAGCTTGTGTCAAACCGCCCCGTACACCAGATTCTATCATGAGCACCATATCAATATCCGTTAGAAGTTCCAGTCGACAGTTGGTTGACTTTAGCATAGCTTGCCATGCTAATCCTGGAGATGTGTACGAGTGTAGAGGGTCCAGTCCATAGGCTGAGAAGCAGGTGTTTCGAAATTCTTCCATCACATCGCACAGCAGAGTTACGTCCAATTTTATGTAAAAGTCGGAATATTCCCCTAAGGTTTGAATGTTTAGTTGGTTCCAAACATTACAAGCATGATTGTAGTCTTCAACGGTGATTGCACTTTCATTTAACTTGCTATTGAAGGCTTCAATCGGTGGCAGACTGGTTTCTTCAAATTTTTCTGCAGAAGTTATGTAATCATAGGGGAACACTCCTTTACGCATTACTAAGTCCAATTTATCTTCAGGTACAATTTTGCTGGTTTCTTTTAGGTCTTCTCTTCTTAGGTTCTCAGACAATTTGCTCAAACTAGATGGCATAAATCTATAAGAGTCTACGAAGCGAAGTTTAATTTTACCTACTGTTTTTGAGAAACTGATGTACTTCTCCAATGTTTCAGCTAATACTTCGATTTTTCCATCATCTCGTCCTAACTCTGGGATAATGAAGTGGGAGTCATAGCCGCTAAGATTGTGTAACACGACAGGGATAAAGTTTGGCAGTTTGTAATTTATATTGCATGAATTACAAGCAGCTCCTCTGTATAACCCTGTCAGGTGATCGTGATCTCTTACTTTTTGATTTTCTTCACTGAAGCTCTTCTTGCATAAGTAACATCTTGTTGCCGAATTGTATTCTTCTTGTTGATTTTGGTTCAAAGGTTCCATAGGTAAAACATTACCGAATAAGCGTTGCACCTTTTCAGCAATGTCATACAACTGGTCTACGAAATACTTAGCGGCTTCTTCCCCACGGTAGAGTATTGGAGTGGATGTTAAGCCATACTCTTGCAACTGTTCTTCAGGCAAAGTGGATTTCACCAATAAGCAATAACTGTTCGGTTGATGCAATTGATATTTGGTTCTTCTAGTCACCTCACCATCTGGAAGCTCCTGTGGTACTAACGTGGATTCGAAATCAGCGTAGATAACTAGTGGAATCCTGTATTGGTGAACTGTCCTCTTAAACTGGACACATGCTCTAGATGGTGGTGGCAGGCTAATCTTCACTTCATAGTTGTTATTACAAAGCCGCTGGTGTTCCAACAACCATTCCAATCCTCCACGTCTGAATTCCTTGCATGTAAAACAAAAGCATCTCTTGCATATTGTTATCTTACGATTTTGTTTTGACACTTGTCGTACAACCAAAGATTCAAAGTTTTTAATATAAACATAATGTGAAATCTCACCTTTGGTTATCAATAATAAATCGGTATGGTTACTTTGCTCTACTTTTACTACTCGTAGTGGATACACATTGTTTGAATCATCTAAGCCGAACACGTTAACAGAAACACCTGGATTTTGTTTCTCAAATTTAGTAATTTGATCAAGACTCACAGGATACGTTATTCCTCGAAAGTTATAGCGGTGTTGAACAGCTTCGTATGCTATGCTAGGTCTAATAGCATTATGTCCCACGTATTTTGCTAACATTGCATACCGGAAACATTCATTGTCCTCATTTTTCACATTGATACATGATTTAGTATCTCGGATCGCCTTTGGTAGAGGGATAAAGCTGCTACCTCTCATACCATATCCATGCTTGTGAACCCTCACATCCATACCTTCAATCGATGATAGCATCCAGCCAGATCCTCTTCCTTCGTGTTCTTGGAGTTTCATTAGCAGTTCATTCAAACATTCTTCTAGAATTTCGTTAATATCAGATGTGGTTGTAAGGGTTCGGTTTTTAGCAATGAATGCTCTCGGTGAGTTTTCACCATCGGTATTAGTAAACATAGCCTCCAACACCAATCCAAATTTAATAAAGTTCAATCTTGCCAATTCTTCCATCAATGTTTTTACAACTAGATTTTTAGCTTGGGTTATAAAGTTTTCCAATTCCAATTGCACATTATTAATTTTGAAATGAGTTACAACTGGTCCTGGCAAGGCTGTGGTGCGCAGTTGTCTTATATCTTCCACTTCTTCTGTATCCTCTTCTTCCATATCCTCTTCTTGGGTACGCAGTTGTTTTACATCTTCCACTTTTTTTTCTTCCATTTCCTCTTCAATAAATCCTCCAGCTGTAGATGGTCCAGCTCCGGCAAATTGAATAACACTTGGTCTTCTTCTTTGCATTAACTGTAAATAGCTAGCCCAGTCCTCCTTCTGCTTCTGGGGTTTTTCCAGAAACCGATCAATCGCATCCAAGTCTTCTTCACTTACTACAATCTCTTCTTTTCTGTCCTCTTCACGATGCAATTCTCGGTGTAACTGTAGATAACTATCGCAGTCGTCCATCTGCTTCTTGTAGTTTTCCAATAACCGATCAAACGCATCCAAGTCTTCTTCACTTACAACAATCTCTTCTTTTCTGTCCTCTTCATGATGCAATTCTCGGTGTAAAACAAAGATATCTTCATCTTGGAAAAACTCACCACAAATATTGCAAAGAGCCATTTTTTTTACAGTTTGGCTTTGAGTGTGCACTCGGTGAATGTCCAAGCAATAATGAGCACCGCGCTCAACCGGGTCCCTTTATACCCGAGGTTGAAGGGTGGGGGAAGGTGACGTCATATACATCCGGTTTATCAATCATTTATTAAATTTGGCTTTTAAACACCCATTTTCAATATATTCTTCAACAGGCTTGATAAACCAATAATGTTTGGTCTAAATCCACTACTTTGTACAAATTTTTTGAAAGATGTCTGTTTGAGCAAGTTTATGTGGAACAAGGTCATTTGGAATTATTATTTTTAGCGGGGGATAGAGCACTGCAATGGAGCCATGGTATAGAAGTGGTGTATCCATCCAATTGGTTTGCCCTTTTCTTATACCCCCCACAAACTATGCATTTATGTTGGTCAAGGTCGCGTAAAGATACCCTTTGAGCGGGGGATAAACCACTAAGCAGCATGCTAGTCCATTGCCGCAAAGTGATCTATCCCCCGCTCTGTTCTACAAAACCTTAATCAAGTCCAAGTTCAAGTCCTAGTTTAACACTTGGTTGGGAGAATTACATTAGTTTGATACTTATTTCTACCGTCACACTTGCTCCATTCTCAAAAAGATATAAATAATATAATCCTGGGTACTGTTCTTTTTCACGTCCTGCATGTTCCTTAATAAAGTCGAAGGCCAATCTTTTTGAATATTCATTATGAAACACTTCTCTTACACAAACAAGAATTTTTTCTTCGAGAAATTTCACTTGAATTGTTGTTAGTTTGCTTACATCATCCTTGTCTATCAGGGGTAGCTTGTAGGTAAAAGTATTTGGTGGTAGTTTGTGCGTTCTATCAAGTAAACAACAGAATTTTTTAAACAATTTCTGCTCATTGTCTGTAATACTATTAATACCAAACAGATTATAGTACGAAGGATCATAAGGTATACGACGATGCATTTTCAGAACCGGTCAGCATAAGCGCTGGAGGTAAAATGAGAAATGCGTGCAACCCGGCCGCCTTATATCCCCACCGGGTGACCACGCCCAAGGTTTTCGGAGAGGGGGGGGGAGGGGGTGGGGGAGGGGGTGGGGGAGGGGGTGGGGGAGGGGGTGGGGGAGGGGGTGGGGGAGGGGGTGGGGGAGGGGGGTTGGGGGAGGGGTCATTTCTATATTTAGGTCAAGGTCACGAAAAAACTTTAATAAAAAATTAAGCCCCACCTGGGGCACTTGGGTTGTCATCGCTGTAGCCTCCGAAGAGACCCAACTATGACAACAGGGCAACATCCAATGTCGTGTTCCCTTCGCCACGCAAGACTTGTAAACATTTACTGCATTGTCTTTTCAATAGCTAACAAAACATTTACTTAATTTTGAGAGAGGTTGAGGACAGCCCTAGTGGCTTACGTCCTCGGTCCGAGTGCAGAGGCCGCCGCAAATTGGCCACAGCTTTGGTCTGCCTGCCAGCGTGCAAACGGACCGGTTCCCAACCCAGCCGCAATATTGCATGCCTGAGAGGACCCATACTAACGTTGGTTTAAAGTAGCTTTACACGGGGGTCTACTCCCGTACCCTATCTTTAATATTTAACTTTAGCAATGCAGTAAATTTTTATAAGTCCTTTGTGGGTCAAGGCCACACGAACATTAAAAAATTTCGGCCCCCGTACATCCATGGTGAACCACGAATGTTCGGGGGCCTTGGGGACAAAAAACACAAATATCTAACAAAAATTCATTTACATAAGTTTGAGTTTCCAGAAGGGAAACAGAGGTTGAGGACAGCCCTAGTGGCTTACGTCCTCGGTCCGAGTGCAGAGGCCGCCGCAAATTGGCCACAGCTGTGGTCTGCATGCCAGCGTACAAACGGACCGGTTCCCAACCCAGCCGCAATATTGCATGCCTGAGAGGACCCATGCTAACGTTGGTATAAAATAATTTTACACGGGGGTCTACTCCCGTTCCCTAACTTTAAAATTTAATTTGAGCTGTGAAAAAAGCTCAAGGGGGAGTGCTAAAACAAGCGTATACACATTAAATAAATATAACACACTTACAGAATAGGTTGAGCTCAACATGGTAAGTGCTGGAACAAGCATATACACATTACACACATATGACAAACAAGACACACAGGATAAAAGACGAACAGTTCACACAGGAGACATACGGTACAAGTAAAACACTCACATATAAAACAATTCCCAATACCCAAACGCAAGCGCAATATCTTAAAAATAATACAAATCTTAAAGTTAGAGTAGACTTCGCTAAACAGTGAAGGCGCCTTTCAGTGTTTAGTGAGGCCTATGGCGGTCCGTCCCGAACGTTCACGTTCAACGCGCGGGAGCGGACTGCGAGCCGGCTGTGGCCGGGCTGCCTTATATCCCCACCGGTCGCCCCCCAAGGGGCGGCATTGGGGGCACAAAGGTGGGGGCGCCATCGGGGGCAAGGTCACCGTCAAGGTCACCCCAAGGTCACCTCAAGGTCACCCCAAGGTCACGTCAAGGTCACCTCAAGGTCACGTCAAGGTCACCTCAAGGTCACGTCAAGGTCACCTCAAGGTCACCCCAAGGTCACTTCAAGGTCACCTCAAGGTCACCTCAAGGTCACCCCAAGGTCACTTCAAGGTCACCTCAAGGTCACCTCAAGGTCACGTCAAGGTCACCTCAAGGTCACTTCAAGGTCACGCCAAGGTCACCCCAAGGTCCCTTCAAGGTCACTTCAAGGTCACCCCAAGGTCACTTCAAGGTCACCCCAAGGTCACTTCAAGGTCACCCAAGGTCACTTCAAGGTCACCCCAAGGTCACTTCAAGGTCACCCCAAGGTCACACTTATGTCACTTCAAGGTTACCCACTACACTTCTACTAGTGTTGGCAATACCCCCACTACAATCGAGTCCCTAGGCTGCGCAACGGCGCTCCGTCAGTCTGTCTCCGACTTGCGTGAAGTGCGCCTCGCTGTTCTCCGTCTCCTTTCATGTAAGTATTTTACAAGTTTTTGGCTCAAGGTCACTACACTTTGACTCTGGAGCAACATAGGCTAAATATTTCTGAGTTTTTTACTCAAGATCGCCGCACTTTAACTCTGGGACGACATCGACTTGTAGTATTTCTGTGTTTTGACTCAAGGTCATTACACTTTAACTCTGGACCACCATCGAATAATGCGGTGCGATGCTCACTAACCTAACTTGTAATGTTTAGGGTGGCGTTTTCATACCACATATCGCCATGAGTGTCCGGTCCAGATTTTACATTAACTTTACGCCCCTCGCAGCCTAAGCTGTACAGGAATGTTTCTTCTAGTGATAACTCGGGCCGAGTGAACAGTGTGTTGACTGTAGGGCAGCTTATGGTGAAGTGATGCGATGCTTCGGCAGTACAGCCTCACCTTCCCCCACTACTGTGACCTTCCCCCACTCCTACTGTTACCCCACCACTTTTGCCTTGGCTCATACTCTACCAACAGTCTAAGTATTGTGCGGACTTTTGTGAGGGAAGACATGTCGCAGGACACTTTGGGTAAGAAACTTAGCCGTGTTAAGTCTTTATTAGTTGCTCAATGTCCTCCACTCAAGGTCAAGCGGGTTTCGACTTTGGCTAAGTGGCGAAAACTGTTGCGCGGACACCCTAAGTTTTATACCAAACGGGCTAATGTAAGTTTTACTGATGAGGATTTATTTAAAATATTGGAAGAAATTACTTTTGCTTCCAAGGTTCAGTTAGTTACTCCAATTCCTGACGGTTTGGAGTAGTTCAAGGTCACTGCACTTAAACTCTGGCAAATACACATCAAACGGTTTTACTTTGAGTACATTAGTACTTTGAGTACTTTAGAGTACATTTTTCTAAGTTTTGACTCAAATCTGAAGATTCTTTGGATACATCTTTAAAGACAATCGTAAGTCCCAAGTTTACAGTCAACCTCAAGGTCATCACACTTTAACTCTGGGACGATATCAACTTGTAGTATTTCAGTGTTTTGACTCAAGGTCACCACACTTTAACTCTGGAACAACATAATATTGTCATACCAAGAAAACTTTAACTCTTATTCTCAAGGTCACTGACTCTGGGACGGCATCAACTTGTAGTATTTCTGTGTTTTGACTCAAGGTCATCACACTTTAACTCTGGGACGACATCGACTTTTAGTATTTCTATGTTTTCACTCAAAGTCATCACACTTTAACATGTACATTTAAGGTAGCACCAAAACGGTGCTACCCGGGTTGACAGTTTCAAGTTTCCCAAGGTCATCACAGTTCCCCCACCACTTCCCATATACCTAGAGTGCGCGGCGCCGGACAGTCAGTCGCTCGGTGTCTGTCGTAGGGTGCGCATCGCGGTTGCAATAATGGTGAAACGCGGGAGTTGTATCGGTTCAAGGTCACTCGAGCGGTGTCACATGACGGTTTAGGCAGAGTCACGTTGCAAACTTTGAGTTTCCTCGGCACTTTTGCTGTTTCTCGTCTAATTTCACTCCAAGTCGTCAAGGTCATGGGAACCGGACTGAAACTCGGAGCGTAGTGCGAGGAACAGCAAAAGTGCCAAAATATTTTAGGTTTCAGCGTGACCTTGACCTTTGTAACATCGATGACGTCATAATGGTGACGTAAGGGGTGATGACGTCATCGCCACGTCATTTCTGCAACGTCATGGGTGTGACGTCACAGAATGACGTAATTGGTGATGACGTCATCGATTGCGTCATCGATGACGTCATCGGTGAGGTCATTGACCTCGATGACGTCATCGCTCGGGTGACCTTGAACTGAGCCAGCTCCCGCGTTTCTCCACTACTTCTATACTTATTCCTTGGGACTACAGGCAATGTTAAATAAGAAATTTATTTCTTTGATCAATCTATATATTAATAGACCAGCATGATTTTTTTCCCCTTTTCTCAGTTTCTGTGCATTGTATCAGGAATCCTCGCATACCTTTAGAAAGGCAGTGTCTTGTAGATGATCAGACTCTCATTATAACTTTCATCGGCCCCTAAGGCTCTCTAAGGCCCCTATAGGCTTTCAATGTTTCAATGTTAACAATAATACCAATGGAATAGTCTTATGACTTATGGAAAGTCTTATGTTAATCAATGATAATGGATTGAACCAGTAGAAAGCCCTTAAATGCTACCAAATAAAGAATGCTAGCAGCTAAAGAAAAAACTGATATTTCAGTCATAAAAAAACTATTCTAATTGCCTTGTTAAAACTAATTGGGTCTAAATGAACTAACATTTATTCCAATTTTGACCAACCAGCCAAAATCTCTATTTGCAATAAATAAAATGTATAGCCTTTAAAAAGTTTTTTGTATTAACAAATTTTTACTACAGATCGCGCACTGGTCGAAATGCGACTAAAATCTTATACTATAATACGAGCAATGTCTGAAGGGATGTGTGTTCCACAATCTCAAATTCTAGCTGCTTAAACTTTGCATTTAAGAGTGTTTTGGCCCAAAAATAAGTTTAAAAACAGCCTCAACCCCAGGAAAAATCGAATTTCGTCTAAATTTTCGTTTTAAAATCTTAATTTTTAACATTAGTCGTATGGGTTGATATTTTGGTAACGAAATAACAACGAAAGGTACAAAAAAAAGAAACATTAATGTTAAGCAGTGTTTTTGAAACAGCTGTTAATGTTAAGCAGTCTTTTTGAAACAGCTGTTAATGTTAAGCAGTCTTTTTGAAACAGCTGTTTACTGTGAAGATTTTTAGAAAAACAACACTTTAGGTAGTTGTTTGTTGATGGAATTACATATAACTGTGTAGAACATATTAAAAGTTTTTAATGTTTAAAAACTGTACTGATGTTTAAAAAATGTTTTAAAAAAAATGTACTGATGTTTAAAAACATTTTCAGGCGATGAAATCAATTGTTGTTGTACTACGATGAAATCAATTGTACACAACACTACTAAATGAGCTATGCTCGTGGAATTAAAAAGACTAATTCTGACCTTAAGATTTTGCTAGCAGATATTATGTGTGTTATTTTTTATAGTGGATTGTTGTATTCAACATCTCTATTAAAAAAAAAATAAAAATAAAGTATTTGGAGAAACTGTATAAGGGGTTTTACTAAAATTTTATTTTAGCCCTGACCTATAAAATAAGGGTATAAGGGTAGGGTAAAGGTATAAACCTACCGCCCTTATACTATTTAAAACTCACTTAACAAAATTTAGCGAGAAGGTGAGAAGTAAGGTGTTTTATGCTGAATTAAATTAGGTATACATTTCTTTTGTTATATTGTGGTGATTGGCAACCAGGAATTGCTAATAAAATAAGTAAACTCACCGTCTATACAGCAATCCTTTTAGTTCAAATGCGAAACATCCTTTTTAGTTCAGAGGGGCGAAACAATTGTTCGCATTTGAACTAAAAGGATTGCTGTATAGACGGTGAGCTTACTTATATTCTTTTGTTATTTCAATTATTTGTTTTCAAATCTTTCTACTAGTCATAGAATTGTCCCAATCGACTAAAAATATAAAAATATCAGTATCCTATTTCTAAGTTTACTTCAATAACCAGCTTCCTACATCCCAGCGTTCTGCAATCTGAACTTCTATCTTTTTCTATCAAAACTAGGTAATGAGCCTGATCAAACAGATCTCATCTTTTCAGTGCCGTGGCAGTCGAGGAGGGGCGATTACGGGAACGATCGGCTGGCATTTATTGGAGCAGATCAAGTCCTTATTGCAATCTGCACTTGAAAGACGAGTTTTCATCAGCTTTTAATATCAGCATTGAAACTTTGGTAATTTCGACAGTCGGACAACTTAAAATGGAAATAATGAAACTTCATTATTATACGTTTGGATATTACTTTTGCTCCTATAAAGTATTGAATGCAAGATATGACGAAATATAATTAATAAATAATATATAAATAGCTAAGTTTTAATAATAACCGTAGATCACTGGTCGCAATTTTACCGAAAATGTCTGGTTATCTGGATCCGATAAGATTGGATAATATATTATAAAAAAAACATAAAATATGATCTTCCTGGTTTTGTTAGCATTTGGTATCACAATAGCTGTCTAATGATGTAAGCAATTACACTGCTCCGTAACAATAAACGTTTTTACACTATCATAGTTCTATGACATAGATCTTTTATCATATATTTGATAATATAACTATGATAGAAACAAAATATTATTATAACTGTTTGCTGTCAATTACACTTAATGAGAATCTTTTCATGTTTTGTTATAAAATGAACACAACAAAAATTATTTATTAGTTTCATTTTTTTTAGTTTGATGATTTCAATTGGTATATCTTATCTTATACTATATTATATTCTAAGACAAGCAATGTTTGTACGGGCAAATTTTTTTTCTGTCCAAGGAAATTTTTTTAGTTTTTAGTTTTAGTATGGGGGTTTTAGCCATGAGAAATCGATTGGAACTGGTCCCATAGCTGGGAAAATCCAGTTTCCCGCCCTGCAACACTTCAAAGTTATGGACATTTCAAATTAGCCAGAAAATTTAACAAAAAAACAGCTCATAATTATAGATATAAACCAATGCGTTACATCTTAAAACTATGATTTATACAAATTTATACCGAATTGCACCTATTGGCCTGGTGAGTAAAACGAAGCGAACAAGCTCAAAGCGAACAAGCTTTAAAAAGAAGAGGGTGAGTGAGAGGAGCGAACGAGCATTGTCTGAGAAAGGAAAGTGACGTTTCATAATTTTACCGAGCATAGGCATGAACAATGTGAATGATTGCGTCATAGTTAAAATTTCCCTGCTGTAAGATACATATAAAAATTATTTCTGTATCAGTATTTATGATTATAGGTGTACTATTATAATATTTGATCCATTACACAGTAATATTTTTTATCAAAGATATGTGATGATATATATTTCATAGAACTATGATAGTGTAATACCGGCCTTAACAGTGAAACTTTGAAAGCCTGTAGGGGGTAGCCCTGAGAGCCGATATAAATTATAATGGTATTCTGATCATACACAGAACTACCTTACTAACAGTATGCGAACTTTTCTCCTACGATGCACACAAGCTGAGAAAAAGGAGGAATATAATCATACTTGCCTATTAATGTATAGATAACAAAAACCTCTTAATTCTTTTATCATAATTCTGTATTTTAGCAACATTGCAAAAATATAGATTAGTGATCAAAACCTTTAGGGAACGAAATTAGTTTTCTACAATTCAACAAAGTGTAACGCGAAGAGGGGATTCAGTTTAATAGGATTAGAAGTAGGACTGCAAAGCTAGACGAGAACGTCATCTGGAAGGCGCTGATAACGTCATGGACAGACAATAGATGTCGTGTCGCTGGCTTCTGAGAAGGCTGGGAAATCAGAGAAAGGTGTAGCATTTTCTTCGCAGCCACACTACATGATGTTACATTATATGCATTTTCAAAAGTCATAAGGATTACGAAGTATAAAGATCAGAGATGTGTGTAATATTTCTTTACCATTATTCCATTATTGTAAGAATTTATTATTTTATTTGTTTATTCAATGAATTCTTCAATTGTTTATTTGAAACGTTTACAATCTGTTTCCCGTCGTTGAACTATCAGATCTTACTTGTATGGATTTACAAAAAAAAGGTAAATATACTAAAGGAATAAAATATTCTTTTGAAGTCTTAAATGAGTAAATAAAGTTAGAAATTGGTTAGTACTTGAGCTTTATTAGTACTCAAGGCTATTGAGGTGTGCTCAATGTGAGCAATGTATACAGAACCAAATAAGTAGGGACATCCTTATGGGGAAGTGAGAACGCCGCCCTCAAAACACAGATAGCACCACCAAGATGGTAAGGATAATGCTGATTGGTTCAGTGGAAAACAAATGACTGGAAATTTTACAAAAGTTTGTTATTGTTTTGATTTTTTGTAAACAAATATGCTCATTATGACATTTAAGAGGTAAAAAGAGCGTTTTCCATTGATAGTAAGAAGTAATCCTAGCAACAGGGTTTTATTTTCCTCTGGTTTTTTATGGCAAAACTAAAAATTTTCAACATGGGATGTCCCTACTTATTTGGTTCTGTATACATTGATGTGAGCTTTCAGGATCTAGTGACAAAAGTTTTATAGAAGGGAACAAACCATGATTTTGTCTCATCTACGTTGACAATGCTCCAACCACGATTCCTGCAGATGCTCGTCGTTTACAAGTTCTTGGTAAAATTGTTACAAATATCCATTCAAAATTATTTTTTTTAAATCGAAATAACCATAGTATTTTTTATGTTTTATCAATTATATTACTCTTAATGAAATACCTAAATACAGAATTTGTGTGAAACACAGACACATGTCCATGAAATATTTTAATGGCAAAACCCAAGTCTGCACGTGCTGATGTCAATGTGTGCTGAAACCAACCCGTGCACCTCCCGTGTTTACTTACAGGTGGAATGAATTTCCACTAAAACACACATTCAAAGAGCTCTTTGATGTACATAGAACTAAGGAGCAAACATTTGCAACACGTGTGTGTGTGTGTGTGTGTGTGTGTGTGTGTGGTGTGTGTGTGTGTGTGTGTGTGTGTGTGTGTGTACGTTACCTTAGCTAATAAGAGTGGAGTATTTTAAGTAGCCTACAGAATGAGTAATATTAGACAAATATTTCGTCAATAAGGCTCTACCCTGGCCTGCCACCCAATTTCAAGAGGTTTTGAGAATCGTATTATCTCCTGCTGCGTAGAGCTAAAAAAAGGTCATATTGAAAAAAAAAAACCGGTAGGCCTACTCATTTTCCTTGGTTACACTTTTTTTTAACTATTTCAACAAAACTAGTTGAAAGCTTAAGGTAAAAAATTGGGGAAACAGCCGATTTTAAAGAGTTTAGTGCATGCTCAACCTGTTCAGAGCCTGGCCTATTTGATCTGTAGTCGTTTCAGCCAAAAATTGATAAGAATTGTATTTAAAATAAGGAAGCTATTTGCAAATTAAGCTTGAAACTTTCCCATTAGAACAAAAACATTGGGATTGTTTTGAGCATTTAAAACATCTGTTAATGTACAGCTGAGAATACGTGTAGTTTTTTTGGTGATTAATGGTAATCAAAATATTGGATTGGTGGATGTCATTGATTTAGAACTAAATGTAAACTTTTGTATCTTATCAAAATAAATTGCTCGATTTCGAGCAACAAGTACATTAGTACAAATAAAAGCCTGTTAAAAAACATTTAACATCTGATATTAAATCAATAGTTTGCCTACTTTTACAGCGTTTTATTTTTTAATATTTCATCTATACTTACAATTAATTGTCTACGTATATGTTTTAATATTAGCGAATTTCCCTATAGGGAATACGCTATTACGGTAGTAGCCATGGTAAGACCTAAGCCCGGGACCACTTTACTTTTTCATTTTGAGGTCCCCAGAAGCCAAAAACACCATTCGTTCATTTTCATATATATGTATATATATATATATATATATATATATATATATATATATATATATATATATATATATATGTGTCCGTGGTACTGATAAACTTTTGAAGGGGACCTCCGATTTTGATGAAATTTGGTATGAAGTTGTAAGACGAGGTCTATTTTCATGAGTTCGCGAACCAGCATTGTCGGGTTATGGGAACGGGGTTTTATGGGGTTTCAAAGGGGTCAAAAAATGGGGTTTTGGCATTTTTGGACTTGATTTTTCAAAATTCATCAATTTTAAATAAAAACCATTTTAAAAGAGCTTAAAAAACAAAATTTAGTATTTTGAATCTTTAAAGTAGCTTAACTGGTTATAGAGAAAATTCAAATCAAGTTTCCCATGTTATTCTTATGGGTAAATCTTTAAAAAGTTATATATCGCTTATTTATCAACATATCTTAATAAAAGTTTTTTATGAACCTTCACTAGGTGGTGAGTAATTAAGATTTAATCAAAAAACCCACATGGCAGCAAGCCTACATGCTAAATCCCATGGTATTCTCATGGAAAATAAGTGTATAATGGGAGCAAGAGAGATGGAGATAATAAGGTATCTGTTCCTAATCAGCTGATCAGCTGTCTTCTGCATATTTGTCAAATTTGAAATGTTTATGTTTTGCTATTTGTAAACAAATCATTCCTTTTGCATTGAATGAAGCAAGGCCAACTACACACCGATTGAAGCTTTGGATGTCCACTTTTATTGCTGTTAAAAAAGTCATTTATTGCAATATAAATATTAATATATAAATTATTAAATAGAAATAATTTACTCAGAAATATAATGCTATTAAATATATTATATTTCCTTGTAAAGATTATTAATTATATAAGATAGCCACAAAGTTCTTTGATGTTGAAACAATAATTCTTTGGAAATTCGCTGAGTACGCAGGTCTGCTGCGACGGGGGTATATTAATCAATAACATCAAGCTAATAAACTTTTAGTTTACCAATAGTAGAAACACATCAATCATCGTTTGCTTATATTTTTTCCACCATATTTCAATATATTTACTATAACGTAAATAATCGGAATGATAAACGAATGGTCTAGTTATGTTAATGAAGTTGAAGACTTTTACTTTTTCACGTTATTCTTATAGAAAATCAATAAAACCAGTTTCCTCATTAATAACCCAATATGATAAAATTTGGTATGTTAATTTACAAGACAGACTGTAAGTTATATTTCCTTAGAATACCCAAATGCCGGTAAACATACGCATAGCACTCATTCTCATGGATTTATGAAGGAAATAAAAATACCACATCTTAATACAATTTTGTGTGTATCGTCAGGAAGGAATTAAACTATATTTGCTTGCAATACCCCCAAGACAGATAGTAGATAACTAGGATGTGATGAAATCTCATTTCCCATAGCGTTTATGGAAAATTTTTAAAATATCGGCAATCCCATTGGAAATTTACTGAGTACGCAGGTCTGCCGTGATTGGTTAAAAAATAGATAGTCATGTAGGCTTATATGATTTAGCAAATGTAACAGTTTTACCGGATACACTAATTAACTTCACATTGCTAAACAAATGGTAAAAATTGTGTTAAAGGCTAATGCCCTGTCAGGATTTTCATAGGAAACTCTGTGACAAGTAAAATATCATAATAAATCACATTAAATTAAAGACACACACATTGAATACATGGTCTTAAAGATTACGAGTAATTTTTACGGGCAACCAGTTATAATATATTTTGAAGAAAAAATAACAGTTGAACTACTGTGTTTATTTTTGCTTTACTTTATAGTATTTATTTATTTTTCGATATTTCTGTTAGTGATTGACAAAAGATATAAATTAAAGTTACTGGAATAATATCGTAAGAAAGATCGAGCCCCTTTTCTCGCGGAAACGCCTTCTGCAGTGCGCCAAACAGTTCAAGCCTCAAATTTACTTAGCGCGACATTAGAAAACAGCTGATTTATATTACCGTAGTGTTGCCAACGTTAGCATACCACGTCTACAAAATGACACGTTTAAACGCTAAAAAACTGTTGAATAGGGAAACTAGTACCAGGGGGACCGAGCTTAAGCTCGGTAAAATTATTACTTTCGTTTCTCACACAAAGCTCGTTCGCTCCGCTCACTCGCCAGGCGGAAGGTTTGCTGCACATTGGTATGATTTTCCTAAAACCACAGGTTAAAGATGTAAACACATTGGTTTATTTTATCTACAGTTATCAGCTGATTTTTGTTCAGTTAAAAAATTTCCATAAGGATAACATGGGATCTTTGAAGGGCTCTAGCGCGAAAAACCGGATTTTTCCCAGCTATGGGACCAGCTCCAATCGATTTCTGGTGGCCAAAACCCCCATATTCCAAAATTTGAAGGAAATCGTCGGAGCCGTTTTTGAGATAATTGTGCAAGCAAGCAAACAAGCAAACATTGCTCGTATAAGAGTATAGGATTAACAACCTTAACTGACTACTTTCAAACTAGCTGAAATAAATTTTTTCGTATTAATTATTAATACTATCAACAACAGGTTGGTAAGAGAGCATTTTTGAAAAGTTTATCATGTCCAATTTCTCTTATCCCAACGAATCGTAGTATTAGAGTGTCAAAGTTAAATAGACAAACCCTTTATATCAATTGCATTTAAGTTCAATAATTTTAACATCAATGTTATAATGGTTTCGAGTAATATTTTCTCAAGTTAGATTTTATATAAGGTTTTTCAAATCGAAATCTTGGTCCATAAAGCGTTTTAAGTTTGAATATCGGGATTAAATAAAAAAAAAACCTTAATGATAACAAAGAAATTAAAGAGACATTTTCTGCAAAAATAATTGTTTAGTGATGATAGGTTTTACGACACATATTCTAAGTGATCTAGTTGACAATCTTAGTGATCTTAGTTACAGTACGTTTTAATATACTACAAAAGTCTAGATAGGCCAGTAAGCTTAATCACAATAATGAATTTTAAAAGTGCGTTGAGGGGAAGCACCTGAAATTGATGTGAAAATATTTATTTATCACAACGAATTCTGTATATAACAGTAATTAATATAGTCAAAGAAACACGAAGCACCAACCACAGTTTTAAGTTTAATACTAAAATTACGAAAAAAATCTATTTAGGTAAATAAGTAATAACACTTTTCTAATCAATGATAATAGAAGTCAAACAATGGCGTGGGACATAGAATGGAAAGATAAAGATACAATTTTAAAATTTCAACAGCTTTAATTGAGGACCAAAACACATAAAACATTAAACATGCAAACCAATAAAAGCATGAGGCAAGCTGACGTGAAACAGTTTTCCCTACTCCATGCAAGAGTAACTTTTATCTTTGTGGCCTTTCAGCTCTAAAGCTAAAGAAAAGACCTCGGTGAAGTGATAACATGAAAACTTTTATCAGTAACGTGTAAGGGTATTTGTGTGGTATTTATGACAGATCTTTAACAGAAGTTTCAATACTTCTAATGATAGCGGGATATTATATAGTAATATGTATGACCACTGAGATAACATGAGATAATGTTTCCAAATTATAATTGATAACTTCAGTTATACAAAAAATGTTTTTAGTTTTTGGCACATTATTAAATTACTCGGGTTTTATCGTGACTAAGCGATTGGTCAAACACTTAAAAGTACTTGGAACATTGCGTACGTCTTGTAAACATTTTCGTAAAAACTAGAGGTCAATGGAAGATATTATCTCATCTCTCTGACACATCCAATAAGAAAAATATCAGGCTAAGATATTTGATTCAATATATAACTTACAATCCTCCTCTTTAACAGTGCCGAAATTTTCATGGATAATTTTGTTGAAGAAATACCTCTTTGTCTTCTTGGCATCCTTTTTCGTGGTTTAACAGAAATCCTGGTTACGAGCCAACAACATTTATTAATTTTATATAAAAAAGAAATGTTGTAAAACTCAAAGATAGTTGAATCACTTAGCCTATTTTGATAACACGACCATCTTTAAAACTCTTTTGATTTATCACAAATATATCAGCTGAACATTTAATTCTGCATATTTGTTTACAACCGTAGCAAAGAATAACATAAACAAAGATATTACTGTAAAACCAAATTACTAAATTATTAAAGTAATTATGATTCGAATGTTTGGTAGAGGAAAAACCAAAAGATCCACCACCCGATGTTACCCAGGTGATACAAAAAGTTTGATGATCGTGCCGAATCGGTGGCGGTGGAAAAGAAAATTGCCAATTTAGAACTAGAACTGAAGAAGCATAAAGACCAAATAGTGAAAATGAGGGACGGACCTGCGAAGGAGAACGTGAAGCAAAAGGCGATAAGAGTTTTAAAACAGAAGAGAAATTACGAAGCCCAAGTGGAAAGTCTGAGGAACCAATCATTCAACATGGAGCAAACTAACTTCCTGACTCAATCAATGAAAGATGCCAAGACCACTATAACTGAGATGAAGAAAGGAGTGGAATCGATGAAGAAGGAAATGAAACAGCTGAAATTAGAACAGATAGACGAATTGCAGGACGATATGTCGGACTTGTTGGAGATTCACGAGGAGGTGCAGGAAGCCATAGGCAGATCGTACAACACCCCGGATATAGACGACGAGGAACTACAAGCTGAGCTGGAGGCACTGGGGGATGAACTGGCGTTGGACGAGGACAGCAGCTACCTGGACGAGGCCAGGGTTGAGATTGCAACGCCCAGAGTGCCGATAAATAATCCGGAAAATGCTGTTGTGGATCGGGGTCAGGACTTTGCTCTAGTGGATGAATTCGGTCTGCCGAAACTGCCGGCACAGTAAATTTATAAAATAAACCTTTCTGTAAGGAAATATCAACCTTTTCATGATTATGAAACATGGTACCCAACCGTTAACATTCTGTGCTTTTTACATAAAAATTATTACAACGAATAAACAGACTTGGCTATTTTACACATAAGGCATCCCTACAAAAATATGTTTTTAGGTAGGGAAGTAGTTAAAAGAAATTTTTTGTAATAAGTAGTAACCTAAATGTGTTATGTTCAAAATAAAATTAAAATACCATCGATAAAGTAAAGACCAGGAATCCACGAGAATTCGACACCTTTTTTACTTCGGCGCGCCAGCTAGCTCCTCCCTAACCAACACAGTTTGAGCTGTGAATCGTTATTTAATTAGCAGGAAATTGCAGTCGTAATAATAACTGTCAAAATGAAAACTGACCCGACTTTGAGATTATAAAAAGGGGAAGAAAACAAGATAACCCTTTATTGGAAAAAATAAATGAATAATTGCAAAATTGTGCTATTAAAAATACACCCCTTGATTTCTGCATGGAAATAAATTCAATATTAGCTGCAACATTTCAAATCTAAAACGTTTAGCCATCGTCAATATATAGCCCTAATAAAAATTTTAGTGTCTTAACATTTTTCAGACATTGGTTAAATAAAGTGAAGTTCTTATTGATATCAATTATAGTAGATTGAGCCTTATGAAGAAAAAACTTTAGGTAATAACAATAATATTAAAAAGTACATTTTTAATAATTTTATTCCTTGCAGCCAATTTTAACTTTTCGTTATTAAAGTCTTGTACAAACAATAGCTTTCAAAACTCGGTTCATATTAACGCTAAGGACAAAGCTATGTGTACAGTGTTGTTCGTGCATAGGAGGTGCATAGGAGGTGCGGTTCACTGCAATCAAGCTTTCCTTTTTTGTGTGACAAAAGTAAATAGTGCCGTGCAAAGTGCACGAACTTTGACTACTGCACACAGAACTGAAGTGGTTCTTTTTAAACTAACACTGGTTAGTTGAAAAAATTTAGTTTAAAAATTGAATAAATATTTCTAACAAAACGACTTTGGACTAGTTGTAAATAGTGTAAATTGTAATTAAATCATAATGATACAATATAAGTTTGATTTATCGTAGTAATAAACCATTATTATTTTTGTCAACAGCTGGGCTACACAAATGGGCAACGATACTGGTCCCTCATCCGTAATTATGCTCCATTATTCAATACAGCTTTTGTATTTTAAAAGTCAATTAAACTGTGCAGTTGATAATTCATCAATGTATCTCACTATAACATCTGCATAATCTATTCATTATCTCATTATTGTTTTCGATGACAATTCCACGAAATTAATGGTCAACTGTCTAATCGACATTTACTGCATTGCATTTCACAATCCAAGTTGCCATAATCCATCAGTCATCTGATAATTGTGTAGGTGGGAAGTTTCATCAATAATTACACATCAACAATTAATGAGTCATAAATTATAACAGCAATTTATCTTACTAACCCAACTGCTCTGACCCTTATTTATAATTATTTGTTTGCTACACCTATCAAAATTTACTTTAGCAAACTGTTTAACCAATATTACTGCATTGCACATACCCACCAGCTTAAATCATTAATCAGCTGTTTATTTCCCAGGTAATGTCACAGAGTAGTAAACAGTGTTGCCACACTGTATCTTGCCTCCACAGCAAGCAGCTGTGTTCATTAATCAGCTGTTTATTGCGTCGGTTGGCAATTCCACCGAGTAGTTAACGACGTAATCAGTAATTTCAGCTCTGCATTTCGCTTAGTCTGATGGTGTGCTCATGAATAATCCGTTTTACTCACTGCTGCTGTTTCCGTTTGGAAATACAGTTTCATAAAGTGATAAACCTTCCTGTCAGTATTGTCACAATGGATCTCCTCAGCTGTTTTAAACTCAATTTCAATTAACGTGGCATTTATTGCACTCTCTGGCCAAATTGCACCAAATTGCACATATTGGTTATGAGTAAGAGTGCACAAAGTCGTCCTGCAATTAAAACTCAGTTGCAATTGCAACTGTCCTGCAGTTGCAACTGTCAAACAGTTGTCCTGCAATTCAGTTATTTTGCCAGGGTTTTTATTCAACAGCTGTTTTTTGCATTTTCCCCTCGACTTTGATTCCACAATATCAGTATAATTAGCAATTTAAAAAAAACCTTACTGTACTGTTCCTTTCTTCATCGGAAAATTAGCTTTTTTGCTTTGCCTGGCATTCCCATAGTTATTCACATTGTAAACAAACCCATTAACCAACTGCAGTTTACCTACCAGATTTGTACAACAAACAGTTGGGTATAAATAGTAACCTATAACATTACTGCACTGCATCAATAAATATGTCGAAATAATTAATCAGTTGCTTATGGCTACTTGGTAATACCACACGAAGTAAACTATGTAATTCGTAATCACTACACCACAGGTTTCTTCTCCACTGCTGTGTTTATCAATCACATGATATCCACACAGTAGTGAACTTATCAGTAATGTGAACACCGCATCTCCCAATCCTACGGATGTTTCATTAAGATATTCATTCTACAAAAGAAACTTTAAGGACAATTTTTAAACTAAAACAAAGATATATTCTTTAAACACACTTTCAAAGCGATAAATTTACTTTCAATTTCCTTTATTTATATTTTTGAAACAAAGATTTTTCTCAAGTACAGAAAGGAAGTGATGTTCATTTAACACAAGACTTTATAAATAATTTAGACCTAAAACAATATTAGCAATATATATATATATATATATATATATATAGGGCTGTATAGTTTATTAGATATAAAAATTACCATCACAATCAGGTGCTAAAATCTTTTACTGGAAAATATCAAACGAAAAGCAAAATATCGTCCTTTTAAAATAAATTAAACTCTCTCCTTCAATCAAATGCATCATTGAATCAAAAGTAATGAAGAATTTATGGAAAATCTGTAAGTGATCAACTAATTACACAATTTAAAGGCATTATAATTAGATAAGGTTGATTCTAGGTTTTATATCTTTGAAGTTTTTACTATAATTTGTTTATTAATCATGTTTATAGTGTATTTGCACAACTGTATATTCTCTTTGACTTTACTACCATTATTGTATGTTGTAATGACAATAAAATTATTACATTTGTTTGTTTATTGCGAGGCCTGGCAGTTCGACAGGTCTTATTTACATTGTCGTAAGTAATGAGATGGAACTGCTCTGCATTTCGCTTCTCAATGGTCTGTTCATTAATCATTTATTTATCAAGCGATTGAGTAACTTAATATTGTAACCAACTTTTTTGGTAATTTCAGTAAATAAATATCTTTTCAGTCAATATAATCATTAATCAACTGTTTATTACGCAGTGTGACAATTCCACAGCGCAGTGAGCGCATATTGATTATAAATTACTGCACTGCATCTCGCTTACGCTGCTTTAGTGATCATTACTTAACTGTTTGTTGCTTCAATGCCTGGCAATTGAAAAATGTGTTGATTGTGTAATAATTAATTACTGCACTATATCTCGCTCTCCGGCTTTGGTGATCATTACTCAGCTGTTTGTTGCAACCCGGCTTTAGTGATCATTGATCAGTCAGCTGTTTGTTGGGTCAAAGCCTACCAATTCCATAGAGTAGCGAGTTCTTTGATCTGTAATTACTGCAGATAATCTAGATTATTCAGATTGTGTGGTTAAAACTCAGCGTTTTGTTGCATTATTGCCATATGGCAATCCCACAGAGTAGTCAGTTGTTTCATCTGTAATTTCTACAATTCATCTGGCTTACTTGGCTTTGTTGATTATTTATTCAGCTGTTTTTTACGTCAAAGCCTAGCAATTCCAAAGAGTAGTGAGTTATTTAATCTGTAATTACTGCACTGCATCTACATAATTCTTCTATGGTGATTATAACTCACCTTTATGTTGCGTTACTGCCACATCGAAATTCCAGAGAGTAGTCAGTTGATTAATCTGTAATTACTAGAATTCATCTAGCTTATTTGGCTTTGGTGATTATTACTCAGCTGTTTGTTGCGTTACCGCTACCTGGCAATCCCACATTGTAGTGAGCTGTTCAGTCAATAATTACTGAACTCCATCTCTTTGCCACGGCTGCTGTAATATTTAACAGTCACGGTAATGGGCCGTAAATATTACAGCGTTGGCCTGCTTTAAAATGCCTTCATTCAGTGTCGTAATTTGTTGGCAAAAGTTTCACTTTCCTGCAATTTTGTAAATAGTTATAATTGTTCCTCAACTAAGCTCAAAAACGAGAAGATATATCCATAAATTATATATTTTACATTTCAAGGTCGGTTTGAATCACTCTCAATTCCACGATATTATAAGAACTGTATTATGTATGCATAGCCCTATGAAGTTGTATACTATTTTTTTGTATACCCTTGAAAAAAGTATAAGATACGAAATGTCTATTGTAAGTTGTTTTTTAAGTTGGTAATTAAATTGATTTTGAATGACGGCAAAAATATGTAAATATAAAACTGAAAATATAACTCAACTATATATAATTTAGATGTGTACCTATTGTTTTTAAACCATTCATTAACACAATTTCTTATTGACATGAGAGTTCAGATACATTTTCACTCATTTGTCCCGGGACCGTGGCAAGCAATCCAAGTATGAATGTCTTAAAGGTGTTAAGTTAAAAATTATTTCAATTGTCCCTTGAACTCCAAACTTAAACTACTTATAATAATTTTACGTATTGTTTTGATTTATTAAATATATATATATTGTTTTAAATTACACAATAAACCAATCATTTACTTTTTATGATTGAAAATAAAATCTCTTGTTTTTCGCCATATATAAAATTTTGCTTTGTTAGCTGTGTGTTTAGTTAAAATAATGATAAGTATTTAATTACAACTTGTAAAAATATAAAACGATTTTACAATTTCCTATTCATAAAAATCCTGAGATGAAAATTCCAGTAATCAGAGTAAACCGGCCGTATTTTACGAGATGGTAGAAGTTCATCTCATTGGCTAATTTAGGGTGGAAATATACAAAAGGATGGTGAAGGGTTATTAATTATAACGGAAGTGAAGACAGACACTACAGAAAGAGGAACTCCTGCTCTGCGGACTGAAATAGAAGGTAGAATTTTACTTCTTATAAAACAACAATTTTCAAAAATTAGTGATAACAACTAAATATTTGATTTATGTATTTGTTTGTGTTATTTTTTTAACGATTCATGTTTTTATTTTAAGTAATTAAACTTTAATTTTTTTTTATTTCATTAAACTTTTAAAAATTACCTAAGAGCATTTTCAACTTTTGTTTGTCTTAGCCTTAATAATTTATTTATCATTCATAAAACATAGTTGAATCACTTAAATTCAGCTATGAGCGGCGATCTCAATAGTAAGAGTCCTCCTGAGGTCTAAATTTCGGTGTTTATACTACTAACCTTTTACCTTCCTCAGTCGATTAGAAATAAAATGAACAACGCCACAGCGATTGAAATAAAAGGACAGCATCGGGGGGAGTAGGTGTTTTGTTCCAAGAACAATCTACTGTATCTGTTTTCTCTGTAGTCGCTCGGAATCTGCATTGTTTACTAAGCTTATAGTTATTACTTTTTACTTGGACCTTTAAATTTTTAGTAGTTATAAAAGGAAGAAAAACGGCACAAAGTAGACGACAGAAAAAATTATAATGATTATAAATAAAATTTTATTAATTTGAAATTAACTAATTGAACGAGTTTTATCTAATATTTTCAACGACATATAAAACACACAATAATTTTTTTCTGCTCATTACCTAGTAAATTTACTATCACATTATTGTTTATGTAAAACAATGTTTTTTTTTTTTGCTGACTTAATTCGACATTAAGATGGTAGTTGTATTAAAGATAAAATGCACACGTTTGAGTTGGAAGCTATATCCAACGACGTTATTGGAAACGAGGTAATCCTAGTTACACCAAAGCAATACGGATCAAGCCATTCCAGTTGGAAGCTGACAGCTTGGATGAAAACGGAACACTTGTCATCACCATCAACTGATACCATTTATAACAAGGTCATACTAGCTTAAGCTGTAATCCGGAACTTTTCAAGAGAGCATTTTTTAATTATTACCGGTATGGAGGTTGGATTTAGAATGGTGATTTTTAGCTGAATATAGTATTACATTTGATTATACATTCTTTAGAGAATAGATAAATCAAACAAATGGGCAAGAACGTGAGAAAAAATGGTGCTGATCTTGAATAGTGCCGCTAGATTGCACCATATAACATATTTATATATCCGCTCTAAAGCATGATTTGTGTATTTCGTTAGATTTAAAATCAACGATAATAGACCTACTACATCACTTTTATTCTTGCCAGTCATGACTCAAAGAAAAAATAAACTAAATTAATAGATCTTTAATATAAGTGTTGTTGTGGAATGTTCAACAGTAAAGTCTACGGCAGGTCATCAAAACCACTCAAATTTTCAGCAAATTTTTAAAAAGCATTTTCTCATGAAAGATTTCTCATTATGAAAACGTGTCTATTCAATTTTAATACTGGGGTCTTCTACATTAGTCTTCAAATAAACAAGGTCCATGGTCTTCTATGAAGATCTACTACATTACTATACTGTTTTATAGTTTTTTTGAGAAACCTTGAAAATTTACGTAAAAAATCTAGAAATCCCAGTACAACTTGGGTATCAATATGTCAAACTTTCACTTTAGGAAGAATTCAAGGAATCTTTTTTTCAACGAAACCATGAAAATTATGGTTCAAACAACAATAATCTTCATAAGTCGTCTGTTAAATATTGAAGCTGTAAGCAAGATACAGTAGTAATAGTAGCTTTTAAAATTAACCTTCTGATTTTGTTTCTGATCCGGTAACGCTTTAAATACCGATCCCTAAGATAACGCAATCAGTATTAATAAAAGGAGAAAAACTCATTAAAAAAATATTTCACTAAGTCAATACGATTACTAAGTACTTATAAATACAGCAGTAATAACCAAAGAAGCATTTGATGCAATTTATCCAATATGAACTAAAAGGTTTTCTGATTAAAACGTCATAAATAATGAAATTATTTCCGGGTGAGAGCCTCCCATTTTTATAAACACGAGTTGAACAACGCATGTCATTTGAGGTAGTAATTAATGTACTTTGACGAACAAGGATTGTTCTATTACGAAGGTAATTTAACTTGCGACGGAGCAAATTGTTTGTCCACCAGAAGTTTGGTGAAGACGTGTAATTCAGCACTATAATGTCATGGATGTAGATTTATAGAAAGTTTTTTCCTAGAAATTTTGATTTTTTTCAGAGGCCATAGCCGTACCTCCATTTTAAGAATTTTATCTATTTAGGGCATTCAGAGCGCCTTTTATAGAAGTTTAGGGAGTAGTGGAGAAACGCGGGAGCTGGCTCAGTTCAAGGTCACCTGAGCGATGACGTCATCGAGGTCAATGACCCCACCGATGACGTCATCGATGGACGTCACCGATGACGCAATCGATGACGTCATCACCAATTACGTCATTCTGTGACGTCACACCCATGACGTTGCAGAAATGACGTGGCGATGACGTCATCACCCCTTACGTCACCAAGATGACGTCATCGATGTCACAAAGGTCAAGGTCACGCTGAAACCTAAAATTTTTAGGCACTTTTGCTGTTTCTCGCACTACGCTCCGAGTTTCAGTCAGGTTTCAATGACCTTGACAACTTGGAGCGAAATTAGACGAGAAACAGCAAAAGTGCCGAGGAAACTCAAAGTTTGCAACGTGACTCTGCCTAAACCGTCATGTGACACCGCTCGAGTGACCTTGAACCGATACAACTCCCGCGTTTCATCATTACTGTAACCGCGATGCGCACCCTACGACAGACACCGAGCGA
This sequence comes from Neoaliturus tenellus, assembly GCA_030545055.2. Lineage (NCBI taxonomy): Eukaryota > Metazoa > Arthropoda > Insecta > Hemiptera > Cicadellidae > Neoaliturus > Neoaliturus tenellus. Next base: position 301,820,352 of record CM061531.1, read on the forward strand.
CTGACTGACCGGCCCCGCGCACTCTAGGTATATTGGCTCGAGAGACTAAGACTCTTAACCGTCAGGAATGGGAGTAACTAACTGAACTTTGCAAGGAAAAGTCATTTCTTCCAATATTCTAAACAAATCTTCATCAGTAAAACTTACATTAGTCTGTTTGGTATAAAACTTAGGGTGTCCGCGCAACAGTTTACGCCACTTAGCTAAAGTCGAAACCCGCTTGACCTTGAGTGGTGGACACTGAGCAGCTAATAAAGACTTAACACGGCTAAGTTTCTTACCCAAAGTGTCTCGCGACATGGCTTCCCCTCACAAAAGTCCGCACAATACTGAGAGACTGTTGGTAGCGCATGAGCCAGGGCAAAAGTGGAGGGGGGTAACAGCAGGAGTGGGGGAAGGTCACAGTGGTGGGGGAAGGTGATGTTGTACGCTGGAGTATCGCATCACTTCACCATGAGCTGTCCTACAGTCAACACGCTGTTCTCTCGGGCTGAGTTGGCAGTAGAAGAAAGATTGGTGTACAGCTTAGGCTGTGAGGGGCGAGGAAGTAAAGTCAAAGTGGAAGTTTTGTTTAACTCCAAGATAAAGAGTTGTGTAAATAAACTAATTGTATCCCTGCAATCTCCAATAACTCTAAAGAAATACCGATATATAAAGAGAAATCTCATTCTTTGGCAAAATGAATTGGAAATGGAAAAGACAACAGTAAAATTAATCTAACTTAAAATCTGGACTGGACACTCATGGCGATACTACGTGGCGTGAAAACGCCACCCTAAACATTACAAGTTAGGTTAGTGAGCACCTCTGGTACGATAACCGACGTGCTAGAGTTAAAGTGTGATGACCTTGAGTCAAAAACACTGAAATACTACAAGTCGATATCGTCCCAGAGTTAAAGTGTAGTGACCTAGATTCAAGACTTGTAAAAATACTTACATATAGAGAGTTAGAAAACAGCGAGGTGCACCGCATGGAAGCCGGAGACATACTGGCGGAGCGGTGTTGTGCAGCCTAGGGACTCGGTTGTGGAGGGGGTATAGCCAACACTTAGAGTAGAAGTGTAGTGGGTGACCTTGACCCACTTGACCCCCCCCTCCCCCCCCCTCCCCCCACCCCCTCCCCCCCGAACTTTTTTTTTCGCAAAATTTTTTGACCTTGACCAAAAAGTTTTTTGCTCCGGACGAGAAGTGACCCCCCCCCACCCCCGACAAAAAGTGAACCCCCCCCACCCCCAACCCCCCAGACAAAAAGTGAACCCCCCCACCCCCTCCCCCACCCCCACCCCCTCCCCCACCCCTGATATCCTGGGCGTGGCAGCCCCGGTGGGGATATAAGGCGACCCGGCCACAGCCAGCTCGCAGTCCGCTCCCGCGCGTTGAACGTGAACGATCGGGACGGACCGCCATAGGCCTCACTAAACACTGAAAGGCGCCTTCACTGTTTAGCGAAGTCTACTCTAACTTTAAGACTTGTATTAGTTCTAAGATAATATTGCGCTTGCGTTTGGGTATTGGGAATTGTTTTATATGAGAGTGTTTCACTTGTACCCTATGTCTTTTATGTGTCTTTTATTCTGTGTGTCTTGTTTGTCATATGCGTTTATTGTGTATGTGCTTGTTCCAGCATTTACTACGTTGAGCTCAATGTTGTGTTGTAAGTGTGTTATATTTATCTAAAGTGTATACGCTTGTTTTAGCACTCCCCCTTGAGCATTTTTCACAGCTCAAAGTAAATTGTAAAAACAGGGACGGGAGTAGGCCCCCGTGTAAAGCCACTTTTAATTATTGGTAGGCTCCTGCCAGGCATGCAAAAGGTTGCGGATGGCATTTGGGAGCATGTCCGTTTGTACGCTGGCATGCAAAAGGTTGCGGCGGCCTCTGCACTCGGTCGAGGACGTAAGCCACTAGGGTGTCCTTAGTTAGTTTCCCTTCTGGAACTCAAAATTATGTAAATAAATCTTTGTTAGCTATTTGTGTTTTTAGTCCCCAAGGCCCCCGAACATTCGTGGTTTGCCATGGATGTACGGGGGCCGAAATTTTTTAATGTTCGTTTGGCCTTGACCCACAAAGGACTTGTAAAAAGTCAATGCATTGCTAAATTTAAAATATTAAAGATAGGTTACGGGAGTAGGCCCCCGTGTAAAGCCACTTTTAATTATTGGTAGGCTCCTGCCAGGCATGCAAAAGGTTGCGGATGGCATTTGGGAGCATGTCCGTTTGTACGCTGGCATGCAAAAGGTTGCGGCAGCCTCTGCACTCGGACGAGGACGTAAGCCACTAGGGTGTCCTCAGTTTGTTTCCTTCTGGAAACTCAAAATTATGTAAATGAATCTTTGTTAGCTATTGAAAAGACAATGCAGTAAATGTTTACAAGTCTCGCGTGGCGAAGGGTAGACGACATTGGATGTTGCCCTGTTGTCATAGTTGGGTCTCTTCGGAGGCTACAGCGATGACAACCCAAGTGCCCCACACCCCCATAGGGGGGTGTGGGGCTTAATTTTTTGAAAGTTTTTTCGTGACCTTGACCTATATATATATAAAAGTTTTCAAATCTTTAACAGTCATGCTTTTTAACACAGTAAATATAAAGTACTTTGTAAACATTAATGGGTAGGCATTACTAACACAAGTTTGGAGTTGTCCATAGTTGTGTCTTTTCGGAGACTACAGCGATGGTAACATAAGAATGCCATGGGGCTTAATTTTTTTTAAAGCCCCCCCCCTCCCCCACCCCCTCCCCCACCCCCACCCCCACCCCCTCCCCTTTAAATTTTTTTTTGAAAAATTTTTGACCTTGACCAAAAAGTTTTTTGCTCCGGACGAGAAGTGCCTCCCCCCTCCCCCTCCCCCCACCCCCTCCCCCACCCCCTCACCCACCCCCTCCCCCACCCCCTCCCCCACCCTAATATCCTGGGCGTGGTCGCCCGGCGGCGATATAAGGCGGTCAGGTTGCACGCACTTCTCATTCACGCTCCAGCTTTCATTGAAAGTGGCTCTCCAGGAGCTCATTCTTAAGAAGACCGGTGGCCAAAAATGTCTCGTCGTATACCTTATAAACCTTCGTACTATAATCTGATTGATATTAATAGTATTACAGACAATGAGAAGAAATTGTATAAAAAATTTTGTTGTTTACTTGACAGAACGCGAAAACTACCGCCAAATACTTTCACCTACAAGCTACCTCTGATAGACAAGGATGATGTAAGCAAACTAACATCAATTCAACTGAAATTGGTGGAAGAAAAAATTCTTGTTTGTGTGAGAGAAGTGTTTCATAATGAATATTCAAAAAGATTGGCTTTTGACTTTATTAAGGAACATGCAGGACGTGAAACAAAACAGTATCCAGGATTATATTATTTATATCTTTTTGAGAATGGAGCAAGTGTAACGGTAGAAATAAGCATCAAACTAATGTAAGTCTCCCAACCAAGTGTTAAACTAGGACTTGAACTTGGACTTGATTGAGGTTTTGTAGAACAGAGCGGGGGATAGATCACTTTGCGGCAATGGACTAGCATGCTGCTTAGTGGTTTATCCCCCGCTCAAAGGGTATCTTTACACGACCTTGACCCGCATAAATGCATAGTTTGTGGGAGTATAACAAGGGCAAACCAATTGGATGGATACACCACTTCTATACCATGGCTCCATCGCAACAGAATTCTTTCTATTCTGGAGGTAATACTGGTGATATTTTACCTTTGTAAGAAATTAAAACAAAAAAAATGTGAGCGGGGGATAGAGCACTTTGTAGTAATTGATGCTGCTTAGTGCTCTATCCCCGCTGAAAATAATAATTCCAAATGACCTTTTCCCACATAAACGTGCTCAAACAGACATTTTTGAAAAAAACTTGTACAAAGTAGCGGATTTAGAGCAAACATCATTGGTTTATCAAGCCTGTTGAAGAATATATTGAAAATGGGTGTTTAAAAGCCAAATCTACTACATGATTGATAAACCGGATGTATATGACGTCACCTTCCCCCACCCTTCAACCTCGGGTATAAAGGGACCCGGTTGAGTGCGCTGCTCATTATTGCGTGGACATTCACCGAGTGCACACTCAAAGCCAAACTGTAAAAAATGGCTCTTTGCGATATTTGTGGTGAGTTTTTCCAAGACGAAGATATCTTTGTTTTACACCGAGAATTGCATCATGAAGAGGACAGAAAAGAAGAGATTGTTGTAAGTGAAGAAGACTTGGATGCGATTGATCGGTTATTGGAAAACTACCAGAAGCAGATGGACGACTGTGATAACTATCTACAGTTACACCGAGAATTGCATCGTGAAGAGGATAGAAAAGAAGAGATTGTAGTAAGTGAAGAAGACTTGGATGCGATTGATCGGTTTTTTGAAAAACCTCAGAAGCAGAAGGAGGACTGGGCTAGCTATTTACAGTTAATGCAAAGAAGAAGACCAAGTGTTATTCAATTTGCCGGAGCTGGACCATCTACAGCTGGAGGATTTATTGAAGAGGAAATTGAAGAAAAAGTGGAAGATGTAAAACAACTGCGTACCCAAGAAGAGGATATGGAAGAAGAGGATACAGAAGAAGTGGAAGATATAAGACAACTGCGCACCACAGCCTTGCCAGGACCAGTTGTAACTCATTTCAAAGTTAATAATGTGCAATTGGAATTGGAAAACTTTATAACCCAAGCTAAAAATCTAGTTGTAAAAACATTGACGGAAGAATTGGCAAGATTGAACTTTATTAAATTTGGATTGGGGTTGGAGGCTATGTTTACTAATACCGATGGTGAAAACTCACCGAGAGCATTCATTGCTAAAAACCGAACCCTTACAACCACATCTGATATTAACGAAATTCTAGAAGAATGTTTGAATGAACTGCTAATGAAACTCCAAGAACACGAAGGAAGAGGATCTGGCTGGACGCTATCATCGATTGAAGGTATGGATGTGAGGGTTCACAAGCATGGATATGGTATGAGAGGTAGCAGCTTTATCCCTCTACCAAAGGCAATCCGAGATACCAAATCATGTATCAATGTGAAAAATGAGGACAATGAATGTTTCCGGTATGCAATGTTAGCAAAATACGTGGGACATAATGCTATTAGACCTAGCATAGCATACGAAGCTGTTCAACACCGCTATAACTTTCGAGGAATGTCGTATCCTGTGAGTCTTGATCAAATTACTAAATTTGAGAAACAAAATCCAGGTGTTTCTGTTAACGTGTTCGGCTTAGATGATTCAAACAATGTGTATCCACTACGAGTAGTAAAAGTAGAGCAAAGTAACCATACCGATTTATTATTGATAACCAAAGGTGAGATTTCACATTATGTTTATATTAAAAACTTTGAATCTTTGGTTGTACGACAAGTGTCAAAACAAAATCGTAAGATAACAATATGCAAGAGATGCTTTTGTTTTACATGCAAGGAATTCAGACGTGGAGGATTGGAATGGTTGTTGGAACACCAGCGGCTTTGTAATAACAACTATGAAGTGAAGATTAGCCTGCCACCACCATCTAGAGCATGTGTCCAGTTTAAGAAGACAGTTCACCAATACAGGATTCCACTAGTTATCTACGCTGATTTCGAATCCACGTTAGTACCACAGGAGCTTCCAGATGGTGAGGTGACTAGAAGAACCAAATATCAATTGCATCAACCTAACAGTTTTTGCTTATTGGTGAAATCCACTTTGCCTGAAGAACAGTTGCAAGAGTATGGCTTAACATCCACTCCAATACTCTACCGTGGGGAAGAAGCCGCTAAGTATTTTGTAGACCAGTTGTATGACATTGCTGAAAAGGTGCAACGCTTATTCGGTAATGTTTTACCTACGGAACCTTTGAACCAAAATCAACAAGAAGAATACAATTTGGCAACAAGATGTTATTTATGCAAGAAGAGCTTCAGTGAAGAAAATCAAAAAGTAAGAGATCACGATCACCTGACAGGGTTATACAGAGGAGCTGCTTGTAATTCATGCAATATAAATTACAAACTGCCAAACTTTATCCCAGTCGTGTTACACAATCTTAGCGGCTATGACTCCCACTTCATTATCCCAGAGTTAGGACGAGATTATGGAAAAATCGAAGTATTAGCTGAAACATTGGAGAAGTACATCAGTTTCTCAAAAACAGTAGGTAAAATTAAACTTCGCTTCGTAGACTCTTATAGATTTATGTCATCTAGTCTGAGCAAATTGTCTGAGAACCTAAGAAGAGAAGATCTAAAAGAAACCAGCAAAATTGTACCTGAAGATAAATTGGACTTAGTAATGCGTAAAGGAGTGTTCCCCTATGATTACATAACTTCTGCAGAAAAATTTGAAGAAACCAGTCTGCCACCAATTGAAGCCTTCAATAGCAAGTTAAATGAAAGTGCAATCACCGTTGAAGACTACAATCATGCTTGTAATGTTTGGAACCAACTAAACATTCAAACCTTAGGGGAATATTCCGACTTTTACATAAAATTGGACGTAACTCTGCTGTGCGATGTGATGGAAGAATTTCGAAACACCTGCTTCTCCGCCTATGGACTGGACCCTCTACACTCGTACACATCTCCAGGATTAGCATGGCAAGCTATGCTAAAGTCAACCAACTGTCGATTGGAGCTTCTAACAGATATTGATATGGTGCTCATGATAGAATCTGGTGTACGGGGCGGTTTGACACAAGCTGTAACACGTCATGTCAAAGCTAACAACAAGTACATCCCAGGCTTCGACGAGAGACAACCATCGGTCTACCTTGGCTACTTTGACGCAAACAACCTTTATGGTTGGGCAATGTCAAATCCGCTTCCCTACGCTGACTTCAAATGGATCGACCCGGCCACCATCGGTGATATCTCACAGATTCCAAAGAATGGTCCAAAAGGCTATATTTTGGACTGTGATTTCGAATATCCGGAGCACCTTCATGACCATCACTACGACTTGCCTCTCCTAGCCAAGACTGAAGTTTCACCGACAGGAAGATGGCCAAAATTGATGATGACGTTGGAGAATAAAGATCGGTATGTGGCTCACTACTGGGTAGTTCAACAAGCTCTTGAATTGGGTCTACGTTTAGTAAGAATTCATAGAGCAATTGAATTCACCCAGTCTTGTTGGTTGAAACCATATATTGATTCCAACACTACAAGAAGAGCAGCAGCAACATCAGCATTTGAAAAGGACTTTTACAAATTGATGAACAACGCCATCTTCGGGAAGACCTTAGAAAACAAAAGAAAACACAAGATTGTAAAATTAGTAAGTGATCCTAAGAAATTAGAACAATTAGTGCAAAAACCAAATTTTGGAACATCCATGATTATAAACGAAGATCTAGTTGCCGTCAGTATGAAGAAAACAACAATAGTGATGGATCGTCCGTTATACATTGGAATGTCAATTTTGGATATAAGTAAAACTCTGATGTATGATTTCCATTACAACAAAATGGTTAAACACTACGGAAGAGACAACATTGGAGTTGCATACATGGATACCGACGCGTTTATCTACTGGATAAAGACTTTGGAAATGTATGAAGACCTAAGGAGTTTCCCATACAAAGACGATTTTGACTTCTCTGACTATCCGAAAAACCATCCGAATTACAATGAAAAGAATAAAAAAGTAATCGGAAAATTTAAAGATGAAGCAAATGGAATGCCTTTGGAGGAAATAGTTGCGCTAATGTCCAAACTATATTCCTTCAAGATGTATAAGGAAAATGACATACCGACAGTGAAGAAAGCTAAAGGAGTCAAAACATCATACTTGAAGAATCATGTGACATTTGACCATTACAAGACCTGTTTGTTTGAAGATTCTACAATGTCTGCAACGTTCAACACTATCAGAAGCTTTAAACATGAGGTCTACAGTGTCACTGAAGTTAAAAGAGCACTATCAGCTCGAGATGATAAAAGGCATATTATGCCGGATAAAATTCACACTCTTCCTTTTGGCCACTACTCTCTAAACCCTATCGACTAATAACCTATTCTTCGTCCTTCTACAACTTCGACCTTATTCCTTTCTCCTTCCGTAAAAAAATGGGGAACACGGCAAGTCAAACGCCGTGTTCCCCATTTTTTTACACAAGTTTGGATGACCTTGACCTATATAAATGATGTGAATATTTAAGACAACATTTATTGTGATTATACATGTGATACATGAAACATTCAAACCTGCAATATGAAGAACTTGAAGCAAGAAATTGTCAACGAGCTTCATAAACCTGCAAGAAGAAAGTTTCCGCGAAGAAATACAGTGATAAAAGGAATAAATGATTTATATCAAGCGGATTTAATCGAAATGATTCCTTACAGTAAACAAAATAGAGGATTTAAATACATATTGACTATTATTAATTGTTTTTCAAAAATGGCAGATGCTTTACCACTAAAAGATAAAAGTGGCAAAAGTGTTACAAAAGCAATGGAAACAGCTATACAAAGAGACAAACATACTATAAAACATTTACAAACTGATGATGGAAAAGAATATTTTAATAAGGAATTCGCAAATTTAATGAAAAAACACAACATTAACCATTACTCAACCAATTCAGAGGTAAAAGCATCAATAATTGAAAGATTTAACAGAACTTTAAAAGGTGCGATGTATAAGATGTTTTCCAACAGAGGATCACACGTATGGATTGATATGTTACCAAAACTTATAAGCGATTACAATAACAAGTTTCATAGAACTATCGGTATGAAACCAAGCCAGGTGACTAATAAAAATGAAAAACTTATATTAAAACGTATAAAAATGAATACTAAACCAAAAGTTGAAAAACTAAAACCTAAAAGGTTTAATGTTGGTGATAAAGTGCGAATAAGCAAATACAAAGGTGTATTCAGTAAAAGATATCTTCCAAACTGGACAAATGAGGTATTTACTGTATTTAAGGTGCAACCTACAATACCAGAAACTTACATTTTAAAAGATAATAAAGGACAATTGCTGAAGGAGGGTTTTATGGACATGAAATGTTAAAATCAACAGTAGGTGATGTATATCTAGTCGAAAAGGTGTTGCAACGAAAAAAGGATAAGTTAAAGTACGATGGTTAGGATTTAATAAGACGGAAGATTCTTGGATACCTAAAAAGGATCTAATATAATGATAGAGCATCATTTTGGGTTGAACCATTACAAAGGATGGAGATAATACCGCAAAAAGACAATTTTACTATTAATAATATAGATGAACTCACAGTGGATGGTTCTCAATTCAATACTGGGAAACACGGTGTTTTGTTACCAAACACGGTGCGTTGTCTGGTTACCGGTCCTTCCAATTGTGGAAAAACAAATGTAGTATTCAATTTGATTACAAATCCCAAGATTACGTTTTAATAATTTATATGTATTTTCAAAGTCACTACAACAACCAAAATATCAGTTATTGGAACAAATACTCAATAATGTGCCTGAAGTTAAATATTTTAAATTTAACGCGAACGAGAGTGTCATGCAACCGCAAGAGGCTAAACCATTCTCAGTATTCATATTTGACGATGTATCTTGTGAAAATCAAAATACAATAAGAAATTACTTCGCCATGGGTCGACATAACAACATAGATAGCATTTATATTGGTCAAACTTACAGCAAAATACCAAAACAGCTCATTAGAGACAATGCAAACATGTTAATTGTATTTAAACAGGATGAAACCAACCTAAAACACATATATTATGACCATGTAAGTGCGGATATGTCATTTGAACGATTTAAAGAGTTGTGTGGAAAGGCTTGGGGTGAAAAGTATGGGTTTTAACAATTATAAAGGAACAACCGCTAAACAATGGTCGATACAGGATAGGATTTGATAAATTTATACTAATACACTGATCATGATGTAAAACATTCATTGTTGTACAACACGTCTTGCTACAAACATGGTTAACCAAGAAAAGTTAATAAAGGAAATAAAATCACTTAGTGATTCTATTCGGGATAAAAACAGAGCATTAAAATTAGGTATTAGCGAAAGGGAGAAATTTCTTGAATCTACTTTTAAACCTATTACTGAACCCTTGAAACAATTAAACAAAAAATTTGCTAAACCCGTTTTGGAAGGAGATGCAATTGCACCTATTACAAAGTTTGAAAGAGAAAATGTAAAATCAGAAGATTTTAGTGATGAAGACCCGGAATCCTCTACATATAGTGGTTTTACCGGCGGAGAACCCGAAAGAGAGCTAGAATCACCAGACTATAGTGGTATAAGAGAATTATATGAAGTAAAAGCTAAAAGAGGACATGAAGATGTATCAACTGCTAGTGAAGAGGAAAAAGAAGAAGAAGCAAGGGAAGGTCCGTCAAACATAAGCTTGTTGGGTGAAAACATTCATAACAAAGGACCTTTAGGAAGGAAATACATGGTAAAAATGTTAGCTGGAATAAATCCTAATAAAAACTACCATAGTTATGGAGTAAGATTAACAGAAGAAGGTTTAATGGTTGGTAATAGCCCGGTAAACATTGATGAACATGATAATATTATTGTTGGTAATCAAAGATATAAGGGTACAAGAGGATTATTTGAATTATTATTTGAAAAAAAAGCCTTTAGAATTGTTAGTTAAAGAAGAAGACATGGAAGCATATAAACAGATTTTGGAACACACCAATGCATACAGGAGAAAATATTTAGCTGACCAACCAGTTTTTAGATCTAGGTCTTTAAAATATAGAGAATTTGTATCCAAGTTAATACCAACAACGAGAAGACAACCAATGCCAATAATGCCAAGAAAACCTGTAAAACGAAGGTTTGTGTCATCCACTTTGGATATAAGTGCTCCAGAACCAAGAAAAAGAAACAAATCTGTTACAGGTACAGGTTTAATGAAGAAACTATATAACACAAATGTGATTTATTACAATATATCAATAAATTGGTGGATAGAATGAAACTAATACATGAAGCTAAAGAAGCAGGTCATACTGGATTGGAAAACGAATGGGTGGCTTTAGTGGATGAACTCCGAAACCGTGGGGTAATCTCATAAAAATGCGTTACTCCTTAGAATACTATTCAGTTGCATCATGAGTGTCGACAAGTTCGGACGTTACTCCTCGGATGGGTTATATTACGCGAATAGTTTAAAAAGAAGTGCTGGTTTACCACAAACACCTGATGGAGATTATGATATGAGTAATAAAAGGTAAAAAACATAAAAGATCCTACGGATGAAAACGATGCAATAAATTTAAAAATATTAAAGGAAAAGATATCGCCAACATTAAGACTACAAAATAACGCATATGACGCAGAAGATCATAGAATTATCAACGTTGGTAAACCAAATCAAAACGGTGATGCAATAAACAAAGGTTATTTGTCATCTGAATTGAAAAATACGTTAAAATTCAATGGGAAAACGTATAGTGCTAACAATAAGCGTATATCCAACGTAGATGACCCTAAAGATGCAAAAGACAGCGTAAATAGACGCTATTTACATTCCTTGATACCTGAAAAGACAAAAGATGGATTTTCTTTTTATAAATTTGTTATTAATGATATAGGTTACCCGAAAACTGAAAACGATGCTGTAAATCTAAAATATATTAAAGATCATTGTATCATACGTGATGTAGGGGTTATAGATTGCTTTAATAATTGTTTAGCAAATGTTAAAGATGGTTCGGCGCCATCAGATGGTGCAACAGTGGGTCAAATGATGGAAACCTTAAAACAAGAAACAACCTCTTTTGTAAAACAAGATCAAGTAGTATCGAAGCATGGGGATGAATTTGTTCAAGGTAATGAAAAATTTAACTTATTAACATACAAAATTGATGCTTGGGATTGCATGGATAAAAAGTTATCAAATATGGCATTGGGTTATAATGCTCGAGATGCAGCTGCTTTATCACAAACCGTACATCTAGATCCAGATCATTATTTTAGATGGTTTACATGTAAAAATAAAGTTATAAAAGACTTGCATCATGGAAGAGATCCAAATGATGCTGCAACTGTAGGACAAACCATCACAACATCATTTAAGGATAGTAAAGTGTATACTTGTAATAATAAACGTATAACAGACCTTAAAGACCCTGAACATGTGAATAATGCCGTCACTGTTAATTTTCTTGTAAAAGTTTTAGGTAATGCGTTATTTGATTTACACAATCATTTTACACCGGATGTTCTTCAGGGAAAATCGGGTCATAATATTTATGATGAATCTGCGAGAGGTAGTTGGATTAAACAGGAAATTTTTAAAAAATACTTTATTAACCCTAATACGCAAAAGTTTAGATCGTCAGATTGGGGTGATATTGATATATAATATAAGAACGCAATTAACGACCTCATTTATGTCCAACTCGTCATAGAGTTAACACATAAGTTGTACATTTCGATTATAAAAGGACAATAATGACATTCCAGCACATCAGTCCATATCGAGACACTGTAAGGAAAGGAGGCGGTATTACGTCCACAGCGGTTTCTCTGTTAAGTAAAGCTTTAAATCGTATTCCAGTAGGATCTATCGTAAATAGAGCAATAGACGCTTTACCATACGAATTTCATATACCGTGAGGTTATCGGTATTGCGGACCAGGAACTAAATTGAAAAAATGACTGGAAAGAGGTGATCCAGGCATAAATAAGTTAGATCAGGCTTGTAAAGAACACGATATCGCATATTCCACGTTTACCGATTCAAAAAATAGGTCAATCGCTGATAAAAAGCTAGCGAATATAGCTTGGCAACGAGTAAAGTCTAGTGACGCTAGTATTGCGGAAAAAGCAGCAGCTTTAGCGGTAACAGCAGGTATGAAGGCTAAAACAGCGGTAGGAGGAGGAAAAAGGAGGGGTAAGAATAAAAAAGGATCAACCATGAGGAAACATGGTGGTAATATTAGACTAAAAAGACGTTCTCCGAGGAAAAATAACAAAAAACCGACAATATGGTCAATGGTAAAAAACGGGGCTGGTCTATACCTAAGACCGTATCGTGCATATTAAATAAAAGAAATCAATTGGTTATACCACATAAAGCGTTGACTAATGTTGCATTATTTAAATATATTTCCTGTTTAAAAATACCATTTTTCCGCGGAGTATTTATGAAAGACAGTTTACCAAAGAAAATGTGGAAAAATGAGACTGGAATCGTAAATTTGGATAATACTGAAGGGCCCGGCACCCATTGGGTGTGTTATAAGAAACTAAATAGCAATGTATATTATTTTGATAGTTTTGGAAATTTGCCACCACCTAAAGAACTTGAACATTACTTTAAATCTGCTAAAAACATATATTACAACTATAAAAGAGAACAACCTGATAATACTTCAATATGCGGCCATTTATGTTTGGAATTCCTAGCTAAAAGTATCAGTCACTATTGAGATGTCTTCCTATACGGTATCATTAACAGGAAAATCGTCCACTTTACGAAGTATCCTTTTTCCAGCATTACGCTTGCAAAAAGGAAGATTTTGGGAGGCAGCACTGTTGGATTTTACAACTTACAACTCTATTCCCAATGTTACGGAAGGTAAAAATAACTTATTGCATTATTATAAAGGAAAAGATGCCAGTGGAAGTTTACGGACTTAGAAGTTTGCACTCTACCCACAGGTTCTTATGAAATTGATCATATTAATGAATTTTTGCAAAATAAAATGGGAAAAGACAATATAACACTAAAAGGTAATAACAATACAATGAAAGCTGAGCTTACTTCAAAATATTATATAGATTTCAGTAAGTCAGACTCAATTGGTGATTTATTAGGATTTCCCAAAGATGGAGCAATTTTAGAACCAAATAAAACACATTCCGGTAAACAAACTGTAACAATATTAAAAGTCAATAGTATAGACATAACTTGTAACATTATACAAGGAGCTTACAGAGATGGAGCAAATACTCATATAATACATACTTTTTACCCCAGTGTACCACCTGGATTTAAAATTGTTGAAAAGCCACAAAACCTGGTATATCTACCGTTGAACACCACTTTCATTTCAGACATCGTGTTGAACGTATTGGATCAAGACGGTAACTTGATAGATTTCCGAGAAGAGCCTATTACGGTTAGATTACATTTAAAATCGACACTTTAATACAAAATCATGGGTTTAACATTTAAAAGCGAACAACCTACGAGAATCCGCATTAGTAGCTCTTCAGCTGTGGAGGATTTAACACGCGAGAACATTCGTTTCTTAGAGAGAATTGGATTAAAAGTAACCGATAATGGATATACTGGATATAGCTCAGGGTCCAACATTCGACGAAACCCTATGGGAAAAAGAATATCACACCCACAACCCTTACACTTCATCAAAATTAAACAATAACGATGAAATTCGTATTCCCATACAAAATCAAGACATTTTCACACTACCATGTGAAAGTTACTTGTATATTGAAGGAAAAGTTACTAAAAAGGACGGTACTACTAATGGTACAACAGTGCCATTTATAAATAATCCCATGGCTTTCCTGTTTGATGAAATTAGATATGAAATATCAGGTGTAACAGTTGATTCCACTAAAAAAGTAGGTATTGCAACAACTTTAAAGATCTTAACATCTATATCACCTAATGAAACCAATTTAATACAACCTGCAGGATGGGTTTTACCTGCAAAAGACACAATCACTCCAGATACAAATGGAAATTTTGATTTTCATATTCCGTTACGTTTGTTGCTTGGTTTTGCTGAAGATTATAGGAAAATAATATTAAACGTTAAACAAGAATTAGTTTTGTTGAGATCTTCAAACGATAAAGACATTATTAAAGCTCCAGACGGTACAACAGATGCAACTTTAGAATGGAAATTAACATTAGACAAAATTGTATGGAGAGTTCCACATGTTAAATTAGCTGACGAGCATAGAATGCTACTATTAAGAAAGTTAAAAGCTGATCGTGATATTGTAATTCCTTTTAGAAGTTGGGAATTCCATGAACATCCCAGTTTGCCAGCTACGGATCGCCACACTTGGACTGTTAAAACATCCAATTATGTGGAACGAGCCAGGTATATTATATTTGGTTTACAAACAGGCAGAAGAGACACCATCACCAAACATGCAGGTCAATTTGATCATTGCAACTTAAAAAATATTAAAGTTTATTTAAATTCACAATTTTTTCCATACGATAATTTAAATGTGTCATTTGCTAATAAAAAGTACAGCATATTGTACGATATGTATGCAAGATTCCAAAGTTCATATTACGGTAAAACAAATGCACCTTTACTATCACCAGAAAAATACTTGGATGGTTACCCTATAGTTGTAATCGATTGTTCTAAACAAAATGAATCGGTAAAATCATTAAGTGTGGATATAAAAATAGAAATGGAATTCAACGCGGCTATACCGGCTAATACAACTGCATACTGTTTAATTCTACATGATAAAATCGTAACATACACACCTTTAACTGGAATTGTTAAAAATGTATTGTAAAAAACCGGTTTTGTCACATTCCAATGCATTCCGCGAGTATTAAAGTAGAGCGTTCAGGTCACTCCTCATCAGTTTGTTGCCTGTTGTTGTATGGGTAGCATCGTATTCAATATGGCTTCTCCTAGTGGTACACCAGAAAATGTAGTAGATATTGAGAAGGAGATATCCGACTTTTTAGATCTTCAAGGTCAACCGGAAGGAGATGAACACAACCCTTGCGGACAACTACACGCCAGTAATAATGTTGAGGAAAAAGGTAAAAGAAGAAAGAATGTAAAGAAGAGGAAAAGGGATATTGAAGATAATATTTCTCCTAACATATTGAGTGAGGTATTCTTGCGAATATTTTATCCAATTTCATCAAGTTTGGACAAAAGTGTTTTAATCGGTGTTATGAAATCGACGGATTATTCACCTACTGTAATTTTAACCCATGGGCCCAAAATGATTTTGTTTACGGACACTGCTTGGGAGTCGTTTATGAAACACTTGCATCTGCTAGAATGCTATTTAAGTAGTAACATGTTTGGAAGAAAGACAAGAGTAGGCCTTTTGGATTCAAATGTGGAAATCGATATTGTTAAACATCGTGGTGATCATCAGTTGCGGTTTAGAGACACAACAAGACATGATAACAAGATTCAACTTAATGGAGAAGAGTTTTTTATTCTAACTTGTGCAACTGAACCAATAACAAGATACTTGAGACAACTGGTGTTTTCAAGTTCAATTATTAAAGATTATCTGGAAGACACTTTGGACAAACAACCGGACGCACCTATATTGTACGGGCCTGTGGATACTTCTATATTCAATAGGGTTCCTCATAAAGTACAAATGTGGAGACAATTGGAAAAGTACGCTCAACTACATAAGAAATCAGTAAAACGTGAAGAAGAGGAAGAAGAAGGAGGAGAAGAATCAAGTGTTAGTGATGAAAATGAAAACAAGGAAAATGTAAAGATGGAAACCTAAATGACAATCAACTACACAGCAATGGTTAATTTTTAAAACAATATCAAACACTTTGTGGGGTTAGGCCTACCGGGGACGGTGCCCACGTTAAATATACACCAACGCGCCAACAACTGTACGGCCAGGTATAAAAGTCGTACCTACCGTGGTGTGGAAATCAGTTGACCTCTGGACTTCGTCATGAGCAGACGAGTGATCTTCGCAATGGACAAGGAAGAAGAACAAGTAAAGTCCAAACCTGGTATAATTGAGTTCCAAGCGTTTCGGGGTAATGATGATAGATTTATCATAAAAGAACTTGTGTTTTTCGACATCAATACAAGCGTTCCATATACATTTTTGTTCAAACCGCCATGTTCTTATTCATCTTTAACTAGCAAAGCCGCTACTACCAACAGGTGGATTTCAAAATATTTCCATCATATCGATTGGTATGATGGTTTTGCAAGTTACACGGACTTGTATCACATCATGCATCAGTTTTCAAACAGGTTTACCGATATTTACACAAAAGGACTGGAAAAGAAGAGATGGATCGAAGAATTTACTCATATTCCGGTTAATGATGTGGAATTTGATAAAGACTACAAGTATACGATGGAAAATGTTTGTATTTGTACTAAAAGTCCAGAACATGAAAAAGATAGACATTGCGCTTTAAAAAACGCCTATAAACTCGCATCTTACCTTCAAAGTGGGGAAATGGGGAGTGGTGGGGGTAACGGGGGTTATATAAGTGAGGAGCAGACCGGGACCTGGCATGAGTATTACTCGAGATTCCGAGACGACAACATCTCCCAGCAAGAAGACGAAGAAGACGATCTATAACTCGACCATGGCATCTCACCAGTTCCTGCAAACTTTGGTTGAGCAGTTCAATGCTCACTCCAAATCTACCATACTACCCGTCAAGAAGTGTTCCGAACTTAAAGACGAGAAGCACTACATTATCCACGCCATGAAGAAGATGGAGACTACAGTTGGAGAGGCCATCTGCTGCAGTCTTAGCGAGGCACCATTCACTCCGGGGGATGAGCCCAAGTTCCAAGTCTACCTGCCGAAACGGTTCGTCCATCTCCTCCAGAACGAGGATCTGCGCTCCATCCAACCCGGCTGTCTCTACCTGGTTTCCCACGGTTGCACGGGTAGCAATTCCACCGAGTTGACCATCCACATCGCCGACAAGCAGCAGTGTTAGATTTAAGTTTTACTGTTGTACATATGTTATTGTAATGTTTTATAAATAAACCATAAAAGACAAAAAAAAAAAAAACAAAAGACAAAAAATGCAACATATCAATATGTGAAGTTTGTCACATATTGATATGTTGCATTTTTTTTAAACTTCGCGGGTGACCTTGACCTTTGACCTTTGCATTTCACAGTTACCCCCACCACCACGCTACAAGTCAAACCTGCTTGAATGCAAACACCCCCACCACTTTTTCATATACCTCCAAGCGCTGTGCCTCGGCTTCATTTCTACTCCAGCAGCCAACCTAGCAACATCAGGATGTCTCTGAACGTAAGCTGTGCCAGCTATGAGGAGGTGACTATTAAGACGCAACAGGAGCTGAACGATTTGTACAAGGAGTTGCAGCTAATGGTGGCAAGAGGCTACCGTATAAATGTGCAAGTCTACGCTTGCAATATACGAAACACCCGGCAGCCAAAGGAAGAGCCTGGACACTCCTCGACAGCTTCCTCACCAACGTCCATGAAGACCGAGCCGGACAACTTGGATTACTTCAGCTGACTAGCAGTTGTATTTCTTGTTCTAACCATTGTAGAATATGTTTATTTTTTCATTATATTAAAGAAGTAAAAGAGCAAAAACACCTAATTTCCCCCTCCACTGCTTCGCTACCCCCACCACTTGACTATTGGTGTACTTGACACATCACAATTGGAAACCTCATTCCATCTTCAACAGCCAAACCGACAACATCAACAATGGCAAACCTACCGACAGATGAAAGATGTCCTCACGCATGCTGTGACTTCGTCCACGAGTTGGAGAAGAGGATGCAGGAGAGGGCGATAAGAAGAAAGCAGATCCACTCGGAAAATATTATGATAGTCAACGGCTATCTTTTATTGTTCGGCCTTATTATGGTTGTACTTTTCATACTGTATGGCATAGTAACATGTGTAGGCAAGGTTGCAGAAGAAAACGCCCGCCACCATCAGTTGGAAAGTTTCAATGTTACTTTGTAGGTTTTCCTTTTTTTAAAACTCCGTTTGGATGACCTTGAAACTTCCCCCACTACTCCACCACGCTCCCCACCACTTCACCATGTTCCTGCATGAGCATCACATCACCCGTCATTCCTTGTTCGACAAGCAACAATGGCGGACAACACCATCAGCCAAGCTGACTCCATTACTGATGTTGGAACGAGTACAAGTTGGACACTATCCATCGACAGTGTTCACTATTTGGAAACAATTTGCGAACGGATGAAAGAAATACTGCGGGACAACCCTGGGATCATAATACAAATGAATTTCAACTATGATTGGTCGCAAGTTACATTGCGGCAGGAGGACAACAACGATCAGCACTCACCGCAATACTCACCAATGTCACCGATTTACCCATACAGTGAATCTGATGCGGATAAAGATGTAGGAGACAACGACGAGGTTGATGGGGAGTGACCTTCTTTCCTTTTTTAAAACTCAATTTGGATGACCTTGAACTTTCCCCCTCCATTCCTTCCTTTTTTAAAACCCAATTTGAATGACCTTGAACTTTCCCCCTCTTCTTTTCGATAATGTTACAACTGACTGCAGCTCACCTCATTCCTTGATTAGCTACCATGGCGGACAGGACTCTTTCTCAAGTTGACTCCACTACGGACGAAGCATTTCCCTTGCGGTGGACCGTTCATTTACAAGATGTGACAGAAGTGGAAGTCTTGTATCAAAAATTACTCTATGTATTCAACGGGAACCCTGGACCTCTTGAATGTAGAATGGATTTGAATTTTGATGCAACCAGGGTCGGCACAGAACCTTCAACTTCAAGCCAGCCTCAGCAACGAGATTTTACACATTTATACATTCCAATATCACCGGAAGATGTAACTGTCTGCGAGGCTGACTCAACTACACGTTATGTTCAGCCAAAGCCTTGGGTGTTGATTATTAACAATGTGTACAAAGTGGAATTGGTATGTAATAGATTAAAGGAGTTGATGGTACAAGATCCCGGCCTGCGCTTTCAAATAGACATACATTTCATCTGGGGAGCACCTGCGCGGGGCTCTTCGTCTGACAGCTCTCCAAGTACAACGGACGAGGAGGAAGAGGACGACTAGTCATCTTTTTTAAAACTCCGTTTGAATGACCTTGACCTTTCCCACTCCAATGAGTTTATTTAAGGTGCACTCTCACTGACCACAGCATCATTTCATTGCGCACCTTCACCGCAGCAACATGGAGAGTCAACTCAACTACTGTTGCGAACAGAAATGTTTTTCATGGTCGAATGACATTGATGTGGTGGATGGTCTGGCTTGTAGAACATGTGAAGCTTTTGGTCAGTGCATGTGTAAGTGCAAGTCTTGGAAGAAGCCGAAACCGGAGTTAAAGACATTCCATGTGTACCAAATGAGAGGGCATAAGTACACTTGTTGCCCTGAACGTTGCATTGAATTTAAACTAAACCAGCTAACTGGCTGCAAATTGTGCAACAATCATTTTGCAGGTTTTTGCAAACATTATTTAGGAGCGTGTCAGTACAGATCAACTTGGCATACCGAAGCACTCACTATCAATGAAATCGCTATAGACTCACAAGAGTAGTCTTTCTACTCTTTGACTTTTTTTAAAACTCCGTTTGAATGACCTTGAAATTTCCCCCACCACTTCCCCATATATCTAGAGTACGCAGGGCCCGGAGGTCAGTCGCTCGGCGGCTGTCGTAGGGTGCACATCCGTGTTGTGCAGTTTTGATTTTAACCAGTTCAAGGTCACCACACTTGAACTCTGGCAAAAACGTCAACCTGTTAAAGACAATCCTAAGTCCCAGGTTCACAGTCAACCTCAGGGTCATCACACTTTAACATGTGAATTTAAGGTAGCACCAAAACAGTGCTACCTGGCTTGACATTTTCAAGTTTCCCAAGGTCATCGCAATTTCCCCCACCACTTCCCATATACCTAGAGTGCGCGGGGCCGGACAGTCAGTCGCTCGGTGTCTGTCGTAGGGTGCGCATCGCGGTTACAGTAATGATGAAACGCGGGAGTTGTATCGGTTCAAGGTCACTCGAGCGGTGTCACATGACGGTTTAGGCAGAGTCACGTTGCAAACTTTGAGTTTCCTCGGCACTTTTGCTGTTTCTCGTCTAATTTCGCTCCAAGTTGTCAAGGTCATTGAAACCTGACTGAAACTCGGAGCGTAGTGCGAGAAACAGCAAAAGTGCCTAAAAATTTTAGGTCTCAGCGTGACCTTGACCTTTGTGACATCGATGACGTCATCTTGGTGACGTAAGGGGTGATGACGTCATCGCCACGTCATTTCTGCAACGTCATGGGTGTGACGTCACAGAATGACGTAATTGGTGATGACGTCATCGATTGCGTCATTGGTGACGTCATCGATGACGTCATCGGTGGGGTCATTGACCTCGATGACGTCATCGCTCAGGTGACCTTGAACTGTAAGGCTCCCGCGTTTCTCCACTACTTTAGGGGATGCTATAAACCATATTTTAGGATAAATTTACCTTTAAAAATATTTTCATTAACAAATTTTGCTTCAAAAATAATTTATGACGGGTAGATGCAAAATGTGTCATTGCCTAAAAGTCCACATATTATATTGTATTATATTTTTCTAAATAGTGTTACAATTTGATGTAAAGTTGTGGTTAAAAAATGACTCGATAAGGACTTTGTGTGGAAATATATGACACCTATGTCTTAATGTAATGCGGAGATATACTTATACTATATCTAAATTAGTTGTCAAAAGAATTTCTAATGTTAATCCCCTAACTACTAAATTATTTATCTTTTTTAAAATTAGCTTGCATAAAAATTTAATTTTATCTAAATAAAATATGATATAATAATGTAGAAAAATCTATTACGAATAGGACGGATCAAACTTTTATTTTTGCTTACCTTGAAAATTGGATTTAAATTAAAATTACCATATTCGATACTTAAATGTACTTATATTTATTTAATTGGAAAATGTTATATTTTTATTCAATTTTAAAGACGTTTTTTGTATTATTTTATATATTTTTTCAATCAAGTAAAGGTGGACGCCCCTTTGATTGATAAGCTCTTTCCATACACTTTACTAGTTGTCTTGTGAGGAATAGCATTTTCTGTAATACATATTTTCTTGTGCATGTGCTATGTAAATATAATTAAAAAAATATATTGTATAAATATTGTAACTTTAAGACAATGTACTAATCCAAATGGAAAAATTCATTTAAAAAATTCAGCCCTAATTCGGTCCTATTTCATAAATGATCACATTGAATAACTTGTATGTGATAAAACAAATGGACTATATACACTAACGTTAATGTACATAGTCAAAGATTTTGGTTTGATATCCATGCAGTTAATTGTAAACAATCAAATCTATCTTCTTATTTTTAATAAATGTTTCGCCTGTTACATCCCTTTTTATCTCTCGATTTACTTAACCGAGTTTTAAGACTGAGATGTCATTAGCTCATGATTAAGCGCTTGTGCAACTGGCGATAAAAAAATCATTTTGTTTCGTGCTTCGCCCCCTAGCCTTTGAGTTATTTGTAGAGGGTACCTTAAAATTAGACACATTCCATTTTAAAAGTTTTAAATGTGAATTCTAACTAAATCACTGATTACTTTCAGATGAATTTTTACGTTAGATTGTAAACAAAAATAGGTCATCTATCACTCCATAATTAACACGATTATTCTTAAAATATTCAATTTTTTATTTACATGTGAAAATGTTCTCCTTGATAGTGTAATGCTTAAATTCATATTATTACATCAACTCGTACTGTAAGTGAGTTTCTCACAAACAGAAGGAAATATAATACCAACTGTTCAATTTGCGCACACCATCCTAGTGATTGTTAAAGTTGTTAGATTAGAAATAAATCATAACAATGGATAGGAAAATATTGATTGTTTAAATGTATTATCTCAAGTGGGTTGATAATTGTCTGTATTGGGTATTTCGATATACTAAAATCCAATGGGATTTATTTGTTCATTCAACCATAAGTTTGAATTAGGCTATTATCAAAATTTAAGGTTATTGTCGTAAGTATAAATAACATTTTTGGGGTAAACAGTATGGTTGGCCAATAATTTATTAATGATGTAATCTTTTTCTTGTTATAGTTAGTTATATATGCCTGATTTCCATAGTTACCACCTCTCATAAAATGCACGTTCAAGATTCAAAATTTTACAAGTTCAAGCAAAATTCCTGTCTGTCCTCAATAAATTCATTACTCACATGTACCAAATATTTGTTTCGCGAACTTAACTCCTAGTTAAAAATGTCTAAGATCCAGTCGAAGAGTACGGGGTCAGTAGACCCTAAGGACGATCCAAAGGTCCCGTCACAGATTTCTAAGAGTAATCCCGTAATAGTTGAAGAAGCTGCAGACAATAGTAAAAGCGACGTTTCCGTAAAAGAATCCCAAGATGCTAAGTCTGTCGCTTCCAAATCAGGATCGGTCGCTTCCAAAAGCGGGGGGTCTATGATTTCTAAAAGTACAGCTGGTGTAGAAGCAAATAAAAAAGTACAAGAAACACCATCTGCTGAAGAAGCTTCTAGGAACTCCAGTCAAGTTTCAGTCAAATCTTCTGCTGAAGCAAAATCAAAGTAAAGTTTAATCATGATATAAAGAGGTACATTAAAGCATATTGGATTCAATGAATCATAACGGTATTTATTTCTCTCATAAGTGAGTTTTAAAAAAGCGTTTAATAAGAATAAGTATGAATACATCATGGGATAGGAATATTAAAATAATGAGAATTAAGAATGGCTTTGAATATGGTACCTACTGTTATGATAGGTGATAATTTTCTGTGGTAGTTGGGTAAAATATACAATTAAATATCACTAAGCTGACACTTTCGACTTTGATTACCTAAGTATAAAACATACAGTGGATTATAAGTGAACAATAGTCCTCGCTTGAAGAAGAGTTAAATGAGGTTTAACAATTGCGAAAATAATCAACTATATTATATGATGAGCCAAACGTTAGCTTTAGGTCAAGTGTAATTATTTCACTTTGGTAGGCCTAACGTGTCTTTATGTAAATAAGAAATACCTAAAAAGTTTATAAATAATATAAAGTCTAGTAATACTGTATTAAATTTCTACCGAAATTCAAATTATTTATAATGTATTTTAAGTTTAGTTTTTAGAATTATTCGTTTATATTTTTGCTTAAGAATAAGCAAGTAATCTTTTATTGCCAACTTATATCGTTATTTTTAGAGTTGGGTCCACTGTTTTAATAGTGAAAATAGTTTAGTTTTTAATATTCTGTTGATCATCCACAGCGACCGCCGGTTGACTTCGGACGGGTAGAGGACGTTCCACTCTTCACTTTCGAGGAGCTGGAAACCTCCGTTCTCTCCCTGAAGAGCAACAAGGCTCCTGGCCCGGACGGGATTCCCAGTGAGGCTTTAAAGAAAGTATTTTCAATCAACGCTGACTTGTTGTTGAGAATGTACAATGCCTGTTTGGTAGAAGGGGTGTTTCCGGCTCCCTGGAAAACAGCCAGGCTAGTACTGATCAGCAAGGGCAAAGGTGATCCCGAACTGCCGTCGTCCCACAGGCCTCTCTGCATGTTGGACACGGCTGGGAAGCTGTTCGAGAAGCTGATCCGTTCCCGCCTGACTTCTGCCGTGGAAGCTGCCGGGGACTTATGCCCCCGTCAGTACGGCTTCAGAAAGGGACGGTCAACGATCGACGCTGTCACCGAAGTTCAGAGAGCTGTGGAGAGAGCCGAGAGCCACAACCATTTCTCCCGCCGAGTAGTGCTTCTTGTTACGCTTGATGTCAAGAATGCCTTCAACTCGGCGAGGTGGGTCGATATGTTGGATGCGCTTCGTAACACCTTTCGTATTCCTGCATATCTGTTGCGGCTCATCGAGGATTATCTACGCTCTCGAAGCCTGATCTATGACACGAGGGACGGAACGCGGACGATGGAAGTCACTTCTGGTGCCGCACAAGGTTCAATACTCGGCCCGGATCTCTGGAACGTTGCCTATGACAGCCTCCTGAGGTCCGAGATGCCTGAGGAAACCACTTTGGTTGGGTACGCCGATGACGTCGCAGCTCTCATTGCTGCACGCAACGTTGAGCTGGCCCAACTAAAGTTGAACCGAGTTATGCGGGTTGTCAACAACTGGATGTCCGATCACGGTCTCTCGCTTGCTCTTAGTAAGACGGAGATCGTGATTCTCACGAAGAAGAGGATCGACACCGTCGTCCCGTTTCGAGTGGGAAGGGAGGTGGTCACATCAACTCGTGCCGCCAAATACCTTGGGGTTATGGTGGACACCAAGTTAAGCTGGAGGGATCAGATCTTCCGTACGGCGGACAAGGCCGCTAAGGTAGTTACTCACCTTAGTATAGGCTGATGGCCAATGTCGGGGGTCCCCGATCCAGCAGAAGACGTCTGTTGATGTCCGCGCTCCAGTCCGTGCTCCTTTACGGGGCAGAGGTGTGGGCAGGCGCTCTAGATAAGGAGTGCTACAGGTTGCGACTCGCCCGGGTTCAGCGTCAAGCTGCGCTCCGGGTGTGTTCCGCCTACCGGACAGTGTCCGAGCCTGCCGTCCTGGTGGTCGCCGGAGTCATCCCTGTCAAGCTCTTGGCAGGGGAGAGGAAAGCGATTTATCAGAGACGTGGCGAGATCGGCAAGGACACGGCAAGAACAGAAGAGCGCTCCCGAACATTCCAGCAGTGGCAACACAGCTGGGAGCACGACACCCAAGGAAGCAGGAGCGCGATGTCACGAACCGAGTCATCTCTGCTTCGCCTCAAGCTCACCTGGCTGAGTCCCAGACTCAAGCCAGAAAGCGAAAGAAGAGGCAGAGCGGTTCTTCGCCTGGAAGCCCTGAGCTTGTCGAGGTGGACTCGGTGCCGAGACCGGTTTTTGTCACTGCGGCATCGCAGACATCTCCTGTCCAGGCTACTGAATCCGCCCCGGGCGCTGCCGTGATTCCAGCGGCTACTCCTGCAGAGTTTCCTGCTCCGGCGGCTAATCCTGCCTTGGCAGCAAACTCTGCCTCAACACCTTTGGGGGGCTGGAAGACGCGCCTGTCTAAGAAAGAAAGGAGGAGGCAGAAGCAAGCGGAGGCGGCTTCGAAAAGTGCGTCGAGGGTGGAGCGGACGCAAGTCTCGAAACCGGTTGGGGAGGCCTCTGGCAAGTCTGTCAGAAAGCCTAAACAACCCAGGCCTAAGAAGCCCAGGACAGAGGCAATCTTGATCAAGCCTTTAGGGGGGCGATCTTTTGCCGATGTTCTGGGTCAGATTAGATCGCAGGCCAAACCGGAGGAGACCGACACCGTTATCAAGTCTATTCGGCGAACCCAGAACGGGGATGTCCTCCTCGAACTGGGGAAGTCGGGTGACAAGATCGGTTTTGCCGCTTCCCTCAAGACTGCACTTGGGGACAAAGGCTCAATCAAGGCCCTAGAACCGAAGTGTTCGGTAGAGATTCGGGACCTTGATGCCCTCTCCACCGAAGAGGAGGTGACCCGTGCGATCCAGGTGGCACTCCCGGAGATACCAGCTGATGGAGTGAGGGTATGGCTAACAAAGCCCAACCGAAGTCAACTCCGGATGGCTGTTGCTGAAATGGGCGAAAAGCACGCCAATAAGCTGCTTAGCCTTCAGCACCTCAGAGTCGGTTGGGTCAGTTGCAGGCTCAAACGGAGGGTGGTAGTTTCGAGATGCTTTCGCTGTCTCGGTTTCGGCCACTCCTCCCGAAACTGTAAAGGGCCCGACAGGAGTGCCAACTGCTTCCAGTGTGGAAGCCAGGGCCACAAACGCAAGGAATGTTCCTCGAGCCCCTCCTGCTTCCTCTGCAAGGATTCAGGCTCCAGTGCCCTCGGTCACTTATCCGGGTCTGGTCAGTGCGGTGCCTTCAGAGCCGCACTTGAACAGGCAAAAGGCAGCGGCCGGTAATTCGCATCCTCCAGGCCAACCTTCATAGATCCTGGGGAGCTGATAACCTTCTAGATCAGCTCGCCCGAGAACTTGGTGCTGACGCGCTCCTTATCAGCGAACAGTATCGGGACAGAGACCCAAACATTTGGATCTCGGACAGCCTCGGTACTGCTGCATTTTGGGCACGTAATACACGAGATGTCTTGGTGCGGAGTCACGGGCGCGGCCGAGGATTCGTCTGGATTCGGTGTGGGGACGTGACTATCTTCAGTTGCTACCTCACACCCAACGAGGCCGTCCAGGACTTCCGCGACAAGATAGATAACCTAGAGGAGTGCGTTCTCGGCACCACCGGGCATGTCGTCGTTGGTGGCGATTTCAATGCCAGGGCCGTCGATTGGGGAATGCCCTCTACCAACTCCCGGGGGAAATACATCCTGGATTTCATCGCCAGGGCCGGTCTTGTCGTCCTCAACCAGGGCGACACACCTACTTTTCGGCGCCCCGGGCAGAGAGGCACGATCCCCGATGTCACCTTCGCGTCTGAGTCGCTCCTTCCGAGGATCTCTGGCTGGAGGGTTGTGGAGGACTACACGGGTAGCGACCACCAATACGTCGTGTTTGACCTGCATGATCAGGCAAATCGTCGAGTTTCCGCATCTCGGGAAGGGCCACGCCGGTGGAACACCAACAAACTGGACGTGGTCAAGTTCACCGAAGTCATCTCTCGGGGAGCGCAGGGGAATCCTGGTGAGGCTGGGGCCGAGGCACTAGTAACATCCACGATGGAACTGATCGTCTCGGCCTGCGACCAGTCTATGCCGCGAAGGAAACCCCGACGCGACAAACAACCCGTTTACTGGTGGACTGAAGAGATTGCGGAACTCAGAAGAACATGTTTAAGAACTAGACGAGCCGCCACAAGAGCGAGAATCCCCGCAGACAGAGTTCGTAAGTCGGAGGCCTATAAAGCTGCGAGAAAATCTCTCCGCCAGGCGATCAACAGGAGCAAGGCGAATAGCTGGAGGAGACTTCGTGACGACGTTGATTCCGACCCCTGGGGCCTGGGTTACAAACTTGTAACACAGAAACTCGGCGCCCGCTCTCCACCTTCCATCATGGAGGGCGCCACCATGGGGAGGATCGTCGCTGCGTTGTTTCCTGAACATCCACAGCGACCGCCGGTTGACTTCGGAAGGGTAGAGGACGTTCCACTCTTCACTTTCGAGGAGCTAGAAACCTCCGTTCTCTCCCTGAAGAGCAACAAGGCTCCTGGCCCGGACGGGATTCCCAGTGAGGCTTTAAAGAAAGCATTTTTAATCAACGCTGACTTGTTGTTGAGAATGTACAATGCCTGTTTGGTAGAAGGGGTGTTTCCGGCTCCCTGGAAAACAGCCAGGCTTGTACTGATCAGCAAGGGCAAAGGTGATCCCGAGCTGCCGTCGTCCCACAGGCCTCTCTGCATGTTGGACACGGCTGGAAAGCTGTTCGAGAAGCTGATCCGTTCCCGCCTGACTTCTGCCGTGGAAGCTGCCGGGGACTTATGCCCCCGTCAGTACGGCTTCAGAAAGGGACGGTCAACGATCGACGCTGTCACCGAAGTTCAGAGAGCTGTGGAGAGAGCCGAGAGCCACAACCATTTCTCCCGCCGAGTAGTGCTTCTTGTTACGCTTGATGTCAAGAATGCCTTCAACTCTGCGAGGTGGGTCGATATGCTGGATGCGCTTCGCAACACCTTTCGTATTCCTGCATATCTGTTGCGGCTCATCGAGGATTATCTACGCTCTCGAAGCCTGATTTATGACACGAGGGACGGAACGCGGACGATGGAAGTCACTTCTGGTGCCGCACAAGGTTCAATACTCGGCCCGGATCTCTGGAACGTTGCCTATGACAGCCTCCTGAGGTCCGAGATGCCTGAGGAAACCACTTTGGTTGGGTACGCCGATGACGTCGCAGCTCTCATTGCTGCACGCAATGTTGAGCTGGCCCAACTGAAGTTGAACCGAGTTATGCGGGTGGTCAACAACTGGATGTCCGATCACGGTCTCTCACTTGCTCTCAGTAAGACGGAGATCGTGATTCTCACGAAGAAGAGGATCGACACCGTCGTCCCGTTTCGAGTGGGAAGGGAGGTGGTCACATCAACTCGTGCCGCCAAATACCTCGGGGTTATGGTGGACACCAAGTTAAGCTGGAGGGATCAGATCTTCCGTACGGCGGACAAGGCCGCTAAGGTAGTGACTTACCTTAGTAGGCTGATGGCCAATGTCGGGGGTCCCCGATCCAGCAGAAGACGTCTGTTGATGTCCGCGGTCCAGTCCGTGCTTCTTTACGGGGCAGAGGTGTGGGCAGGCGCTCTAGATAAGGAGTGCTACAGGTTGCGACTCGCCCGGGTTCAGCGTCAAGCTGCGCTCCGGGTGTGTTCCGCCTACCGGACAGTGTCCGAGCCTGCCGTCCTGGCGGTCGCCGGAGTCATCCCTGTCAAGCTCTTGGCAGGGGAGAGGAAAGCGATTTATCAGAGACAAGGCGAGATCGGCAAGGACACGGCAAGAACAGAAGAGCGCTGCCGAACCTTCCAGCAGTGGCAACACAGCTGGGAGCACGACACCCGAGGACGATGGACTGCGCGACTTATCAAGCAGGTCCAACCATGGGTGGAACGGCGGCATGGGGAGGTGGACTACTACCTGACCCAATTTTTCACAGGTCACGGCTATTTTCGGTCGTACCTGAACCGGATGGGAAAGACCGGTTCACCGGACTGCATTTATTGCCCGGGTGTTCCCGACGATGCGGAACACACATTCTTCCGCTGTCCCCGTTGGGAAGGGCCCCGCCTGGAGGCCACACAAATCTTTGGTGTATTTTCGGTGGACTCGGTCTGCCAAAAGATTTTGGAGGATGAGGGCAACTGGGATTGTTTGTCACAGTTCGTCCGGGGCATCCTCCTGGAAAAGAAAACCGATCTGGACCGCGAAGTGGCCCAGATCCCTTGATCGAGCGGCTGGATAAGGAGCGAGCCCCACGGGCGTAAGCCAAATTTAGGCCTAGCCTGACGTAATGTGACAAACAATTCCAGGTTAGATTCCTAAAGAGTAGAGGAGGTTTTTTAGTGGGTAAACCCGTTTTTTGGGGAGCCCCACACTACAGGCTGGCCACCTGTGTGCGTAATGCATTTTTCCGCCTCTCCCTCAAAAAAAAAAAAAAAAAAAAAAAAAAAAAAAAAAAAAACGACACCCGAGGACGATGGACTGCGCGACTTATCAAGCAGGTCCAACCAAGGGTGGAACGGCGGCATGGGGAGGTGGAATACTACCTGACCCAATTTTTGACAGGTCACGGCTATTTTCGATCGTACCTGAACCGGATGGGAAAGACCGGTTCACCGGACTGCATTTATTGCCCGGGTGTTCCCGACGATGCGGAACACACATTCTTCCGCTGTCCCCGTTGGGAAGGGCCCCGCCTGGAGGCCACACAAATATTTGGTGCATTTTCGGTGGACTCGGTCTGCCAAAAGATTTTGGAGGATGAGGGCAACTGGGATTGTTTGTCACAGTTCGTCCGGGGCATCCTCCTGGAAAAGAAAACCGATCTGGACCGCGAAGTGGCCCAGATCCCTTGATAGAGCGGCTGGATAAGGAGCGAGCCCGACGGGCGTAAGCCAAATTTAGGCCTAGCCTGACGTAATGTGATAAACAATTCCAGGTTAGATTCCTAAAGAGTAGAGGAGGTTTTTTAGTGGGTAAACCCGTTTTTTAGGGGAGCCCCACACTACAGGCTGGCCACCTGTGTGCGTAATGCATTTTTCCGCCTCTCCCTCAAAAAAAAAAAAAAAAAAAAAAAAAAAAAATATTCTGTTGATATTTTTTTAGGAAAATGTAGTCCTTGTGGACTAGCCCCACAAAGTGTTTGAGATACACCAAATACCCCCGTCGCAGCAGACCTGCGTACTCAGCGAATTTCAAATAGAATTTCAGATTATTTACTTTCCCCATAAAAACGCCATAAGATCGAGTAAGTAGGTTTGCTGCCATTGGGTGTTGTTAGTTTTAGTTTATCAATAATTGGTAAATGTAAACACCAAATTGTATCAAGCTCTGGCAATTTTTATTTTCCCTATAAACCCAATGGGGGATGAGTATGTAGGTTTGACGCCATATGGGTTTTGAAAGCAAGTATAAGTTAAACCTTATCTAGATAATGTACATACCAAATTTGATTAAGTTATGTCAATAAATAAGCAAGATATAGGATTTTCTTGATTTCCCATAAGAATAACATGGAAAACACATTTTTGGATTTTCACCGTAACTAGTTATGCTAAGATAAAAATTCAAAATACTAAATTGTTCGTTTTTTTAAGCTCTTTTAAATGGTTTCAGTTAAAATTGATGAATTTTAAAAATTAAGGTCCAAAAATGCCAAAAACCCATTTTTGACAACTTTGAAACCCATAAAACCCTGTTCCCATAGCCCGACAATGCTGGTTCGTGAACTCATGAAATTAGACCTGGTCTTACACCTTCATACCAAATTTCATCAAAATCGGAGGTCCCCTTTAAAAGTTATCAGTACCACGGACACACACACACACACACACACACACACACACACACACACACACACACACACACACACACACACACACACACACACACACACACACACACACACACACACACACACACACACACACACACACACACACACACACACAGTCTTGTTCACCTATATTTGTGGGGCCTTGGGATAACACACCTATTGGGGGGCCCTTGTGTGTGCAATTGACAGGTACTGTGGGGCCATTTGGAATTGTGGGGCCGTACAAAAAACCTAACCTAACCTAACCTAAACTAACCTAACCTAACCTACTAACCTAACCATTATTGACTTTTTCAACCCTAAAAAGTAGAATTTTAGCTGAAAATAAATTATATATATATATATATATATATATATATATATTTATAAATATGAAAATGAACGAACTGGCTTCTGGGGACCTCAAAATGAAAAAGTAACATGGTCCCGGGCTTAGGTCTTACCATCGCTACTACCGTAATAACGTATTCCCTACAGGGAAATTCGCTAAAAGCTAATTTTTATTTCATGGTAATTATTTCAAATTTATTTAGTTCGGCATCCTCCGTTAAATACCGACAATACGTGAAAATGCTTTTGTTCAGTTGTATATTAACACGACGAAAGATATATATAGTTTTCAACTGGTACTAAAACAAATTTAAGTTATTAAATGTGCAATAATAGTATTCAGTATGAGAAGTTTTTAAATAACTTAAGTTAATAAACCGCCTTTCAATACAACGAGCTGGAATATGGCAGGGCATAAATAGCCCATAATTAAACTCTGGGGAGCATAGTTACTAACTTAAAGTGCATTCTATATCATAAGCAAGACTTCGAAATTAACTCTGCTTCTCAGTTCACAGTAGACATTCCTTTTTTTATTTTAAGTCTTTCTACACCTGAGGCATTTTATAAAGTTTTGAAAGGGACCAGTTGAAACCTTAATCTTGTTACTATCTAACGTTGACCTTTTGTTACATAGCATCATTGATTAATAGCCAATAGCCCAATGACAAATGGCAAAATTCCAGTATGTAAAAAAATACTGACTTTTTTCAGGATCGAACCGGTAACCTTTGGATTCAAAGGCGAGCAACAACTTTAGTTTCAGGCATTAACAGACAACGTAATGATATTGATATTTTTATTAGACCCATTATCTGTTAGGTGTTTGTTAAGTAAAATATTTTGATTATAACTTATTATAAGTAGTTCATAATATAAAAAATAATAATAGATATCCAAGTAACAAAGAAAATCTTCCTTTACATTTTCTATAAAGTTTTAATAATACTGGATTAGTATGGCTTTGCAATTTTCTTGGGTAAAAATACACTGTCAAATACCCCCCGTCGCAGCAGACCTGCGTACTCAGCGAATTTTCAAATTAGTAATAATAATTTTGACCCGATAAACCTGGAAACCAAATATCATTACATGCCCATAAATAGGGAAATAAATGTCTATTCTCCTTAAGATAAATATAGGGAAAGAGTATGCAGCTATGCTGCCATGGAGAACACTAAAAGTAGGTTTTTAGCATAACAAAATTTATTTCGACCATATGAAGCCATATACTAAGTTTCATCAATATCTGTCCATTGCTAAAGGAGTTTGCCTATTCTCCATATGATTAACATGGGAAAAGACTATGCAGGTTTGCTGTCATGATAAGCCCAAAAAATAAGATTTTTTACCAAAAATGGATGAATCTCAATCTAATGAAGCTGAATACCAAGTTTCATCCAAAAATATTTGTTAATAAGTGAAATATTACCACATCCTTGTTCTGCATAAGATTAACATTGGAGCCTCAAAATACAATGTACTGTCTTTAGACTTTTTAATATCTCGGTAACCAATGGAGATAGAGCTTCAAATACTAAATTGTGTGTTTTTTTGAGCTAAATCCAATGATATAAAATAAAAAATTTTAATTTTGAAAAATTACATATGAAAAATGCAAAAAACCTATTTTTGGGGTACAAAACCCCCCAAAACTACCCCTTTCGGATGGTCGACATGTCTGGTTTACGAACTCATCCAAATAAACATATTATTACACATCTGTTCCAAATTTGGCGTCGATCGGACCGTTTTTACGAGAGTTATCATGTATATATATATATATATATATATATATATATATATATATATATATATATATATATATATATATATATATTATGACTATTATTTTTGGTCTTTTGGCACCTAAAAACGAATAAGTAACATGGTCCCGGGCTTAGGTCTTACCATGAGACCTACGGTAATAGTTTATTCTCTATGGGAAATTCGCTAAAATTAGCAATATAAAAAATCTCTCTAATTTCTATTTACAATAAAGTTTAAAGACAAAAAATCGGAAGATACCCCCAATGGATTGAACCGATTGTGTTTAGGTTCTTATAGATAGGACATCTATACTTATTTAATACGCTAAGGGGTTTTTTTTTTTTTTTTTGTCTTGAGAACTCCTCCTCCAATTTTCAGCCGATTTTCAAGTTTTTGGTGTCATTGGATAAAGCTTGGTCTGTAGTTGTTTCCGCCAAAAACTTATGAGAATCGGACTGAAAATAAAAGCGCTATCCGACATTGAAATCTCAAAATTTTCCATTTAAATAACATTGGGATTGAATAAAGCATTTTAAACATATGTTAATAATCAGCTGTACATACATGTAGTTTTGGTGATTAAAGATATTCACAATACCGTACTGGATTGGTCGGATGTCATTTATTTTGATCTAATATTTGTAACATTTGTATTGTATTAAAATAAATTGCTCGATTTCGAGCAACACGTATACTAGTATAGATTTAAATAGTAATGTATTAATAACCCTAGTTTTTGCAGGTTTACGTGAAAGAGTAAACTATACGTCCCCCCGAGTTTTGTGAGGTTAACTTAGTTGACCTATGTCAAAATAAATGTAATAAAAAGTGCTTTTTCAATCCAAACTTTGAACTCAAACATTTCCCAAAGATTGACTTTCTTGAAAGTTACATCAAG
Source organism: Neoaliturus tenellus (assembly GCA_030545055.2). NCBI lineage: Eukaryota > Metazoa > Arthropoda > Insecta > Hemiptera > Cicadellidae > Neoaliturus > Neoaliturus tenellus. The sequence goes on from CM061531.1 coordinate 301,854,580, forward strand.
TGGTAATTTGAGTTTTATGGTTTTATTTTAGCGAATTTCCCCACCGGGAATACGCTCTTACGCTAATAATAATCATGGTAAGACCTAAGCCCAGGATCATGGCTCTTTTAGAAGCTAATTTAGAGCTCTGTTATCATTTAGAGCTAATATCTACATTGTGTACCACTTTACGCTCTTATCTGCATGTTGCGAACTTGTGCACATTTTCACATTTCGTGACATTTAACAACATGGCATGAATACAGGGAACCCTTATGCACCGACTAACTATTTATAATACTAAAATCAGTGGATATTTGTAACTCTTATCCGCATTTTGAGGATAGGCTATTTTGAATTATTTTCTATAGCTATGTATTTTTAGAACAATTAACAGTTTTGTTTACAATGTATAATGCTTATGTATACTACGTAAATAAAGCGAACGCTTATTTTCCCTTAGTGAAAAGCAACTCTTACCTGCACTGTTTGGATATATGGCATTCTTTTCTACATATTGAATTTGTGGATCATTTAATTACATTGAAAGTAATGGTGACCATGTGAAATGCTTATCTGTACTGTGAACGCTTATCTACTCTCAATGGATATTTGCAACTCTCATCTGCATTGTGTGGATATTTACACACATTAAATGTGTGTAAATATCCACTATTAACCTATCTGATATTAACCTAAATAGATATTAACCTATCTGACATTGTGGGACAAGATCTTTGCCTATTACTTCACAAATACGGGTATGATTCCTATATAATTTTAACACTTCATTTGATACTGGCACCACGTTTAAACCAAATTATTGGTTGTTCTACAACTAATTTTCACTATTCAGTAAGTCAAATCGGCTAACCTACACTGTTTTCATAGAGTGAAATTTACATACAACATTACCTATGTCGGTCGAATGACCGAATACAATTGAAAATAGCTAAATTAAAAATGTACAAATAATAATTTGACTTTGCAAAAGAATGTGGAGTTAGATTTAGACTTATTAAAAAATTAAAATTATTATTAGGAATTAAAAAAGGACTTAGGGTTAATCGTGGAGGGTTCATCAACCCATTATCTCCTTATGTAGTTGCCGATAGTTGAAGCAGCCACTTATATTGCTAGCCATTAGAGCTCGCTTTTAACCTGATATTCTCAGGTCAATGATTCCACAACTAAATATTTATAGACAATAGCAACAACTCTAGTTTCAGGCATTAACAGACAACGTAATGATATTGATATTTTTATTATACCCATTATCTGTTAGTTGTTTGTTAAGTAAAATATTTTGAGCCATATAATATATTATAAGTAGTTCATAATATACGAGTAAAAAATAATAATAGCTATCCAAGTAACAAAGAAAATCTGCCTTAAAATTTTCTAAAAAGTTTTAATAATACTTGGCTTTGGTGAGGATGCCGAACTAAATACATTTACGATACCATGAAATAAAAATTAGCTTTTAGCGAATTTCCCTGTAGGGAATACGTTATTACGGTAGTAGAATGGCTTTGCAATTTTCTTGTGTAAAAATACACTGTCAAAAATTGTTACATTTTATAGAGTTCATTTACAACTCAATTGTATTAATTTATCTTGTTTTTCTGTTATATGTTTCCATAAGTTATGAATATATAACAAAAAAGGTTGTTTATAGTTGTTTTGATCCCATGATGAAAAAATTTGTCAACATACCGAATTATTTTTTTACTTTTGAATGTAATTTATAGATGATATTATTGGTCTTTATAACAATTGAACATTTGACACATTATGTACATAATAATTTACTAATCCAATCCTTTATTATAGTGTACTTAATGTTCAAATTGTAAATTCACTTTTGTCATATCCAATATTTATGACATTTTCTATAAATATCACCAAAGAATGCGTAGCAATGAAGGCTATCTTTCAATTTTGGAGTTTGGAAACTTGTACCTTATATTACAATTTCACTCTTGTTGATAAGCATTTGAGCCTTGCTGTTATTTTCTCACAAGTAAGTACAGAAATAGCATTTCCCTTTGTTGAACTTAAACCAAAGTTCACTTTGAAATTTAAGCAGTCAAAATAGATTTCCCGTTGCGATAAGAGGATCAGCAATATTTATTTGAGTTTCAAACAAGAAGCAAGTAAAGTTTAGTTCTTAATATTTAAAGTTAAAATAGTCACAAAATATGAAATAAATACTTATTGTTTATTTGTATATACAACCAAAATATAGCCTACAGGTATAGAATATTATTAAATTTATTTAAAAATCTATTGATCATGTTTAACTCCGATGGCTTAACCATGATCTTTTTGCAACATCTTGATTTATAAAGTTTAAATTTTTCTCATAGACTTATATCATTTTTACCGGAGCTTACTGTGTTGACTTAATCAGAATATGTTTAAAGTGCATTAACTATTGTTAACCACAAAATGTAACTTTAATCAGTGATAAGCTTTCTATCATTTACCTTGTTAATGTTAAAAAAATTATCATGGTTAAAAGGTTTTCAGAATGACATCAAAGATGAACGAATCGTCTTCTGTTAGTCCAGGCTCTGAACAGGTTGAGCATGCACTAAAAGTCTAACGAAATTTGACTTTTGATTATTGTTAAGAACATTTGGTAGATGTAAAAACTCGATGTTGCCACATTTCCAGAGTGGGCACAACACGGGGGACGCCCCCTAGAGGAAGTCGTAGAGAGAACTGTATAGGCCTATGTCATGTTATATATCATTTTAAAGGTCTTTGAATGTAGATTCAAATGCCACAAACCCGATCTCTAAAGGTCGAATATAACGTGAGTTATTGCGTTTTGAAATTTCGGCAAAATGCTTTTTATGCCAAGTTTGACTGACTGCCATTTCTGACTCGAGCGTTCATTTAAGGTCGGCTTTGCAGCATTGCTTTCTGTTAAACATGATCTTAAGGCTCACGTTAAATATTTCACAAAAGATTTCATTTGTTGTCCCAAATCGGGCTGACAATCATAATGTAATCATAATATTTCGGGCAGCAACTGAAGACTGCAAATGAAGACTTAAAACAAAACACTTAAATTAATTTTCAGTATATTTATAAAGAGGAGATAGATAGACTTTAAATATATTTGAAAACAATGTCGCCAACTTGACCTCAAATGAACGTTTTAGCCAGAAAAGTCAGGCAGTCAAATTTTGCATGAAAGGATTTTACCGAAAATTCAAAACGCAATAACTCGCGTTATACTCAACCTTTAGAGATCGGGTTCGTGGCATTTGAATCTACATTCAAAGACCTTTAAAATGATATATAACATGACATAGGCCAATACAGTTCCCTCTACGACTTCCTCTAGGGGGCGTCCCCCGTGTTGTGCCCATTCTGGAAATGTGGCAACATTGGTTTTTTACATCTACTAAATGTCCTCAACAATAATCCAAAGTCAAATTTTGTTAGACTTTTGTGCATGCTCAACCTGTTCAGAGCCTGGACTATGTTATCATGACACGAGTTTTGGCGTGGTATGAACAGCTGACTGGGCACAGCTGAGAACAATAATCAGCTGATCGTAAATCATTTGTTTATAGTGTAAACTTGGCAGCTGCTAATAATGTTGCAATGATGTTTTAAATGTGATACTCACGAATGGTTATATCCGGACCTATAATATGGTTCAAATGCTGTGACCTCCCTCACGCCCTCTTGCCGTGCAATGATGTCATTTTGTTATATGTTTACCTTGTGTAATATAAAATAAAAATATGGTTTGGAAAGATTTGGCAGCACTGCATCAACTCTCATCGGACTATTTTAATGAACCTTACTATAAAAGATTTCATTACTTTTTGCAATGTACTGAACAAAGACGTAAAAAAGAAAGTCATCTTTCCAGTGTCTTAGTAAAAATGTTTTCGTTAAAAATACCATTCAATAAAAAGTATATATTCCTAATTTCACTATTTTGAATTAATTGTAGGCCTCATTTACCTGAAAACCTCATTTTTTTCTTTTAACTTATATCAAGGTTACATAAAATTTCAAAGAATAATCTTATAATAAAAAAAAAAAAAACAAAAATCAAAATAAACTACTCTTATTGTTAGTACAGTGGTACATATATTGTACATATACAGTACATTTATTAAATACAATTTTAGCCTAGAAAATATTTTAAACTACAGGAATATGTAAATAGGTAGGTTTATTTAAGCTACAAATTTTTTTAATAGTCCGCTAAAGATGCATGTAAAATCCCACCATTGATGTTGAAACTAAAGTTTTAATCCAAGACCTTTTCAAACACCAGCTTCCTTTGAAGACTTGAGGTTATTCATGGCTATAGAAGATTTTGTAAAGCACTGTGGGTATGATATAAAAGGTTGGCTGCCTGTATGAAGAAGAGTGAAACATTTTTCTAAAGCAGTTAGAAAATTATTTTAGTTCCATGAAAGACTCACAAATTGAGCAATGCATTCATATAATTATAAACTTTTCTGTTAGATGAAAAATGTTCTTTAGTTTTATCGAGAATAACATTTTATTATTTATTTTATTATTAAATAAACACAACCACATTAATTAGAGTAAAGATAGTATTAAATGATCAAGGCATAGAATAATTTTTAGCATAATTTTTTCTTGTAGTTTTGAGTAAAATATAATTTTTTGTATAAATTAAAAAGAATTTTTTTCAAAATAGTACAATTAGACCGAGATTTTCACAAGGTGTATAACGGAGCGTAAGCGAAGGCAGTCTCATGATTGGTCTTAATACCCTGAGTGTGTATGTAATTTGTGAGTAAACTACCGGTTCTCCTGCCGCCTTTTGGGGTTTCTAATCGTATAACGCGATATCGCACAGAAAAAAGAACAGGTCCCTCCTAGTGATAAAATTACTATTGTTTGTTAAGGAAGTAGTCCTCCATAATAGTCCTCCTAAATAAACGTATGCATTTATTTAGTTTTACGAAAAAACTGAAACTCTAAAAGTTTAGATTGTTAGTTGAAAGACTTGCCACAAGTTTCATATTAATCCAGAGTTATTTGCGTTTCATTCCGGCACCATATTCTCTAGAGATTGCTCGTATTTCATTCTTGGTTGCACTAAATGGCTTCTTAAACGAACAATTCAGCAACGGGTGAGTAGTTTTACTTGCAGATGAGGATTAAAATACTTGGAGAAATTTGTTTTAGTAGGCCTACATTCATTAGTAAAGTATTTACATAAATTTTCTTGTAGAGAATTAAATAGGTATAATTCTTATTAATGCTAACAGACCTAAAAATAATAATATAACCTATATTTAAAAACATATTATTGCAAGTTTTTATAATAAAGAATAGATTAAGATTTTACGTTTATAGTAGCCTAGGTAATCCTTAAAATACTGCGACCATTTCTGACAATTAACAGGAATAACACAGATAACAAAAACATTGTTAGGCCAAAATTTTCTTTTATTAAACACAACTAATATCTTCAAGCCTGGGAAAGCTCAACATTCCGAAGGAATTTAATTATACTAAAAATTCTCCTCGATAATATATATATATATATATATAATCTATATATATATATATATATATATATATTGTTTTTGTTTTCCATCTCTAATAGAAGCTTTCTTATCTGGCAAATGCCTACATCCCAAACGTATTATTGATCCGAAGGTATTTTCGTTTCATTCCGGCATAGTATTCCCAAGTGGCTGCTGCTATAATATTTGATTCTATATTGCACTGCTTAAATGGACACTCAAGCAACGTGTGAGTAGTTGAAAATAGTTGAAGATTACAAAACGTGGAGAAATTTGTTTCGAATGAAACATATTGTATTTATACTGTAAAACTTTATTACGAATTTAGTGTTTTCAGGTATAATTCATGTTACTGTTATGAAACAAAACTTAAATACAATATTAAGACTATTGAAATATAAAAATACTTTCTTTAAAAACAGGTTTTTACAAGAAAATGATTTTATTTAATGATTTTACAAAAATTAAAATGTGTTTTGCTTTAGTTTTATGAATACTCACAACTCTATATTTTCCAGTAATAAACTAGAAACTAAATAATTACTAAATACTACTAGTAAATATAAAGAATTGTTTATATTCTTTGAGTTCTTGTTTGTTAAAAAAAAGTTTGTTAAAATTTTTTGTGTTGGATATAAACTTTTAGTATTCAATACTGAATACCGTACCTAGAATGGAGTATTTTCTTATGTTAAATTTGTTTGTACGGTTTCATTTTCCTTCAGTTTTCCTAACAAACTATCACAATATTTATATAACCATAGTTTCCTTGTTCTCCAAGGTAGTATTAATCTTTCTCAATAGTAAACAACTTTCCTCAACTACATTTTGTTATTTCACATTTTTTTACGGTGAATACAATAAGGCCAAAGATAAAGAGTTCGATTTATAAATTTCTGTTCGTGGATCGTCCTATCTTTAATATACTGATTGAAAGTACTTAAGATAATAATAATTTAATTGTTTGTTTTAACCTTTAGAGAGTAAATTAAAATTTCCAACTTTTTCAAAAAAAAAATCCGAAAATATACCACATTTAAATAATATTTGTTAATAATTTGCGAAATCATTTTAAACAACTTCATATTTATTTTTCAAATAAATATAATTACTATGCCCTGAAAAATATGGTATTATAAAATATTCGGTCGTTACCGGTGCGAGTACTTGTATTCCATCGAGCACCGGTATACCACTTTCGGAAGAGTGACGAATAGTACTTTTCACCATACCACCTTTAATAGATAGTTTGGGAAAAATGTTATAAACATTTACCTATATACCCTCTCTTACTGTATCATTTTTTTATCTTGTATTTGAACTATTGTAAGATATTAGTACAAATAACAGTTAATTAATTTGTTTCGGTGTCCCGAAAAATACTATTTTCTGGCCTAGTCCCAGAAACCAGTATTTTCTAAACTTGTTTTTATTGTTTACCCAACCCATCGGGAATAGACTAGTTTCCATCATAGCTGACTGTACCAAAAGCAATGTTTATCACAAGGATATGATAAAAAAATATTTATTCATATCTAATAAGTGCAGTATAATATTGTTACTGAGGAAAGATAATGTGACTAAATAAATGTATATTATAAATACAAGTGTGCCTTAAGAAAGTCTAAGAAAACCTTGGCTGGAACTCATAGGGGCATTGAACTGAAGAACCTCCTGGGACATTATTTTTGGCTCTCTCTTAACTGGAATGTTGCCAATAAAAGTGAACAGATGAAGTCATTGAAATGTGTATGGAAACTCCTTGGGGGTAACATCGCCCAAGTACGAGAAAAAGGTATTTGAACCTCAGTGGTTTGTCGCCATTCATGTCTTAAGTCTCGTAGACTGCCTTTATTCATGTTTATAATTCGTATTTTTCTGTTTACTAAGTACAGATGCAACATAATTTAATCGATTATATATAAAATTAAACCAATAGTTTTTCTGGCCATCAAAACTTTAATAGAAAGCAGGAAAAACTTTTAATTTTAACTTGAAATTTTAAATGTTTATTATTTGTAACAGAATATTGAGAAATTCAATGGTTTAGCTCACGCCACATTGACAAATACAGGTTTATTTAGCATAGAGCTTTTTAATATATTTATTTACTAAATTAATGCCAGTAGCATTTTTTTGGTGAGTAAATTAAAAGTTTTAAGGGAAGCAGTACATAACCCTCAAGTTCATACATACAAACGTAAAATATTTAATAATAGGAGGCATATCACAAAAAAATAAATATAGGTTTTGAATAATTATAGTAATTTAATATTCTATTCTCATAGCTATATTGTTTGCAACATTATTATCACCCATATTTTATTATTTCTTAGATAGATTATATTCTAATATTTTTAAAATGTTATAATAATAATGCACACGTGTCATATAAAAGAAAAATTCATAAAATTAGTGTCGTTTTTTATTTATTTAGTTAAAAATAGATTGATTTAAAATATTTCATTAATGTTCCTGCTTTCGATTGGGATGGTTCTGCTGGTTTTTGTTTCAATGTGCTTATTTCTATTGAAAACAAATTTCTTTAGTTAAGCAATGTCAAAGCTTAAAGACAATTATTTGTGTTGTTACAAGGAATGGTTCGTCAAGGTTGATCTAGATGTATATAAACCTCCCTTTAAGCCTGTGATCGGTTAAACTCTTTCAAAGATCTTTTTTTATTTCCCACCTGGAAGTACATAAATAAAATCTTCATTCAAACTTTTCTGTTATGCTTAAGTTTCTTCAGAAATTAAGCTTGTTTATTCATTGAAATTAGTTTTTGCCCTCCTGTTACCAAAAAGGAAAGTTTACCAAATTGTTGTTCTTAGCAGTTTAAAGGTGTGTACACTATTATACATTACTTAATAAGAATTACTTACTAACATCCTTCCCCTAACAATTTTTCATGACAGCTACGTACCTGAAAAAAGCAAAATATATAAGTGTACATAAATCATTTCTACCTATTAGTAAAAAACAAGTTATCATAAAACTTAAACCATGCCATAGCAAAGGAGACACCTTCAATTGCTGTGCACAAGGTGTAGGTAAACATAACAGTAAATAACATTATAACACTATGTTTATATAATTAAAAGAGCGCATATTGTGTCTAAATCTCGTGTCCCACCAAGTAACAGTCACAATTTGTTTTGTTGAGGACCACAGCATACGACACTGTTGACACTTGAGCGTTATTTGTGACCAAGCTTTCCGTTCAGACTCTCCCATTTCTCTTTTTCAGAAACAAAAGCAGAATGACTATAATTTTTACTCATTATTTTCTAGTTAAAATTGACGGTTTTGAGCACAACTACATTAGGACTTTTACTATTATACTTTTACAGCGAAGAAGTTGTATATTTTTGTTATTGATTGCGTTTGAAATCAAATCTATTTATATAAAAGTTACTTCACAAATAATAAAATGCCCAGGGTAAGTGTTTCTTCAAAATGTTTTACAATCAAAATGTTATAATTAACATTATCAAACCAAAACATAAGTAGGATGGGCTTAAAAAAATATATTTGTACAAGGATAATACTATTTGTATAGTATAATTTTACATTTAACAATAATAAACAGTTTTTTTATAAATGTGTTTTCAATTTTTGTTCGAGAAGATTTTAGTAACAAATGTTAGTACTGTATTTTATAACACTGAATAACGGCATGTTTAAGAATATTGTTGTTCAGTACAAACTTATACTTTGTGAATTTACCTAACCGTTCAGCTTATTTTCAGAAGAAAACTAGTTTTGAGACATTCGGTAGTAAAACTGATTTGCTATATTTTTTTCCTCCGACTACTATCTAAAGCCGAATTTACTCCTTGGAATAGAGTACTCAAGTACTAGTTTCTATCCCATGTGACTTGAATACTAAATTGTTTTACCTAGGGAAAACTTAACTTTTTTCGTACCAAGGGGCTAAAGTTAGTTACATAAGAATAACATTAAAAGGGAGATTAAGAAGAACATGGGTGATAGTCAAATGTCAACTGTTGTATTCGTTTCGTTATTCTTTGTTTACTGATAGCGTCTGTAGCGTCAGCTGTTTTGTAAGCAGTTTATTTGTTTACATTTCGCTTCAGTCTTCGGTTAGTTGTTGTTGTAAAATGGATTGTGGTGTGGATAGCTAATGATTTTTGGAGTGATAGTAAGCAGTTATTAGTTTTTACTCCGCTAAACATTAAATGAGAGGCAAAAAATATTACACAAAATTTCCCGAACACAGTTTTACAACACAGTGATGGTTTAACTGCTGTCAAGGACTAAAGTATTATATCATCAGAAGTGAGACTAGTTTCAAATGTGTTTTGTGTTTTTTTTGTTTTTTTTTTTGTGTGAGAATTTTGACTACGCCTAAATTATGCTGATTTTTTCTGTTGTGTTCTATAAAATTGCTATATTCTACCTTGTTAGTATGTTTTTTTAGGTTAATGTGAATAATCCACCTTGTTGGAGCAAAGGTTCATATGAACTTAGAATTGTTACGGTTATAGGCCTAGTTATTTGTTATTCTTGTAGGTGGATGAAAAATGTTGTGTGCATCTAGGAACTAAAGTAAAACTTTTTCACTGAAGGGAAACTGTTGTCGCCCGAATGCGAAGCCAAGGGTGACAATTTCCCCGAGTAATTCTTATATTATTTAGAAGGACAAATAACTATTATTAGGAAAAATAAATAGTTTGACAATGAAAACCACTGGTCGCTAGAAAACCAGATCAGGGTCACTGACAGAGCCTCATAATGTAGTCCTTTTCATGCTAATATGTGATCCAGAGGCTAATTCATCAAGTAGATAAAATAGCTAATACAAATTTTTACTTCCCGTTGATTAAATTACAAACACTTAACCTAAAACTCATAGAGTGGTTAGTTTTCTCTCTTTAAGGATTTTTTGTACATACATTATATTATACAACAGTAACACATAAAACTACATAATTAGCATTTTAATTTTTTTATTTTTAAGACACAATGACTGTAAAAAAATTAAACTCTGAAACGAAAAAAATCACAGTTAATTTATTTAGTTGCAATTCTAGTATGCAAATTGCATACAGGTATGCCTTGAGAGCTCAGACCTACTTCTCTTATATTAGTATTTAAAATAATATTTTAAAGAACTTTTTATGGCCACATTGAAAAATCTTTCAACCAAAACACAAAATTTAAAAAGTTAATTAATTATTTCACTACCACGTGTTGTCTGTTAATTAAATGAGGCGTTCCGTTGGAGCCCAAGTGACATTTAACATTCCGTAAACAACTGGTCATAATGAAATTGCAAAGTTGGCAGCTCTGAAATGAAACAGTTGAGTTGGAAGGTCGCACTTAACGTAATATTCGTCAATAATCAGTTTGGTTTATAATTTTTTAGTATATTTATTAAAAAGGCTATGTTCAAAGGCTTTTTTCAAATTTTCATTAAGTTTTTCAGTAAGGTTTTTTTCACACTGTTGATTCCAGTTGTGGAGAAGGATTGTGATGTATTAATTTAGATATTTTAGAACCAAACTATGTTTGACTAAGAATAATTGTGAACAAAGAATAATTTAAATAACAATAACAATTTTGATACGTTATTGTAAACTTTGAAAATAAAACATAAAAACACTACTGCGATATTTAAAAAAATTGTTTGTGGAAAACATGTGTGTGCGGGTTAAGAAGATTTTAACTATGAAAAGTTTCTCAGTGTCCTGTTTATTTCTATTCATAACTGTTTGATTTAATACTTCAAAATATTGAAGGAGTTTAGCTGTAAAGCTTCCTTTAGTGTTCCCTGTGTAACAGCTCTAGAATAATTAATTAGCGTATAACGTTTTAAATTAGAAATTTAATTACTGCATCAAGTATCGCCTAAGATTAGTTTTAGCTGTTAATTTTAATGTTTAAAACTAATAACCATTATTAATAAAAACTAATTATTGATTTCACTACATCTCAGAGAAAAGCTGTTATTTACAAATAAAGTAAAATTTTATAAGTTATTGATGAGTACTTTTTGTCATGTTATAGTATACTACACTTGACAAAGAAAATAAGTTAATATTTAAAACTGTCGATTTATATTCTCTTATTTGTACCTCATTTAAAAATTTAAAGTTTTGTTCACACTAAAAATTACATAGTAGAGAAACGAAGGATTTCATAATGCGGTTTCGCAGAAAGCGTGATGTTGAACGCTTATCTATGTAGTACCATGGCAGTGAGTATTTGATCCACAGATGCAAGTTTAAATACTGCATGAGCTGATCGAACTTGTCCTTTCGTAGGCTATAACATAGGTAGCAACAATCAATAGTGTTCGAGGTTTACATCATTGATATACTGTATCAACATTTTCTGGTTGGAATTATTTGTTTAACTTCGCTGATTTTATATTCACTGCAGTTTTTGTTTGAATATTCTTTCACAGATAAGTCTGTAGGGCAAGATTACCTTTATCTACGTGATTTAGGGATGACGTAATTAAAAACTACTGTTAACAAATAAATTAGTTATAATAGGAAGTTTTTTATGACACATCAAAGTTTAGGAGTAAAACTAAGTTAGGTAATTGTTTAATATGTGTTGGATATCTGTAAGTATACCAATACTCATGAAAATGGCTAAAAACACAAATCTTGGCTTGGATCTTTTATGAACTATTTGATCTTGTATTAACTCGCAACATGGAGTTAAAAAACGTTGACACAGTACAGTAGCGGTATAAAGATAAACTGCCGCCTGTACTGTAGGCTTGGTCCCTGGGTTGCTCTACAAATATAGTAAATACAATTTTGTAATTTTGGTCCTCTTGGGTTAACAACAGCTGACTAGCAGTCGACCTAGTCTCGCCACTAGTTCGTATTTGGAACCTATAAACTAAAGTGTGTAAACATGCTCAACGTCGTTGTTACGTCATAGACCATCCTTATGCTACTAGTATCTAGGTTATTTGTAATCCAAACTTATATTTGAACCGCCCGGATCGCCGTCGACACAAATATAATTTATAGAATAAAAAATTTTATTACATCAACTTACACGGGCTAGCTCTTAAATGAGCCACATCTAAACCTCTACTACAGTCTCTTTGTCCTAACAGACTGACTTAAATTTTCTAGTTGGATTTCATGGTTTCATAGTTAAAATTAAATACTAAAACTATTGTTGATTATTAAAGCTTACGATTAATTACTTTATATAAGTAATATAGCAATTAAGCTTCACTAAATACTCAATAACTCTTAGTTACATAATAAAAGCTCTTACTTATATTAATTCTTGGTACAGTCAACAATTATTAAAAACTATGTGTTCGTAAATATTTTTTATAAAAGAACATAAAATTTATGTTTTAGTCATCATTAGAGGGTTAAAATCTATATCCTATTGAACACGAAACGATCAGAGCTAAGACAGATTGAGGCTTTTAGACCAAAGCCTCCCCCATAAATCTGTATCCCTGCTGCAATTTGGCTGGGATAACCTGAGGTGGAGATGGAGTAGACATTGCTGGCCAAAACCTTAATATCTGTTTGGCCGATTCAACTGGTTTTTAATACAAATCAGATACGGAGTTAAATATAGTATATTGAATTTATTTGTATTTCAAGATGGGTTGAGTCAGATTTTGAAGAAAAGATCAATTTTCAGTCAGAAAAATGTCAATAAATATTTATTTACTAGACTCCACTGTAATAGTCTGGTTTGGATCATCATTTGAATTCGAAAATATCATTTTACAGGCTCAGGGATGTAAAGTGAAGAAAGCGATTTTAAACATAAGTTCTTGGTTGCATGGCAAAGCAGTAAAATTCATTAAATAGTGTAACATGGTATAAAGTTTCATTCACACCTCGGCCAAAATTGATTGCACAGCCCTCGAACGTTTTCATGACTTTGACTTCACCTCTGTCATAAAACAAGATGTCGGGTTGGCAAACCCCCATTTTTGTTCTTGGTGCAAAATATACTAAACTAGTTATAACAGAAAATCAGTTTACAAGATTCAAGAAGTTATATAAATAAATAAATGGAACTTTTAATTTTTATGATAATCTACGATAGGCTTTCGAATTACGTTGAATGAAATATTTTATTGCCAAACCTTAAAAATTAAGAGAGTGAATCACATACAGTATTTTCTGTACCTTAAAAACATGTTAAATCTTTATTTTTAGTTCACGGCAATGATAGACAGGTTATCTAGTGAAGACTAATATGTCATTTATTGTTTAATGCTCGAGTTATTATGAGTTTTTCGTTAGTTAAATATCTGTCCGGATATTACATCAACAGACATCCCACACTTACGCTGGAAAATTGCATGCCAGGAGGGAAATAGATTTTCGGTCACGACATTGATGAACAAATAACTGGAATTTGTATATATAACTCAGACTCCTGCATACCTCGCACACTGTTCCATCTGCAGAGGGAGAATGTAAATATATTGCTAAATTTACAGTTTGTTTTGCCGATTTGGAAAAAAAGCTAAATATTTATTAATGTATACTAATATTTCGTCGTAAAAACTAAATTAGAATCTAAGGCAACTTTCAATAGTAAGGATAAATATAAAGTTTGTTTTGAGTGACAGAACATGATATGACTTTTGCAACACTAATCAATAAAAGTCTAGTTTGTTATTGCTAAATTTATCATTGATAAGTTTCAATAAAACTCTAGTTTGTTAATGTTTGTTTTATCATTGATAAGTTTATCCTTTCCCTTTAAGTACTTATACGAACAATTATATTTTTTTAAAGATGGTTTTAAAAAAACATTCATAGTTTCCATGTCTTACGAAATTATCTTTCGTGTGTGTCAGAATATGTGTAAGAAATTTTTATCTGTTTTGCATAAAAATAACCTTAAATAAGCCAAGTTTATAAAATTGTATCTATAAAATTCTTTACAATAGATGACATAAATGCTATAGATTAGCTTAAACAAAGAATTGAATTTTTATGTTGTTTATGTAGCAATTTTTAGTTACATTTTTATGTAGTACATTTATCATCATGAAATAGGTTCAGTAAAACCCACCACAGTAGCAAAATGACTTTAAATATATTAGTATACACGTCCTTTACCTTTACATTCCAAACTAAATATGCATATTATAACAACGATCAAAGTTAACGAATCTAAAAGCAACCTTTTCAGTGGAGTAAATCCAATAAAATGTATTCTTAAAAGGAAACGTGAAATCCAATCATGTTGAACAAGAGGAACGATAAACTGTTCAGGAATCAAATAAAGCAAATGCCTGCAGTATCAGGTTATTTACCGTCTGTAGAGAATTGCGCCTTGTAAATAGCATCGATGCTGCAGGAGTTCTGCAATAGATCTTGATCGTAAAGCTAATGCACCCTGGTCTTGTGTTGTCTCCGTGTGTTCCGTTGGAAACATTCCTCTCAAGAGTTTTATTGATACAGTATGGCTTAAAAATATTGGTAAGTAAAACTGTTATAATAAAAGTATTAACAATTTATAATGAGCAACATAGAAAGAGTTATAATTGAGGTGTATGTATTTAATCTATGTAGGCTCAAAGTTTCCTTATCAAACTAGTATTTATTGGGGATATTTAAGGTATATTTGTATGAATTCACACGGATGTCAAAAACAACTCGAACGATTTTCTTTAAACTTAGCAAATTATTTTGTTCAGGGATAAAAATAATACCATAGGTAGGAAAATCGTAACTCTTTCAAATATACGTATTGAAGTTCTAAAAATTTTAACAATGGTCTTATGAAGTTTAAAATTTAAATGAAAAGTTGCGGAACATAACTGGCTGAACTGTCAAAGCACTATGTGCCCCTAATATAATAAATGTGCGTTTTTTTTTTACTGTAGCCGTATCTTCATTTATAACTAAATAATACTAAAATAAACAACTTTTTTCAGTTTTTTGTATATTTTTTATATAATGTATTATACTGGTGATATTGATGAATATTTAGTTTAAGAAAGTATAGTAGAAGGAGTGAGTAGACGACTAAATAATTTGTATAATTGCAATTAAACTTAAAAAAAAAGAATTACTGTAGTAACAATTATGAAATCAGCTATTATTGACGATAGATTTTAATCGTAGAGGTAAAATCCACGTTAGGGCTAAATTAAAACATCCTTGAAGGCGAGTGAGCGGAGCGAACGAGCTCATCTTGAAAGAAAAATATTTTGGGGCTTAGTCTTTTAGCTTACAGTCTGTGACTGATACTATGGCCTACTATGACTACAAAGATTTTTTTAAGCTTACCGAGCTAATGCTTACCCTCAGGTACCTTGCCCATATTTGTGTAATCTACAATTTGTGAGGTACATTTGATAGAGAGAAAAAAAAACTGATAATGAAAGCTATAAGAAAGCAGCATTGCTGAGTCAACATGGAGTCAAAAGTTATGAAGTGAAACTTTTTGTCATGCCAAGGACTGAGGACTAAATAAAGAAACTGTCGAATTTCAAACTTAGTTACAATGGGATATTGTGAGACTCTCACCTTTATTTTCGAACGTTCATATCAGGGTGTCACAAAAATACGAGATGTCTATTCATATTCGCATTCTTGACATAAAAATAAATTGAAAATGTTCAGGAACTTTCCTCGGTTTCTTCTTCGTTAAGCCGCTATCTTACATTTTCTTTCTTACAATAAATAATTTTTATTTATGTAACGGATTTTTGTATTAAATTACATTTTTTTACCTTACTAACATAAATGATCATTTAAGAGAGAAATATAATTTTTCTGATGTGTATTTTTTATGGCGGCCAATTTTATATTAAAAAGAAAATATCTAAAAAACGGTAACTTAAACAAATTTTGGCTATGTACAAAAAAGTAGGCAAATTTTATTATCTAATCAATGATAACGAGATTTTTAAAAATTGAACAACAAATGTCGGAGTAAATACGGAGATGTTACTGAACATTTTCGATTTTTTATGTGTAGAACGCGAAAATGAGTAACCAGTTTCGTTTTTTTGTGACACACTGTAAAGAAGATGTTAAACCATTATAAAATGACGATTTTGTAAAAAGAAGAAATATAATAAATTGCTTTGCACACACCACAGGGGTTTATTGCCCACGATGGTAAGACAACATAAATCTCCAAATAAAGGATAAGCGTTAAAAGCTACTGTATCCCAGATAACTTACAACTTTGTCCTTGCAAACGATCAGAGTTGAGACAGATTGAAACATTTAGGCCTGAGCCTCCGCAATAAATCTAAAACCCCATCCCGCTACAACTCACCAGAGGTAAACCTGAGTGGACATAAGCCCACTCTGCTAAAATAGAGCTCACTATTGTCACAGAAAATTTATGCAATGTTAACAAATTAAAAACCAATAGTAAAAATTATAATAAAAAAATAAAATTAACTTCCCTTTTATGAAAGAATATTGTGATTATACTTTCCATAAGTCCGGTCTTAAAATAAATGTTGTTTAAAATAACTTATAGTTTCATAGAATGTAATATCCTGTAAGAGTAATAATTTTAAAATATTGCGCTCTTTTACATGATTGTGCGGCCTCTTATAGGATTTATTCGTTATTTAAAATGAACAAATGAGAGTATTTCAAAGTAGAGAAAGGAAGTCAAACTTAAGTTTTGATTACCACAGAAACACAACTTCATTTAAATTTCAAAAGGTTACAATTGTTATTATTTTGTTTATAAATTAATTTTACTGTTTAAAATATCATTTTGTTGTGCAATATGCTGTGTTTTTCTGTATTCTTCGATCGCTGAGTGTAGAACCAAATAAATAAAACCTTAATTTTTATTATGATTAATATTTTATCATACCGTAAAAAAGAATATTATAAAAATTTCAATTTCTTCAGAACAACTATTTTGTAACTTAGGTATACTTTGAAGTGTGGTGTAACGAAGACGGTTTAATAAGCACATTTATACAGTCACTTACATGCGCGTACTCGTTAAGTGAAACAGTTTTAACTTCAATAAAAGGATAACCCTAATTTGTTAAATTAATACTTCTTTTTCTTATAAAATTTCATTTATGAAATAAGGTATAAAAATCAATCCATCCCGTCGAATTTAACGAAAACATTTTTTGAAACTGAAAGGTAAATTCTAAAAATTACATAAACACATTTTTCAGCTCAATGATTTTATTAATATTTATCATAATGAGGAAAAAACATTTAACTAAAGCACATTCAGTGTAACACAATTTTTAATAAATTAACTCAAAGCATATTTGAGTATAATGTAAATGCATAATTTTTAATGCAGAAAACTTCCACTTTTCATTAATTCACTTTTACAAATTCATTTACAAACCCAATTATGATTTGCAAATACAAAGTTTAATTGGTTGGTAAAAACATTAATTAAAACAGTAGACACTGCAGATAATTATTAGGTGAACATTTTCCATCAAAAGTCACGTACTGTTTTCAACCAACGTTGGTTTTTCAAGACGATCAAAACAAACACGTTGTTTGTGCAATTCCAGATAAAAATTTCTTTAGTTGATAATAAGTTAAGATTGGCTCTTCATTAAAATTGTACACTCATACATTTTAAATTTAAAAATTCATGCATTAAGTTATGAACAATTACAAACACACCTTAGGTTACCAATAATTTATTCTCATCCCTTTAATATTCTTGTGGGAAAATTAATAAAACCATACACATTTTCCATTTGAAATTAGAAACTCACCTTATTTCCTGATTTTCTGATTGCTAACTTTCTTGTCTGCTATGACAATTAACATTTTTTGTTGAACCTGACTATGGTTTATCTCTAAATCTTAATGGAGTTTTGCTCTAGAATATCATGTTAGGGAGTGCGTCATGTGATTACATTAGAAAGTTGGTACTCTGAGTTCTGAGCTTAACTGAGGCCCGGGGCCCTATTTGCATATTATATTGAGGAGCTTTGAGACTATAAAATAGGAATACAATAAATCCTATTTTATCTTAGTAATATTTCTATGTTACTGTTCTTCGTGAACGTCTATAAAAACCTGGTTGTGGACTATTTATCATAAATTCTTTTTATCTTCATATTAAAAAACATTAAGGTAAAAAACACCTTTGGACAGTTCGTCTGAGACTTCTAATGGGCTTATTTACATGAGGGTTGTGCCAAAACAGACATAGATTAGCAGGTTTTATTTGTATTTTAAAAACATTTTTGTTAAATTGGTCAAAATTGAAAAATAAATTTTTCTTATGGGGGATTTAACTTAGGGAAAAACGTAAACAATCTTAAGGACACTTCGTGTGAGACTTCCACTGGTCCGATTGACATGCAGTTTGTACTAAAGAAGCTAAACTTTTATACACTAGAAGGTTTTATTTATTTACCTTATCTTACTTCCTTATATAGCAAAAATCAAAAATTAAAAACCCTTGCAAATAGTTTATTTTGCGGCGTTTCAATCAGCTGATTGTAAACACACTACGTATTTGTCTAAATACAGTAGAAGAGCAAATACTGAAGAAGGATTTGGTTTATTATGCCAAGAACCACCAAATTCCTTACAAATTTAATCTAATTTACAATTTTTTTAGGTAAGTTGGCCAGTACCTAAGACCGTATTTAATGTAGTTTTCTTTTATTGAAAAAATACAGTAATACTAGACTATTTGAACTACTCAATTTTATAGCTGGTGGATTAAAACATAAATAAGTTTTGGTTGTTAAACTGTTTAAGGTTACTTAATTATGTAAAGCAGCTGATTAATTGGAAGGAAATAGCAGTTTAATAAGTACATTTTATACATGTTTCATACCATCTGCCTAGCGCTCCACTTATCATGACTATGGAGCTGTATCCATCGAGTATCGACGGGCAAAAACTCGTACTTATGTTGCAAAGCACGTAAGCCAGCTGGTAAAAGATGAAAATAATAAGTTCCGGACATAAAGACAGCTTTTCCTCATGATCAGTTTCAGTTACACCGCCCACCTCTGTATTGATATATTGCGTCATTGGCAATATAGACCATGTTCCTGCATGTACAGTGTGTAAGGGACTGGTCGGGCCGGTGTGATCAAGGTATAGTTTGTTTACCTTGGCTCGTATTGGGGGGGGGGGTTGCTTAATTGATGTCATTGCAGGAGAAATCGGCCCCCTCCCTCTCACTAGGTTTACTTCATTTGTGCAGGCCAATACAACCACAGATGTGAGTGAATCTACAGATTTTACAGATTCCGCGTCCACAAAAATAATGTATCGGTTTTCAGTAGATTAATTCAGTTTTTAATAAAAAAAAAGAAATAGATACGAACCTACTCTGCATGCCGAAAGGAAAAAATGAATCACCATTTCCCGTGTCTCATTCTTTATTTCAACATTTTTTTTTTTTTTTTTTTTTTTTTTTTTTTGAGGGAGAGGCGGAAAAATGCATTACGCACACAGGTGGCCAGCCTGTAGTGTGGGGCTCCCCTAAAAAACGGGTTTACCCACTAAAAAACCTCCTCTACTCTTTAGGAATCTAACCTGGAATTGTTTATCACATTACGTCAGGCTAGGCCTAAATTTGGCTTACGCCCGTGGGGCTCGCTCCTTATCCAGCCGCTCGATCAAGGGATCTGGGCCACTTCGCGGTCCAGATCGGTTTTCTTTTCCAGGAGGATGCCCCGGACGAACTGTGACAAACAATCCCAGTTGCCCTCATCCTCCAAAATCTTTTGGCAGACCGAGTCCACCGAAAATGCACCAAAGATTTGTGTGGCCTCCAGGCGGGGCCCTTCCCAACGGGGACAGCGGAAAAATGTGTGTTCCGCATCGTCGGGAACACCCGGGCAATAAATGCAGTCCGGTGAACCGGTCTTTCCCATCCGGTTCAGGTACGACCGAAAATAGCCGTGACCTGTCAAAAATTGGGTCAGGTAGTAGTCCACCTCCCCATGCCGCCGTTCCACCCATGGTTGGACCTGCTTGATAAGTCGCGCAGTCCATCGTCCTCGGGTGTCGTGCTCCCAGCTGTGTTGCCACTGCTGGAAGGTTCGGGAGCGCTCTTCTGTTCTTGCCGTGTCCTTGCCGATCTCGCCTTGTCTCTGATAAATCGCTTTCCTCTCCCCTGCCAAGAGCTTGACAGGAATGACTCCGGCGACCACCAGGACGGCAGGCTCGGACACTGTCCGGTAGGCGGAACACACCCTGAGCGCAGCTTGACGCTGAACCCGGGCGAGTCGCAACCTGTAGCACTCCTTATCTAGAGCGCCTGCCCACACCTCTGAGCGGTAAAGGAGCACGGACTGGACCGCGGACATCAACAGACGTCTTCTGCTGGATCGGGGACCCCCGACATTGGCCATCAGCCTACTAAGGTAAGTGACTACCTTAGCGGCCTTGTCCGCCGTACGGAAGATCTGATCCCTCCAGCTTAACTTGGTGTCCACCATAACCCCAAGGTATTTGGCGGCACGAGTTGATGCGTGACCACCTCCCTTCCCACTCGGAGTGGGACGACGGTGTCGATCCTCTTTTTCGTGAGGATCACAATCTCCGTCTTACTGAGAGCAAGCGAGAGACCGTGATCTGACATCCAGGTGTTGACCACACGCATGACTCGGTTCAACTTTAGTTGGGCCAGCTCAACGTTGCGTGCAGCAATGAGAGCTGCGACGTCATCGGCGTACCCAACCAAAGTGGTTTCCTCAGGCATCTCGGACCTCAGGAGGCTGTCATAGGCAACGTTCCAGAGATCCGGGCCGAGTATTGAACCTTGTGCGGCACCAGAAGTGACTTCCATCGTCCGCATTCCGTCCATCGTGTCATAAATCAGGCTTCGAGAGCGTAGATAATCCTCGATGAGCCGCAACAGATATGCAGGAATACGAAAGGTGTTGCGAAGCGCATCCAACATATCGACCCACCTCGCCGAGTTGAAGGCATTCTTGACATCAAGCGTAACAAGAAGCACTACTCGGCGGGAGAAATGGTTGTGGCTCTCGGCTCTCTCCACAGCTCTCTGAACTTCGGTGACAGCGTCGATCGTTGACCGTCCCTTTCTGAAGCCGTAGTGACGGGGGCATAAGTCCCCGGCAGCTTCCACTGCAGAAGTCAGGCGGGAACGGATCAGCTTCTCGAACAGCTTCCCAGCCGTGTCCAACATGCAGAGAGGCCTGTGGGACGACGGCAGCTCGGGATCACCTTTGCCCTTGCTGATCAGTACAAGCCTGGCTGTTTTCCAGGGAGCCGGAAACACCCCTTCTACCAAACAGGCGTTGTACATTCTCAACAACAAGTCAGCGTTGATTGAAAATACTTTCTTTAAAGCCTCACTGGGAATCCCATCCGGGCCAGGAGCCTTGTTGCTCTTCAGGGAGAGAACGGAGGTTTCCAGCTCCTCGAAAGTGAAAAGTGGAACGTCCTCTACCCGTCCGAAGTCAACCGGCGGTCGCTGTGGATGTTCAGGAAACAACGCAGCGACGATCCTCCCCATGGTGGCGCCCTCCATGATGGAAGGTGGAGAGCGGGCGCCGAGTTTCTGTGTTACAAGTTTGTAACCCAGGCCCCACGGGTCGGAGTCAACGTCGTCACGAAGTCTCCTCCAGCTATTCGCCTTGCTCCTGTTGATCGCCTGGCGGAGAGATTTTCTCGCAGCTTTATAGGCCTCCGACTTACGAACTCTGTCTGCGGGAATTCTCGCTCTTGTGGCGGCTCGTCTAGTTCTTAAACATGTTCTTCTGAGTTCCGCAATCTCTTCAGTCCACCAGTAAACGGGTTGTTTGTCGCGTCGGGGTTTCCTTCGCGGCATAGACTGGTCGCAGGCCGAGACGATCAGTTCCATCGTGGATGTTACTAATGCCTCTGCCCCAGCCTCACCAGGATTCCCCTGCGCTCCCCGAGAGATGACTTCGGTGAACTTGACCACGTCCAGTTTGTTGGTGTTCCACCGGCGTGGCCCTTCCCGAAATGCGGAAACTCGACGATTTGCCTGATCATGCAGGTCAAAAACGATGTATTGGTGGTCGCTACCCGTGTAGTCCTCCACAACCCTCCAGCCAGAGATCCTCGGAAGGAGCGACTCAGACGCAAAGGTGACGTCAGGGATCGTGCCTCTCAGCCCGGGGCGCCGAAAAGTAGGTGTGTCGCCCTGGTTGAGGACGACCAGACCGGCCCTGGCGATGAAATCCAGGATGTATTTCCCCCGGGAGCTGGTAGAGGGCATTCCCCACTCGACGGCCCTGGCGTTGAAATCGCCACCAACGACGACATGCCCGGTGGTGCCGAGAACGCACTCCTCTAGGCTATCTATCTTGTCGCGGAAGTCCTGGACGGGCTCGTTGGGTGTGAGGTAGCAACTGAAGATAGTCACGTCCCTACACCGAACCCAGACGAATCCTCGGCCGCGCCCGTGACTCCGCACCAAGACATCTCGTGTATTACGTGCCCAAAATGCAGCAGTACCGAGGCTGTCCGAGATCCAAATGTTTGGGTCTCTGTCCCGATACTGTTCGCTGATAAGGAGCGCGTCAGCACCAAGTTCTCGGGCGAGCTGATCTAGAAGGTTATCAGCTCCCCAGGATCTATGAAGGTTGGCCTGGAGGATGCGAATTACCGGCCGCTGCCTTTTGCCTGTTCAAGTGCGGCTCTGAAGGCACCGCACTGACCAGACCCGGGTAAGTGACCGAGGGCACTGGAGCCTGAATCCTTGCAGAGGAAGCAGGAGGGGCTCGAGGAACATTCTTTACGTTTGTGGCCCTGGCTTCCACACTGGAAGCAGTTGGCACTCCTGTCGGGCCCTTTACAGTTTCGGGAGGAGTGGCCGAAACCGAGACAGTGGAAGCATCTCGAAACTACCACCCTCCGTTTGAGCCTGCAACTGACCCAACCGACTCTGAGGTGCTGAAGGCTAAGTAGCTTATTGGCGTGCTTTTCGCCCATCTCAGCAACAGCCATCCGGAGTTGACTTCGGTTGGGCTTAGTCAGCCATACCCTCACTCCATCAGCCGGTATCTCCGGGAGTGCCACCTGGATCGCACGGGTCACCTCCTCTTCGGTGGAGAGGGCATCAAGGTCCCGAATCTCGACCGAACACTTCGGTTCTAGGGCCTTGATTGAGCCTTTGTCCCCAAGTGCAGTCTTGAGGGAAGCGGCAAAACCAATCTTGTCACTCGACTTCCCCAGTTCGAGGAGGACATCCCCGTTCTGGGTTCGCCGAATAGACTTGATAACGGTGTCGGTCTCTTCCGGTTTGGCCTGCGATCTAATCTGACCCAGAACATCGGCAAAAGATCGCCCCCCTAAGGGCTTGATCAAGATTGCCTCCGTCCTGGGCTTCTTAGGCCTGGGTTGTTTAGGCTTTCTGACAGACTTGCCAGAGGCCTCCGCAACCGGGTTTGAGACTTGCGTCCGCTCCACCCTCGACGCACTTTTCGAAGCCACCTCCGCTTGCTTCTGCCTCCTCCTTTCTTTCTTAGACAGGCGCGTCTTCCAGCCCCCCAAAGGTGTTGAGGCAGAGTTTGCTGCCAAGGCAGGATTTCAACATATTAAGTTTCCAATAGCTACACTAATGAAGTACAACTACTTAATTAGCAACATTTAGCTAGTAAAATTAGCTAAGTAAAATTAGATTACTAACTTGAATTAGGTATTTTGAATATGTAAACATATTCAAAATTAAAATGTCTACAGCTATTTTGCATCGCTTTATTTTATGACAAATAATTAAAAGATAAATGTCTCTATAACATGTTTGTTTTGAACGGGTTTCATAAGGAAGTCTACCTTTGTAATATGAACTTATATATTTAAATATACTTCTAATAAAAATAAACAAATATCTTAACGTTTCAGCCTCTTTGTATAAGACTTTATTCCATTCACGTTGCTGCAGTGCTCATTTAAGAAGCCATTAAGTAGAATGCAAAATGAAATATTATCAGCCGCCTTTCATGAATATGGCGGCCGAATGAAAAGAAAAACTATTAAGATTAAAAAAGAATTTGTTTCAAGTTTTTCAGACAACAAATATAATATTTTTGATATTAAAATAGTGTTGTAAATTTGAAAAAACTCAGTCTAGCTTGTAGCGTTTAAATTATTTGAATAGTAAATTTAAAAGCTTTACTCCTTTAGAATTTGTAAAATTATGTGACATGTTTTGATTAAAAGCCACAACATATCCTTACTAGTCAATTCAAATGATCTTAAAAAAAGGAATTTTGCCTTAAGATAAATACTTTTATTAGCATGACACGTGTTATTTGCAATCAGAAATGAATAACAAGCATCTACAACACTCAAAAATATATTTACACTAACACGGTAAAGAATACAGAAATTAAATACATAAAAAGAAGGAAAATGACAATAATTGATTTCGACCGGACACAAACCTATCATAACGGGCCGAAAGAGAGAAATATACCAGGCCTTATTGATACCTCTCGACATAAGGAGATGTGGATTTACAAAAAAAGTCAAGTAGTTATTTGTGTTGAAGGCTATTGCTGTTTTTATATAAGGCTTAGCTGTAAATGGAGGTAACTAAAAACTACTATAACAAGTAAACCTTCTAAACCAATATGAAAATATTATGACCTTATTTTAGACTTTTATACTTAGTAAATGTTTTTTTACTTATTTTTTATTTATATAATTGTATATAATAACAAAGATAAGGGGGAAATGGCGGACTGTATGTGCTAGTTTTTAATAAGACAAAGCGTCAAGTGCGAAATTCAAACTCAGTTGTATCAGTTCAGCGCTACCAACTAAGCAATTTCATCATGACCAGTGTTTACCAAGAGTTATATGTGACAGTTTCAAAGGAATGACAGTCCCATTAATACAACGACAACTGGACGCAACTAATCAGTTGATTAAATTGAAATGCAAATAATTCCACTCAATTCAATTGACTATTTTACAATATCTATGTGACGTATATAGTTTTGCATTCTACAATTTGCACTATAATATAACATACATTGTAAAAACATACACAACCAAAGGGTGATAGGTACAGCAGGATTAGTACTTATTAAAATGAGCACTCTATAAAATGTGTATGCATGAATGGGTTTTTAATAATTTTTGTTTTCGTGCAAAAAGAAATTCTTTTCTTAAGTCCTTTGTGAAAAATAAATGCAAATCTTGCTCACATGTTATATCCTGCTAGTTTTGGGGAAATGTCCGTTTTTTTATCCTTATATAACTTGAAAAGTTATTAATTTCTTTTAAAATAAAAAAAAATACCTTGGTTAATCAAGAAGGATTCAAATCTCCTCCGTAGAATTACAGTGCATTGCGGTATCATCATAGCGTGACTGAGGATTGTTTGTTGTTTTCGTCAAACCTCTTTAACGTGCTGAGGAATTTCACAAAGTATAGTGTGAAGTTTCAGTAGAAGAAAAACGTGACCATTTTCAATTTCTTGGCTAGTTATTAGGAAGTGTCCTCGGGAAAACTATTATCATGAAAGCGTGGTTACATTTAAATCCTGGACCACAAAAATTGTTTAATAGCCAAAACTGTTCTGTTTTTAATAACTGCTGAACATAAAAAATAACTCAAAAATTTTATTTTTTTCCTAGTATTCTATGTGCAACGTTAAACATAAGGCATTTATCTTCATTAGAGACTTTATATCCTAGAGGTCGCATTTTTACCTATTCATTTAAAATTTGGAACAAATCTTCCTTTTTAGCGAATTTTCCTATATGGAATACGATATTACGGTGGTAGCCATGGTAAGACCTAAGCCAGGGATCACTTTACTTTTTCATTTTGAGGTTCTCAGAAGCCGAAAACATTATTCGTTCATTTTCATGTATATATATATATATATATATATATATATATATATATATATATATATGTGTGTGTGTGTGTGTGTGTGTGGGTGTGTCCGTGGTACTGACCACTTTTGAAAGGGACCTCCAATTTTTATGAAATTTGGTACGAAGGTGTAAGACTAGGTCTATTTTCATGAGCTCACGAACCAGCATTGTCGGGTTATGGGAACAGGGGTTTACGGGGTTTCAAAGGGGTTAAAAATGGGGTTTTTTGCCACTTTTTAACCTCAATTTTCAAAATTCGAGAATTTTAACTAAAACCATTTATATGAGCTTAAAAAACAAATAATTAAGTATTTTTAATTTTTTACTTAGCTTAACAGATTCCGGAGAAAAACTAAAAACATGTTTCCCATGTTAATCTTATGGGAAATCAATAAAACCCTGTATCTCGCTTCTTTATTGACATAACTTGGTAAAATTTGGTATGTACATTCATTAGGTAGGATTTAACTGATATTTTCTTACAGCACCCACGAGGCGGCAAACTTACATACTCACCCCCATGGGGTTTATTGAGAATATAAAAAGTGCCGAATAGTGATATAATTAGATGTTTACTTTACCCAACTATTACTTTTCCTAACAACAAACATTTTTTAACAACATCCCATGGCAATAAACCTACATACTCATTCCTGTGAAAATAAACAATTTCAAATTCCTTTGGAAATTCGCTCAGTTCGCAGGTCTGCTTCGACGGGGGTATTATCACATTATCGGACTTTTTGAACGGAAGAATAAAAATATTTCTCAATCACTTCTTATAGTAGCTATTTTCGATGACAGTTGATACTATATAAAATAACTGTTTCCCAAACTCTAATTTAGAGCAAGGAAAAAACAATCAGCTGACATACTAGTTTTTTATTATTTTTTTATAACAAAATTTTTAAAATATCATAAATACATGGAAATAAACAATAGAATAAAATATATCGAAATATTTATATATGTTCCAATGATATAATTAATATTTTTCATGGAAGCATTGCAAGATATAATAAATCTATGCAACTCGTGGGTTCATAGAGTTTGCAAGGTGCGCTTAAATTGATTCTTTACACCATAACGGGCTGCTAGCTGTATGTTTATACTTGTTAACTGTTCAAACTATATTTAACAGACAAGATAGCAGACGTATGCACTACAAAAAGTATACACCACTCTAAAAATCCCCAATTTTATTTTAACCGTGCCTGCGCCACCACAAAGTATTATCTTCACTACAGGCTATTGTTGAGCTTTGGAGTCCATAAACGCCTACTATTAAACCCGCGAATGGCACTGTACAAGAGAAACGGGTGGCAACGAAGTGTGTTTGGCCACAAATAACATACAAGTGTCAACAGTGTCGTGTGGGGTCGTACTCCGCTAAACAAACCGAGACTGTGGAACACAAGATTCGGACACGTACAAATCCTATCGTTCTTCCACACAGTGGAATATTTACTCTGACTATAAATACCTGATGTGTGAATAAGGACTTCACACCAATTCATAAAATTCATATAAATTCTTGGAAGTACTCTTCAGAGGTGTTTGTGGTTCAATTTAGAAGTAAAAACATGAAATCATAATGCATGAAGTCCTCATTGCACAAGGACACCAGAAGAAGCCATTGTTAGTTGCCATTTCTGTATAGAAGCTTACAAGCTGTATGTTTTGCTTTATAGAATCAAAGTTCTACAAACATTACAGCCGCTCATAAAATGTAAGAGTTCTACTAGGATCTTTAGAGTATTTAGTACAGGAATTACGCTGAGTTATAATAACTGAGTTGTCGTCAGATTTGGTTCGTCAAAGCAAAACACAAAATCAGCAAGGTACATAGAAGGCAATAGTTTTGATAGAACAGTCACTATGTCTCCGGTCGATGTCTCGGACTCGCTGCGGTGTGACCTAACTTGGAGTCTTTCGGTACAAATGCCACCACAATTACCTCCATAGGTTGTAGCAAAACATTTATGTGAGTTTTAAATATTGTTAAGTCCTTTATGACCTCCGTATTTGTCTACGCAATTGCCAGCTGTAATAACAGTGTATAATCAACAAATCTTTAACAAAGCCCCAACAATCAGCTATTGGATATCAATAATATAACAAAGATTGACTTGGGTCTCTCAGTTTATATGACAAACATAACTAGACGCAATTAAGTTGATCTGTAAGCTAGTTCAATCAGTTACAGTGTTATCATTGAGTGCCCCCGTCAGTACGGCTTCAGAAAGGGACGGTCAACGATCGACGCTGTCACCGAAGTCCAGAGAGCTGTGGAGAGAGCCGAGAGCCACAACCATTTCTCTCGCCGAGTAGTGCTTCTTGTTACGCTTGATGTCAAGAATGCCTTCAACTCGGCGAGGTGGGTCGATATGTTGGATGCGCTTCGCAACACCTTTCGCGTTCCTGCATATCTGTTGCGGCTCATCGAGGACTATCTACGCTCTCGAAGCCTGATTTATGACACAAGGGACGGAACGCGGGACGATGGAAGTCACTTCTGGTGCCGCGCAAGGTTCAATACTCGGCCCGGATCTCTGGAACGTTGCCTATGACAGCCTCCTGAGGTCCGAGATGCCTGAGGGAAACCACTTTGGTTGGGTACGCCGATGACGTCGCAGCTCTCATTGCTGCACGCAACGTTGAGCTGGCCCAACTAAAGTTGAACCGAGTCATGCGTGTGGTTAACACCTGGATGTCAGATCACGGTCTCTCGCTTGCGCTCAGTAAGACGGAAATTGTGATCCTTACGAAGAAGAGGATCGACACCGTCGTCCCGTTTCGAGTGGGAAGGGAGGTGGTCACATCAACTCGTGCCGCCAAATACCTCGGGGTTATGGTGGACACCAAGTTAAGCTGGAGGGATCAGATCTTCCGTACGGCGGACAAGGCCGCTAAGGTAGTCACTTACCTTAGTAGGCTGATGGCCAATGTCGGGGGTCCCCGATCCAGCAGAAGACGTCTGTTGATGTCCGCGGTCCAGTCCGTGCTCCTTTACGGGGCAGAGGGTGTGGGCACGCGCTCTAGATAAGGAGTGCTACAGGTTGCGACTCGCCCGGGTTCAGCGTCAAGCTGCGCTCCGGGTGTGTTCCGCCTACCGGACAGTGTCCGAGCCTGCCGTCCCTGGTGGTCGCCGGAGTCATTCCTGTCAAGCTCTTGGCTGGAGAGAGGAAGGCGATTTATCAGAGACAAGGCGAGATCGGCAAGGACACGGCAAGAACAGAAGAGCGCTCCCGAACCTTCCAGCAGTGGCAACACAGCTGGGAGCATGACACCCGAGGACGATGGACTGCGCAACTTATCAAGCAGGTCCAACCATGGGTGGGGTGGAACGGCGGCATGGGGAGGTGGACTACTACCTGACCCAATTTTTGACAGGTCACGGCTATTTTCGGTCGTACCTGAACCGGATGGGAAAGACCAGTTCACCGGACTGCATTTATTGCCCGGGTGTTCCCGACGACGCGGAACACACATTCTTCCGCTGTCCCCGTTGGGAAGGGCCCCGCCTGGAGGCCACACAAATCTTTGGTGCATTTTCGGTGGACTCGGTCTGCCAAAATATTTTGGAGGATGAGGGCAACTGGGATTGTTTGTCACAGTTCGTCCGGGGCATCCTCCTGGAAAAGAAAACCGATCTGGACCGCGAAGTGGCCCAGATCCCTTGATCGAGCGGCTGGATAAGGAGCGAGCCCCACGGGCGTAAGCCAAATTTAGGCCTAGCCTGACGTAATGTGATAAACAATTCCAGGTTAGATTCCTAAAGAGTAGAGGAGGTTTTTTTAGTGGGTAAACCCGGTTTTTTAGGGGAGTCCCACACTACAGGCTGGCCACCTGTGTGCGTAAGGCATTTTTCCGCCTCTCCCTCAAAAAAAAAAAAAAAAAAAAAAAAAAAATCATTGAGTAATTCTTGAAAAAAAAAATCATAAATGATGGAAAAACATATAGCATTTATCTTGTTCAAATTATTTCAATAGATGGTGAAATGAAAAAGAGTATAAAATGTACTGTAATATACTGTTATTGCAATATCAAAGATTTGTCTTCAGAAAAACTATATTTATGGTTATAATTGTAATATTCTAACCATATTCAACCTAATATATTGATCCTAAATCAATTTCGGACCCAAAATAAAGCTAGTAAGAATCTATTTTACACGTAATCACAATGTTATTACTTTTACTGGTACTTTTGGGGGGGGGGGGGAAGCACGGGGGTGGGGGGGGTGTGTTTGGATAATTGGCCCACAGGATTCGATAACTGTACTTCCCCTGCAGAACACAGCCACTATTGGCTAGTGTAATTAAATACTGTGATTTAGTTGTGGTCAACTGTCCAACTAATCAAAGTTGCGGAAAATGTAATCACAATTATGCTTACTCATTACTAAACGAATTTAGAAACATAGCTGTTTTGGTACAGCTTTCAAGTCATTATGACATAATTTGGTATAAGGTGATTAATATACAAGATTTTAATTTGATGTAGTTCGACAAGAAGTAATTCCCGCTGTGTAATTCTTACGTAAAACTGAAGGTATTTAGTAGGATTTAATGTGAATAGGTATTCATTATTGTAACGGTTACTTTTACCATCAATTTTCATTGAAAATGCCACGCGTGCTAAATGTTAAAGGACATTGCTAGAATTGCTCATACGATGAAGTTTTTCTATTGTTTATTGCTGCCATACAAAGATCTTGGGGCGTGGGAACAGTAGACTAGCAACTTTATTTTAAAGAACCATGAAAAATTGCCGTAAATACGATGTAATGCTGAATACTTTACAAAATCAAACCTGTAAACTTCGTCGCATTTTCATAAGTGATTTAATTTTACACCAGTTTTGAAACTGTGAAACCATCCAAAGGTTTGGTTAGAAAAATCAACGTTACAGGTTTTTACGATCATTTATTATGGTTCTCAAAATTAAATTTTCGTTTCCACAGTTTATTTCCACGCCTCCAAGATCCTTCCATAGCATAAAACAACAGAAAAACTCCTATGTAGCAGCAATTCCAGCACTGTTTTTAACATTTAGCACTCCTGGAATTTTCAATAAAATTGATGGTAATGTTAACTGCCACAATAATGGTTAGCTATTAAAAAAAACTCCTATTAAATTCTTTTCAATTTTACGTAAGAATTACACAACAGGCAGTATTTACTGAAAAACATCGAAATAAAATTATATGATTGTATATCAAACACCCTGTAGATGTTCTACTGGTTATCACGACTATAGGAATAAGATGTTATGTAATAGTTTTCAAACCGAAAACACAATAATGTTAAATTACGGAAGCTGGCATGTTGTTTAACGGACATTTCCGTTTCCGTTGGCAACAATTCCGTATAATATCTTGTACGGGTGACTTATTTTGTAAGGCCAACGAACCATAATATCGTATATTGTTTTCACAAAAGGCAAGTAAACGTTGTAAGCTACTGTATAATGTTTATTACATTTATTTCCTATCATTGAACAAAACATGTTTTAAATTTGTCACGTAAGGTATGGAAATAATTTTAGATATTGTATATTTAAGATCGAAGTTTTAATGATTAATTTTGAATCAGTATATTGTAAAAGTAACTACATATCAAGTTTATTTTGATCGTTTAATATGATTTACATAAAAGAAAAATGTTTATAAACATTTATCAAAATTTTTGGGATTTGGTTTTAAAAACTACTAAATCTATGAGAGTAAAAATAACCAACAAAGGTATTTTTTGAATTCGGACATATAGTCTGTCGGAATCACACCAATTGTGTTTTAAATACTATAGTTTTTTGTTATATTAAAAAGAAATTAAAATTTAATATTTAAAATGCTCAAATTACTAGCGTGGGGTTAGTGGCAAGCTTAGGAAGTTTGGATATGCTGATAAACCTCGCGATAAATTCTATTTATGATCCGCCCTCAGCCTTTGAATACAAATTCAAAAGTATCTTGTCCATATTTTTAAAACTATATGGAAAATCAAATCATCAATCAATTTGATAAAATTCTGCTTAATTAATCTTAGTAGTCAAATGTGTTTTGATAGTTATCAAAACCAAACCGTGTTACGTCTTTTCACAAATATTTACACTATTAATACTATAATATTTAAACATACAAATTAACTCATATTTTGTGGTTCATATAGATTTTAACTGCTTATAGTATTTACAAAAAAGAATTCTTAGTTATAAAAACTAAATTAAATTTTAGCTTTGTATAACGTCGTAAATTTTCTTTATTTTAAACCTATTGCACCTATTATATTTGCAGGAAAATAGTTAAAAGGATGTTTAAAAAAATTCAAATGTTTATTTTTATTTTTACTATTTACTAATATAGGCAAGTTATTAAAATATGTTACATTTAATTTTCACATCAAGGGATATATCTTGTTTACTCGACCATACGAACAATTTAATTAATTTTTGTTATTTTGATTAAGTTCACACTATTTTAAGATGTATTTTCCAAGCCAGTCCTCGTTAGGCTTATACCATTTCCAGTTTACAGTTGGATTCGATAACATGAAAAGGGTCGTTCATCAATTGTTGAATGAAACATGGTTCTTGTCGGAAACACTTTCCCTTGTTGATGTTTGTCAGCGAAGACATTA
This sequence comes from Neoaliturus tenellus, assembly GCA_030545055.2. Taxonomy (NCBI): domain Eukaryota; kingdom Metazoa; phylum Arthropoda; class Insecta; order Hemiptera; family Cicadellidae; genus Neoaliturus; species Neoaliturus tenellus. The sequence goes on from CM061531.1 coordinate 301,887,540, forward strand.
TACTACTGTTATCATTCTTAAGCTCTTTCATATTAAGATTTTGATACATGGTAGATACAAATTCGCCTGTATATTGAATTTTAATGATTTTAGCCGGTAAACCGTGCCCAATATAATCTTTTAATAAAAATACAATTTGTAGAATCGGTAACACCTTATGTATAAGTAAGTGGTAATAAAGTTTTATAGCAATCTGGATTTGTAAAGTAAACAATTGATATATTTACAAAATATTTATGTTAAAGTGATTTTCCAATTTAACCTACAGTAATGTTTCCGTCATATAACAATGTCCTTTGTGTTTTTGTTTTTTTTTTCAATTTCAATTATTTACTGTAATAATAGTAGACACAAACATCTGTTGGCCGATCATCCAAAATCAGGATTACATTTCATATTGATGTTGATTTTCGCCCATAAAATCTTCAAGGTGTTTAGTATACTCACCACTAATCAAATTAGATTAGTATTCGTACCGACCCAATGAGAAATAGTTTTATTATCATTATATTTTTGTTTATAGTAAGACATATCTTCTAAATCAGAAATATAAAGTAATCAAAGATTTTTGTTGTTTTGCTGTCATGCACCATGCAACAAAAATGACGAATAATATAAACACTACACAAATATTAAACAAAACAAAATAAAAAGTTTCAGTTGAGAAGGCTACATAAATAACAAAGATGTCCGAGCGTCCCGTATAACAGATGTTTCCATTATGCACAGCCCCTAGAATAAATGCCGCACTGTTTGTCCGGCGGGGGACGTGTTTGTTTTACGAATGTACTAGAGGAGTGTTCATTTATTAAGTCAATGATATTTAGGCCAGTTTTACTCAGTAAACCTCAGTTTTCCCGTGGGCTACTTATGGAAGGTTTGAATATAATTTTAATTGGTTTGGAATAGATTTTATAATTAGATCAATAATACTGATCGGTTGCTCGGTAAACTTAAAACAAATATTTTTTCAGTAATAATTTATTTACAGATTCAAACAAATTTATCTTACGATCCCGAGTCAAAATAAGCTTGTT